>CM062289.1:247324987-247924987 GCA_031216915.1 Pictodentalium vernedei
CATTTGAACAAATTTGAATTGACATATGGTAGTGAACATCCATACCAAATTTCCATCATGGTTGACAGATCATGACCAAAAGGGGGCATTCTCATTTAGACATTACACAGAGTCATCCTACCAAGTTACAATGAAATCCCTTCATAAATAAGACTTGTAGACTGTGCTAAAGGTTTTCAGGTTTTGGGCTCAGGCAGCCATCACAGTTGACCTATCATGACCAAAAGGGGAAGGTCTCATCTAGACATGACCTCAAACCTGCATATGAAATTTTGTGACGATTGGACAAGAACTAGGGGGGTGTAGCCTGTGCTAAAGGAAAATGTGAACAGACTCCCAGAAAAACAGACTTCCGCGCATGTCATGGCAATAGCTTATCTTGACTTTGCCAAGTTAAGCTAAAAATTGTGGGGTTCTAACAAAATTATGCCCATGTTGGTGCCCACTGTGGGCATGAGAATTTTATTTGAACAAACTTGAACTGACACATGATAAGGAACATGGATATCAAATTTGGTTCAATTTGGCCCAGTGGTTTATGAGAAATAGATAGTGTAATGTTCATGCCAGATGGATGGAAGACGGATGGACATAAAGTGATTACTCAAGTTCTCCCTGACTCACTGTCAGATGAGCTAAAAAACTCTTGGATGACTAAAAAGCTTGTTACAATAGAGGAAACAAAAGTCCCCAAGTGGCTTAGTTGCTCACCTGAGAAGCTTGTTTAGAAAAGGATTTATGGTCACAGTTAGTATCTATGACTGGTTAACACTACATAGCTCAAACAGGAACTCAGGTACTTGATTTAAACAAGTTTGAGCCTAAACCACCCCCACTCCCAAGGATGCTGAATACCAAGTATTAAAAGATTCTGCCTGGTGGATATGAATAAGAAGAGTTATAAAGAATGTTCCTCAGATCACACAAAGTTAAAACCCCAACACACATATGAAGATGAAATATGAAATCCAGGAACTTATCTGACCCCACTAAGGATGCTGTATACTATATATTGAACGATTCTGACAGGTGGATGTGAAGAAGTTTTAAGAATATTCCTCACATTGCATTAAGTTAAGATTTTGGGGAGCCCCAAACATGAAGATGGCCACTTGATTTGAATAAATTTGAAACAGACACCCATAAGGATGCTGTATGCCAAATATCAGAAGTATTTGGCATGCAGATCTTTAGAAGATTTTTAAAGAAAATTTCTTATATTGCACAAAGTTGCAGTATGCCAAATATTAAGAGTCTGACTGGTGGATCTGAAGAAGATTTTTGAAGAATATACTCAAATTGCCTTAACTAAAAATTTGGGTCACACCATATTATTTATTTATTGGTGTTAAGGTCACATATTTCTGCACAATGGCTAATCGTGACTGCAACACGTATATCAAGTCAAGACCAGGCAATCATTTATACCCATGTTGCCCATTTTAGAGGACTTCCACCCCAGGCATTGGTGATCAGATCCTATTTTAACAGTAAAATAGTTTGTGTTAACTCAGTAAACAAGAGCAACGCAAAGCATAGCAAATGCCCCCGATGGTGTCATAATGCCATGGCGACGATAATGAACTGGCCAGACAGACCAAAATCAAAAGGAAACATTGTCTTGTCATCCACAAGTAACTTTTCTTTTGATCAAATAAGTGGTTTTCAAATCCAACATGCAGTGAATACAATACAGAGGTTGAGAAAAATTGTGTACCTTGAAAAAGGGCCATAACTCTAGGAAAAATTATTGGACGGGACCTGTTCCTTGTGCATATCTGTTCCCCCATGCGGGTCTATCAGCATACCAAAGAAGATGCAAATCTGATTATTTGAAGTTACAATGCAAAATGTTTGTACGGACAGACAGACAGACAGACAGATGGATGGACAGATGGACGGAGAGCTTCACTAGATACCCCCAAATCCTCCTTCGGAGGTTGGGGCATAACAAGCAGCACTGCTTCACTTCCTGGTGTTCTATGGGGAGGTCCATCCCAATGGGAGGAGAAATATGAACCTGGGGACTTGATTTGAACAAACTTCTTAGGATGCTGTATACCATTCATCAAAAAATTCTGATTGGTGGATCTGAAAATGAAGATTTTTATTGATTTTTTCTCATAATGCAAAGTTAAAATTCGGCCAATATATACACACAGGGTCTTGAGTTGGACATGGGTGAAGAATTAATGCATAAGGGTGCTTATGGTTCCCATAAGCCCCTTTTATGAAGAGCAACTCATTGTCAAGTTTGAACCGGGGCATAAAGGGCATTTATTTTACAACAAGCATATATTTCTCCAATAAGATTAAAAACATTGAAACAAAATACAACTCAGTATTGAAGGTAACAACACTGAGGAAAGGAAAAGATTTTAACATGCACTTGACAACAAAAGTAACCAGAGGCTCAAGTGAGCCTAAAATGCTCATCTGGCTCAAGTTGTCAAAAGAGATAAGTGTATCAGTAAGTGATCAGCAGCAATAGCATTTTTTTGATTTGCTATGACACAAGCAAAGGCAACTTTTTTTGCCATTGATTTCTGCTGGTCCTAGAAAAGCTTCCTAGCAAGCTGTGTTTTTTGAAGTATTAAAAAACAATAATCGAACAAAATTTTGTTTTGTTCTCAACTACTGTGGTTCTCTCTACACCCCCCCCCCCCACCCCCAAAAAAGAAATCTGGCATAAATGAAATACTTATGACCCAGTTATACACTACATGACAAATTTGGTTCACATCGGTCCATTGTATCTGAAAATTGAAATTTTGAGTGTTGCCCAAATTTTGACTTGCCAAGTTTCTTTGAAAAAAAAGTGAATTTGCATCAGTAAAGTAAGTTCGAAACAAGAAATCTAAGCAGTATTGCAAGTGGCTTATAAAAAGAGGATTTTAGAAACCATTTTAGGCCTATTAACACCACCCCAAGTGATATAGTAATTTTGGGGGAAAAAATCATAACACTAAATTTCTACCAACATGAATATGGCAGCAGCTTCATTTGAACAAAGGAGAAAAGGTTTACTCCAAAGAGGGTATGTGCCATAAATGAATGAATTTGGCCCAGTGGTTTTAAAGAATAAGAAAAAAATTTAAAACTAGAGAAACAGAATTTTACTGCCACGAGTAAATTCAAGTTTGTGTGAAAAATGGTTAAAGCATAGAAAAAAACAAAAACAGAAAGAGAATTTATGGAGGCTTATTTTGAGGGAGTAAAACTATTTTTAAAGAAATCAGAAAAAAGGTTTTCATTAACAGTATTACATGAAAACAATCTTTGGAACACACACTGAAGTCTTGAAAGGGTTAAATTAAAAAAATATTCATGCAGGAATCATATGTGCACAGAATTGAAAGGGTTTGAACATGGCATCAATAACATCTTTGGAGCTTACATTGCAGACTTGAGAGGGTTAAAAATAAAGATATGCATACTGGAATCAGATAAATGTTTCCAAGAAACCAGAAAACACATATATGCTTCCAACATTGAAAGGGTTCAACATGAAATAAAAATCTTTGGAAAACACACTGAAGTCATGAGATGGTTAAATTAAAAGATATTCATACAGGAATCAGATCAATTTTTTCCCAAGAAACCAGAAAAAAAATATGTGCACAGCATTGAAAGGGTTTGATCAAGACGTCAATAAAATCTGTGGAACCCACATTGAAGTCTTGAGAGGGTTAAAATTAAAAATATTCCTACAGGAATCAGATAAATGTTTCCAAGAAACCAGAAAAAAACATATATGTGCAGAGCATTGAAAGGGTTCAAGATAAAAAAAAATAGTTGGAAAACAATAAGTACTGAGAAGGTTAAATTAAAGGTATTCATACAGGAATCAGATAAATATTTCCTCTGCCACTTATTTAAGCATTCAACAGAAATTTCATTACATTATGTTAAAAATAATATAACAGAACTTGTGTATTTGACAGTTGACAGGAGTTTCTCCTGTCTCTTGTTTTCATGAGTGATTGATAATAGTAAACAGTCTGAAGCACTCTTAACAATTTGTACATTGAAAAATATTTCTGCAAAAATGCTGACTCATCATTGTTTCATTGCCTCCTACTGCCCACCCGAACATAACCAAGGGCAAGGTTTTTGAACCATTCCATTCTACTGGTCCTAAGGTTGCTTCAAACCAAATAACAGTTCTATCCTCTGTGTGGTTGGGAAAATTGGGCTTTTGAATTTTTTTCCATTTTTAACCCCAAGGGTTGCCACAGGGCTGTGAATTTTTTTTTGTTTTAGGCATCACTCAATTACTTAGGACCCACTTATACTACATGCCAAATTTGGTTGAAAATTGGCCCACTGGTTCTTGAAACAGAAATTTTGGGCAGAGCCCAAAAATGGATACGCCCCCACAGAGAGCCCAAATATTGACCTACCAACTTCCCTTGAACAAAACTTTAATCTTCTACACCAAAGGATGTTCCATACCAATTATCAAGTCATTTCCTCTGGTGGTTTGTGAGAAGATTTTTAAAGGTTTTTAAGCTTTTGCGGCATTAACCTGAGCCCGAAGATGGCAGCTGCTTCATTTGAATGAAATAGAAAGGGTATACTCCATAGATGGTCTTGGCAATATATGTTTCAATTTGGCCCAGTGGTTGTGAAGAAGAAGTCAAGTTTGCAAAAGTTAACAGACGACGAATGATGGTACGACGGATGATGGACGCGGGACAAAAGTGATGGCAATAGCTCCCACTGACTTGCAGTCAGGTGAGCTAATAAAATACTTCATTTTGTACACAAACGGCAGTCATTGTTTTTTGGCAACAGCAATAACGTCAACAAAGGTAACATATTTAATGTGCATAACATCAAGTGCAATTGGAAATCAATCGTTTTATGCTCCACTGAAATGAAAACTCCAGTGAAAGTGATGTTGTTTTTCAGTAAATCACTCATGGCAACAGTGTTATGGTTTCTGCCAAATAAAAAGGTTTCTTGTTTGAATGACGAGTTTGTCATGTTTTATGGGGGATTTTGTAAAAATAAATTAGTCATTGCCACACAGGGGGTTCTGAGATGGGTGTATTGAATTTTCAACCTCATCTTAGGGCCATATATTGACTCATCTTTCAGACTTGATTTATGCCCATAGACAAGGTCTCAATTTCAACACACCATCTTGGACCCCCCCCCCCCCCCCTCCCAATAACTCTGAATGGTAAAAACCTATATAACTACCGGTGATTAGATATACATGTATTGGAAATCTCACAATGGTTGAACTTTTATGGATCTGAGGACTCCAGTTTTGTCATACTTCAGTATGAAAATTACAACATGGGCAGGATCCCTCCAATTTGACACAAAATTAAGAAGGCAGAAACAAATCATTTGCCAGGATGAAACAGAAAAATGGCCAAAACTGGTCAACTTGCATCCCTGTTACTATGGAACTCATTTCTTTTATGAAGACCCACAATAGCCAAATTCAAGAATTTTCAGGACCTACCTTCACTAGTCCTACATAGGATCCTCCAGTCATTACCCCTTCTTCCCACTTCCCTTCAAGGGAAGTGCGCGTAATGACTGGAGGGTTCTAGTTAGGACTATACCTTCACAAACTCTGGCATATAAAATTATAATCTCAAGCCTTTTCAAGGCTTCCTGGCACATTTTCCAGGACTTCAATGCCTTGGATATCCCTCAGTCAAGTTCAATGCCATTCCTTGAATCCAAGGCCCTGTGGGAACCCTGACAAATTTTTACAACAGTCAGTTGATCTGGATTGTCAGATTCTGTCGAGTTGATGAGAGCAGTTTTTCTGTATCAAACAAAATGTCAGTCACCATGTTTGACCTGTCAGCTCTGGTCTCATCAGTGAGATGGATCAGTGAGATGGAATATGGCAACCCAGATTAACTGATAACTTATTTATATGACAGTGCATATTTAAAAATTGAGTACGACAAATGAGATGTAAGCAGAAAAAAACCCTATGGGTTTTTATCTGGAGTGGTCAATGCCAAGGCTCCCAAGTTTTTATTTTATGTTCACAAATTGTATCTACAAAAATCTCTGGATGTCAGTGCAGTGTTCACGCTGGCATGTGCCAAATGCACATTTTAAAAAAATCTGGTACATAATTTTAGAACGTTTGTCACAAAAATTTGGCACATAAAATCAACAATCACGAACATGGTATATTCTTGATTGTTGTCCAACCTTTGACCTAATGGCTGCCACTTTGCAAAAAAAGGTATATAATATTACATTTTTTCCATGTAAAGCGAACAAATGATAAGTTAAGTATATCAATATGATTGCCCACATCATTAATTACAAAAATATAATCTCGTTCAAATGTGTACACATTGACCAGTCACTCTCCAATTGTCCTTACAGGTAACCTCGGATTAAGAAGTCGTGTATTGTGTAAACAATGCATGCTTTGTTTCTTCTCCAGCAAATAATGGTCTTTAATTGTTGGTGGCGCTTTCCCCACTGACAAAAATCAAAGATTAACACAGTAATAAAACACACAATGGTTTCAATTCACATGTCTATAAGTTACCGTATAGACTGTCGAGGTGTGAATTTCTTTTGATCTGCTATATGAAATACTATGTTTGTTTCAGGAAATTTTATCATTTTATGTTCCGTTTTAAGTTAGTTTTGGTTTTATGTAATTTTATGCTTTAGATCTTTCTTGAAAAAAATATGAAACAAGAGGCCCCAGGGGGCCTGCGGGCGCTCACCTGACATGGTAGTCTAAATATCAAACCAGGGACTTGAATAAGCTGCATACGCCCCTCCTAAGAAAAGCATATACCAACTAGATGAAGTGATTGTGCCCACACAATACACAGGATTTTCCTTCCATTTTCAGTTCCTGCACTTTTATGTCACAAAATTGAGATAAATGCCTAAAAAACAGAATTTTTTCCCCAAACAAAATATTTTCAGCCTAATTTTTTTTTTTCTTCTTAAAACGCATAAAAAACTAATTTCTGGATTTTGGTCCAAAATTTTCTAAGACCCACCCTGACCCCAAATTTTCAGTGTAAAAAAAAAAAAAATTTTTCTCTTAAAATTGACCAAACGCATAAAAAACAAAAAAAAAATTTCGGTTTTTGTTCCAAAATTTTATAAGTCCCACCCAGACCCAAAATTTTCAGTAAAAAGAATAAAAAAAATTTTTCTCTTAAAATTGACCGAAACGCATAAAAAAACAAAAAAAAAATTTCAGGATTTTGGTCTTAAATTTTCAAAGTTCCACCCGGACCCCAAATTTTCAGTGTAAAAAAAATAATTTTTTTTTCTCTTAAAATTGACCAAATGCATAAAAAACAAAAAATTTTTTCCGGCTTTTGGTCCAAAAAAATTTCTAAGTCCGCAACGGGACCCCAAGTTGTCAGCCTAAATATGAACCCAGGGACTTGGCTTGAACAAACTTGAATCTCACCCCGGACCCCAAATTTTCAGTGTAAAAAAAAAAAATTTGACCGAAACCCATAAAAAAACCAAAAAAAAATTTCCAGATTTTGGTCCAAAATTTCTAAGTCCGCAACGGGACCCCAAGTTGTCAGCCTAAATATGAACCCAGGGACTTGGCTTGAACAAACTTGAATCTCACCCCGGACCCCAAATTTTCAGTGTAAAAAAAAAAAAATTTGACCGAAACCCATAAAAAAACAAAAAAAAAATTTCCAGATTTTGGTCCAAAATTTCTAAGTCCGCAACGGGACCCCAAATTTTCAGCCTAAATATGAACCCAGGGACTTGGCTTGAACAAACTTGAATCTCACCCCTCTAAGGATGCTGCATACCAAATATCAAAATATTCTTATTGGAAGATCTGAAGAAGAAGATATAAAAAAAATACTCCTCATACTGCACTAATTTAAACATTTGGGCTCCCATAGAGAGCCCAAATATGGACCCAGGGAATTGATTTCAATAAACATGTGAAACAATCTTCCAAAGATGTTATATGTGAAATTTGAAAGCTTTTGGAGCAGTGGTTTGGGAGAAAAGTAGTCTTATATGTTTTTCCCATTTCCAACAGTGTTAAAAATTGCTGACAGAGCACTTTTTCAAAGTCCCCAAAAAGTACCCCATGATAAAACCAATGGCAATTTTTTTTAACCATTCCATTCTGTTGGTCCTAAGGAAGCTTCACAACAAATAAGAATTCTCAGTGCCGTGCAGTTTTGGAGATATGGGCGTTTTAATTTTTTTCTATTTTTAGTTCCTGCGGTCCCCATGGGGTAACGGGGAAATTTTTTTTGCATAAATTAAGTACTTATGACCCAATAAGCCCTCATATCAAATTTGGTCAAAATTTGCCTCTCGGTTTGGAAAATAGAAATTTTGGGAGGGGCAAATATTCTTTCCCCTCCCATTACGACGCCAAGTATAGCCCCACAAACTTCTCTTGAACAAATCTGAGTCTACACCTCAAAAGGAAGCTACACACCAAATATCAAGTCTCTGCTACTGCTGGTTCATGAGAAGAAGATTTTTTAAGATTTCAGCACACTTTTTGGGTGTGGCCCTACCCACGGGCGAGGTAACTTGATTTGAACAAAATCAAATTGTGATGTCATAACAAACTATTATCTCAAATATCAATTAAATTGGTTCAGCGGTTTGGGAGGAGAACATGCAAACACCATGTTCACGGACGATGGAAGACGCACGGTGAGTGATCACTATAACTCTCCTGACTGAAAGTCAGGTGAGCTAAAAAAAAGTTTTTATAATTTATAAAATATCCATGGCACAAACAAATCTCATTTGGCACAAAAAATATTCAGCTTTGGCACATTAAAATATTGAGCCAGCATGAACACTGTGTCAGTGATGTTACAGACATCAAGAGAGGCTCATTTGGGACAGGCATGGATATATATATACATTATCATGACCATGTGCATGTCCTGTAATTTGTATCAGATTTGAGGTTGTGTTTACAATCAGATATCAACGTCATACCGAGAATCTGATACAAATTACAGGATATGCACATGGTCATGATAATACATTTATCTAACAATCCCGTTACATAAAGCCTGTTTCCCCCATTTTTCAGTTTAACCCTTTACCCAATGAATCGGCCACATCCGCCCACGTAATATGCAAATTCAGCAACTGAAAAAATATTATTTTTCAAAACACATGTGGTACTGAGAGGATATTTGTGGTAGCCGCATGATAAATAGTTGAAACTTACTTCAGATTTAATTGTATTGCGATGTTGAAAAATAAAGAGGGCAAAACAACAAAATAATACATCTCACATTACAAAACAGTTTTCCATGCAAATTTTTCTCTATTTCTAGAAACACATGCAATATTAAACAAGAGCAACACATCTGATTTACTTGACTTTCTAAATAAAAAGCAGGCAACCAATCACCATTACAATGATTTTAAATATTAAAATTACGTTAATGTTAGCCCCCTTTGTTTGATAATCTCATAAGGAAAACTTGACCAAACACAATTCTTCAAAATAGTACAACTAAGTACTTGGTAGCATGAAAAACAATTGGCCTTAATTGCTCACCTGATAGAGTGGTTCAAAGAAGTATTTTGGGTCACATTCAGATAGTCATGGTTTATCAACACTACAAGGGAATGAATTCATGAAATTATTCATAACTCTGGTGTTCATGTCAGATGATTATCATCACAAGTCTTCCTGACTGCTTCAAATTCTATCTGCTGTAGACAAGCACCACCAAACTTTCACGGGTTGTTATGTCACTGCGGTCATGGCAACCCCCTCCACCCCCTTTCAATAGATAGCCCAAATATTAGCCCAAGGACCCGATTTGAACAATCTTGAATCTGACCCCTCTAGATATATTGTATACCAAATATGAAAACATTCTGACTGGTGGATCTGAAGAAGGAAATTTCCTCATATTGCACCAAGTTAAAATTCAGGATCCCATAGGGAGCCCAAATATTAACCCAGAGACTCGAATTGAACAAACTTGAAATCCTAGAGATGCTGTGTACCGAATATTAAAAGATTCTAATAGATGGTTCTGGAGAAGATTTTTAAAAAAATTCCCTCTTATCGCACTAAGTTAAAATTAAGGATGCTATAGGAAGCCACTGATTGTTGGTCCAAAATTTCGAAGTCGGAACTGGACCCAAAATTTTCAGGCTAAATTTTTTTTGTTTCATCTCAAAATTGGACAAAACGCATAAAAAATATTAAAAAAATGTCCCTATTGGAGCCAAATTTTAACTCAGGGACTCAATTTGAACAAACTTGAATCTGGCCCCCACTAGAGATGATGTATACCAAACATGAAAAGATTCTGACCACTGGCTCTGAAGAAGAGGATTTTTAAAGAAATTTCCTCATATTGCTCTAAGTTAAAATTCGGGCTCCCATAGGGAGTCCAAATATTAACCCAGCGACTCGATTTGAACAAACTTGAATCTGACTCCCCTAGAGTGTTGAGTACCAAATATGAAAAGATTCTGACTGGTGGATCTGAAGTAGAAATTTTTTTTTGTATTTTATGGGTGCTATGAGAGTTATGCCCCTTGTGGTGCCCCCCGTGGGCATAACAACTTTATTTGAACAAATTTGAATTGACATATGATAGGGCACACAGACCAGATTTGGTTCAAATTGGTTGAGTAGTTTGTGAGGAGAAGTCGAAAATGTAATGTTTACGCCGGACGGAAGACGACGGACGGTTGCCAGATAGAAAGTGATTAGTAAAGCTCCCCTTGAGCTTCGGTCAGGTGAGCTAATAAAAAAACACTTTCCTGCATGCAATTTTACAAATAATGGCCTGAGAAACAGGCCTGCTTTGTGGGGCCTAATACACCCAGTGAGCTTTTTTCGAATTGTATATAACTATTGTTTTCATCCAACCAATAGCATCGTACTGAACCTCTTCAAACTGAGCCTGTATTTTAGTATGACTGAGACACAAGTTTGGTGCTGATTTAACAAATCCAAACTCAAGTTACTGTCCCAAACCAAAATGACGAAAAGTTGAAAAGGGGCATAACTCTGGAAAAAAAACCTGACTAAAATTATAATCGTAGCAGACAGGTTCTCACGCTGGTGAATATGGATACCATGTTTCGAAAGAATCAGTCCAAAAACCCTCAAGAATCCCTCTGGACAAAATTCAGACTTATGCAGCAGATTCTCAAAGTAGGAAAGGGGCATAACTGTGGTAAAAGTAGTCTGACCAGAACTATAATTGCATGTGCACAGGTTCCCATGCTGGTGTATACCAAGTTTTGAAGGGAACAGCCTTTGAACAGCTGAGAAAATCTCCAAACAAAATACAGACCGACGATCAAAATATTCTAAGTCATAAAGGGGCATAACTCTGCCAAAAATTGTTCCACTGGAACTACCATCACACATGCACAGGTCCCCATGGTGATGAATATGCATGCCAAGTTTTGAAGGAATTAGTCCATACATCTCTGAAAAAATCTGCGTGCAAAATTCAGACACATGAGGTAAATTATTCTAAGTCAAAAAGGGACATAACTCTGGCAAAAATAATCCAACCGGAACTATGATTGCACATGCACAGGTTCCCATAGTGGTGAACCTGCATGACAAGTTTTAAAAGAATTGTTCTGTAAACCTCTGAGAAAATCTCCGGACAAAATTCAGACTGATGAGGCAAATTATTCTAAGTCAAAAGGGGCATAACTTTCTGTCACATGCACAGGTTCCCATGGTAGTAAAGAGGCATACCAAGTTTCAGAACAGAATGGCACTCGAATAGCCGAGAAACTCTCTGGGCAAAATCTGGATGGCCAGACAAGCCATTTACATAACACAACCGTTTTTCAAACGGGCATATAAAAACTGACATACTCACATGAAAAACTGTACTTGAAAAATTCTAAGTTGAAGGGACATAATTCCTCCAAAACTGGGTGGGTGAAGTTGATATGTGAATTTGTTTCACTTGAACATCTTGTGAGCCCACATTCCAAACATATTTGAAAATATTTGAAATCTATTGGTAACTGTTGAAATTAACCCCAGGGCAATTTTTCGTCTGACTTACTTGAAAAATCGCGACATCGACGCCGTAGCTGCGACGGGTGGTGCAATCTGCAAGTCCAAAAAATATTCTCAGGGGCAATTTACAGGTGATGGTGAAAAAAAACAAGAAAAATATTTGGAACAACATTTGCATCGACCATGGGCTAGACATGAATGAAATACATGTGGAAACCAAATATGAAGTCATTCCACCAAGTAGTTTGAAAGTTATTCTTTTAGAAACCCTTTGGTCACAAAATTCTAAGTTCATCAAGGGCCATAACTCCAAGTAAAATATATGGAACAACACATGCATTGGACAGTGGCTAGGCATCAATAAGATACACTTACATGCCAAATATAAAGTCATTCCATCAAGTATTTCAAAAGTTATTGAGACAGACTGACAGACAGACCGACAGACAGACCGACAGACAGACATTGCCATTTATAGAGCTGCTAGTCGCAGCTAAAAATTCTAAGTCAAAGGGGCATAACTCTGGGAAGAATGTGTGGACAAGGTCCATTTTCACTGGGCACCGAATGACTATCATGGAAATCCAGCCATCGGTTACAAAGATATGAGCACACGCGGATGTATGGATGGGTGGCCAGACAGAAGGACAGATCTCATCGTTATATCCACCACAAACTTCATTTGGTGGGAGATAATAAAATTTGAATTGCAATATTTGTGAATAGCACAGACTGGAAATGGCCCTAATGTTAGATATACAGTTGTAACCAACACATTATGAATATACCAATGATGCTTACTACATATCCTGTATCATAGGATTTGTTAACCCTTTACCTAACATGAAAAGCAGACAACACTCGCAAAAAATATTCTTGAATAAATAATTTTTTTCATTTTTTGACTCATAAACATAGGTTATGACCCCTTGTTGGAACGAGCTCAAAAAATGAAAAAATAATGAAAATTAATTGGCGATTTTTTAGAATAGCGCTGGCCGGTTTTGGACGATACATTGGGTAAAAACACCTCTCCCCAAAAATCTGCCAAGGAAGTTAGAGGAGTATAAATAATCCGAAGTAATTTGAGTGAGGCAAACCTGATTCTTCAGCACCCCAAAAATGTAAAAAATTCTAATTACTGTATCAAGTTCTCCTTGCTGTGAGTCAATCTAAAGTAGTTTAATTTCTGAAATTCATTCTATTTTGAAACTACAGGGTAATAAAGAAGCTCTTGTGAAGGACATCATTAAATTTTTAAACACTCATTCAATCTCCTTTGTATTAAATGCAAGAAAATATATCCATTAATCATAAGTTATATTAAGTATATATTAATCATAAGTTATATTAAAACTCAAAAGCAGTGTTCATTTCGCAATATTCGGGTTGTATATTTATGTAAACTCAAAATACAAAATAATATAAATGTTGCAGTTGATTTTTCTATTATTTTTCTATTATTTTTGTGTGGAGACAGGACAGTTGAACTTTCTTATTTCTTATCAAAGCAAACAAGCAAAGAACAAAAAGCCTCATTCATTTAGGTCCTCAATAAAATTAACCTCTCATTTTTTAACACTTAACCCTTTACCCAACGAATCAGCCGCATCCGCCCGCATAATATGCAAATTCAGCAATTGAAAAAATATTATTTTTCAAAAAATTTCAACAAAACCATATCATGTGACCCCTCGTTGGAACGAGCTCGTCGAGATCATTCCAACAAGGGGTCACATGATATGGTTTTGTTGAAATTTTTTGAAAAATTTAAAAAAATGATATTTAACATAATAAATTTTGATATCGTCTGCGTTGGGTAAAGGGTTAAAATAACCCTCACCCCCCCCCCCCCCCCCCCCCCCCCCCCCCAACCAAAGCAAATAGAAACAAGAGGCCCCATGGAGCCTGAGGCACTCACCAGGCCAAAGTTGTTTAAAGAAGGATTTAATTACCATCTATGGCTAGTTAACACAACAGAGGAAGGACGTTTTTAAATTATTTATAACTCTGTTGTCCATTCCAGATGATTTTTTGACTTGACTGCAACAAACTTGAAGGGTGTTGTATACCAAATATCAAAAGATTATGACTGGCGGTTCTGGAGAAGATTTTGAGAATATTACCAATTTTAAAATATGTTAACATTTGCCCCCCCCCCCCCCCCCCCCTCCTCATAGAAAACACAAATATCAACCCAGGGACTTTATTTGAACAAACTGAATCTGAACCCTCAAAGGATGCTGTATACCAAATATCATATATTCCCCATATTGGACAAAGTTAAAATTTGGGCTCCAATAGGGAGCCCAATATTAACAAAAGGATTTGATTTGAACAAACTTAGATCCGACCTCCCGAAGGATGCTGTATACCAAATATCAAAAGATTCTGATTGGTCAATCTGAGGACTTTTTTAGGAAGCCCAAATATTAACCCAGGAACTTGATTTGAACAAATTTGAATCTGCCACCCCCAGAGATGTTTTATAATAAATATGAAAGAATTCTGATATGTGGATCGGAAAAGAAGATTTTTAAAAAAAAATTCCCTCATATTGCACTAAGTTAAAATTTGGGCTCCCATAGGGAGTCCAAATATTAACCCAGCGACTCGATTTGAACAAACAAAGAGATGTTGTATACCAACTATGAAAGCATTTTGAGTGGTGAATCTGAAAAAGATTTTTAAAGATTATCCCCCATACTGCACAAAGTTAAAATTTGGGCTTCCATAGGATGCCCAAATATTAACCAAGGGACCTGATTTGAAGAATCTTGAATCTGACCCACCTGGGGATGTTGTATACCAAATATAAAACGATTCTGACCGGTGGTTCTGAAGAAGGTTTTTAAAGAATATTCCTTATATTGCACTAAGTTAAATTTTTTTGAGCTGAGTAGGGAGCCCAAATAATAATACAGGGACCCAATTTGACAAACTTGAATCTGACCCCCTAGAAATGTTGTATACCAAATATGAAATGATTTTCAGCGACTGATTCGCACTCCCACGTTGTGTCCTTGGGCAAGGCACTTAACTCCGATTGCCTACATGGTGGCACGATAACACTGTGTACTAAGGCATACTGCACATCGATGGTGCGCATGTCTTCAACCAATCTAACCCTGCCTGTGATGCAGTTCAGAGTTATGATGTTGGGGAGCTGACAGCTGCTCGTCGTTGCTCGGTGGTTCTCTCTGGGTACTCCAGCTTCCTGCACCCGTAAAACTGTCACGGTCACGATTAGCCATTGTGCATAAGTATGCGACCTTAAACACTAATAAATAAATAAATATGAAACGATTCTGATTGGTGGATCTGAAGAAAAAGATTTTTAAAGAACATTCCTCTCATTGCTCTAAGTTAAACACTGGGCTCTAAAATTTGAACAAACTTGAATCTGACCCCCCTAGAGATACTGTATATCAAATATATTTATATTTATTGGTGTTTAAGGTTACATATTTCTGCACAATGGCTAACCATGACCGTGACAGTTTTACGGGTGGAGAAAGCCAGAGTACCTGGAGAGAACCACCGAGCAACTGTCAGCTCCCCAACATACCAACTCCACACAAGCAGGGTTAGCATTGGTTGAAGACAGGTGCACCATCGACGTGCAGTACGCCTTAGTACACAGCGTCACCATGCCCCCACGTGGGCAATGGGGGTAAAGTGTCTTGCCTAAGGACACAACGCGGTTGCCGCAGGTGGGATTCAAACTGAAGACCTCTCGGCTTGCAGCCTGCACCTCTACCAACTGAGCCACCGCGCCCCCTGTATATCAAATACCAAAAGATTTCAACTGATGGATCTGAAGGAGAAGTTAAAAATATGGGGTTCTGTATTGAGCCCAAATATGAACCAATGGGCTTCATTTTAACAACTTGTATCTGACCCCCCCTATAGATGTTGTATACCAAATATCAAAAGATTCTGATCAGTGGTTTTGGAGAAATTTTTTTTTTTTAATTTTGCAAATGTTAGAAAATTTATAGTAATTTATATATTTTTTATACTAACCAATGACCCAGACTTAGCTGTTGCTAACTCCTTAAATTTTTGGGCCAAACACAAATTTTGTCCCCCAGTCCCCCAAATTTGCATCGAAATTTCAATGTCATATATGGTCCTCCATACTTTCTATCCACTGCGCATGCGCCGTGTCAAGGAGCTCTCGAAATTGGCGCAAAGGTCATTCTTATAACCAGTGCCTGGTAGCGTTATGAAATCAGCAGGGAGGTATGAATTCCCAACTCATGGGAGGGCCATCCCCATCTGGGTAATTGGTAAGTATAAAAAATATATAAATTACTAGAAATTTTTTAACATTTTTATACTGTACAAATGACCCAGACTTTGCTGATTATAAAAAAGGCTGGAGGGCCTAGGACATAAAGGAAATTCCAATAGACTCAATTACATGAAAACAGAATTATCCCCTCAAGGAGAAGAGGAGCACAGGTTTTACATGCATCTTTCTTGTTTGCATCAAAAAAGAAAGATACAATACCATTCCGCAATTGAGCACAATAATCATCAATGAATGATCTCTATTAACATCCAGTATAATCCCTTATACTAATCTTATTAAAGGAAAGCCAATAATTAAAGATAGTCCAGATAATGAGACTCTTTATACTCATTAAAAAGTGTCTGAGGATTGTATATTAGCGCTCTTATGATCCGTGACATATACAAATGTTCCACACCGAGCTACACTTTAAAAATATTATATGAATTAGCTTTACACTTTAAAACCATCCCGGCACCGACTCGGAATTACTAACTCCAGAGGAGGTATTCCCTTGCTTTTCACTATAAAACAGGTGATATAATGGAACAGCATCCTCCCCCCCCCCCCTCCCACCTTTTCCTTGCTCTGGGTCATATACCCCAGAGTGAAGAGGGCAGCAGGACAGATACGCTGCCGGTACAGATACTTCATGCGCCGAAATCTTAAGCACAGACTGCTGAGTTGAGGATAATTTTTCATAAGCAGTACGGATAGTTAATTGAATCCACCTTGCAACAGAATGGACCATAATGTCCCTACAATTAGGCAGCAGAGACAGAAAGAGACATTACGTCCCTTTCTGATAAACTCAGATCTACGTTTGTAAAAACATATAGCTCTAACAGGACAGATTAAAGGCCTATGCCCGTCTGAAGATGGAGGAGCCTTAATAACAATAGTTTCCAGATAGTTATAGAAGCCTGATTCTAGCCAAAAATCCAACCTTAGTAGTCAAGGTAATAGTATTACCTACACTACAAAAGTGAAAATCATCAACAGATAGTGCCTGAAGCTCACTAACTCTTCTAGACGAAGAGAAGGCTAAGAGAAAGCTGTCTTATAACATAAGAATTGAAGTCCACTGTATCAAGAGGCTCAAATGGCGCTTCTTAAGCTTAAGAAGAACCCAAGCTAAATTCCACTTAGGAATTAGTCTAAGGGTTCTAAGTCTATTTATCGGAAAGTTTTCCGTAACTTAGATAAAGAGACATAGATGCAATGTGTAAACTATCATGATGTGCATAGGAATCAACAGAGGAGGTCCTCCTACAGATAGAAATTGCGTCCACTGCTCGCCCTGTAATTGCTTGCCATGCAAGAATGACTGCACAATGAAAATACATGAAGGTTGAGACCTTCCGGGTTGTGATGCAGTGTGCATGATTTCCCCTGCGAAAGACGATCCTCTCGTGGAGGAAGCTTCCACGGCATGTCTCACAGCAGACACCTGAGTAGATATATCCATGGTCTCTGGGGTGACAGAGATGCTACCAACAGAATTTGCAGTGAGATTGATTTATCTTGAGCAATATCTGCTGAATCAATGGTGCTGGAGGATATGCGTATCCTATCATTGCGTCCCAAAAGGACGAGAGAGCGTCTACTGCAAATGCTCGAAGATCTGGACACGGCGACACATACGTCTGCAACTGATAGTTGAGATGCATCGCAAATAAGTATACCATTGAACGATCCCATTAGTAGCAAATCTGATTGAAAACTCGTTGTTGCTTTCTGACCTCAACATACGACCTATCCCAAAAAGGGAGTTTGTTAGAACGTTCAGACGACCCGGAATATGATGGACCGATAGAAGAACTTGATGCTCTAGGACAAACAGAAGGATCCTTTCTGTTAAATTGAATAACAGAATGGAATGAGTGCCTCCCTGGTTCCGAATATACGCTACTACTGTCGAACAGTCGGACAGAATTTGAACATGCAAATTCTGAAGAATGTACATTCACTGACGTAGCGCAAGCCATATTGACATCATTTTTTGATGTTTATGTACTTGTTAGGAACTACGGATTCTAAAGACCCTGGCACCCTGAATCTGTTGGGCCAGAGTTGCACCCCAACCTGTCTGACTCTCATCCGTCATTATCGTTAAACTTGGATCCGGCAGTTGCAGTGGTACTCCTTGAGTTAACCATTGAAAATCTACCCAAGTCTGAATCTCTTGTTCACTTGATTCAACAAGACGATGTTCGATTCGAGCGAATGAGTCTTCACACTCCAATTCTGAGATAAAATATCTGTGGATTGGACGAGTGTGTATCTGCTCCATCGGAATAATATTCGCAGCCGGTCCGCACAAACCTGTCAGTCTCATGAATTCTCTCGCTGTTACTACATTTGAGTGAAGGCAAAAGCGAGTGTAACAACTGACTAATATCGCTCTGGTTAACGGCAGATGAATGAGATTGTTGTGTGTCTCTAAGCTCATTCCCACGTGGGTGAATGAATAAGACAGCACTAGATCCGACTTCTTTTCGTTTACTAAGAAACCGAGACATCAGAGCAATTGAAGCAGACTCTGAACATCGTTCTGAAGCATTAACTTGCTGCCGTAACCCTGAAGAATGCCGTCCAAGTTCTTCTTGGTAAGGTGATCTGCGTGAGATAATGCGTCTAAATTCTATTAGATAATATTGCCGTCTCCAGTATGCTGGAGCAGGGTTCATACAGAATTAACATTTTGAAATTCAAGGCCTATTTAGGGCTTTTTTAGGGCCAGACATAAAAAATTTAGGGCCATTCATTAATTATTTAAATCCACCTGAATTTGCTAATTAATTCTGCCCCAAAACATTATGTGTGCAAAAATAGCAATGTTTCTTGATTGTTGTATTTTATTTGTTTTGATCCAACTCTCAAGTGAAATAAGGTACCATCTGCAATGCTTTAGCATTGCAGATGGCACCTTGTTGCATTGAAAGGACGAATTATTTGGGGAAACATAAAAAGAAATATGACAATTAAATATGGTTTCATTAGTGGTAGTGTATTGTTAGCAGGGGTAGAGACTTTTAGAGAACAGTAATGTATGTGTTGATTTGAACAAATTTAATTTGCAGAATCAGTGGAAATTTACTCCGAAACATATATAAAGTGCTGCTTAATATTCACTTTATGGACAGGCTCAATGAATAAAACAGTTACACTGCCCATATAACAGGTTCCCACATTGCAGATAGAATAAAATTTAAGGACTTTTCAAGGTAGTTTGCCAATTTTCAAGGGTTTTTCAAGACAATTACAGGTTTTAGGGCTTTTTAGGGCCTTGGTTGACAATTCAAGGACTCTCCATAATAGACATGGACGCTGGCAATGACAATTCCAGGTCTTCAGCCTAGTCGTCCAAACGCAGAGGAACTCTCGGCATGCCTAGTCCTGCCGTTTCAAAATTATGTCTTGCATTGATGAAAGGCCGCTGAATAGCGCAAGGCAATAAGAAAACCTAATTTGTCAGTCTTTGAGGCTAGCTTGAATATAACGTCATTCAAAAGTTCAAATGTCGATGACATTTCTGGACTGGGTCGGAAACTCAGGGACAGTGTCCCTAATCCGGCCGAAAAAGTCTGTGTCCAGTGACACTTTCAGTTTCTTATCAGGTAATGCAGCATTTTTGTCCAGAGAAAAAACTTCTAAAAGGTGATACCGGATGAAAACTACGTCCACCTTAAGTTGTTCGGAAAGGGAAAATTTCAGCTGTGCTGATTCCCTTTTACAATCCGCCTGGACGAAATAATAATTTCGGTCATCCCTTACTGACTCTGCAGGGGAACGAGCCGACCCAGCTTGCTCAGATAGTTCTTTACTGAAAAAGTTTCTGATAGCTGCTGGGATGCTGCGATGAATTGAGCTATCTGCGATAGCAAGACCATCACGGAGGCCTGTGGAGCCGCGGTCTTACATAATTAGTCACTGGAAGCTCCAGGGACGTTAATTCCTGCATTTCTAAAATATGCGAACGTCCCAACTGGAAAGGCCTTGTGTCCTTAGCTAGCAGATGGCGTGACCTGGTCGACGTGGAATCACCTCCTGGTCCTGCGAGGATTGTGGAAGGAGAAAACACATCCTACACGACCTGCACCTCACCCAGTCGACCTAGGGGCATCTGACCCGATATCTTAGGCCAGCATTATGACCCCTATGTGAGTCGCTACTCTGACGGTCTCCGGAGTAAGACGTAGAGGTTTTGATCCTCTATAGGAACTTCCTTTGGATGTATCCGCCCCCAAAGAATCTGCCTTACTTCTCCCTGCTGAGTCCGACTTTTTCAAAGTGGAATAATGCAGAGAATCCGGAGTTTTCTTAGTAATCTAATATAGATTTGGAAAGCTTAACGACGAAGAGAAGCTCTCCTGAGACCGGAGCAACTGGAAGAGAGTTTTTTTACCTTACTATCCACTCTTGTGGATGCAGCCAGGGCAGCATCACGTCTGACTAACTCCATATTGCCACTGAAAGGGTGGAGTTATACATAGAAAATGCTATGGCCCTCGAAAGAACTCTCAAGGAAGTTTTGAACATTCTGGGATTCTTTCGCTTCAAGACGTAGTGATAACGCTCTGGTAAGGTGATCTGCGTGAGAAAATGCGTCTAAATTGTGTTCTCCAGTATACTGGAGTAAATAGACATGGACGCCGGCAATGACCGTTCCAGGTCTTCAGCCTTGTCATCCAAACGCAGAGGAACTCTCGGCGTGCCTTGTCCTGCCGTTTCAAATTTATGTCTAGCATTGATGAAAGGCAACTGTACAGCGCATAGGCAATAAGAAACCGGATTTGCCAGTCTTGGAGGCTAGCTTGAATATAGCATCATTCAAAAGTTCAAATGTCGAGGACATTTCTGGACTGGGTCGGAAACTCTAAAAGGTGATGCCGGATGAAATCTACAGCACCTTAAGTTGTTCAGAAAGGGAAAATTTCAGCTGTGCTGATTCCCTTTTACCATCTGCCTGGCCCACATAATAATCTCGGTCATCCCTATTGACTCTGCAGGGGAGCGAACCGACCCAGCTTGCTCAGATAGTTCTTTATTGAAAAAGTTTCTGATAGCTGAATGGGATGCTGCGATGAAATGAGCTATCTGCGATATATATATAATATGCGAACGTCCCAACTGGAAGGAAAGGCCTCGTGTCCTTGGCTAGCGGATGGCGTGACCTGGTTGACGTGGATTCCCTGGTCAGCGAAGCAGGAACTCCAGTGACGTTCATTCCTGCATTTATATAATATGCAAACGTCCCCTGGATATCTGTGGTCACTTAGCCATGGTGCGGTCGTGTGTGCTGACGTAAGAATGAGGAAGCCAATAGAACAGCCGCGTCGGACTGTCTATGCGACGGAGCGTCACAAGCAGGAGGAGTTGACTATGCTCCGACTAACGAACGAACATACAACAACATCCCGGCCCAGATGTTGCTGTAAGAGAGAGGGGGCCTCTCTCGCTCGCAGTCTGGATAGACCTGGATGAGCTAGCTACCGGACAGACAGGCTTCCTCCGTACTATCCTCGGATCCGTAGTCGCAGGGTGTGCACGTTCAATGTTTATAGTGCACGCATCACCCAAACTGCTTCCCTGGACCGCAACGGATGAACCCGGCTGCCGAGCCATTCGATGAATGGTCGCTACACTGGGCGAGCTAGCGGACAATCAAGGCTGTCGATCCTACTAGGGACCTCTCAATTGTCGTATTTCCATGAGTACTTAGCCGCTAGCTCTTATTATACTGCAACGACGGAGACACACTTGTTGAAGACATCACGGAAACATCACCCTGTTCTTGTTCTTCTGAAAAAGACACTGATAAACTAGAGTGACCTTGCGGAGAGAGGACTGGCAAGGACCCCTCACTGCTTACAATATACCGTGACTCAAGTCTCCAACGTTGTCATTCCAATTAGCACACACTGAGCAAGAATTAGTGCGAGTACATTGACTACAAGAAACACAATGAACATGACAATCAGAGGAAGATTTCCTAGCATTACAATTTGAACAATATTCTTTCATCATGAAAAAATATAAACAGTCATAGTACTCGCACTAACCCTTGAAACAAAGATACATAATATAATA
Organism: Pictodentalium vernedei; assembly: GCA_031216915.1. NCBI lineage: Eukaryota > Metazoa > Mollusca > Scaphopoda > Dentaliida > Dentaliidae > Pictodentalium > Pictodentalium vernedei. The sequence continues at coordinate 247,347,373 of CM062289.1, forward strand.
TAATCCATTATAACATTTCGAAAAAATAATATCAAAAAAAAAATTTTGGGGGGAAAAATTTTCAGAAGAGCCCAAGTTCCCAATGGGAACAATGAGCCCAAATAGATCCCAAAAAAGCCTAAGTGTGGACAAAATATTTGAAAATATTTTTAAAAATTAATGCAACACTTCCGGACAATATTAATGTATCCGGCTATGAGCAGAACTAATACAAGACAAGTAATCACCATCAGAAGTAACTGTTGTCAACAAAAACAAAAGTGTACAAAAACCGGAAACATGACTCCAGGCACTGTAACCATGGCCCAAAATTAGTCACCAATTTAAACACTATCTGATGTAAAACAGATGCTTCCAGAGAAGAAACTGGAGTACATCGGATGGTAGATGCAGATCACAACGCCTAATCACCCAAGGGTGAGGACGTAAACATGACGAAAAAACAGAATAATCATTCTGTTACCTAGCTAAAGCTCCCAAGAAATTTTAGTAAAAAAAAATTCCCAAATTATGCCAAAAGCATGGGAGAATAGCAAGGGGGGTATTAAGGAAAGGGAGAGAGGAAACACTGAACAAACAATGGTAAGTTCATAGCCAGAATGACAAGATAAGGCTCATTCCCCGAAATTAGGGAACATGAAATAATTTTGTAAAAAAATTTTAAGTTACAGCCCTGAACACATTCTGCCACTGTTTCTTCCTCTCATCCTTTATTTCATCCTTTGATCCACCATTTCTTTCATAATTATGTGTCTGGCATCATTTAAACTGAGATTTACAAGCACAAATATCAGTGACATGTTACTGAATTTAGGGCCAAACCAAGAATGACATTTGCGCCAATTTAGAGAGCTCCTTGACACTGCGCATGCGCAGTGGATAGAAAGTATGGAGGACCATATAGGACATTGAAATTTCGGTTTTTGATGCAAATTTTGGGGATTGGGGGGCAAAATTTGTGTTTGGCCCTATAATTTAAGGAGTTAGCACCAGCTAAGTCTGGGTCATTGGTACAGTATAAAAATATGCCCACTCAGCATTTTTTCGATGCCCCCTTACAGAACACCCTGACATAAATGATGGCAACTTTTTTTACCATTCAATTCTACTGGTCCTAAGGATGTTTCATACCAAATAACAGTTTTCTGTTCAGTGTGGTTTGGGAAATATCGGCATTCCAAAATATTTCTTTTCTTAGCTCCTGGGGTTCCCACAGGGACACAGGGAATTTATTTGGCATGAGTCAAGTTCTTATAACTCAACAATAACACATACCAAATTTGGTTCAAATCGGACCATCGGATCAGAAAATAGAAATTTTGGCCAGGGCCAAAAATCTTTCCTCTCCCATTACAAAGGCAAATATTGATCCACGAACTTCATTTGAACAATTTGATTCTCCACCTCAAAAGGAAACTACATACCACATATCAAGTCATTGTACCCACTGGTTCATGAGAAGAAGATTTAAAAAAAAATGCCGCTCAGGATCACCGATCCAATGTCGATTTGTGACAACAGAAAAGGTGGGTTTGATCATTATGAAGTTATTGTCTTGCAATTTGGTCACTGTGACCTTGACCTTTGACCTGGCGAGTCCAAGGTCAATAGGGTTCTTCCTCGCACCAAGGCCAACACACCTATGAAGTTTCATGACTCTAGGTTGAACCACTATCAAGTTCTCATCCGGAAACCAATTGTTGCGATATACTATGTTCAAGGTCACTGTGACCTTGACCTTTGACCTGGTGAGTCCAACATCAATAGGGTTCTTCCTCGCACCAAGGCCAACACGCCTGTAAAGTTTCATGACTCTAGGTTGAACCACTATCAAGTTATCATCCAGAAACCAATTGTTGCGATATACTATGTTCAAGGTCACTGTGACCTTGACCTTTGACCTGGTGAGTCCAACATCAATAGGGTTCTTCCTCGCACCAAGGCCAACACACTTATGAAGTTTCATGACTCTAGGTTGAACCACTATCAAGTTATCATCCGGAAACCAATTGTTGCGATATACTATGTTAAAGGTCACTGTGACCTTGACCTTTGATCTGGTGAGTCCAAGATCAATAGAGTTCTTCCTCGCACCAAGGCCAACCCACCTATGAAGTTTCATGAATGTAGGTTGAACTACTATCAAGTTATCATCCGGAAAGGAATTGTTGCGATTTACTATGTTCAAGGTCACGTTGACCTTGACCTTTGATGTAGCGAGTCCAAAATCAATAGGGTTCTTCCCCTCACCAAGGCCAATCTACCTATGAAGTTTCATGAATGTGAGTTGAACCATTATCAAGTTATCATCCGGAAACCAATTGTTTAAGATTTACTACGTTCAAGGTCACTGTGACCTTGACCTTCGACGTAGCATGTCCAAAATCAATAGGGTTCTTCCTCCCACCAAGACCAACCTATGTATGAAGATTAATGAATGTGAGTTGAACCACTATCAAGTTATCATCCGGAAACCAATTGTTTACGAAACCCGCCCGCCCGCCCGCCCGCCCGCCCCGCCCACCCCGTCATTCACCAAACTATAAGTCGAGTTTGACTTCGTCACAACTCGACTAAAAAGTTGGAGGATTTTCCTTCACCCCCTCCCTATGGGGCTAGGCAAGTTGATTGAGAAAAAAACACAATGCGATGTCAGAACAAGCAGCCACTTGAAATTTAACTAAAATTGGTTCAATGGTATAGGAGTGGCAGGTGCAAACACCATGTTCACAGATGACGGATGAAAAACAACAGACACCGGATGACGGATGGCGACTGATCATTATAGCTCACCCTGACTTTCAATCAGGTGAGCTAACAAGAGCTGTTGCTGAAGGCAATCACACAGCCAATGAAGCATAAATGAATTAAAAACAAAGTAAGGACCAAATGAAAGTGTCAATGACACTGCAGCTCAACTTGTTAAGACATGTACATGTATAGTATGTGACACAGCAATGACAAACATCTAGGTAATGACCTGATAACAAAGGTACATGTAAAGTATTGTAACGGTCTGTACATAAATGCCTGTAACAAATGTATAGGTAAAGTATTGTAAAGATGGGTGACAGTCAGATGCGAAACTAGAAAAGAAATCTTTGAGTCCCAGAGTGGGTCTGACTGAACCCGAAAATATTTGTTCTCATAGCACAGTGATAACAAAGGCACCTAAAAACACTCGTTCCTGTCACAAGGTGATAACAAAGGTAGCCCAAGAAGTTTCGTGAAGATCAGTTCATAAATACAGACTCTAGCCCAAGCCGTATTGACATGTGCACTTACTGTGTATAAGTAGCACCGAACAAATCAAAGTTCATCTAATTTGCATAATAACTGCACAAGAAAAAAAACCTGTATTATATGTGATGTATTCCATGTTAGTAAACATTCCAACAAAAATTTATTCAAATAAGAACTTTCATACAGAAGTTCTGTACAAAAAACTGATTGCACTAATTTTGGTACAAAAAGGTTGCTGGTGGCCATCTTGAATTTTGGACCGCATCCAAAAACACTCTTCTCGTCCTACGGTGATGACAAAGGTTCTCAAGAAGTTTCGTAAAGATCGGTTCATAAATACGGCCTCTAGCCTGAGCCGTTAGAAGTTGTGTACAAAAAACTGATTGGACCTAATTTCTGTACAAAATGGCCACTGGCAGCCATCTTGAATTTTGGACCGCACCCAGAAACACTCGTTCTCATCCCAAGGTGATAACAAAAGTACCCAAGAAGTTTTGTGAAGATCGGTTCATAAATACAGACTCTACCCCGAGATTTATTGACATGTGCACTTACTGTGTATAAGTAGCACTGAATAAATCAAAGTTCATCTAATTTGCATAATTTTTGCACGAGAAAAAAACCTGTATTATATGTCATGTATTCCATGTTAATAAAAATTCATACAGAAATTTATTCAAATCAGAATTTTCCTACAAAAGTTCTGTACAAACAAGAGGCCCCAGGGGGCCTGAGGGCGCTCACCTGACATGGTAGCCTAAATATCAACCCAGAGAATTGATTTCAACAAGTTGCATCTGCTCCTCCTAAGAAAAGTTTATACCAAATATCCAAAGATTCTGACCAGTGGATCTAAAAAAAAAAAGATTTTTAAAGAATATTCCTCATATTGAACTAAGTTATAATTTGGGCTCCCACAGGGAGCCCATATATGAACCCAGGGACTTGGCTTTAACAAACTTGAATCTCACCCACCCTAGGGATGCTGCACTCCAAATATCAAAACATTCCGACTGCTGGATCTGAAGAAGATTTTTAAAGAAAATTCCTCATTTTGAACTAAGTTACAATTCGAGCTCCCACAATGAGCCCAAATATGGGACTAGGGACATGACTTGAACAAACTTGAATCTTACCCCCCTAAGGATGCTGCATAAAAAATATCAAAAGCATTCATCTGCTGGATTTGAAGAAGACTTTTAAGGGGACGTCCAACCTAACTTTGGTCAAATTTCATGTAATTTTCTTTCAAGTCTAAAAAAGTCCCAAAATGAATAACCCCAATAAATTATATACCAAAATGCTTGGAATGAAACACAGAACATGTGGAAACTGAAATTTGCCATGGAACTGCTGCCATGTGTAAATAGCACCACCTGAAAGTCTGCTGTGGCATAAGTAAGAGAACAATTTTTTAACAATAAAATACCTCAAAATAAAATAACAGCTGTATTCTACAAACATTTAAGTACATACTCGAAGAAATCTTTTCCTAATTCATAAAAGTAATAAAGATTGAGACCAAATGTTATAAGTGGAGTGCCCACTGACTGAAGGCAGACATTTTCTTTTGTTTATGTTTTGATTTGGGGAGTTCAACAAAGGTCAACATGAAGGAGTCCAGCAGAAGAAATATGGAAGGACAAAAGAGTGTCTCCCAATATCAAGATGTATGTGTTACTGTAATGGTTTGGAAAGAAAATATGATATTCTCCTATGTAGAATGCACTGCAAAGTCATACATTGTAGTTGCATAAATATATTTACAAACCCCTTGCACTGTAACCCCTTTTATCCCATGCACCAATGAATTTGATAATGATTCAATTGTTAAATTTGTCTGGTTTATCAATAAGTATAATAGCTTTGTTTAACTCTTGGACACCAATACACTCATGATATCTGTTGGAGAAGAAATAAGGGTACAGTACATGGAGAGTGTATTATCACTAATTCACCCGCAGAGTGGAGATTCCACGCGAGCAATAATTGCAAATGTGTTACAAAGCATAACCAGCACCAGCAACGTTTCAGCAAATGGACCTCCAGGTTAAACCCGGAGGTCCATTGGCTGAAACATTGCTTGTGTTTTTTGTCGATAGATACAAAATTTGAAAGTTATAGCTTGGGTGATAACTCCACTCCACGGGTGATTTAGTTACAATCCACTCTCCATGTACTGTAACATGTCACTGCAATAAACCATCTAATGTACTTAAAAGTACATTGTTATTCAAAACACATCAAATCAACCTTACATAACCATTATGGAGGCTTATTGACATATTGAGATCAGAAGGGCACACCCAGAGGGTCTCACATATTTTTTTCAAGAACGTAGTACACAAAGCAATCCCCAAAAGGTGACAAGTGAGCTCCATTTGACACAAAAAATTCCTGGGGGGGGGGGGGGGGCTCGCTTCCTTGTATGACTCTACCTCCGGCACTCAAGGCATATGCCTATTTTTCTCAAAGTTTAACTCTTTTTTTCTTTTTAAAGATCCTGGCCACACATGTTCCAAACACTATAAGACAGGTAACCCTCCAAATAAGTGTATCTGCAAAAATCATGTTACATTGCAAAACATTCTTTTTAGACTTTTAGTTCTGGACCTTTCATGCTTCTTACTTCCAACTATAACACTTAATTTAACGATTAATGGGTGAATGGAAAAGTCCTGCCATAATCAACATTTTGAGTTCCATAAGCCTTCAAAACAGCCTTCAAAACAGCTCCGATAAAAGTGTCAAACATCAGATCTGTGGCTTTATACAGAATATTTATTAGGTTATTGCTTGATAAGTAATAGGAACAAAATTTTCACCAGAAAATTCTGTAGCAATACAATTGAGGGTATTAGCAGGCACTTTGCAACAAATTGTAACAAATCAACTAGTTATAAACAAAATTTGAAAAGAGTGAAAAAGTACCACAACTCTGAAAAAATGTGGGAAGAAACACATGCTACAGCAGCTACACAGGCATTGTTTCCCCATGATGCTCGATCACAACACCAAATATCCTTCAAATTGGAGTAGCAATGGTTGAGATACAAGGGAGAATGTTGGTACATGTAATGATGAATGGGTAAGACTAAGATTAAGAGGACAGGGGTCACCACTGCACAGCCCTAGATGCACCTTTGATTTTCCAACTTCCAGGTCTGGGGCATAATAATCGCAACACACCCACCTTATCAGTTCATAATTTCAGTAAAATAAAAGAAATTATCAATTTGAATTAATTAATAGATGATGGAAAATATTTGGCTTCCTTCGCCTTCTCGTACTATTTAATTACCACAAACAATATCAGTTTGATGCCGACAAACGAAACTGAACGCATGTGGTCTGGTTAAAAAGTAACTCGGCATGAATAATGATGAAATTGCGAATATTTCGTGTATTTCATTTGTTTAAAAGCCAATTGCAGCTAATATTGACCGTGCATTCGATAATTCGTTTCGGTTTTGACCACACGGCCACGCTGACACTCCATGACAGCGGTTAAGCTTATTGTGATATGCAAATTGGGGGATGGTTTCCGGTGAAGGAGATTTGTCACATTTGTCAGTGTGAAACGATCATAAAAGACACTGATCGACGCTTGTATTACTATGGTTGGTTGCAAGAAAAAACTAAATTCTCAGCATCGTCCAAGCGCACCTTATTTAAAAGCACGAATGCATCATTTTCAACCCATCTTCAATCGGTCCTTTGCAGACATCAAGACAGTCCATGGTAACCGACAACATCACAACATCGGGGGAAATCAACACGCTCAATATAGTTCCAGGTCACTTGGAATATACTTCGTGAAAAAGTGATTTCTGAAGCATTCTGCTTACTTTGTTATGAATATTGCCTTATTTTATGTGTATCGTCCCGATTTTATACACTCGGTTATTTTTTTACAAGTGGTTCATGTTGTCTTTCTAGTGCGCAATAATTCAGATTTTTCGTCAACAAAAAGTTCAGACGGCCTGTAAACTCGAGAGGGAATTTCGAACCATATTTTGCAGTTATGACATTAACAACTCAAGTATTTGCTGTCACCTGTTTGCAAATCCGTCCATACATTGTCTCAAACAAATAAAGGGCGTGATCACGTCCTTGCATTCTTACGATTGCCCAAATTGAGTATTTCTGAAGAACCACATCGTAATCACATGACCGGAAAAACATCATCGAAACATGGCCACATCCGGAACATCCAAAATTTGTGTTGATGTTATTACATTCAAACGTCAAAACCCACCAGAGTGTGTGTCAAAAAAATGCTTTCTCCGAGTCTGTAGTGTGTTATCATTATATTGAGGACAAGGCATTCGAATTACCGATTATTTTGTGGTTTTACCGGTTCCTTACTTATGCCATTTGCAAATTAATCTTCTTCAAAATTCTAAAATTCACTTTTTTTCCTGAAAAAAATTATATGTACCTTTTCTATGCACTTTACTCATTATTTTGATATATAATTTGCCTTTCCTTACTTCTCTTATCTGTTTCTGAGGCATTGGGAAAAATGTCAAAAAATTTACCAAAGTTAGGTTGGACGACCCCTTAAAGAAAATTCCTCATTTTGAACTAAGTTGTCATTCGGGCTCCCACAGTGAGCCCAAATATGAACCAACTTACTTGGCTTGAACAAACTTGAATCTCAGTCCCCTAAGGTTGCTGCATGCCAAATATCAAAACCTTCCGACTGCAGAATCTGAAGAAGATGATTTTTATTCAGGCTCCCACAGGGAGCCCAAATATGGACCCAGGGACTTGGCTTTAACAAACTTGAATCTCATCCCCCCCCCACCCCCCCCCCCCCCACCCCCCCACTAAGGATGCTGCACTCCAAATATCAAAACATTCCGACTGCTGGATCTGAAGAAGAAGATTTTTTAAGAAAAGTCCTCATTTCGAACTAAGTTACAATTCAAGCTCCCACAGTGAGCCCAAATATGGACCTAGGGACATGGCTTGAACAAACTTGACTCTCACCCCCCTAAGGATGCATCATACCAAATATCAAAACATTCCGACTGCTGATCTGAAGAAGAAGATTTTTAAAGAAAGTTAAAAAATTTATAGTAATTTATATATTTTTTATACTTACCAATGACCCAGACATAGCTGGTGCTAACTCTTAAAAATCTAGGGCCAAACACAAATTTTGCCCCCCAATCCCCAAAATTTGCATCTAAAACTAAAAGAAATAATGTCCTGAAGGACCTCCATACTTTGTCCCTACTGCGCATGCGCAGTGTCAAGGACGTTCCGAAATTGGCGCCAATTACCATTCTTGCAAGCAGTGCCTGGTCAGCGCTATGTACTCAGCGGGGAGGTATGAGTTCCCAACTCCTGGGAGGGCCATCCCCGTCTGGGTCATTGGTAAGTATAAAAAATATATAAATTACTATAAATTTTTTAACATTTTTATACTGTATTAATGACCCAGACATAGCTGAATAGTAAAAAGGCTGGAGGGCCTAGGACATAGAGGAAAATCCAATAAGCTCAACTATATAATATAGAGTCAACCCCTCAAGGAGAAAAGGAGTATTAGGCTTTACATGTATCTTTCTTATTTTATGATAAATTAGAAAGATACCATACCCTTCATAATTGAGCATAATAACATTCACGTTCTCTATTAACATCCAGTATAACCCTTTATACCAATTATTTTTAAAGTAAGCCAATAAATAAAGTTAGTCCAGAGAATTGAGACTCTTTATATTCTTTAAAAGTGTCCGAGGATTGTATATTAACGCCCGTTTGACACTTGACATATACAAATGCTTCACACCGAGCTACACTTTAAAAATATGACATGAATGAATTTTTAACATTAATATTACAGTTTAAAACCATCCCGGAAACGACTCAGAATTACTGACTCCGGAGGAGGAATTCCCTTGCTTTTCACTATAAAGCAGGTGACCTAAGGGAACACCCTCCCCCCCCCCCCCTTCCCCTTGCCCTGGGTCAAATAGCCCAGAGCGATGAGGGCAGCCGTACGGAGTCACTGCCGGAACAGAAAGCCTGCATAACTATAGTTGCAACTGTTTAGTGGACGACATTCTGAGCAACAGATAACAGACCTAAACAATGCAGGTCTTCAGAAATGGACTCAATATTTCTGAGATAAAAATTCGTGAATGTGGATGGCTGAGACCAATAAGCAGCCTTCATTAAATCTGTAATAGCAATACTATTTGCGTAAGCCCAAGATGTAGAAAGAGCTCTAACTTCATGAGCCGAAATCTTAAGAACAGACTGCTGAGAAGAAGATAAATTTTCATAAGCAGTACGGATAGTTAATTGAATCCATCTAGCAATAGAATGGACTGAAATGTCCTTTCTATTAGGCATCAGAGCCAGAAAGAAACATTTCCGTCCCTTTCTGATAAACTGAGATCTCTGTTTATAAATACGTAATGCTCTAACAGGACAGCCTACGCCCGTCTGAAGACGGAAGGGCCTTAATAACAATAGGTTCCGGATATTTATTAGGAGCCTGATTCTTAGCTAAAAATCCCACATTAGTAGTGAAGGTGATAGTGTTCCCGACACTACGATAGTGATAATCATCCACCGACAGTGCATGAAGCTCACTGACTCTTCTAGCAGAAGAGAAAGCTAAGAGAAAAGCTGTCTTATAAGACAAAAATTTGAAATCTACTGTCCCAAGAGGTTCAAATGGCTTTTCCTTCAGTTTTGAAGAACCCAAGCTAAATTCCACTTAGGAATTAACCTAAGAGTTCTGGGTCTATTTATCGAGAAGTTTCTAACTAACTTAGATAAAGAGACATTAGATCCAATTTGTAAACTATCATGATGTGCATAGGTATCAGATAACATAGACCTATAACCCTTAATAGTAACAGGCTGCAGTTTGATTTCGTCAAACAACAATGTCTGGTATGGAGGGATCAAAAATATCAACAGAATGATCCCTACACCAACGACGAAAGACCTTCCACTTAGCTGCATAGTTTAGCGAAGAGGAGGTCCTCCTACAGTTAGAAATCGCATCCACTGCTCATCCTGTAAAGTGCTTGCCATGCAAGAAGGACTGCAGAACAGAAAAACGTGAAGGTTGAGACCTTGCGGGTTGTGATGAAGTTGACGCGGTTTCCCCTGCGAAAGAAGATCCTCCCGTGGAGGAAGCTTTCGCGGTAGGTCCCACAACAGACACCTGAGTAGATTTATCCACGGTCGCTGTGGAGAGAGAGATGCTACCAACAGAATCTTGCATTGAGATTGTTTTATTTTTAGCAATACTTGCTGAATCAACGGCGTTGGAGGATACGCATATCCTATCATTCCGTCCCAAGGGATCGACAGAGCGTCTACTGCAAATGCTCTTGGATCCGGACACGGAGACACATACGTCTGCAACTGATTGTTGAGATGTGTCGCAAATAAGTCTATCATTGGCCGTTCCCATTGGTAGCAAATCTGATTGAATACTTTGTTGAGAGTCCACTCCGACGGCAACAAGCGACCCTTTCGTGAAAGGGAGTCTGCTAGTACATTCAGACGACCTGGTATATGACGGACCGAAAGCAGAACTTGATGTTCTAGAGCAAACAGAAGGATTCTTTCCGTTAGACTGAATAACGGAACTGAATGAGTGCCTCCCTGGTTCCGTATATATGCCACTACTGTCGTATTGTCGGACAGGATTTGGACATGAGCTTTGTAAATAATGTCCATCCAATGACGTAACACAAGCCAAATTGACATCATTTCCTTGATGTTTATGTGCTTGCCTAGGAATTGTGGATCCCAAAGACCCTGGCATCTCGAATCCGTTGGGATCAATGTTGCACCCCAACCTGTTTGACTGGCATCTGTCACAATGGTAAAACTCGGATCCGGCAACTGCAGCGGAACTCCCTGAGTTAACCACTGAATGTTTGCCCAAGTCTGAATCTCTCGTTTCACTTGATCTGACAAGAGAACGTCTATGTCGAGCGAATGAATTTTCACACTCCAATTCTGAGTCAAGAAAATTTGGAGAGGACGAGTGCGTAACCGCCCCATCGGAATGAGATCCGCAGCGGCTCCGCACAGACCTATCAGTCTCATGAACTCCCTCGCTGTGACTTTGTCTGCATGAAGACAATAGCGAGCGTAACAACTGACTAATTTCGCTCTGGTTAACGGCAGATGAACAAGATTGTTGTGCGTCTCGAAGCTCATTCCCAGATGTGTGAATGACTTGGACGGCACCAGATCCGACTTCTCCTCGTTTATTATAAAACCGAGATGTCGGAGCAATAGAAGCAGATTCTGCACATCGTTCTGAAGCGTTAACTCGTTGCCGTACCTCTGAAGAATGTCGTCCAGGTAGGCTGACGTTACCGCAGACGAATGAGCTCGGAAATACATCATTACCGAGTTCATTACCCGAGTGAAAGCCCAGGGTGCTAGGTTCAATCCGAAGCACATCGCCCGGAATTGATACACCACTCCTAGGACTGCGAAGCGTAGATACTTTCTGAATGTCGGATGTACCATGACATGAAAGTATGCATCTTTGAGATCTATGCTTGTTGCATAATCGTTCACCCGAATACTCGCTCTGACCGATCGAATCGTCTCCATATAAAACTTCGGAGCGACGATCAGCTTGTTTATCCAGCTCAAATCTATGACTGGACGGAACGAGCCGTCTGGTTTCGGAACCAGAAACAGATGGCTGTAGAATCCCGGTGTTTCCTGGTTTTCTACGACCTCTACCGCGTTCTTCATTAAAAGAGACTGCACCTCTAATAACAGAGCGTCTCTTTTCTGCGGATTTGACGGAAGTTGAGTCCATTTTGGACTTCGAGTTAATGGAGGCTTTCGTTTGAAGGATATTTTCAGACCTTCCGAAATCACCCCCCTCACCCAAGGGTCGTCCGTAATCGACGCCCACTCTTGTGAAAAACTCGACAACCTTCCGCCAACCGGAACGCGATAGAGGTTGAAGCCATCACCTTGTCCGGTACCGCAGCAGTCTGGCCCGACGGAACAACCTGAGGAAGAAAGTGCCGGATGAAGTCCACGGCAGCTTTATGTTGTTCCAAAAGGGATAACTCCAAGTCATCCGTATCCCTTTCACCATCCGGTCGGACCTCATGATGCTCCCGGTCGTCCGCACCCGATGCTTCGGCGGAGCGTACCGACCCCAGCGCCGTCGGATAATTCCCAATCCGACACCGTTTCTGTCGGTTGAGGGTATGCTGCGATAAGTTGTGCTATTTGAGCAAGCACGTCCGAGGCCTGCGGAGGCACAGTCTTTCGCTGCTTCGCCGAGGGCAGCTCCGCATCTAGTGACTCCCGCATACTCTTCCTATGCGAACGTCCGGAGTCAACCGGCCTCGTGTCCCTGGCTACCGGATGGCGTGACCTGGTCGCCGAAGAATCCCTGGTCGGCGAAGCTGGTAAAATATCGGCGGTCACGTAGCCAAGGTGCGGTCGTGTGCGCTGGTGAGAGGAAGAAGAAGCCTGAGCAGTCTCAGCGGACTGCCTATACAACGGAGCGTCCCGAACAACGGACGTGTGCTCCGCTAACGACACATTTTGTACCACAACATCTGGTCCCAGATGTTGTTGTACGAGAGAGGGGCCTCTCTCGCTCGCAGTCCGGATGGACCTGGACGAGTTAGGAACCGGACTAGAAGGCTTCCTCCGATCTCTCCTACTATCCGTCGTCACTGGGTGTGCACCTTGAATGTTTATAGTGCTCGCATCACCCAACATTTCCTCCTGGACCGCATCGGACGAACCCGGCTGCCGAACCATTCGGTGAATGGACGCTACACCGGGCGAGCTAGCGGACGACAGCGCCGTCAATCCTACTAGGGACCTCTTATGCAACTGTCGTATCTCCATGAGCACTTTTGCCGCTAGCTCTGCATTCAATTGTGACGACGGAAGCGCACTTGCATAGCCCTCTCTCCACTAACAACATATCGTGACACACGTTTCCAATGTTTGTCATCCCAATATTGACATATTGAACAGGAGTTAGTGCGAGTACACTGACTACAATTAATACAATGATCATGAAAGTCAGAGGAAGATTTCTTCCTCTTACAATTTGAACAATATCCTTTCATTGTGAAAAGTCAACAAGTCCTAGTACTCGCACCAACCCCTAAACACAAAGATACATAATAACATGATCCATTAATAATGAAAAAACAATTGAAAATCAAAATAATTTTTGAAAAATAATTTTTCAGCGAAGCCCAAGTTTCCGAAAAGTAATGTTGAGCCCCAATGGATCCCAAGGTTAAGTGAGGTCAAAAATTTTAAAATTATATTAAATAATTAATGCAACACTTACGGATAATAATAATGTATCTTATAGTGAGATAAACTACTCCAAAGGCAAAGAGCCCCCCTCAAAAGAGACTGTTGCCAATGTAAACAAATAGTGTAAAAACACCAGAAAACATGACTCCAGGCACTGACAAAACTGGCCCAAAATCAGTCATAATAATTACACACTATCTGATGCAAAACAGAGACTCCCAGGGGAGAATCTGCAGAACATCAGATGGTAGATGCAGAACACAACGTTTAAACACCCATGGGTGAAAACGTAAACATGGGGAAAATAACAGAATTCATTCTGTAACCAAGCTAATTCTCCCAAGAGAATTTAGAAATGATCTTTCTCAAAAATATGCCAAAAGCATGGGAGAATAGCAAGGGGGGACTTAGAAGACCAGGAGAGAGGAAACACTGAATAAGCAGTGCAACTTTATAACAAGAATGACAACAACAGGCCCATGCCTCGAAAATAGGCAACTTAACATAATTTCATTAAAAATTTTTAAGTTACAGCCCTGATTATTTTCTGTCACTCCTTTTTCCTCTCCTCCTTCTATATCCTCCTTAGAACCACCATTTCTCCAATAATTATGTGTCTGGCATCCTTTAAACTGAGATTTACAAGCACAAAGATCAGTGAGATGTTGACTGATGAAGGGCCAAACAAAGAATGGTAATTGGAGCCAATTTCGGAACGTCCTTGACACTGCGCACGCGCAGTAGGGGCAAAGTATGGAGGTCCTTCAGGACATTATTTCTTTTAGTTTTAGATGCAAATTTTGGGGATTGGGGGGCAAAATTTGTGTTTGGCCCTAGATTTTTAGGAGTTAGCACCAGCTATGTCTGGGTCATTGGTACAGTATAAAAATATTCCTCATTTTTAACTAAGTTATCATTCGGGCTCCCACAGTGAGCCCAAATATGGACCTAGGGACATGGCTTGAACAAACTGGAATCTCACCCCCCCCCCCCCCCCCCCCCCCCTAAGGATGCTGCATACCAAATATCAAAAAATTCTGACTGATGGATCTGAAGAAGACTTTTAAAGAAAATTCCTCATTTTGAACTAAGTTATAATTCGGGCTCCCACAGTGAGCTCAAATATGAACCCAGGGACTTGGCCTGAACAAAATTGAATCTCACCCCCCCCCCCCCTAAGCATGGTGCATACCCAATATCAAAAGATTCTGCCTGCTGGATCTGGAGAAGATGATTTTCAAAGAAATTTGCCTGAAATGCACTAAGTTCAAATTTGGGCTCCTATATTGAGCCCAAATATAAACCCAGGGGGGCGATTTGAACAAACTTGAATCAGATCCACCCCACAATGTTGCATACCAAATATCAAAAGATTCTGCCTGCTGGATCTGGAGAAGAAGAGTTTTTAAGAAATTTGCCTGAAATGCACTAAGTTCAAATTCAGGCTACTATAGTGAGCCCAAATATGAATCCAGGGGGCCTATTTGAACAACCTTGAATCAGATCCACCCCACAAAGTTGCATACCAAATATCAAAAGATTCTGCCTGCTGGATCTGGAGAAGAAGATTTTAAAAGAAATTTGCTTGAAATGCACTAAGTTCCAATTCGAGCTTCTATAATAGAGTGAGCCCAAATATGAATCTAGGGGGCTGATTTGAATAAACTTGAATCAGATCCACCCCACAATGCTGCATACCAAATATCAAAAGATTCTGCCTGCTGGATCTGGAGAAGAAGATTTTTTAAGAAATTTGCCTGAAATGCACTAAGTTCGAAATCGGGCTCCTATACTGAGCCCAAATATGAACCCAGGGGGCCGGTTTGAACAAACTTGAATCAGATCCACCCTACAATGTTGCATACCAAATATCAAAAGATTCTGCCTGCTGGATCTGGAGAAGAAGATTTTTTTAATGTTCTTCCCATTGCCTACAGTGTTAAAAAGTGCTGACTCAGCACTTTTTCAAAGTCCCGAAACTGTACCCTATGATAAAACCGATGGCAATTTTTTTTTACCAATTCTTTCTGTTGGTCCTAAGGAAGCTTCACACTAAATAAAAATTCTCGGTGCCGTGCAGTTTTGGTGATATGGGCGTTTTAATTTTTTTCTATTTTTAGCTCCTGCGGTTCCCATGGGGATGCAGGAAAATTTTTTTTGCCATAAATCATGTACTTATAACCCACTAAAACCTCATATTAAATTTGGTTCAAATCGGCCTCTGGGTTCAGAAAGTTAAAAAATTTATAGTAATTTATATATTTTTTATACTTACCAATGACCCAGACATAGCTGGTGCTAACTCTTAAAATATAGGGCCAAACACAAATTTTGCCCCCCAATCCCCAAAATTTGCATCTAAAACTAAAGAAAACATGTCCTGAAAGGCCCTCCACACTTCGCCCCTACCGCGCATGCGCAGTGTCAAGGACGTTCCGAAATTGGCGCCATTTATCATTCTAATAACCAGTGCCTGGTAAGCGCTATGTACTCAGCGGGGAGGCAAGAGTTCCCAACTCCTGGGAGGGCCATCCCCGTCTGGGTCATTGGTAAGTATAAAAAATATATAAATTACTATAAATTTTTTAACATTTTTATACTGTACCAATGACCCAGACATAGCTGAATAGTAAAAAGGCTGGAGGGCCAAGGACATAGAGCAAAATGGAATACGCTCAATAAAATAAAATAGAGTCATCCCCTGTAGGGAAAAGAAGTAATAGGCCTTACATGTATCTTTCTTATTTATGATAAATTAGAAAGATACAACACCTTCCAAAAATTGAGCTTCATACATCCATGTACTCTATTAATATCCAATAATCCTTATACTAATAATTTTTAAAGTAAGCCAATAATAAAGTAAGTCTAGAGAATAGAGACTCTTATACTCCTAAAAGTGTGTGAGAATTGCATAATCATGTCCGTTGACATATGCAATATTCAAAAGCTATACTTTAAAAACTAAGACTTGAATGAATTTTATAAACTTAAACTTCTCACTAAACAACCATCCCAATAACAGCTCAGAATTACTAACTCCGGAGGAGGTATCCCCTTGTTTTCATAGTAAAAACAGGTGACCCAAGGGAACACCCTCCCCCCCCCCCCCCCCCCCCCCCCCTTTTCTTGCCCTGGGTCAAATAGCCCAGAGCGAAGAGGGCAGCCGAACGGAGACACTGCCAAAACAGACAGCCTAGCTAGCTATAGTAGCAACTGTTAAGTGAATGACATTCTGAGCAGTAAATAATAGACCTAACAATAGAGGCCTCCAGAAATGGACTCGATATTTCTGAGATAAAATTCATGAATGGATGGCTGAGCGCAATGAGCAGCCTTCAAAAATCTATAATAGCAACACTATTAATGTAAGCCCAAGAAGTAGAAGAACTCTTACTTCATGAGCCGAAATCTTAAGCACAACTGCTAAGCCAATGATATACCATAAGCAGTACGCTAGTTAATAGAATCCATTAACAATAAAATGGAGCGTAACGTCCTTCTACTAGACATCAAAGACAGAAGAAGCTTACGCCCTTGTAATAAACAGAAATCTGTTTATAAATACATAAACTGTACCCGGAAAGAGTAAAGGCCTATGCCCATACGAAGACGGAAGGACCTTAAAATAATAGGTTCCGGATAATAGGAGCCTAACTCTTATGCAACAATCCAACCTAAATAGTAACGGAAGTATTGATTCCGAAACTATGAGAGTGAAAATCATCCATCGATAGTGCATGAAACTCACTGACTCTACAGTAAAAGAGAAACCAACAGAATTACTGTCTAAAAGGTCAGAATTTGAAAACTACTGTTTCCAGAGGCTCAAATGATTACTTAGCTAAATAAGAACCGAAGTTAAAATCCGTATAGGAATTTAATCTAAAGATTCTAAGTCTATTTATCAAAAAGTTACTAACTGACTTAGATAAAGAAACAAAAGACTCAATTGTAAACTATCGTAGAGTGCATAGGTATGAGGTAACATAAACCTATAACCTAAATAACAACAGGCTGCAGTAGATCTTGTGAAACAAGTATACTAAAAAATAGCAATGAGTAGTATGGAGGGATCAACCATATGAACATAATGATCCCTACACCACGACGGAAGAGCCTCCACTTTAGTCGCATAGAATAGCGAAGAAGAGGATCTCCTATAGTAAGAAATCGCGTCCAAAGCTCGTCCAGTACAGTGCTTACAATGCAATACGGACCACACAACGGAATACATGAAGGTTGCGACCTTGCTGGTTGTGATAAAGATGACACGATTTACCCAGTGAAAAAAGATCCTCACATAGAGGAAGATTTCACGTTAAGATCCACAGTAGACAAGAGAGTAAATTACTCATGATCTCTGTGAAGATAGAGATGCTATCAACAGAAATGTATTGTGGTTGTTTATCTTAGCAATACCTGCTAAAACAACAGCGCCGGAGGATACGCGTATCCTATCATTCCGTCCTATAGATCAATAGAGCGTTAACAGTATTAGCTCAGAGATCTGGACAAGCCAACACATACGTCTGCAATTGATTAGCAAGCTGTGTCATAAATAAAACATCATTGGGCGCTCCCATAGATAGCAAATCTGATTAAATACTTGTTTGTTGAGAGTCCATTCTGACAGCAACAAGCGACCCGTAAGAGAACGGGAGTGCGATAAAACAATCAGACGACCCAGAATATGACGGACCAAAACTGAACTTGGTGTACTATAACCAACAGACGGATTCTTTCCATTAAATTGAATAACGGAAACGAAAGAGTGCCTCCCTGGTTCCGGAGATACGCCACTACTGTCGAATTAAAGGACAGGAATTTGGGCATGCGTTTCTGAATAATGTTCATGCAATGACATAAAGCAAGCCTAAAAAACATTATTCCGCGGAAGTTAAACTGATAGCTAAAAGACTGCGGAACCCAAAGACCCTGGCACTTCGAATCCGTAGGGATCAGTATATATCCCAATCTGTTTGACTGGCAACCGTCATAACAGCCACACTCGGGTCCGGCAACTGCGGCGGCACTCTCTGAGTCAACCATCGAATGTTTGCCCCAGTCTGAATCTCTTGTAACACTAGATAGACAAGAGAATGTATAATCAAGCAATTCATGGATTGCCGGAAAGTTGCCGTCGAAGAGAAGCTCCTCCGAGAACGAAGCGACTCTGAGAGAGTTCTTAACCTACTATCCACGCGTGGATGTAGCTAGGGCTGCATCACGTCTAACCAACTCCAATCAGCCACTGAAGGGCGGAGTTATACGTGAACAAACTACTGCCCTCAAAAGAAATTACATTGAGAATAATATCCCGTAAATCTTTTCTTGAAGACGTAATGATAACGCCTCAGTAAGGCGGATTACGTATAATAAAGCGTCTAAGTTAAGTCTACTATACATAATGTCGTTCCCAACATTGAAATTGGAAAAGACATAAACGGCGAAAAAGAATATATGCAGTCTTTAATCACACCGTCTAGACGCATATGAACTCTCGGTATGCCCTGCTCTGCCAAAATAAACTATATGTAAAAAAGATAAAATGGCAGAAATGAGCCACGCGGACAAGAAACTAAACTATCATGCTTAGTAGCAGGCTTGTATATATATATACAAATATGTATAGCGTCGAAAAATAAAACACATGTTGTAATGACAATATTGGACTGCGTCGGTAAGTCAGGGACAAAGTCCCTGTACCGATCGAAAAATCCGAGTCCAATGACGCTATAAGTCTCTTATCCAAGATCGCAGCAATGAAGTCCGAAAAATAATCACTGGAAGAAATGTCAGAAGATATGAAAGGCATCTTCCGATACTACTAAAGGGAAAACTCGAAATCTTTCGAATCCCTTTCGCCATCCTGTCGGACCCTATAAAGCGTTCGGTCGTCCGTAGCTTGATGCAACCGCGGACCGCACCGACCCAGCGCCGTCGGATAATTCCTGATTCGACCGAGAAACCGTCAATTGCTGGGATGCTGCGAAACAACTGTGCTAACTCGGATAGCACGTCCGTCACTGAGGCCTGAGGAGCAGCGGTCTTACGATGCATTGCCGCAGGAAGCTCCGAGATCGTTACCCCCGTGCATACTTCCAATATGCGAGCGAACGGAGTGTATAGGCCTCGTGTCCCTTGGCTACCGGATGGCGCGACCTATTCGCTGTGGAATCACTGAATGCCGAAACTGATCGGATACTCGAGGTCACGTAGCCAATGTGCGGTCGTGTGCCCTGCTGTGAGGATGAGGAAGCATTAAAGACAGTCTCTCGGACTGTCAATATAACGGAGCGTCCCGAGCAACGGACATATGCTCCGAATGTAAAATATCTGAACCACAACATGCGGTCCCCTATGTTGTTGGCTTCCTCCGATCTGTCCTCAATCTGCCGTCACTGGGTGAGTACTAAAGTAATTAAAGTGCTCGCATCACCCAAATCTCCTTCCTAGACCGCAATGGACGAACCCGGCAGCCGAACCATTCGATGAATGTACGCTACACCGGGTGAGCTAGCGAATGTCACTCCGTAAGCGATAGACATATTCCATGAGCACTTATTGCCGCTAACTCTTCATTAACTATGACGACAGAGGCACACTTTTGAAAGACATCTCCATAACTCTTCGAACAAGAAACCAGAAATGCTTGGATAGCAAGCATAAAATAATAATATATATAGCGTCGTTCAATAATTCGAAAGTTTGTGTGACATTATTGGACTATGTCGGAACTGAGGGACGATGTCCCTGAACCGAACCAAAAATTTCTAAGTCCACCGACGCTATCAATTTCTTATCCGGCATCGCAGCATATGTTGTTCCGAAAGGGAAAGCTTGAAATCCACCGAATCCCTTTCGGTATCCCGTCGGACCGGATGAAACTTTCGGACGTCCGTACCCGCTTCCGCGGAGCGTCCCGACCCAGCATCGTCGGATAAAATATATGCGACAGATTCAGTTGATGCTGGGATGCTGCGATAAACTGTGCTATTAAGGAAAGCACGTCCGTTCCCGAGGCCTGTGCAGTAGCGGACTTACGATGCATTGCCGCTGGAAGCTCCGTGTACGTTGACTCCCGCACACTTCCTATGCGAACGTCCGGAGTCTGCAGGCCTCGAGTCCCCGGCTACTGACCCAGCGCTGTCGGATAATTCTCGATCCGACACCGTTTCTGTCGGCTGCTGGGATGCTGCGATAAGCTGTGCTATGTGCACAAGAATGTCCGGTGTCGAGACCTGCGGAGGCGCAGTCTATCGCTGCTTCGCCGAGGGCAGCTCCGCATCAGATGGCTCCCGCATACTTTTCCTATGCGAACGTCCGGAGTCCATCGGTCTCGAATCCCTGGCTGCCGGATGGTGTGACCTGGTCGCCGAAGAATCCTTGATCGGCGAAGCTGGTAATATATCGGCGGTCACGCAGCCAAGGTGCGGTCGTGTGCGCTGACGAGAAGAGGAAGCCTTAGCAGTCTCAGCGGACTGCCTATACAACGGAGCGTCCCGAGCGACGGACGTATGCTCCGCTAACGACACATTTGTACCACAACATCTGGGGCCAGATGTTGTTGAACGAGAGAGGGGCCTCTCTCGCTTGCCGTCCGGATGGACCGGAACGAGCTATGAACCGGACTAAAAGGCTTCCTCCGTTCTCCCTCCGATCCGCCGTCACTGGGTGTGCATTAAGATAATTTTATAGTGCTCGCATCACCCCAAAATTCCTTCTAGACCGCAACGGACGAACCCGGCTGCCGAACCATTCGGTGAATGGACGCTACACCGGGCGAGCTAGCGGACGTCAAAGGCCGTCGAACCTACTAGGGTCCTCTTAGGCAATTGGCGTATTACATGAGCACTTTTCCGCTAGCCCTTCATTAATTGTGACGACGGAGGCACACTGTTGGAAGACATCACAGATACATCACCCTAATCTTGATCGTCTGAAATAGAAATTGATAAAGTAGAGTGACCCTGCGGGGAAAGGACCGGAGTGTCCAAATCCCCAACAACATACCGTGACATACGCTTTCCATATTGTCATCAAATACAGAACAGGAGTTAATGCGAGTACACTGACCACATATAGAATGATAATAAGGTCAGAGGAAGACTTCCTCTTAAAACAATTGATCAATATCCTTTCAATGTGAAAAGAAAACAAGTCCTGGTACTCGCACTAACCCCTGGCAATCAAAATACATAATAATAATATGATCCATTAATATAGAAAAAATAATTGAAATCAAAATATTTTGAAAAAATATTTTTTCAGAACAGCCCAAGTTTCTGAAAAGTAACGTTGAGCCCCAATGGATCCCAAGCCTAAGTGTGGACAAAAATTTTAAAAATATTTTAAACAATTTATTCAACACTTACGAACAATAATAATGTATCTAGTTATGATTAAAATAACATAAAGATATTATTATTTAGAAATCCCCCCCTCACACAGAGGGCTGTTGTAAATGTAAACAATGAGTGTAAAAACACTAAAATAAGACTCCAGGCACCCAGGCCCGAAATCAGTTACCAAAAATACACCATCTGATGCAAAACAGAGACTTCCAGGGAAGAAACTGCAGAACATCAGATGGTAGATGCAAAACACAACGCCTAACCACCCGTAGGTGAAGACGTAAACATGGGGAAAGAACAGAATTCATTCTGTTATTCAGCTAAAACTCCCAAGAAATTTTAGTAATAATAATTACAGAAACTATGCCAAAAGCATGGGAGAATAGCAAGGGGGAACTTAAAGGACAGGGAGAGAGGAAAAACACTTGAAAAAACAGTGTAACTAAATAATCAGAATGACAACAAAATGGCTGCTGCCTTGAAAATAGGTAACTTAACATAATTTCATTAAAAAATTTTAAGTTACAGCCCTGATAATATTCTGTCACACATTCTTTTCCTCTCCTCCTTTTCTATCCTCCTTAGAATCACCATTTCACTAATATTTATGTGTCTGGCATCATTTAAACTGAGATTTAAAAGCACAAAGATCAGTCAGATGTTAACTGATGAAGGGCCAAACTTAGAATGATAAATGGCGCCAATTTCGGAACGTCCTTGACACTGCGCATGCGCAGTAGGGGCGAAGTGTGGAGGGCCTTTCAGGACATGTTTTCTTTAGTTTTAGATGCAAATTTTGGGTATTGGGGGGCAAAATTTGTGTTTGGCCCTATATTTTAAGAGTTAGCACCAGCTATGTCTGGGTCATTGGTACAGTATAAAAATATAGAAATTTTGGGAGAGGCAAAAATTCTTGCCCCTCTCAGAACAAAGGTAAATATTGCCCGTCAAGCTTCTCTTGAACAAACTTGAGTCTACACCTCAAATGGAAGCTGCATACCAAATATCAAGTCTCTACTATGGCTGGTTCATGAGAAGAAGATTTTTTAAAATTTTGTGCATTTTGGCCCCACCCCACTCCACAATATGAGCAGAAATTTAATTTGAAGAAAAACCCAAATGCCCCTATATAACCACTACTTACATGAAATTTAATTAAAATGTGGCCAGTGGTTAAGGAGAAAGAGGCTCAAACACCACCTTCACGCAGGACGATGGACGACAGATGATGGACGACAGACGATGGATGGACGGACGAAGAGTGATAAGAAAAGCTCACCCTGACTTTCAGTCAGGTGAGCTAAAAACTGATTGCACCAATTTTGGTACAAAATTTCGGACTGCACCCAAAAACACTCGTTTTCATCCCAAGGTGATAACAAAGGTGGCCAAGAAGTTACGTAAAGATCGGTTAATAAATATGGCCTCTAGCCCGAGCCCTATTGGCATTTGCAGTTACAGTGCTGAAAGTAACATCAAATAGATCAAAGTTAGTCTAATTGGCATCATTTATGCACGAGAAAAAAAACCTTATTATATGTGATGGATATCATGGTACTAAACATTCACACAGAAAATTATTCAAATCAGCGCTTTCATATGGAAGTTCTGCACAATAATCTGATTGCACCTAATTTTGTACAAAATGGCTGCCAGCGGCCATCTTGAATTTTAGACCGGACCCCAAAACACTCGTTCTCGTCCCACGGTGATAACAAAGGTACGCAAGAAGTTTCATAAAGATCGGTTCATAAATACGGCCTCTAGCCCGAGCCGTGTGCATGGCGCGACGGATGGATAGATGGACAATGGGCCACGGCAATACCTCAAATTTGGCTTCGCCAAACTTGAGCTAAAAAATCATGAAAAATTTACAAAGTAAGGACCGTAACTCTAGTGAAAAATATGCAGGAAACCTTTTTATATTATGTGATGCAGTAGATTGTCACAAGGATCCTACATACCAAATTTCATTGAAATCTGCCCATTCACTGCTCAGATATTGCTGCAGACAGGTGGAGGGATGCCAGGCAGACGGGTGCATGGACAGATGGATGGATGGATGGATGGATGGATGGATGGATGGATGGATGGATGGATGGATGGATGGATGGATGGATGGATGGATGGATGGATGGATGGATGGATGGATGGATGGATGGATGGATGGATGGATGGATGGATGGATGGATGGATGGATGGATGGATGGATGGATGGACATATGTAATCCAGTATACCCCACATTCTCTTTGAGAGTGGGAGTACAAAAAACACCATTTAACTCCTTTTTAATCCATTTCATGTGAAAAAAAATCAAACTGATAAAATGAAAACAACAAAAATCTCATAAGTCTCTCAGTGATAAGGTGTCAAACCATTGTAAAATACAGTGAAAATTGAACAAACACTTCAGAAACACAGTTTTTTGTTAAATTGTGTCAAGATATACCAACTCACTGATGGCCAGAATCTGTTGTGCCAGAAGAAAGGATTTTTCAAGAATGAGCTTTCACGCATGTCCTCCCAACAAGAATTGGAGTTATTTGGTCTGTACAGTAATAACCCTTCACTGGAAGAAGCACATCCCAACGAGAGATCATAAGCTATGTTTTTGAAGCAAGTATTGAAAAAATAATAAAATCTGAACAGTAAATTTTATGAACAGTGCTGGCTGGTTATGGTCATTGCATTAGGTGAAGGGTCAATTCATCAAGAGGCCAAAAGGAACAGACAAATTTTATAGGATAAGTACAGTGTTCCATTACATAGTTATGAGTCTTTCAGACAAATAATTACACTACCCTGGCTAGAATTTTAGTCATTTTATCTATGAGAAAGAGAGACTTTCCTAGAAATGACTTCAAAGCTCACAAATTGAGGGGAAAAACACATTTCAGAAAAATGTCCCTAAGGGTTAAACACTGAAAAAGAGCTTGATCAACAGTAACACAATTTCTTTTTGGATACATGAGTTCAATAATCTGGAATATATACAAAAGTGTATTTTATAAAGGGAACCATGAAGTACGATAAGGATCAAATGAAGTTTTTTTATATGTGAAATGAATAGTCTCTTGCACTAATTAACATACATACATTAATGATGTTAGAAAAGGCAGGCAAGTGAAAAAAGATGTGAACTGTCAAGCTATCATCTTGAAGAAATGCAAGGAAGGAGAACATAATATACAATTTCAAACCTTGTATCACTATCAAACAAGCTGCAAAAAAATTACAAATGAAAATTAAAGCCAACTATTGATACAACACACATAACTACAATTAATATATACAGCAGGCAATCAAGCACAACATCCAATTAATCAACAGTGATTAACATTAAGTCTTTACATAACATGACAAGCAAACAACACCTGCAAATTAAATTTCTTGAATAACTAAAAATGTTCATTTTTCATTTCAAGCTCGATCCTAATAGGGGGGTCACACAGTATGGCTGCCATGGGCTGGAGACTTGCCACGGGGTAGGCAGTATTTGCATGGTCGCAATAATATTAGACTGCATCATTAATGATCAAAAATTGAATTAAGGAAGCACTGGGTACAACCCGGTGCTTCATTAATTAAAATTTTGCGGATGAGGATTTTTATTACCTTGCAAACGCATGCGTAGACATCACTTAGACTTGAGGCCTTCATTCAGACTGAAGTTCACAGAGGGTTAATTTAGAGATGCTACCCTGCTGTGCAGGGTAGCATCACCAAATTCAAATTCACCCTTCAGGGACCTCATTCTACAGATGACTGTTTACTAATTTCCACGTTTGGACATCTCCAATGTTAACCATATGTACTATGTGCCTTTGGTGAATATGTAATGTTCAAAATCAACTGCTGATGTCAAAATCCATTTTTTTAACTCATTTTTTCATTTTACAAAGGAAAAAACCACATAACAGACGTTCTAAATTATAATTGAAAGAATTTCAACACAAAAACAGTTTAGTGCCTATTAAATTTCTTAAAATGAACAGTCACAAGAAATTTTGAATAAAAAAAGTAAATTATTTTGTTTCAACTAGATTAACATTTTTAGCTAGAGTTAGTTGATCAATGATTATTCTGTTACAGTTCATTGCAGATGGCCACAGTTGTTTCCCATAATTATAACAAAATGAAACTATATATTAAACCATAATATTATTTTTTCTTTAAGTTAATATGAAACACTCTTTGTCACCCAAGGAAGATACAAGTCGGCATTTATAATAAAAATAAGATGACAATTGGGCCCATCATAATGATTAACAGTGGATTGCTATGAAAAACACAATTAGACTCTGACCTTATGAAGTATTGGCATGACGCTCTATTTTGGTATGGAAGTCCAATGGATTTGAGAATAGTCCAAAATGAAAGCTGCTCTGAAGGGTGTCAACTCCAGGGCATGATGGCAGTTCTGACAAATTCATAAACACATGTAAAGAATATAAAGCCTTTGTTATGACAGCAACACGGGTGCAGGTATTTCAATAAAAAAAAATTATGCAACAAAAATGTTAGTTGATAAGAACATATTCTGAATAAATTGAGCCAAGCAATTATGCAAATATATACAAAACACTGTCAATTTTAGTTGAGTGCTAGAAGCCACTTTCATGGCTCTATAGAAAAGTGCTGAAAGCCACTTTAGTGGCTTTATATTGTCTTCAGCATCCTGTTGCTCGCTCAGCAGTTAAATAATGAAAGTGTCAATAACACTGTAGGTTAACTTGACTATGTTGTGTTTGATGAAAAGGATAATGTTTAATGTTTATGAAAGGATTATGAAATATGACAAGAATTGTGATAATTGGGAATATGTTAATTTCTGTTCCCTGTATGCTATGTTTTCAATAAAAATAATCTGAGGTGCAGACTGTACTAAAGAATTGAGGGTGGGTTAATGTGGCCCTCACAGTTAATGTATCTCAATCAAAGTTACCAAGTTACAGTGAAATTATTCCAAAATGAGTCATCCTATCCAGTTACAATGAAATCCTTTCATAAATATGGCCTGTAGACTGTGCTAAAGGCTTCTGGGCCTGTGTAGCCATCACAGTTGACCGATCACAACCAAAAGAGGACATCCTCATCTAGACATTACACTGAGTCATCCAACTAAGTTATAGTGAAATCCCTTCATAAATACAACCTGTAGTCTCTTCTAAAGGTTTTGGGGATTTGGGCTTCGGTAGCCATCACGGTTGAATGTGACCAAAAGGCGATGTTCTCATCCAGACATTATCTGGAGTCATCCTATGAAGTTACAATGAAATACCTTCATAAACACAACCTGTAGACTGTGCTAAAGGTTTTCGGGCTTCGGGCCCCTGTAGCCATCACTGTTGACCGATCGCGACCCAAAGGGGATGTTCTCATCTAGACATTATATGGAGTCATCTTACCAAGTTACAATGAAATCCCTCCATAAATACAACCTGTAGACTGTGTTAAAAGATTTTCGGGATTTGGGCTCGGGCAGCCATCACGGTTGACAGATCGCGAAAAAAAAGTGGAAGTTCTTATCTAGACATCATACGGTGTCATCCTACCAAGTTACAATGAAATCCATCCATATTAAATATGACCTGTAGACTGTGCTAAAGGTTTTTGGGCTTCGGGTCCCTGTAGCCATCACAGTTGATCAATCGCGACCAGAAGGGGACGTTCTCATCTAGACATTATATGGAGTCATCCTACCAAGTTACAATGAAATCCTTCATAAATACAACCTGTGGACTGTGCTAAAGTTTTTCGGGTTTCGGGATTGGGCAGCCGTCTTGGTTGACAGATCATGTCCAAAGGGGATGTTCTCATCAAGACATTATACAGAGTCATCCTACCAAGTTACAATGAAATCCCTTCATAAATATGACCTGTAAGATGCTGCTAAAGATTTTCAGGTTTTTGGGCTTGGGCAGCCATTACAGTTGACTGATGGCGACCAAAAGGGGACGTTCTTATCTAGATATGACCTCAAACCTGCATAGGACATTTTGTGATGATCTGACAAGAACTGCGGGGTATAGCCTGTGTAAAGGAAAATGTGAACAGACTGACAGACTGGCAGACAAACAGACTTCTGCACGCGTGATGGCAATAACTTATCTTGACTTGGTTGAGGGACTCGATTTGAACAAACTTGAATCAGTCCCATACCAAGATGTTGCATACCAAGTATCAAAAGTTTCTGCCCACTGGTTCTGGAGAAGAAGATTTTTTAATAATTTTTCTATAATTCATATGGTGCTATCAGAGTTATGCCCCATACAGAGCCCCCAAGGGACATGGCCATTTCATTTGAACAAAAATGAATTGCCATATAGTAATGAACATCCACATGAAGTTTCGTGAAAATCAGACCAGTGGTTTCAGAGAAGTCGTTTGAAAAATGTTAACGACGACGACGGACGGCAAGTGATAAGTTGAGCTCCCTTCAGTGAGCTAAAAATTCCTCATATTGATTAAGTTATAATTTGGGCTCCTGCAGGGAGCCCAAATATGGACCCAGGGACTTGGCTTTAACGAACTTGAATCTGACCCCCTAAGGATGCTACGCACCACATATCAAAACATTCCGACTGCTGGATCTGAAGAAGAAGATTTTTTAAGAAAATTCCTCATTTCGAACTAAGTTACAATTCAAGCTCCCACAGTGAGCCCAAATATGGACCTAGGGACATGGCTTGAACAAACTTGAATCTCACCCCCCTAAGGATGCTGCATACCAAATATCAAAACATTCCGACTGCTGGACCTGAAGAAGATTTTTAAAGAAAATTCCTCATTTTGAACTAAGTTATCATTCGGTCTCCTACAGTGAGCCCAAATATGGACCAAGGGACATGGCTTGAACAAACTTGAATCTCACCCCCTAAGGATGCTACATACCAAACATCAAAACATTCCGACTGCTAGATCTGAAGAAGAAGATTTTTAAAGAAAATTCCTCATTTTGAACTAAGTTATAATTCGAGCTACCACAGTGAGCCCAAATATGAACCCAGGGACTTGGCTTGAACAAACTTGAATCTCACCCCCCTAAGCATGCTGCACACCCAATATCAAAAGATTCTGCCTGCTGGATCTTGAGAAGAAGATTTTTAAAGAAATTTGCATGAAAATACTGAGCCCAAATATGAACCCAGGGGGCCAATTTGAACAAACTTGAATCAGATCCACCCCACAATGTTGCATACCAAATATCAAAAGATTCTGCCTGCTGAATCTGGAGAAGAAGATTTTAAAAAAAATTTGCCTGAAATGCACTAAGTTCAAATTCAAGCTTTTATAGTGAGCCCAAATATGAATCCAGACGGCCGATTTGAACAAACTTGAATCAGATCCACCCCACAATGATGCATACCAAATATCAAAAGATTCTGCCTGCTGGATCTTGAGAAGAAGATTTTTTTAAGAAATTTGCCTGAAATGCACTAAGTTCGAATTTGGGCGTCTACAGTGAGCCCAAATGTGAATCCAGGGGGCCGATTTGAACAAACTTGAATCAGATCCATCCCACAATGTTGCATACCAAATATCAAAAGATTCTGCCTGCTGGATCTGGAGAAGATGTTTTTTTAAGAAATTTGCCTGAAATGCACTAAGTTCGAATTTGGGCTTCTATAGTGAGCCCAAATATGAATCCAGGGGGCCGATTTGAACAAACTTGAATGAGACCCATACCAAGATGCTGCATACCAAGTATCAAAAGATTTTGCCCTCTGGTTCTGGAAAAGAAGATGTGTTAATAATTTTTCTATAATTCAAACGGTGCAATCAGAGTTATGCCCCATACAGAGCCCCAAGGGACGTGGCCATTTCATTTGAACAAACATGAATTGTTTGTGGAAAATGTCAACATTATATACATTCACACCTGAAATCCCTAAAACTGATTCATATATTTTCACCTTGATATTTCTTGGGTCATTTTTCTATAATTATTCTGTCATGTTCTGGGTACTTAAGCCTTCAAAAAGTACCCAGGGTGCTCTACTTAGCATGAAAAGTAAATTTTTTCCCTGGAAACCTTCACCTATGGGAAATACATAATTTTAATCCAGCACAAGGTGAAGTGAAGTGGAGTATAATATATTTTTCTGCTGCCATTGGCAGCAGAAAAATATTTTGCCTCCCCCCCCCCCCCCCCCCCCCCCCCCCCCCCCCCCCCAGCCCTCCACTTCATTTGGCTTGGTCATGCCTCACGATACTACAACTCATTTCCTCTGATACTCCAATGATGAATAATGATGAAGTGAAAAGTTCATTGTCAAAAAGACTCCACATCCACATCATTACCATTTTACAAAATTGGATGTGCAACTGCGACAGCTAAAGAAATTAACTAAGATAACACAAATACTAACTTTGTTTAAAAAATGGTATTTTTTCATAGCTTCTCAAACCAGAGGTTCAAGTGAGCCTAAAACACTCAACTGGATCAAGTTGTCTACATGGAATGTTGGGAGTAGGGGTAAGAGGGAGTAAGTGGGGGCTTTTATTGATGCATTTAGCTTGGGTAAGAATCTTCTATAAAATGATAAGATGATAGAATTTTGTTAGACACATTTATTCTCTTACTCTTGGGAATACTCTACAGTAAATGTTTGTTTGTTTGTTGGTTTATTTATTGGTGTTACAGGGCACTTTCAGTATCTATAGTAATATCATGAAGACAACACAAGTATAAAGTCAACTTCAGCCAACCAACAATGATTACTGGGTGTTATTTTAGAAGTAAGACAGAACTTGTTTATGATGGAAAAACAAGCACTGCTCCACTTCCTGTGTTTCTCACATGAAACCCAGTTATATGGGTGGCATTGTAGTAGAAAACAGCAACTACCAACTATGAACAGTCCTTTGTTTGGGGAGAATTGGGCTGACATGGGGCAATGCAGGCAATGCAGACATGAAAACAACTAAGTTACAAAGTTAAGATGAATAATGAAATGATGAACTTACTCTAGAGCCTCCAATGCTGTAGCTATCGCACAGGAAAAACTATGAACAGCTTCCTGTTTGGATTATTGGGTTACAGAGGTAAATATGGGCCAGTCAGGTAACCCAGATACAAAAAGACTAAGTTACTAAGTTAAGATAATGCCATGATGAACTTACTCCAGAGCCTCCATCTCTCCTGCATGTAGGAATGCTTGGTGATCACAATGAAGGATGAATATTAATGGAGCCAAAATCTCATGCATACCCTAAAAATAAAAATGTTCATAGTTTTTCAATCATATCCAAGATCACCAACATATTTAAAATGAAACAAAGTGCGTGTGTGCAAAAGGAATAATAAATTTGACAGAAGTCACTGCCAAGCTGTTTCCCTTATATATATGAGATGTTCTTCTGTGCCATCATCCATAAGCCTGAGAGACAATTATCAGAATTTTTAACCAGTGGTTTCTAATCATGTTTAGGCAATCAAGAAATACAACTAGAAATCACTGCCTAGTTTTTTAGACTTGCAGGATAAGTCATGGTGGAAATTCTGTAAAACTACCTGGACCACATGCAATGGAACCCTGTTTATTAAATACCCACTATGCCAATCAAAATTATTCAATTAACAGAATATTCAATTACAGGAATTTGGTCATTTTCCTGTAGAGAAGAGATAACCTAAGCATTCATTCTATTATAACTTGTTTGACAGAACTCATAGAGCTCTGTTAAACAAGATATAATAGATTAAATGCCTGTGATGGATGTACTGAAGTTAAATAGGTCCATATGCAAGTGATTAAATGCCTGTTATGGATGTACTGAAGTTAAATAGGTCCATAAGCAAGGGTAATTTGGTGATTGTCATGGTCTTTTCTCAACATATTACAAATTTTCTTATTCAATTAACATGAGTTTACTCTATACCCTATATGCAATTAACAGATCAAATTTGTACTGAAGGTACAATCAATGGTTTTGTGTTTGGAAGTTATATTCAAATAGCAGGGTTGTTCAATTAGGTGATATCTAATTATTTATTTATTTATTGGTGCCTAACCCTTTATCTGACATGAAAAGCAGACAACACTTGCAAAAAAATTTCTTGAATAACAATTTTTTAAATTTTTTATCTCAAAAACATAGGTCGATGAGCTCGTTCCAATCAGGGGTCAGAACCTATGTTTTTGAGCAAAAAATGAAAAAAATAATGAAAATTAATTGGCAATTTCTGAGAATAGTGCTGGCTGGATTTGGCCGTTACGTTGGGTAAAGGGTTAAGGTCACATACTTCTGCACAATGGCTAATTATGACCACAACATGGAGATAAAGTCAAGGTCAGTCAATCGTTTATACCCCATGTTGCCTATTTTAGAGGACTCACACCCCAAGCATTAGTGACTGAGTCCTATTTTAGAGGTGAAACAGATCTTGTTTACCACAGTAAACAAACACTGCTTCACTTCCCGGGGTTCCTGTGGGGGAGATATCTAATTACGTGGTCTCCATTGTATAAGGGATTAACTAAATAGAGAATATTGTTACACTGCAAAGAAAATTGTTGTATTGTGATTGGTCATCTTGCCGAGGTATCTACAGATATATTCAGATTTTTGCAGTGGTAATATAACAGGTGGCGATGTTCTTCGTTATCAATCTCACTTCAAAATTGTACCGAGAAGATGATTACATCTAATAATAGGGTATGTGCACATTGAAGTGTAAATATGAAAAGATATTTGAACCATACTGACCCAAAGTAGTGCCAATGAAGATCAAAATAATAATAACTCGGCAGGTGAAACTGTCTGTAAATATTTGAGAGACAAAAAGCAGGACATCATCTTTGAATTATATTTACAAGTGTGACTTGAATTTACAAGTGTGACTTGAAGAAGTACGCAGTAACATTCACATGGATGTAAGGAAGGAAGAAGGCTGATATTACAAAATTTCCTCACTTCAGATATTTAGAAATATGTCATTGTTTTGTTAGTCACCTACAGTATTGACCTGGGACCCCCATTAACTCCCTTAACTGGTAGAGTGCTAAATTATTTTTGGTCATCAAAATTTTTTCACTTGTCTCTGCCTTATTACAATTTATGGGAGAATGCTTATAGGCACTCTCCCATAAATTGTAACAAAGCAATTCCTCTAAGACAAAATAATTTTACTTTGAATATAGGGAGCATGGTGGCTCAGTGGTAGACTGTTGGACTTCTTCGCCAGAGGTCCCGAGTTCGATACCCATTGGGGACGACCCAAGTTGTGTCCTTGGGCAAGGCATTTTAACCCGGTTGCCTACATGGGGGGCACGATACCGTGTACTAAGGCATACTGCATGTTGATGGTGCACATGTCTTCAACGGCTGTAACCCTGCTTGAACAGAGCTTGAACAGAATTAGAATTCACTTGTCTCTGCCTTATTACAATTTATGGGAGAATGCTTATAGGCACTCTCCCATAAATTGTAACAAAGCAATTCCTCTAAGACAAAATAATTTTACTTTGAATATAGGGAGCATGGTGGCTCAGTGGTAGACTGTTGGACTTCTTCGCCAGAGGTCCCGAGTTCGATACCCATTGGGGACGACCCAAGTTGTGTCCTTGGGCAAGGCATTTTAACCCGGTTGCCTACATGGGGGGCACGATACCGTGTACTAAGGCATACTGCATGTTGATGGTGCACATGTCTTCAACGGCTGTAACCCTGCTTGAGCAGAGCTTAAACAGAATTAGAATGTTGAGGAGCTGACAGTTGCTCATCAAACTTCGGTGGTTCTCTCCGGCTTCCTCCACCCATAAAAACTGTCACGGTCACAATTAGCCATTGTGCGTAAGTATGTGACCTTAAACACCATAAATAAATAAATAAATAAATAAATAAATAAATAAATAAATAAATAAATAAATAAATAAATAAATAAATACTTTGAATATAATTTGAAGCACATTCACCAAATATGACGCCTTTAAATGGTGATACCTGCACTTCTGAGTAAAGCCCAAATATGGGCTTCCAGAACTCTACCAGTTAAATGTACACCAGAAGCATGTTAGAAACAATCTTGCAAATCATTCCTTCAAAGAGGTTATATGCAAAACATGGAAGCATTCGAAGCAGTAGTTTGCAAGGAGATTTTTTTTATGGTTTTCACCATTACCATGGTGTAAAAATCTAAGGAACAATGCCACCCCTAAAAATGTCACCCCTAAATGTGACCCCAGGATCAGTAGAACCTGTCTTGAGAGACAACCCTTTTTGCCAGGCAAAAGTGGTCTCTCAAAACAGGTGGTCTCTCATGACAGGACTCTTACAGAGTAAAACAACCTAACGGTACAAAATCATAGCGGTCTCTCAAGACAGGTAGTCTTTCACGACAGTGATCTCTCAAAATAGGTCTGCTATGACTATTACATTATGAAAAGGGTTAAAACATATGATTAAAAAATTCAGTCAGCATGCTAGATAACATACCTGTTTATAAGATAGGTTTGTATTGCTTCTACTGACACAAAACAAAATATTCGCCATTATGTCACGGACATCACTAGTGCTGAAGAATTCTATTTCAGGAAAGCTAACAAAATTCAACAATAACTAAATCAGAAGACTATAGAATGAAAACAGAATCGACAGACTGAAAAAAACATAATAGGAGACTAATAGCCAATCATTTGTCATCCTGATCTTTCATGCATTTTTTTCACCAGACATTCTCTAGCACTGAGTTTCACAATCACAAGTTATTTATTTCATTATCTAGTGTTTAAACCCTTCACTTAACAAATCAAACAACACTTGTCTAGCAAATATGTATAAAATTATTTTGTTTAATTTCTTTCTTTTTTCAAAACATTGTAGGATCTCTATATCCCTCTGCACACTGATGTGAAAATACCAAAGTTTTCATCAGTAAGTTTTTCTCACAATGCAACTGAGAATTTAATAAATTATATATTGTTTGTCAGAGCTCATTGAGCTCTGTCAAACAAGATATAATTTGTTTAATTTTTCATGCTGCGTGGGCAATATAGGGTCAATGTCGAAAATTCTGAAATACTGCCAAAGTGCTAGGAGTTTAAAAAAAATAACTGGGCTCCTTCCAGACAAGGGAAGCTAGTGACTTTAACTCTTAGCCTGTGGCAGCATATTCTTCTACTGAGTGAAAAAATAACTGGGCTCATTCCAGACAAGGGAAGCTAGTCAGTTTAAACCTTAGCCTGTGGCAGCATATTCTCCTACAGACTGAAAAAAATTACTGGGCTCATTCCAGACAAGGGAAGCTAGTCAGTGTAAACCTTAGCCTGTGGCAGCATATTCTCCTACAGACTGAAAAAAATTACTGGGCTCATTCCAGACAAGGGAAGCTAGTGAGTTTAACTCTTAGCTTGTGGCAGCATATTCTCCTACAAACTGAAAAACTAGAGGGGGTATCAGTACCCCGTGGCTCATCAACAGGTGGCCAATGTAAAGGGGTGGCTGGAGTAAAAAAAAAAGTTCAAAACCTGCACACAAAAGTCCAAAATTAAAGAAAATAAGCAGCTAAAGGGTTAAATAATATAATAATAACCCCTAAGAAACATGCTAACAATAAATAGGAACCATGGCAATATGCTACAAGGTAAGTCTCACTTTGAAAAAAAGAAAGACAAACCTCAAAACCTGCACATAAAAGTAAAAAAAAAAAGTATCACATTTGTTTCAATGAATCTATTGAAATTTTTTTTTTTTTATCACAACCTGTACATAAAAGTAAGAAGCTGTAAGCCTAAGTCCAAAAGCTGTACATAAAAGTCCAAAATTGAAGTAATTCAGCAGGAAAAGGGTTAAATAATACAAACATAGCCCTAAGATGCATGTTTACATACAACAGAAAGCATGGCCATATGCTGCAAGGTAAATCTCCACTTGGAAGAAAGGGAAAAAAAACATCAAAACCTGCACGCAAACATCAAAATAAGTCTAAAATTTGATTCAAAGGGTTAAAATTAAGACAAAATACCCTGGAAAAGAGTTAAATGTTACAGTGAACCACCATAGCAATATGCAGAAACTCTACACTTGGAAGAAAGGAAAAACAAAAAAACCCATGAAAACCTGCACGCAAACGGCAAAATAAGTGTAAAAATCAATTCAAAGGGTTAAAAATTTGTTTAAAAATGCACTGGAAAGATATCAATGTTATAATGCAGTGAGGTCAACCTCACTTGAAATTGTTTTTTTTTATCACAACCTGTACATAAAAGTAAGAAGCTGTAAGCCTAAGTCCAAAAGCTGTACATAAAAGTCCAAAATTGAAGTAATTCAGCAGGAAAAGGGTTAAATAATACAAACATAGCCCTAAGATGCATGTATACATACAATAGAAAGCATGGACATATGCTGCAAGGTAAATCTCCACTTGGAAGAAAGGAAAAAAAACCATCAAAACCTGCACGCAAACATCAAAATAAGTCTAAAATTTGATTCAAAGGGTTAAAATGAAGACAAAATACCCTGGAAAAGAGTTAAATGTTATAGTGAACCACCATAGCAATATGCAGAAACTGTACACTTGGAAGAAAGGAAAAAAAAAAACCCATGAAAACCTGCACGCAAACGTCAAAATAAGTCTAATAATCTATTGAAGGGGTTAAAAATTTTTTAAAAATGCACTGGAAAGATATCAATGTTATAATAACCACCACTGCAATATGCAGTGAGGTCAACCTCACTTGAAATTGTTTTTTTTTATCACAACCTGTACATAAAAGTAAGAAGCTGTAAGCCTAAGTCCAAAAGCTGTACATAAAAGTTCAAAATTGAAGTAATTCAGCAGGAAAAGGGTTAAATAATACAAACATAGCCCAAAGATGCATGTTTACATACAATAGAAAGCATGGACATATGCTGCAAGGTATATCTCCACTTGAAAGATAGGAAGAAAAAAACATCAAAACCTGCACGCAAACATCAAAATAAGTCTAAAATTTGATTCAAAGGGTTAAAATTAAGACAAAATACCCTGGAAAAGAGTCAAATGTTATAGTGAACCACTATAGCAATATGCTGAAACTAAAAAAAAATTTGAAAAGCCAAAAAATCAAAACCTGTACACAAAAGTTCAAAATATTTGAGAGCGGACGCCGACGCCAACGCCGGCATGAGGGCTATGCCATAGGCTCACACAACTAACGTTGGTGAGCCAAAAGCCCTCTGTTACCTAGTAGGGGTACAATTCTGATCTTTATCTTACAACAAGCATTTATTTTTTCGGATATACGTCTAAGCAAAATACAATAGTGTACTGAGCTCTGCAGCACTCCATTCTGCAGTTAA
Source organism: Pictodentalium vernedei (assembly GCA_031216915.1). Lineage (NCBI taxonomy): Eukaryota > Metazoa > Mollusca > Scaphopoda > Dentaliida > Dentaliidae > Pictodentalium > Pictodentalium vernedei. The sequence goes on from CM062289.1 coordinate 247,384,567, forward strand.
TTACAAAAAGAAATCAACTTCTTCAATTGACAAGTATGCAACACAATGAACAACAGATTTGTAGATTAGAACAGAAAACATTTAATCCTACAGCATTGTAGGATGAATTTGTTACTGAACCTCAACACAAAAATGAAGGGATTCTCACACTGAACTATTTCCTTCAGAAACATGAGGTTGAATAGATTAAAAATGATGGAGCTTAAGTTCAGGTTGGTAATTTTGTTAAAAAAAAAACCCTTAAATTTTAAATTATCTCCTGAATACTCCATGCAGTAATTGGCTATGTTATCATATCACTGCATCTGTATTTGCTAAATGTACTTAAAACTATAAGCGATGGAGAATTTTCTTGTTAACTCTCTACCTATCCAACTAGCAGATGACATTTGCAAAAACATAGTTGAAAAACTAACAAATTTTCATTTTTTGCCTCAAAATCATAACCATTTTTGGCCTCATAGTCATAAGCTATGTTTTGGGACAAAAATTGAAAAACACAAATTTTGAAATCAAATTTAATCTGTATTCCATGAAAGGTAAGATGTTCCCCAAGTCTGAAAACAAATGGTTGTTTTCAAATACATGGATATCAAAAATCTCAAATTCTGCTAAAAGCTGAATTCTACTTTCGTGAAAATACTAACATTTTAATGATGATTTTTGGACTGCTGTAGACCAGATATAATATTTATGTAAGGTAAAGGGTTAAGCCTTACACAGAGCATAAAATTTATGAAGTCTGTCAAAAAGGTTTCAGAAAATGTCTGATTATATGTACTGTGTGAACATGCCAGAGCCTCTGACCAAATTGAAAGATGAAAGTTTGTTTCAGTGTGTGAAAATCAGAATAACAGACAGAGATCTTAAAATGTTTCAGTGCTATCATGTACATATATATTTTTCAATAATATGACATTGGTGATTGCCAAGACTGCTGATGAAATGATGTTGTGTAACACACCAGTGGAAAGAGTGATCTGATCCAAGTCCTTTCCTCTGATGTGTAACATTACATTGTATCCTCATGATGAAAGAAGAATGCACTGCGTTTTTTCTGAGTGGCTATTATCAGTATATGCACTAAAACAGTTAGAATAAATAAAGATTAACATGCTAAGTGAAAATAAGACTGATGGTTAAAGCATTCACATAATCTGAAAAAAAACTCTTAAACCAATGAACAGCCAGAAGAGTGAACAGTGCTTCATATACCAGTAGTATTACATAGGATACTTAGGATATCTACGCTGTTTTAGTGAATATCGAGAATTATCTCACGATGTGTGGACTTGAAAGTTTTATTTTTCACAAGTGCCTGTGCGAGAGAAAAATAATACTTTCAGATCCACACGAATGAGATAATTCCTGATATTCACTAAAATAGTGTAGATTTTCTTTTTATTATATGCTATGAGGCATTTTACTGTGCAATATTCAGCACAATTTCACTGCAAACAGGTACATTTCAAAACAATAACAAAGATCAGCTGATCGTTCATTCAAGGCAACGTTCAAGATGATGTCATTCGCCGATGTGTAACGTAATTTAGGAAGCTACTGAAAACATTCATCGTGTGGACCTGAAAATATATTTTTCACTCGCACAAGCGTTCATGAAAAATAAAACTTTCAGGCCCACACTCATGAGATAATTCCTGATACTGACTAAAATAGAGTAGATTATCTTTTTTATTGTATGCTACGAGACATTTTATTGCACAATATTCAGCCCAATTCGACCTCCAACGCACACATTTCAAAACAATAACAAAGATCAGCTGATCGTTCCTTCAAGGCAACATCATGCGCCGAAGCATGACATCATTTAGGAAGCTACTGGGGGATATTTCTCGATATCTATAGAGTCAATGGATATAGAGAAATATCTTTTAGATAATTTGTGATAATTCTCAGACTAGCATATAATAAAAAGACATATTAACTCTTAGCCAGCTGTGTATTTTCAAAAAATATTTTTCAGAAAATCAAGTCATGGCTGCTGTGATGCAGTCATGACTAGATTTGATGAACAATGCATCAAAATTTAAATTATTGGTCAAAAAGTTCATTCAACTTACATAGGAGAAATTTAGTTTAATGTGACCAAATTTTACTTATTTCAGTGGCAAGGAATTTTGTATTCTGGGCAGGAATATCTGATAGCAGCACGAAAGGAGTTAACCCTCTGCACACTGATGTTGAAAAATCAAATTTTCAAGCTGAAAAGTTTTCCTATCATGCAACTAGGAAATTAACCAATTCAATCTGGTCTGACAGAGCTTGTGCACCTCTGTAATTTGGGTATTTTGACATTAGTGTCAAGTGGATAAAACCTAATTTTATGGGAGAACAACCTAAATATATCTCATGTAAACTATGCGAGGAAGTAAGTAAGCTGTTAATTGTGAAGTAACAAAAGTAAAATTCTCTAGGATAAGATCCTTATTTTTATACCTACCATACCTACACAACCTGCTCCCAATCAAAATGCACCACTTTAGAAGGACCCTAAATAATTGAATTTTCAGAGACAACAGCTGGCAAAAGGATAATAAAAATTAACCAAATTGAGTTATCGGATGCCAAAAGCACATGGTGGACAAAACCGTTACTCTACACTGAAGATTAAGTCCAGTTTTATTCCTTATATTGTCACTTCTGATAGAAATGTTCATTTTGAGACACAAGATATGTGTGAGGTGGGGAGGCAAGTTCAATTTCTAATTCACAGAGAGGGGCATTTTCTCTTTATAAGTAAAACCTGTTTTGAGAGACCACTGTCAAGAGAGACGACCTGTCTTGGGAGACCACTGTGACCTTGTACCGTTTGGTTGTTTTACTCTGTAATGGACCTGTCCTGAGAGACCACCTGTTTTGAGAGACATCTGCCCGGCAAAAAGGGTAGTCTCTCAAGACAGGTTATATTTCTGTTGATGGTATAATTGCAAAATGGGCATCCACATTTCAAATATCTTACATGGTGACATCAAACAGTAACATATGGTTCTGAGGCCATAAACACAAAAAACTACCCAAGTTCTCAGAGGGAGAGGATTTTAGTCAATCAGGAACATATACTATTCTTAATCATATTTAAAATAAGTAACAATAACATGATCACCTTTTTCATGTTATATAATTTGGTTATGTTTTATCATTTTGGATATTTTAAGATTGTATCCATTATTATATTTGTAGATAGGATATTATTTAACACTATTAGTTGAGTTCCATTCCTCATACAATATTGTTCCTGGTGTTGTGTAGCCAAGAAAACTCAAGTATTTTTGGATACTATTCCAAGTTTAATTATACTTAATACAGTAGAACGTCATTAATTGAATAGCCACTTTTCCAATGAAAAATATCCAATTAACAAGAATATTCAATTAACAGGGATTTGGTCATTTTTCTATATTCTAATAATAACAGGACATTTATTATATCTCATTTGACAGAGTTTATGAAGCATAAGTAAGGTACGGACCGTAACTCTGATAAAAAATATGCGGGCATCTTTATTATAACATGTGCAGTAGTGGCTTGTCATTTGGATCCCTCATACTAAATTTCATGGAAATCCAGCCACTCACTGATGAGGTATCAATGTGGATGGACAGATGCATGGACAGATAGATGGATGCATGCATGAATGGACACGTGGATGCACGGATGGACAGCCAGATAAGCACATGAAATCCAGTATACCCCCCATTCTCTTCAAGAGTGGAAGTATAAATACAACAATGAAACTCACCTTGTTGGAAAACAAATGGTTGAAAAGAGAACTGTACCGAGCAGAGATGACAACATGAAAGAAAAATCAGAACTTAATCTTCAGAGTGAAGAACCAGGCAAGTTCACCGTGCACTTTTAGTGCCTAATAACTCAAGTCTGTCTATTAATCTACTAAACTGTTTCAATTTCCTTAATGGATAACAGAAATGATTGGGAGCAGCTTGATTAGGTTTGGTTGGTTGGAAATAATGAAACATGAAAACAGTTGTATCTATGTACATAAATTACAGTCATTGAGAACATTCACATACAGTAATTCTAATAAATGATGTTACTAAAAATTTAAATTTTATAGTAAATTTCCTTTCTTATTATACCTACCACAATTGTTTACCACAGTCTTGCACTACAGTGGAAGTCCCTAACTCGGAAGTATACTCTCTATTTTGTTCTTTCCCAAGCAATTTGGGAAAGAAATGAAAGTGTCAATGACACTGTAGCTTAACTTGTGCGTTGTGTTTCATGAAAAGGATAATGTTCAATGTTTATGAAAGGATTATGAAATAAGACAAGAATTGTGATAATTGAGAATATGTTAATTTCTGTTCCCTGTGTGCTATGTTTTTAATAAAAATAATATAAGGTGTACACTGTACTAGAGAGCTGAGGGGTGGGTTAATATGACCTCACAGTTAATGTATGTGGCCCTCACAGTTAACCTTTGTCAACGAAAGTTAACAAGTTACAGTGAAATTATTCCAAAACGAGTCATCCTATCAAGTCACATTGAATTCCCTTCATAAATATGGCCTGTACATTGTGCTAAAGGTTTTCAGGCTTCAGGCCTGTGAAACCATGATGGTAGACCGATTGTAACTAAAAGGGGACGTCCTCATCTCGACATTATACTGAGTCATTCTACTAAGTTACAATGAAATCCCTTCACAAATACAACCTACAGTCTGTAGTAAAATTTTTTGGGTTTTGGGCTCAGGAAGCCAACATGGTTGAATGATCGTAACCAAAAGGGGGCGTTGTCATCTGGGTATCATCTGAAGAAATCCTACAAAGTTACAATGAAATCCCTTCATATATATGACCTGTAGACTGTGCTCAAGGTTTTCGGGCTTCGGGCCCCTGAAGCCGCCACAGTTGATCAAACACGACCAAAATGGGATGTCATCATCTAGGCATTATATGGAGTCAACCTAACAAGTTACAATGAAATCCTTCCATTAATACGTCCTATAGACTATGCTAAAGGTTTTTGGGTTTTGGGCTCGGGCAGCCATCAAGGCAGAATAATCATGACCAAAAGGGGACGTTCTCATCTAGACATTATTTGGAGTCATCCTACCAAGTTACAATGAAATCCCTTCATAAATATGACCTATAGACCGTGCTAAAGGTTTTCGGGCTTTGGTCCCCTGTAGCCGTCACAGTTGACCAATCTCGATCAAATGGGGATGTCATCATCTAGGCATTATATGGAGTCAACCTAACAAGTTACAATGAAGGACCTTCATAAATATGACCTGTAGACTGTACTCAAGGTTTTCGGGCCTGGGCCCCTGTAGCTGTCACAGTTGACCAATCACGATCAAATGGGGATGTCATCATCTAGGCATTATATGGAGTCAACCTAACAAGTTACAATGAAATCCTTCCATATATATGACTTATAGACTATGCTAAAGGTTTTTGGGCTCGGGCAGCCATCAAGGCTGAATGATCGTGACCAAAAGGGGACCTTCTCATCTAGATATTATTTGGAGTCATCCTTCCAAGGTCCAATGAAATCCCTTCATAAATATGACCTGTAGACTGTGCTAAAGGTTTTCAGGCTTTGGGCCCCTGTAGCCATCACAGTTGCCCAATCATGTCCGAAAGGGGATGTTCTCATCTACTATATGAAGTCAACCAAGTTACAATGAAATCCCTTCATAAATATGACCTGAAGACTGTGCTAAAGGTTTTTTGGGCTTCGGGCTCAGGCAGCCATCATGGTTGAATGATCACAACCAAAAGGGGAAATTCTCATCTGGGCATCATCTGGAATGATCCTATGAAGTTACAATGAAATCTCTTCAAAATATGACCTTTAGACTGTGCTCAAGGTTTTCGGGCTTCGGGCACCTGTAGCCGTCACAGTTGACCAATCACGATCAAAAGGGGATGTCATCATCTAGGCATTATATGGAGTCAACCTAACAAGTTACAACGGAATCCTTCCATAAATACAACCTATAGACCATGCTGAAGGTTTTTGGGCTCGGGCAGCCATCAAGGCTGAATGGTCGAGACCAAAAGGGGATGTTCTCATCTAGACACTACTTGGAGTCATCCTACCAAGCTACAATGAAATCCCTTCATAATTATGACCTGTAGACTGTGCTAAAGGTTTTCGGGCTTCAGGCCCCTGTAGCCATCACAGTTGCCCAATCAGGTCCAAAAGGGGACGTTCTCATCTAGATATTATATGAAGTCAACCTACTAAGTTACAATGAAATCCCTTCATAAATATGACCTGTATACTGTGCTAAAGCTTTTCGGGCTTTGGGCTAGGGCAGCCATCATGATTGAATGATCGCAACCAAAAGGGGACATTCTCATCTGGGCATCATCTGGAGTGATCCTACAAAGTTACAATAAAATCCCTTCATAAATATGACCTGTATACTGTGCTAAAGCTTTTCGGGCTTTGGGCTAGGGCAGCCATCATGATTAAATGATCGCAACCAAAAGGGGACATTCTCATCTGGGCATCATCTGGAGTGATCCTACAAAGTTACAATAAAATCCCTTCATAAATATGACATGTAGACTGTGCTCAAGGTTTTTGGGCTTCGGGAACCTGTAGCCATCACAGTTGACCAATCGCGAACAAAAGGGAGGTCATCATCTAAGCATTATATGGAGTCAACCTAACAAGTTACAATGAAATCCTTCCATAAATACGACCTACAGACTATGCTAAAAGTTTTTAGGCTCGAATCAACCGAGTGATCAGCACACCGTATCGACAGAAGACCTTCCACTCAGCCGCATAGGCTAAACCAGTGGTGTGCTGCCTTGAAGAAGAAATGCACTCCACTGCTTGTCTCGAAAAACCTCTATGGAGGAGGCAGGACAGGACAAAGGAGATGCGTGAAGGCACAATGATGTCAGCTCGATGTGAAACTTCCTCAGATGACCTTGACAGAGAAGACGACCCCAGAGATCGCAAAACTACTGGAACACTGCTCTGTGATGCATCCACTCTGTGGAAATGACCCTGCCCAATCGGGACAGGGAGTCAGCTAGGACATTCAGATGACAGGAATGTGATGAACCACCACACCGGAGTTGACACCCTAAGTGAGCAGTAGAAGATCCCCAGCCAATTTATACATGGGAACCGAGTGCGTGCCATCCCTGGTTTCCGAATGTAAGCTACCACTATCTAAATGTTGTACAACAGAAGGACCTGACGATTCGAAAGGTTGGGAATCCACTGCCAGAAACTCAGAAGAAGAGCAAGAAGCTCCTTCTGGTTGATGTGAAGAGCTGCCTCATCCTGCTCCCAAACAAAGGAAAGACCTAGAGGATCGAATGTCACACCCCATCCAAGATCGCTGGCATCTGCTGTCAGAACACGACTGGATGTGGACAAGTTCAATGGAACTCCTGCAAAATACACTGAACATCCATCCAGGGAAGAAAGTGATGACTGACAGATGCTGGTAACTGAAGCACCAGATCCAGAGGATCGACATTTGGCCTCCAACGACTGAGTAGAAACTGTTGGAGTGGTCTGATACACAGCCGACCTAAAGGAATGAGATCCATCGCCGAAGGGCAGACACCGAGCTGTCAGAGAATACCCCGAACTGTCACAGACGTGGACTGGGTCAAAGTCAGGACAAAAGCAGAGAGAATCACCGCCCTCACCAGGGAACTGCCACCATATTCAGCTGAGTATGGGAGTACATCCCCAGATGACAAAACGACTGAGAAGGGACCAGGTCTGACTTCGCCTCATTGACTATGATCCCAAGCGGCAAAAGCTGATTCAACAGTGTGTGGATATCCCGACTCCAGAAGAGCAGCATTGGAATGCCTCTGGTGGATGTCGTCCAGGTAAGCTGAAGTAGTCACCCTGGACTGTGTGTGATGTAATTCTAGCACATGCAACATCAGTCGGGCAAAGGCCCAAGGGGCCAGGTTGAGACTGAAAGTCATGGTCTTGAACTGGTAAACTCGCCCCAGAAAAGTGAACCGGAGATACTTTCGCAATGTCCGATGAATTGGAACGTGAAAGTAAGCATCTCGCAGGTCGATGCTGGAAGCGATGTCACCCTGGTGAATGGAGCAGCGAACCGACCTGAAAGTCTCCATGCTGAACTTGGGAGCAAAAATAGAAGGTTCAGGATACTCAGATTGATAACCGGTCGGAGTCAGTCATTCTTCTTTGGCACCAAGAACTGGCGTGAATAAAATCCCACTGAATGAATGCTGACGACCTCGATTGCCCCCTTTGACAGGAGACTGTCTATCTCCATGATCAATAGTTCCCGATGTTAACCATCTGAAGGAACTGGGGTTGGCAGTGGCACCTGTGACAGAGTTGGATGCCTCTGAAAGGATATCCACAGACATCTAACACCCAAGAATCAGATGTGATTGTGGCCTAATGGTCTGCAAACTCCTATCCACCAACATATCCTTCCACCAACATGAGATGAATCAAGATGAGGATTCATTTTGAGCCCCGGAGAGGCCCATAAGAGGACAAACCACCTCCTCTGCTAGTAGAAGGATCCTGAAACCGCCCTCTGTTCCGCTGATGCTTACCCTTACCATGTGAAGAAGAGGAAGAAGCAGAGGCAGGAGGATCAGCCCTTGGCTTCGCAGATGAAGCAGAAGGGTGCTTTTTAGGCTTGGATGGCCCACAGCCTCCAACAGAAGGCGGATCAAGCTGGCGAAGCAGCAGCTGATCTTTGGAATGACACAGGACGTCATCCCAGACCGTCGCCACAGAATCATGGAACAGACACAGACCCACCAAAGCAGATCGAAGAGTAGTGAGCACTTCAGAAAGGGAACAACTAGTGTCGAACATTGCATCCCAGCGAACTAATTCCAGATTAGCTGTGTTACAGGCATGCATGTAAGATGCGTGAGAGCCTTAGAAATCAGATGCAAGGGAGCCTGTATGTCGTCAAACTTATCTGGAGGCAGATAAGCAGCCAAAGCAGAGATGACATGATCCAAGAGAGAAAGTATGCCCAGCATCTCTCTGGATAAGCTCAACAGGGACTCCAAAGTCGCCATAGGAATAACAGCTGACATGGGCTAGAAAAGCCTTAGGGAGGAGGAGTCCTGATCCAAGACTGGCAACGTCTGGTAGACCAATGGATTGGCGGAATTGTAGGAATGGTAATGCACAGGGGGTAAAAAGGTATCAGCCCCAGTGAAGAACAAAGTCTTCATAACCTCGGAACTCAACAACTTAGAGTCCAATGCTGCAAAAGCTTCGACCAACTGAACCGACTGGTACGGTCGAAGGCGGCCAGGCCAGAAGCAGGTTGCTCCACAGGCTGTAGACGCGCAACCGATGATCATGGCCTGGCTGAAACCTGTGGTTGGTCTGATGGTTTAAGCTCTGGAAGGAACTCAAACACAAAGTCAAGAGCCGCCCCAAAGTCAAAAGACTGATGGCTCTCAATGTCAGATGTGTCTGATCCATCTTCTGAGTCGGAAGACACATAGCCCATCTCAGGCATACCAACCAAGCCTCCCATGGTGTAGGAACACGAGGTGGTTCAGAAAGCGGCCTGCTTCCAATCCTGGGAGGTGGCACTGCCGAGGGCACCTGGAAACCACAGGTAGCCTCACTGGAGGCAATGGGAAGGCCCTTGGAAAGAACCTGTGTGAGCTAGGAGAGGGCCTCCCTTAGCTCCTGGCCTGAATCTGCCAACTCGACTTGGGAAGGATCAGGCAAAGTGGCTTCACCCCAGATGCGTAACGACGGGTGGCAGCCAAAACATCCGGAGGCAGATGCTGATTGGGGTATGAATACCCCGAGGATCTGGAGTGCGGGAACTCAGAAGAGTCGCAGCAGCTCTCCGAGGGACAGAAGGTCCAGGCTGCTCAAAGAACACCGGCCCTGCCAAAACTGGCCAAAGGGCTAGAGTGTGTGGATGCAAGCAAAACAAATTCCATGGTGACCCCACCATGGACATCAGAATCCAAAGCAAAACCTGCTTGGTCGACGGCTGGGAGTCCAAAGCAGAGGCCAGCAACCCTGTCCGTCTTCGCCGAGTTGAAGTCAGGGAAGGTTAAGGCCAAGAAACCAATTCCAATGAAGCAGAAATCCCTGCAGACCCCTGCAGGGATAACCAAGGCTGGCTGAAATGGAGACCGATGAGGTCACCGACAGAGCAGCAGCAGGAGTGGATTTATCAGTAGTTGTTGACAAAGACAGAAATGTGGATAGAGCAACTGAGCTCGGCTCCAAAGGAGGAATCACAAACCTAGTGACAGCCTCAGATGTCAACTGGAGGGGGACAGCAGTCCTGGAACTCGGCATCTCTTCGCCAGAAGGCCAGCAGCTACCGTGGTATCCATGGCCAGAAAAGACTGCAAAACCCCCACCGAGGGGGTAGAACTCTCTCCAGACAGAGATGGTTTGGGAGGCCTCGAACGACTGCGTTTAGTGATGAACCAATAATCAGAATCGGCAATTGGAGCCGGCCAGTTATGGGCATTGGCTGATTATGACAACTGGCAGTTTCCGGTTATTCTATATGTAACACTGACTATTAAAATCTCTTTGATATCTGGCCATTTCAATAAAGTTTCCCCATTAAAAACGTGTGTAGTGCATATCAGAATATTTAGGGATTTGCAGAGTGGATATATTACGGAATTCACCATGAGATCACCACTATTCCCAGCTGATTGAAGTCACTGGCCTTCAATCATGCCCGAGTCATGGTGTTGTATAACGTTGCATTGGTGCATGTGTGAATAAAATGTGTTTAGCCAGTAGTCTGTAGTACTTCATGCTGCAAGCATCACAATACAATAAGAAATTAAACTTGGGAGAAAAAACAAAAAAACACTCCTTTTTTGAAGATAGATGATTGTTACAAATCATGCAAGTCACATGACTGTCACAAACTCGTTTTCAGTTTGTCAAGTTCATTTTTTAATTCAGTTACCTCCTTTGATGTTTCTCTCCAATGTTGATTGCAGAGAACATGTAAACACTGAAGAAACACATCAAGGGAGGTAACAAGTTGAACAATGAACATTAAATAATATATTCTGACATTTCGCGTGTGTATATGTAAACAATGTGCCATACCACTTCACAACACACATTAACATCAAAGTTATTATTCAATTAAGGCACAAAGTATGTGTGCTCAGTATCTTCCTGGTTAATACAGCCAAGTGTAGTGTATTCTTACACAAAACCGTATTAACACAATTTACCAGAATAACACACAATCTTCATAAGAGAACAATATTGTGTGATTGTATCGTTAATACATGTGATGATCTTCCCCCACCCCAACTCCCAAAAATGCAAATATTATCTGGGCTAATATTGCCCAGTACTGAACATGCATACTCTGGGAACTTATGTGGTATTAAGATTTTGTAATTGGTGATTTATCAATGAAATTCTGCAGTATAACAGGCACCAACAGATTTTCTTCTGGGTCCTATTTCAACCCTCGATATCGGCATAATCGGCAGATAAATAATCGGTAATCCATTCATAGAAACTTTTGATAATCGGTTCATCACTAACTGCGTTCCCTTTCCCGCAGGTGTGGGAGGAACAGCCACATGCCCGAACTACAAGATAGACTGAAGCCCAAAGGGTGGAAGACCAAGAACCACACCGCCCACAGGGTCTTTCAACGGAACACCCATATCAAGTGCAGCATGAATCATGGAAATCTTCAACATCCTAAGGCAACAAACACTGCCAGCAAGGTATCGGCCTAGGCATATCTGGTGAGAGCAATGGAGATGGGAAGGTGAACCCAAAGAAAAATAAAATCAGGACATCCCCCAGCTACCAAAGTAAGGTAGCAGGAAACAAAGGCCGACGGGAACAAAAAGTACCCCAACAGCCAAAAGAGGAAAAATGGGCAGAAATTCAACCGTCAACAGATGGGAGAAAAGCTGCCACAACAGCCCCCAGTTGTCACCTAACTCAGAAAAAAAGCAGAACCCAAAAGGTTAGCATTAATGACCAAGAGACCGAAACAGCATGGTACATGAAAATCATGCACAAAATCGGTATGGAGATATATCACGAAAAATATGGTGAATAATCGAGAGAATATACAAAAACCCAGCCCTGTATGTCTGGATGGTGAAGCATCAGCTATGAGTCCACAATTCAGAACAGGAACATCATCAACATTGAGTCAAAAGGTATCACTGTTGATGAGTAAAAAGAAACACATCTTCACAAGATGGCGGAAGAAAAAAGAATTACACGTTGGTTATACGTCTGAACACTGGTACCGGAAAGCTGTGGATTAGTACTGAGAACAGTGTCCCCTACTGGGTGTGCACTGGCCACACTCAATCCAGTTTTGGCTTATTTTTTCTTGGTGCTTTTGTACCACTTTTTCTTTCCCAAATTGCTTGGGAAAGAACAAAACAGAGAGTATACTTCCGAATTACGGACTTCCACTGTAGTGGAAGCCTGTTGCAAACAATTGTGACATTGATAAGAAATTAAGACATCATCCTCAGTCATTCTTTTTTTTTTTATTGAGGTTTTACAAAACTTTTGAAAGCCGGATCACCTCATGTCAGACAGTTACACGTGTACTTGGAGAGAACCACCAAGCAGTGGTGAACAACTGTCAGAGACTCCCCAACATACAAACTTTACACAAGCAGACTTAGCACTAGTTGATGACAAGTGCAGCATCAACGTGCAGTACACTTTAGTACACAGAACCATGTGGCAATAGGGATTAAGTGCCTTGGCTATGGACACAACACAGTTATTTCTGATAGGGATCGAACCATGGACCATTCGGTTTGAAGTCCAATGAGCAACTGTACGCCCCCTCAGTCATCAACTCTTTCATTAACTTATTACTGATCCTCCTTATCAATTTGTTGTGTATTGTGTCATCTTTTCATGCTACTTTACTCGTTATTACAAAATTAATACATAAGAGGTTGAAACGTTAAGCCCTTTACCCAATGCACGTTATAAAATTCTTATTATTTTTAATTAGTGTTTTTTTAAAATTTTTCAAAATATTTCAACAAAGCCATATCATTTGAGCCCTCATTGGAACGATCCTGATGGGCTTGTTCCAATGAGGGGTCACATGATATGGTTTTATTGAAAACAATGTTTTCAGTTGTTCAGTTTGTAAATTATGCAAGGTGTTTTGGCTGATTCATTAGGTAAAGGGGTAAAAGCAACAAATCTCTTTTGGTGGTAGTAAGCTGGAAGAATCTGATGTTATTCAATACGCTAAACTGTAAAATGCTATTACATTATAGTTTTTATTCTTGTATCAGGGATGAAACCTTAATTTCAATTGTTTTAGAATGTAACTGATTCACTCATGCCATGTGCATACAGAACTTGAGAGTGGAAAGCAATGAGTGTATTGCAATGAGTGTATCAGGTTAGACCTGTCTTTTGTGTATAAATGCAAGTGTGTTGACACAATATCAAGTCTAACTTTTAACTAGTAGAAAGCTCAATTATTTTTGTAAGTCAGGATTTGTTCATCAGTAATCATTCTGTTATAACTTACTGAAGAGTGCCTGGTTGCACTCTCCAATAAATTGTATCAAAACAATCCAAACTGAAAATATCATCTGTTGCTAGTTGACTACAAAGCTCATGCAAAGAGTTTATGAACATAATCTTTGTGCCAACATCATTAAGCCCAAATATGGGCTTTTACTACTGAACCAATAAAAAAATATAAAGAACAGAAAGGAAGTCCAGTCTAGCCTATCAGAAGACTGGCTGCACACTATGCCAGTAGTTGACAGGTTAAATGTTCTAACATAATACAGATCTGCACTTTATTGTCTAATTGAAATCATTCAGACAAACAAGTATTAGACAGAGGGTGATGCCTCAACATTGTTAATGTGAAAAAAATGTTTCACTGCACATAAAATATTCTGTTATCCGACTGAGGAAAATTTTCTGTTCGTTCTTCCAGATTCTTGCGGAGTTTTTTTTTCACATGTAAAAGAAAGAAGATTTACTTTAAACAAGCTATTAATTGAAAATAGAATATGTTTTCATTTTTGGATGTTTTCATTTTTGGAATTCACATTGAAAAAATGTCCACAATCCAGTATAAGTATTTCCATCAGTTCCTTGGATCCTGCACCCTATATAACAAGTAACAAACTAACCCTGTGAATGTTTACAGCTTTAGTCAGTGTATACTTTCATGTAGTGTGTGAAATGGCAGTTAACAATTTTGTTATAACCAGAAAGTATGTCTAACCCTGTGCATTGCACAGGGTTAGTCACACTTTATGGTTATAAACAATTTTCATTATTAACTGAGTAACTAATGCACTGTACAGCTTTAATGTAAATCTCATCTATATCGACTCTTTACCCAACATAATGCCAAAATTAGCCAGTACTATTCTCAAAAAGCATTCATTCTCAGCTTTAACACCCCTTATTGGTTTTTTGAGTGAATTCCAAAAATGAAAATATATTCTATTTTCAATTAATAGCGTGTTTTTATTATTTTTTGTCAGAGTGTCTCAGGTAGTCAGCATCAACATGTAGATGCAAGCATGCATTTTTTTGCAGAGGTGATTTTCTCTTTTTGTTTGATTGACAACATATTATATTCTAGTAAAAACTGTTTTATTTTTCTAGCTGTGGTAACTGGCTTATGTTACTAGATGGTTCTGACCTTTCTTGGAGGTTAAGAAGTTTACAACAGATGTATAAGGACAGATCAAAGCTGAAACAAAAAACAAAACTGTAAATTCTAGTTTTCATAAGAGTATGCATTCTGTTTACTCAGACTCTATTACTGATTTCTGAAGCTGCAGCACTGTGAAAGTTATGTAATGACTTCCTATTAGTTTATCTCCTGTATCAAATAGATCTGTCCGATGTGATCAATGAGCTTCTTCCAATGAGGGTTCATAGGAAATATGTTCATAAAAATTCTAACAAAGAAAAACTGTTTGCTGAATTCTATTTATTGCCAGATGTGTGTGTGAGTGTGTGTGTGTGTGTGTGTGTGTGTGTGTGTGTGTGTGTGTGTGTGTGTGTGTGCATTTGTCTTACCAACTTGACGAGGTAACTAGACAAAAGAGTTTGCGTGTTTCGCCTTACCGAGGTACAAAAGACAAAAGAAACTCTTTACCTCGGTTGTTTTCCCAGAACTGTACCGGCAAAACGAGGTTGAAACCGTTAGTCCACACAAAGGACAGACAATGGGGTACCTCGGTATGTAGGGAAAACAAGACTGTGTGTGTGTGTGTGTGTGTGTGTGTGGGTTTGTCTTACCAACTTGACGAGGTAACTAGACAAAAGAGTTTGCGTGTTTCGCCTTACCGAGGTACAAAAGACAAAAGAAACCCTTTACCTCGGTTGTTTTCCCAGAACTGTACCGGCAAAACGAGGTTGAAACCGTTAGTCCACACAAAGGACAAACAATGGGGTACCTCGGTATGTAGGGTAGACAAGACTGTGTGTGTTTGTGTGTGTGTGTGTGTGTGTGTGTGTGTGTGTGTGTGTGTGTGTGTGTGTGTGTGTGTGTGTGTGTGTGTGTGTTTGAGGTTAAAAAATCGCACTGGCACAGACATTTCCTACTGAAACGTTTTTTTCTTTTAATATGCCGCCGAAAAATTGTTTTCATTTACTGAACCCTGATTGGTTTCAAACCTGACAAAAAAGTACATAAAATTGACTTAAACTAAGTGATGAGCTTAGGAACTGGTTAAACTGGCTGGCAAAAATTGATGTTATTCATTGATGGGCTCTAATTTAGTCCTTACAAGGATGTTACGCAAGCTTTTGTTTTTCTTATAGGCGATGACAGGTCGAAGATTCAAAGGTTCCTTTAATTTAGCATTGGTAAAATTGAATTCATCTTTTAACATTTTTGCTATTTCGACATTCATTCTGTTGTACGTTAAAGTGAAAGGAATGATGGACCTCCTTTCGCATTCGCCCTCTGATATGTTCATACCAAATGGCCAGAGGGTTTGAAGCGTATTGATCCAAAAAGCTTCACGTTTTTTTCTAAATTCATCCGTTTCTTCTAATGTGTCTTTAATTGGTGGTTGTTCAATAGGATGGATTTCGAAATCGTCCAAAGAATGGCCAGGAAGGTTAAAATGTTGTGCTACTGGGGCATCAGCATTATGTTTTATATCCTGTTTGTGTCTAGTAGCACGTTCTCGAAAAGGATTTTGACTTTGACCAACATACTGTTTCCGACATCGCTTACAAGTGATAAGGTAAATAATGTTTGGTGAATCACAATGAAGGGGGTTACGGATCTGATAATGATTTTTCGTTTGTTCGGAGGAAAATTCCTCTTTCTGATCAGGCATAAAAGTATGCAGTCTACAACGAGGCTTTTTGCAATTAATTACCACGCCACTACCATTCTGCAACGGTCTGTTGTGTTCAATCTTCAGTGGTTCGAAATCGGTAGTTTCAGCTGGACTTTCGAGCTTTTTCAGGGTTTGGGATTTCAGGCTACGCAAAAGGCGCAGCGAGTACCCTCTCGATCTGAGGGTGCCAAATAGAGTAGAACAAGCCTCATTGAAATTTACCTTATCACTTGAATTGCGGTGGAAACGAATGAGTTGTGATTTGATGATACCTTTAAATGTATGTTGAGGATGAAATGATTTTGTGTGCAACAATTGATGTGAATCAGTTGGTTTAAAATACACTTTATAATCTAAATGACCGGACGCCTGAAATTGCTTGCCTTTATACACGGTCACATCGAGAAAATCAACAGAATTTTCACTGATAGTAGCTTTCAATTTAATATTTGGATCGTGATTGTTCAAAATTTCTAAAAAATCATCAAAATCTTCATTTGAATGTTCCCAAATAATAAAAATGTCATCTAAATACCTGAGATATACGAGAGGATGCTTTGCACATTTGCTTAAGGCATTTTCCTCCCATTCCGCTACATAAATGCTTGCAAAATTAGGACTGAATCTTTTGCCCATAGGACAACCCATTATTTGTAGAAAATATTCTCCATTGAATTGAAAGTCATTACCTTTTAAGCTCAGCTCTAAAAGATCCAAAATTTGTTCATCCGGGCGTTTCGCATCCGGATATTTTTCAAATGCATTTTTAACTGATTTAACACCTTTATCAATATCAATGTTCGTATACATACTGTCGATATCCAAAGTAGCCAGAATTGCATTTTTCGATATTTTCAGTTTCGAAATTTTTGACAGGAAATCCTGTGTATTTTTTAGATAGCTCGGATGTCTATTTGCTATAGGTTTCAGATGATAATCAATTAATTCCGAGATCGCATAAGATTCCGAATTACAATCTGATACAATTGGCCTCCCGGGTGGAGTTAAGTCATCCGTCCATGAAGAACGGTCCTTGTGGATCTTTGGTAGGATATAAAATTGTCTTGTTTGAGCACTGAGCTTAGCTGTTAAATATTTCAATTGTTTTTTGGTAATGTGACCTTCGTCGAGGAGAAATTTTAAGATCTTATTGAATTTTTCGATATTACTAGGCCAAATAAGTGAATCTATTTTCTTATAATGTTTAGTATTGCTGAGTTGTCTCATGGCTTCCTTTATATAATTATCCCGAGATAGAACAACTACCGACCCACCTTTCATAAGAGTATGCATTCTGTTTACTCAGACTCTATTACTGATTTCTGAAGCTGCAGCACTGTGAAAGTTATGTAATGACTTCCTATTAGTTTATCTCCTGTATCAAATAGATCTGTCCGATGTGATCAATGAGCTTCTTCCAATGAGGGTTCATAGGAAATATGTTCATAAAAATTCTAACAAAGAAAAACTGTTTGCTGAATTCTATTTATTGCCAGATGTGTGTGTGAGTGTGTGTGTGTGTGTGTGTGTGTGTGTGTGTGTGTGTGTGTGCATTTGTCTTACCAACTTGACGAGGTAACTAGACAAAAGAGTTTGCGTGTTTCGCCTTACCGAGGTACAAAAGACAAAAGAAACTCTTTACCTCGGTTGTTTTCCCAGAACTGTACCGGCAAAACGAGGTTGAAACCGTTAGTCCACACAAAGGACAGACAATGGGGTACCTCGGTATGTAGGGAAAACAAGACTGTGTGTGTGTGTGTGTGTGTGTGTGTGTGTGTGTGTGTGTTTGAGGTTAAAAAATCGCACTGGCACAGACATTTCATACTGAAACGTTTTTTTCTTTTAATATGCCGCCGAAAAATTGTTTTCATTTACTGAACCCAGATGGGTTTCAAACATGACAAAAAATTACACCAAATTTGATTTAAACTAGTCCACACAAAGGACAGACAATGGGGTACCTCGGTATGTAGGGAAAACAAGACTCTGTGTGTGTGTGTGTGTGTGTGTGTGTGTGTGTGTGTGTGTGTGTGTGTGTGTGTGTGTGTGTGTGTGTGTGTGTGTGTGTGTGTGTGTGTGTGTGTGGGTTTGTCTTACCAACTTGACGAGGTAACTAGACAAAAGAGTTTGCGTGTTTCGCCTTACCGAGGTACAAAAGACAAAAGAAACCCTTTACCTCGGTTGTTTTCCCAGAACTGTACCGGCAAAACGAGGTTGAAACCGTTAGTCCACACAAAGGACAAACAATGGGGTACCTCGGTATGTAGGGTAGACAAGACTGTGTGTGTGTGTGTGTGTGTGTGTGTGTGTGTGTGTGTGTGTGTGTGTGTGTGTGTGTGTGTGTGTGTGTGAGAGTGTGTGTGGGAGGGGGGGGGAGGGTATTAGTAGAGTTTTCATTTTCTGTTGTGTATATATGATCAATATACTGATACAGGGTAGGCCTTGCATTTTATCTGATCAGCCCCATAATTAAATTTGTTCAGGAAGCTGACTGGTCACCCCTTAAAAAAAAAATATTATCAGTTAGTTGAAATTTTGTTTATAACAATTTTTAAACTGATTTCTGAACATCTTTAAAGGGGCAATTAACTTGATTTCTGTAAATCTCTAAATAGTTCACTCAATTTGTAACACCTGTGACAGATAAGTGCAAATTAAATTCACAGCCATGGAACCATTTAATACACTTTTAACTTAACAGAAAACAACCAAACCAAGAGGACCTTTGAGAACACTTTGTTTACACTAGAAACACATTGTCAGTGTTCTGGAATAATCAGGATAAATTGGTGAAAAATAATTTTGTTGCAACTTTTGAAAAGTTTCTGTTCAGGAAGGACTTTGAAATAAAAACCAAAATAGAGAATGGCAAAAACTGTGTAAACCATGTTTTTTTTTGCATCAGTAAGAGGAATGCCATGTGATGTGACATACAAAAATATTTGTAAACAGGATAAAATTATTGCTGATGATGATTAACAAAAAAGGGGTGGCAGGGGGTTGGAGTTGGGGGCAAGAGAGGTAACCCCTGTAGCTGCAGCCACACTCAGCTCACTATGACTTACCTAATTACACCTATGTATGCACAAAACATGTACTGGATTGGACAAGGTTTAATTAAAATTATTACACCACTAAGAAATTCTCACAAGTTGACCCCAGCATTCCTAAATTAGGCCCAGGAGGCCCTTCCTACTGGTAGGCCTTGACATTATCTGATGTAAGGCCTGATAAGGTACTCCACAATATTAGGAACTGAGTTCAAGGACCTTCAGATATATACCACAAGATGAAAAAGATTGTCTTAACCCAAATGGAAGAATTTGCAAGGACAACACCACAAGTCTTTCCGCGGCATGGCCAAAAGCAAAAGGAAGCTTTCTTTCGACACCAACAATGCATCACAAATTTTTTTTTTTATTTCAGTCAGCATTCTTTAGTTATTGGACAGAAACCAAATTCAAAATGGCTATCATGGCAACCATATTGAATTGGCTAGGGTGACCAAAATCGAAAGGAAGCTTTCTCTGGACACCAGTAATGCATAACCCAAAACTGAAATTGATTCGAGTCAGTATTCATTAGTTATTGGACAGAAACCAAATTCTAGATGACTGTCATGGAAGCCATAATGAATTGGCCACTGGTAGCCATGTTGGTTCAGCTGATGGGTCCAAAATCAAAAAGAAGCGTCCTCTAGACATCAACAATGCATAATTAAAAAATAAAAATGAAAGTGTCAATGACACCGTAGCTCAACTTGTCAAGACATGTACATGTTTAGTATGTGACAGCAATGACAAAGATTTAGGTAATGATCTGATAACAAAGGTACATATAAAGTATTGTAATGGTCTGTACATAAATACTGACCGTAGCCTGTAACAAATGTATAGGTAAAGTATTGTAAAGGTGGGTGACAGTCAGATGCTAAACTAGAAAAGAAATCTTTCAGTCCCAGAGTGGGTCTGACTGAACCCCAAAATATTTGTTCTCATAGCACAGTGATAACAAAGGCACCCCAAAACACACTCATTCCTGTCCCAAGGTGAAAACAAAGGTACCCAAGAAGTTTCGTGAAGATCAGTTCATAAATACGAGCTGTATAGAAGTTGTGACAAAAAACTGATTGGACCTAATTTTGGTACAAAATGGCCACTGGCAGCCATCTTGAATTTTGGACCGCACTCAGAAACACTCGTTCTCGTCCCAAGGTGATAACAAAGGTACCCCAAAAGTTTCGTGAAGATCGGTTGATAAATACAGCCTCTAGCCCGAGCCGTATTGACATGTGCACTTACAGTGTATAAGTAGCACTAAATAAATCAAAACTCATCTAATTCGCATAATTTCTGCACAAGAAAAAAACCAGTACTGTATGTGATGTATTCCATTTTACTAAATATTCATACAAAAATTTATTCAAATCAGAACTTTCATACAGAAGTTCTGTACAAAAGACTGATTGCACTAATTTTGGTACAAAAATGGCTGCTGGTGGCCATCTTGAATTTCGGACCACACCCCAAAACACTCGTTCTCATCCCACGTTGATAACAAAGGTACCCAAGAAGTTTCATAAAGATCGGTTCATAAATACGGCCTCTAGCCTGAGCCATATAGAAGTCGTGTACAAAAAACTGATTAGACCTAATTTCGGTACAAAATGGCAACAGGCAGCCATCTTGAATTTTGGACCGCACTCAGAAACACTTGTTCTCGTCCCAAGTTGATAACAGAGGTACCCAAGAAGTTTTGTGAAGATCGGTTGATAAATACAGCCTCTAGCCCCAGCCGTATTGACATGTGTACTTACTGTGTGTAAGTAGCACTGAAAAAATCAAAGTTCATCTAATTTGCATAATTTCTGCACGAGAAAAAAACCTGTATTATATGTGATGTATCCCATGGTAACAAACATTCATACAAAAAATTATTCAAATCAGAGCTTTCATGTGGACATTCTGCACAAAAATCTGATTGCCCCTAATTTTGAACAAAATTGCTACAAGTGGCCATCTTGAATTTCAGACCGGACCCCAAAACACTCGTTCTCGTCCCACGGTGATAACAAAGGTACCCAAGAAGTTTTGTAAAGAGCGGTTCATAAATGCGGCCTCTAGCCCGAGCCGTATTGGCATTTGCACTGACAGTGCTGAAAGTAACACGAAATAAATCAAAGTTAGTCTAATTTGCATAATTTAAGCACGAGAAAAAAACCTGTATGATATGTAATGTATCTCATGGTACTAAACATTCATACAAAAAACTATTGAAATCAGAGCTTTCATGTGGAAGTTCTGTACAAAAAACAGATTTCTGCATCGTCGGTACAAAATGGCGGCTGGCAGCCATCTTGAATTTCGGACCGCACCCAAATACACTCGTCCTCGTCCCACAGTCATAACAAAGGTACCCAAGAAGTTTCATAAAGATCGGTTCATAAATACGGCCTCTAGCCCGAGCCGTATCCAATTGTTGACGTACGGACAGACGGTTAATAATAATAATATCCCCAAAATCCCAAATGTTGGCCCGGACAGACAGATGGACGGACCCAACCCCACCCTAGCCAAACCAATAGGATTAGGAGCTATTTTTCGGTTTAGGGGCTACTAAAACTAAAACCCCACCCCTGACCCCAACCCTAACTCCCCCGGGACCTAACCCTCCCCAACCTTAAGCCCTACTCTGGGGCTACCCCTAACCCCACCCCACCCCACTCCTAACCCTAACACTACCTTAATTTGGAGGTAGCCCCTAATAATAATATCCCCTAAACCCCCAATGTTGGCCCGGACAGACGGTCGGACGGACAGATGGACAGACGGACTACGGGCCATGGCATAAGCTCAAATTTGGCTTTGCCAAAGTTGATCTAATGATTCGAGTCAGCATTCATTAGTTACTGGATGGAAACTAAATTCAATATGGTTCCCACGGCAGCCATATTGTATTTCCTAGCTGGACAAAAATCAAAAGGAAGCATTGTCTTGTCATCCACAAGTTACCCCTAAAATTATGATCTGATCAAATAAGCAGTTCTTTAGTTATTGGCTGGAAACCAAAAGTTAATGGATGGACGCCAGATGCCAGATGGACATTATTTATTTATTTATTGATGTTTTAAGGTCACATATTTATGCACAATGGCTAATCATGACCGTGACAGTTTTACTGGTGGAGGAAGCCGGAGTACCCGGAGAGAACCACCGAGCAATGACAAGCAGCTGCCAGCTCCCCAACATCGTAACTCCGCACTGCAGCACAGGCAGGGTTAGATTGGTTGAAGACATGTGTACCATCGACGTGCAGTACGCCTTAGTACACGGCGTCATCGTGCCCCCACGTGGGCAATGGAGATGAAGTTTCTTGCCCAAGGATGCAACGCGGTTGCCGCAGGTGGGATTCGAACCGAGGACCTCTCGGCTTGCAGCCTGCACCTCTACAATCTGAGCCACCGCGCTCCTGCCGGATGGACATGGTGAAAACAAAAAGCCTCAGAGAACATATCAAAAACCACTGACGATGGACGGACATGGTGAAAACATAATGTCCCTGAGAGGTTCTCGGGGGCATAATAAAAATGAAAGTGTCAATGACACTGTAGCTTGACTGTGTGTTGTCTTTGAAGAAAAGGATAATGTTTATGAAAGGATTATGAAATACGACAAGAATTGTGATAATTGAGAATATGTTAATGTGGTGCTCAATGGCTGGACAATAATTGCATACATATATATACACACATACACATACATTCTCTCAGAAACATTGATACATGGATCACTATTATCATTTATTGGTGCCCAATGCCACATCAGCAACCGAGGCTATATCATGGTGATAAGCAACAGAACCTAAAAGAAAAAGGGTATTGAATTAAAACAAAATAAAAAAAAAAAACCGAAACAAAACAAACTTTACCCAAACAGGTATGTGAGTGTAACTTGACGAGTAACGAGGCAATCCTCACTGACTCAGTCACACCCACGCACCTGGCAATGTCAATTTATTACCAAAATTAAAAGACCACTGAAGGAAATGCCTTTTGAAAAAGGTAGGTTTCAGTACCAGACTTGAACGATTCAAGTGATTTACTATTTTCTATGTCGATTGGAAGAGAATTCCAAAGCCTTGGGCCAGCAACCGCAAAGGCCCTATCACCAGCACTAGAAAATTTAGATACAGGCTGAACCAGATTGAGTTGACCTGATGACCTAAGAGACCTCGGTGGTTTGTGGATGGTAAGCAGATCGGACAGGTAGGATGGTGCAGATCCCAAGATACACTTAAACACCAAAAGGCCATTTTTAAATTGATTTCTTTGCGTAATGGGTAGCCAGTGTAACTCAGAGAGTACTGGTGTTATATGGCAGTACTTTTGAGTTCTGGTTATGGCCCGTGCAGCACAATTTTGGATGTGTTGTAGTTTATCAAGAATAGATATCCTGGTGGTTATTCACTATACAAAATGTTAAATGTATCTGATGGAAAGTGTGAGACAAGTGGCGGATAAAAGTTTGAGACAGACTTATTTAATACTCCAAGTGAAAAAGGAAAATAACTCTTTAAAAACAGGGTGTAGCAACACAGCATAACAATATACATAAGTTTATATCACGGTCAATCATCATAACAAATATAAAAAGTAAGTGATGGAAAGTGTGAGACTAGTTGCAGTTAAAAGTCTGCTACAGACTTATTCAATAATCTAAGAGCAAAATGGCAATAACTATATTGCCAAGAGGCACTCACCTGACAAAGTTGTTTAAAGAAGGATTTAATTAACATCTGTGGCTAATCAACACCCCATACGGCTGAAGTAAAGTAACTATTCATAACTCTGTTGTCCAGTAAGATGATTTTTTCTGGTATTGAGATGCTACCACACAAATAATGCCCAGATTTCCAGTAATGCAATGGAGCCCAAATATCAAGGTAGGGATGTAACTTGAACAAACTTGAACTGACTTGAACTCAAGGGCAGCAGAGCTGGGGGTGGGGGCACATGTCCCTCCCCACCCCCACTCCCCCACCCACTTTTTCCACCAATTATAGGTACCCAAACCGGCATTTTCTGACATAACGTACACAACACATCACCTATACATATATGACCACATTGATTTTCTAGATTCAGGACTTTATTATTTATTTATTGATGTTTAAGGTCACATATTTATGCACAATGGCTAATCATGACCGTAGGACTTTATTGAAGAATGAAAGTGTAGCTTAACTTGACTGTGTGTTGTGTTTGATGAAAAAAATAATGTTCAATGTTTATGAAAGGATTATGAAATATGACAAGAATTGTGATAATTGAGAATATGTTAATTTCTGTTCCCTGTGTGCTATGTTTTCAATAAAAATAGTTAGAGGTGTAGACTGTACTAAAGAACTGAGCGGTGGGTTAATGTGGCCCTTACAGTTAATGTATGTCAACCAAAGTTATCAGTTACAGTGAAATTATTCAATCCTATCAAGTTACAATGAAATCCCTTCATAAATATGGCCTGTAGACTGTGCTAAAAGTTTTTTGGCTTTGGGCCTATGTAGCCATCATGGCTGACTGATCCCAATCAAAGGAGTCGTCCTCATCTGGACATTATACTGAGTCATCCTACCAAGTTACAATGAAATATCTTCATAAATATGACATGCAGTTTGTACTAAAGGTTTTCAGGGTTTGGGCTCGGGTAGCCATCCCAGTTGAACGATCACGACCAAAAGGGGATGTTCTCATCTAGACATTATTTGGAGTCATCCTGCCAAGTTACAATGACATCCCTTCATAAATATGACCTGTAGACTGTGCTAAAGGTTTTCAGGCTTTAGGCCCCTGTTGCCATCACAGTTAACCGAATGCGACCAAAAGGGGGTGTTCTCATCTTGACATTATATGGAGTCATCCTACCAAGTCCATAAATACGACCTGTAGACTGTACTAAAGGTTTTCGAGTTTTGGGTTCAGGCAGCCATCATGGCTGACAGATTGGGACCAAATGATGAAGTTCTCATCTAGACATCATACAGAGTCATCCTACCAAGTTACAATGAAATCCCTCCATATTAAATACGACCTGTAGACTGTTAAAAGTTTTTGGGTTTCGGGCTTGGGCAGCCATCATGGTTTACAGATCATGACCAAAAGGGGGTGTTCTCATCTAGACATTATACAGAGTCATCCTACCAAGTTACAATGAAATCCCTTCATAAATACAACCTGAGACTGTGCTAAAGGTTTTGGGGTTTTGGGCTCGGGCAGCCATCATGGTTGACCGATCGCAACCAAAAGGAGATGTTACACACCAGTGCACATTGCTTGGTGATGCAGGCAGAGTAACTATAAAGTGAGAGTAGGAGTAATACTTATTCATTTATGTACAGAGTTATTCCAAATTATGTTGACAGTGTTCCGATTTTCTCTTAAACAAAAACGAAAAAAACGAAAAAATTAAATCCACTACCACTACCTTAATCTGTGGTAATGGCCGAAGACATCCAATGCCACACAAAGACAGATGATGTGACACTATTCAATATTTGACACGATTCAATATTGACTGGTCAATATCCAATATCACAAAATAATGACGTTGAAGAAAAGTTACAATTTGGGCTCCTGTATTAAGCTCAAATATGAACCGATGGGCTTTATTTTAACACCAGAGGCTCAAGTGAGCCTAAAATGCTCACCTGGCACAAGTTGTCAAAAGAGGTGAGTGTATCAGTAAGTGACCAACATACAGAGCCCAAATATAAACCCAGGGACTCAATTTGAACAAATTTGAATCTGATACCCCTAGAAATGTCACACACCAAATATGAAAAGATTCTGACTGGAGGATCCGAAGAAGATTTTTCAAGAAATTTTCTCATATTGCAGTAAGTTCAACTTTTGGCTCCAATAAAGAGCCCAAATATCAACCCAGGGATCCGATTTGAACAAATTTGAATCTAACCCCCCTAGAGATGTTGTATAAAAAATATCAAAAGAATCTTGACTGGTGGATCTGAAGAAAAAGATTTTTAAAGATTATTCCCCATATTGCACTAAGTTAAAATCCAGACTCCCATCGGGAACCCAAATATTGGCCCAGGGATATGATTTCAACAAAATTGAATCTGACCCTTCTAGAGATACTGTATACCAAATATGAAAGGATTCTGACTGGTGGATCTGAAGAAGAAAAATTTAAAAGAAATCTCATATTGCAGTGAGTTAAACTTTTGGGCTCCAATAAAGAGCCCAAATATCAACCCAGGGATTCGACTTGAACAAACTTGAATCTGACCCCCCTAGGGATGTTGTATACCAAATATCAAAAGAATCTGACTGGTGAATCTGAAGAAGAAGAGTTTTAAAGATTATTCCCCATATTGCCTTAAGTTAATTATTCAGGCTCCTGTATTGAATGCCATCATTTATATTTATTTATTTATTGATGTTTTAAGGTCACATATTTATGCACAATGGCTAATCATGACCACGACAGTTTTATGGGTGGAGGAAGCCAGAGTATCCAGAGATACAACAACAACTGTCAGCTCCCCAACATACTAACTCCACACAAGCAGGGTTAGCATTGGTTGAAGACAGGTGCACCATCGATGTGCCCTACGCCTTAGTACACAGAGCCACCATGCCCCCCATGTGAGCAATGGGGGTGAAGTGTCTTGCCCAAGGACACAACGTGGTTGCCGCAGGTGGGGTTCCAACTGAGGACCTCTCGGCTTGCAGCCTGCTCCTCTACCTACTGAGTCACCATGCCCCCATTGAGCACCATCAGGTCTTGAACATGCATATCAAGTCACATACCAAATATTACCAAAATCCATCCTGAAACAACTAAGTGAAACGCAAAAAGGGCCACCCACCTACCCCCGCCATACCAAAAGTTGATTTTTTTTTAAAAACTCAACTAAAAATGGTATCTAACCCCACTATGGATGCTGTACACCAATTATCAAAAGATTCTGATCAGTGTTTTTAGAGATTTTTAATAAACATTTGCGAATATGCTGAATCAGCATTTTTTCAATTCCCTCTTCAGTGCACTATGACTCAACCGACGGCAATTTTTTTTTACCATTGAGTTCTACTGGTCCTAAGGATGCTTCATACCAAATAACAGATCTCTGTTCTTTGCAGTTTGGGAAATATAGAAATATAGGTGTTTGAAAATATTTTTACTTTTAGCTCCTGGTGTTCACATGGGGATGCAGGAAGCAGGAACAAATTTTTTGGCATGATTCATGTACTTATGATTCAAAAGTACCACATACCAAATTTGGTTCAAATCAGATCATCAGAGAAATCTTGCCCCTCCCATTACAATGGCAAATTTGGCTCCATGGACTTTGTTTGAACAAACTTGATTCTACACCTAAAAGGGAAGCTCAGTACCAAATATTGAGTCACTGTACCCACTGGTTCATGGGTGATTTTTTTTTTTTTAATTTTTTAAAAATTTAGGACAATTTTCCCCAACTGCCTCCCTATTGGGTTGGACAAAAGTGTGATGTCTGAACAAACAATCACCTCAAACCTGAAAATTAGATGAAATCGGCCCACGAGTTTTGGAGAAGTTGCAAACACCAACTTTACGCTGGACAAAGGATGAAAAGTGAGCACTAAAGCTCACCCTGACTTTCAGTCAGGTAAGCTAAAAAATGGTGCAGTAACATGGCATAATGAAATGCACGTTTATTCATCATAAAAAAATGTAAAAAGTAAGACAGGATGCGTATAAAAAAAATACAGTACACCGACATGGCATAACGATATGTGTGGGTTCATATCATACAAAATATCAAAACTATCCAAATGAAAGCATGAATCTAGTTGTGGATAAAAGTTTGGCATGGATGAATGGGTGCATGCATGGACACAGAGATCCCTATATACTCATGCTAAAGTGGGATAAACTAGAGGTACTCTGAGCAAACTCACAAAGTGATACCACCCCCCCCCCCCCCCCCCCCCGCCCGTGCCTGAAATGTATAAGTTACATTATCTATCTCTCCCCTTGAAATGTCAGAATGGAATTATATTGCTTTATGCACATCTTCAAATGGAGTTCTTCCATTGTGTAAAGTTTCATGAAAATTCTTCAAACAGTTTAGGAGAAGTTGCGCTTACAAGGATGGACAGACAGACAGATGGACGGACAGACAGGGTGAATGCTATATATCCCCCCCCCCCCAAACTTTGTTTGCGGGGGGGGGGGGGGGGGGGGGGGAGGTATAAAAATAGAGTATAAATTCAAATTTTACATGTGGTTAAATGCTGATGTAACAACATGTTGTTACTAACTTTGTCCACAACAATGGAGTTTTTGATGGATCTTATGGCTCTAAGCTTTGACCTAATAGCATAGGAGAAACCAAAAAATATCAAAAGTTTTGACATCTTAACTTTTTGCAATGCCTTTTCTCTGCATCTATTGAAGATATAATTACACCAATAGAATGATCATTCAAGTTGTGGCCACCACAAAATTGCTCAACTTTCATTCTTAACTAAGACTCTGGCAATATAAATGTAAAACATATCAGAAATTTTGGAATTCTGGTCATAACAATGAAATATATTTCAAAGTGTCAGAATTAGCAAGCCACAATGGCACTTTGTTATGCATGCATCAATTAACCCTGCAGTTCAATTTAATCTGATACAATGCAAATCTGCTCATTAATACTATAAAATTCCACATGTGGATGAGATATAAAAACATCAACATCTAAACTGAGTGCACAGTGCTGAGATTCAGTGATCAAATGACCTAATACTCTATGTGGATCTGAATAATGTTGCTTTGACAAAATAAGTGTCAACAGCGCAGAAAAAATTTATATTTCAATCAAAACCTCAAAGTATCTGATGGGTTATCACAATATGAGAGACATGTAGAGCATTATATGATACATGCATCTATTAACTATTCAAGGCATTTTTGATTTTTGCACTGTGGGTCTAGACAGGGGTTCAAGGAATGTTGAAATTTAATTTCATCCCACAGTGGTGAAACCGAGTGATCGTCTATCCTACAAGTATGCAGTCCTGAGTAACAAGTTCAAAAAGTTTTGAAAACCTGACATCAAATTTGCATGATATTGCATTATCGCTGTTAAAGGATCACCCCAACAGCTTACAATTTTTTTTTCTTCAAACTCCATGAAGATGCATTCACTGAAGCAATGCATATCAATAACATTGGGTTTTGAGCTGTGCCCACCATAAAATTGTTAATGTTGAAAGCTTAACCTTGATGCTAAGACAAATCAAACATCTACTAGAGCTGGCTGCCAGGGGTTGCTAATCCCCCTGAAAAAAAACACCCTCACACATCCACCCAGTGGTATTTTAGAGAAAGGAAACCAGAAAAAAATTAAGTTAAAGGTCACTGTGACCTTGACCTTTGGCCTAATGACTCCCATATAAATAGTGTTCTTCCTCACATAATACCCAACCCACATGTTGAGTATGTGGAGAATGACAACTAGAAAAATTTGCAAGTTAAAGGTCACTGTGACCCAGACCTTTGACACAATGACCCTAAAATAAATAGGTTTCTTCCTCTCATCATACCCAACTCACATGTCAAGTTTGGTTTCCATCAACCAAGCAGAATGTTAATCAGAGTGGAAACAAGGAAAATTTATAAGTTAAAGATCACTGTGATCTTTACCTTTGGCACAATGACCCTAAAATAAATAGCATTCTTCCTCTCATCATAACTAATTTGCTTTCCATCAGCCCGGGAGAATAAACTGGATGTAAGGTTGAACAATCTTGAAATTGAGTACCACCCACCTGCATCTGCGACAGGGTTCCTGTACACAACCCACTGCTTGTCATTTCTCAATAAAAGTTTATAGTGTTTCCATGTGGTAGCAACCCCCAACTCCAGACCATCGAGCTCAGAAATTTAGCAGTGGAGGTTGGGGCAATAGCTGGAACTGGGGCAGGAATATCTTTCCTCTTATATATCCCACCAGAGAGCAGGAATGCTTATAGTTCATTCTCTGTTCCAGGGTAATCCAAATCTAAGATATCCTCAAGAGCGGCTAACTGACATATGGCACATGACCTCACATCATATGTCCCTGGTCCTCCACTATATGTTATTTATCTTGACTATGCAGAGTTTGTTGAGTGTAGCAACCGATCATCTGGGGGACACCACAGACCTGTTTGCATGAAGTTTTTAGTTATTCCATTTCTACTCCCAAACTTGGCAGATACTAACCGAACTAAAAGCCACATTTTTTCTAGGCCACACTTGGTCAAGATATGCTAACTCACACTCACATGACAGACGTGCCTATGAAGGGCTATGCAATGAGTTGGTGTGGCATCCGGCACTGACTGGAGGGGGGAAAGCAATGATAATGAAGGGGACCCTTAACAAGTCAGGCCTTACTATCAACTGTACTCTACAACCGGCCAGCCATAGATTTGACCACACTGTTACATTCACCTAGCGATCTAGGTATGGCCATGCTAACTATCTCAGTCAAGAGTAAACAGACTGGACCGTGCTCAAAGCAGATGAGGCAAAATGATTCACAAGAGCTGGGGGTGAGAGGACTGATGACTCTATTTATGTCATCAGTTCTCTGGCTCAGATTCATCAATTCTGGACACAGATACTGTGTTTGATGTGCAGAAGCATTTTGAGGTGAATTTGGAAGAGACCATTGCCCAGCCAGTGGACCTACAGACAATCAAATGCTACCAGGACATGCTGTCTCATGCCATATCAAAAACTGATTATGTTTTTGGTGTTGGCCTTCACATGGCACCTTCAGATATATAACTAGATGGGCTTTCACATGGTATTTGTGGGATATAACAAAATTCTGGTTGCCATGGATTCTCAGGCATGGGTGTTAATGATGATGTGAATGCGCCACAGAAACAAACTGTACTTCCTATGGCTTTGTTCGTGTTACCTACCATTTCTCAGGAACAACTGAAACCCATGGCTGTCATTTCTGTGCACACCTCCATGGGAGAAGCCAAGTCTGTTGAACATCATGAGAAGGAAAAGACCACCCTTACTGTAGATAGTGTTGCTGTGGACATATTGGCGATTTGGTTCATCTCATAATAATAACCTCGGGCAGCAACGAGCAACAGGCTCCCAACTATGAGGACCATGGCCCACAAATTTTCAGAAATTTTTGCCCAACAGTGAGAGAAGCCAAGATTCCAGGTTCCCAACAATGCAAGGGAGTGCAGCTACAGCTTTTCCTTCACGTTTGGCTAGAGCTAGTCCATGAGCCTGCAGATGTTTCTTGACACACTCTTTCAAGCCTCCTTTGTCTGAAGCAACCAGGGTAGGGCATCCTGGAGTGATGAGGCTGCCTCAAAGCGAGCCAATCATTCATCTTCTGTTACGCATGTGCTCTGCAATGCTATGCCGAGTAAGCTCATCAAATCCACACGCCTCACTTTCAGCGATGTTTTTCTACAGCAATACGGTCATCAAGCTCAGATAGTTTGGCCAAGTTGTTGATTAGCTCGCCTTAAGTAGTATACATTGCCCTGACAAGTCCTTGAATCCTCCTGATAGTGTATTTCAGCCCACAGGTATCAAGTGTAGCGTCATTGATGGTTTTAAGTGTGGTTTCCTGTTCTTCAGCCTATCACTCAGCTGTAGTATTCGGCTTGGCCACGTGTATCTGCACAAAATGATGAAGGGTGGTTTGCCTCCGAAACGTGATTTAACCCCTAGAGATTTGGGTTTGCTTGTTCTCGAAATGGACTTGCAATAGCAACAAAAGATGCGATAAAGTGAGATATCATACCAGCCAATATATTGAAGTAACCTGTACTAGTACTATAGTATGATATGACATGATGTGATACATAGTATCAGTATCATAAACGGCTTCTCTTGCCATGCTGGTAAAGGGTGCCCTAGTGAACATACTTGCCTTCAGCAGATCAAACTACTTCTTCTCAATGTTATGAAGCGGGCACCATAAGACCATAGAACTCCAGGCGGCTGAAACCAATGGTCTTGGAAAAGGATGGAACTACTCGTCTCAATCAATGAAGAACTCTTGACATCAAATCCACGTTCTACACACTTTCAATGATGCTGTCAAGGCAATGTGCGAATATGCTCCGACTGTTAGTGGTGGTGGTCATCGCGACCCCCATACTAGTTGCCCTTGACCCCAAGCCTCAACTTTCAGATTTTTATCTGCCATCGGATGAGCAGAACTGCGAACTTGCCCTTGTTATTCCTGGGAATGGGTACGGCTGTGCTTGTTGCCTATAAACTCACCAATTGACTGTTTTTGTTTGTTTGTTCCACAGGAACAGGAACTGGACATAAGACTGTTGTACCTCGAAAAAAAATACTGGATTCTTCAGTTCATTTATCTGTAATACCTCTGCATTTGCTGGATTTTTTGCCTCTTTTCATTTCATGGCAAGAGCGATTCCAACGCAGGGATCATTCACATTATTTCAAGTGCTCCTGCTTACACTGCCACACTGATATGCAGGTCCAACCAACCTTAGAATTCCAACAGGACAACTAGTTGATAGGCATGTAGGAGACTCATCACTTTGATGGAATACATCGCTTTGTCGAATACAGATGAAACCAGTAGCTACAAAGTTGCAATCAAACTTTCATGCATATATTACAGCCCCAGTGGCTACTGGAAAGGAATGTAGCCATCAAGAAACCTTTTGAAGCTGTCAAGGTCTCTGAACATGTAGCCTGAGCATGGCGAAAAAACAGGCTATTTGGTGGATACACCTGCTGGCCCTCATGACACACTACAAAATTTGATGTCTCTGTGCCGAGTACCATAAAGATGACCTCCTATTTCTACGTCATGACTGCCTACCCTGGTCTTCAAGTATGTCAATGTGGCCAGCCACTTCAAAGGTCTGAGCCTCTGACCTCAAAGGATTCAGCTGAGGTAGCTAGGGTAGCTGGCGCTTTCTAATTCATCTACACACACAAGTGTGGTGCACCCCGGTGGTGGTGCAAGCATCTTCAGGTGGACACTGGATGAGAGCTTATAGGCTGTGTGTGTCCCAGCTGCTGACCATGCATGGTGTCTCAGCGCAACAGGGTGAGAAGGAATCTCACACAGGGCAAGGCAATGAAGAAATGTTTAATTATACACTTGCAGAGCAGCTGTTTGGAGCATCCGTACACCCAGAAGATGTTGTGTCAACATACAGTCAGAGATTTTGCTGCAAGATGCCTAAATACTGTCTGTGCTGCCTGAAATGCCACCTCTTTGTCTTTGCTGCTCGGTAACAAAAAAGTTAAAAAATTTATAGTAATTTATATATTTTTTATACTTACCAATGACCCAGACATAGCTGGTGCTAACTCTTAAAATATAGGGCCAAACACAAATTTTGCCCCCCAATCCCCAAAATTTGCATCCAAAACCAAAGAAAACATGTCCTGAATGGCCCTCCACACTTCACCTCTACTGCGCATGCGCAGTGTCAAGGACGTTCCGAAATTGGCGCCATTAATCATTCTAATAACCAGTGCCTGGTAAGCGCTATGTACTCAGCGGGGAGGTAAGAGTTCCCAACTCCTGGGAGGGCCATCCCCGTCTGGGTCATTGGTAAGTATAAAAAATATATAAATTACTATAAATTTTTTAACATTTTTATACTGTACCAATGACCCAGACATAGCTGAATAGTAAAAAGGCTGGAGGGCCAAGGACATAGAGCAAGATGGAATACGCTCAATTATATAAAAAAGAGTCATCCCCTTTAGCGAAAAAGAAGTATTAGGCCTTACATGTATCTTTCTTATTTATGATAAATTAGAAAGATACAACACCTTCCAAAATTGAGTATCATACATCCATGTACTCTATTAATATCTAGTATAATCCTTATACTAATAATTTTTAAAGTAAGCCAATAAATAAAGTAAGTCTAGAGAATAGAGACTCTTTATACTCCTTAAAAGTGTCTGAGGATTGCATAATCATGTCCGTTGACACGTGCTATATTCAAAAGCTATACATTAAAAACTAAGACTTGAATGAATTTTTAAAACATAAACTTCTCACTAAACAACCATCCCAATAACAGCTCAGAATTACTAACTCTGGAGGAGGTATCCCCTTGTTTTCATAGTAAAACAGGTGACCCAAGGGAACACCCTCCCCCCCCCCCCCTTTTTCTTGCCCTGGGTCAAATAGCCCAGAGCGAAGAGGGCAGCCGAACAGAGTCACTGCCGAAACAGACAGCCTACCTAGCTATAGTAGCCACTGTTAAGTGAAAGACATTCTGAGCAGTAGATAATAGACCTAACAATAGAGGCCTCCAGAAATGGACTCAATATTTCTGAGATAAAAAATTCATGAATGTGGATGGCTGAGCGCAATGAGCAGCCTTCAAAAATCTATAATAGCGACACTATTAATGTAAGCCCAAGATGTAGAAGAACTCTTACTTCATGAGCCGAAATCTCAAACACAACTGCTGAGTCAAAGATATACCATAAGCAGTATCGATAGTTAATTGAATCCATTAGCAATAGAATGGAGCGTAACGTTCTTCTAATAGGCATCAAAGACAGAAGAAGTTTACGCCCGTAGTAATAAACAGATATCTGTTTATAAATACATAAACTCTAACCGGACAGAGTAAAGGCCTATGCCCATACGAAGACGGAAGGACCTTAATAACAATAGGTTCCGGAAATTAGGAGCCTAACTCTTATGCAAAAATCCAACCTAAATAGTAAAGGAAGTAGTGATTCCGAAACTACGCAAGTGAAAATCATCCACCGATAGTGCATGAAACTCACTGACTCTTCAGTAAAAGAGAAGCCAACAGAATTACTGTCTAAAAGGTCAGAATTTGAAAACTACTGTTTCCAGAGGCTCAAATGATTACTTAGCTAAATAAGAACCGAGGTTAAATTCCATATAGGAATTTAATCTAATGATTCTAAGTCTATTTATCAAAAAGTTACTAACTGACTTAGATAAAGAGACATAAGACTCAATTGTAAACTATCATAGAGTGCATAGGTATGAGGTAACATAAACCTATAACCTTAATAATAACAGGCTGCAGTAGATCTTGTCAAACAAGTATACTAAAAAGTTGCAATGAGTAGTATGGAGGGATCAACAATATGAACATAGTGATCCCTACACCAACGACGGAAGAGCCTCCACTTTAGCCGCATAGAATAGCGAAGAAGAGGATCTCCTATAGTAAGAAATCGCGTCCAAAGCTCGTCCAGTACAATGCTTACAATGCAATACGGACCACACAACGGAATACGTGAAGGTTGCGACCTTGCGGGTTGTGATAAAGATGACACGATTTTACCCAGCGAAAAAAGATCCTCTCATTGAGGAAGATTTCGCGTTAAGTCCCACAGTAGACATCAGAGTAAATTTACCCACAGTCTCTGTGAAGACAGAGATGCTATCAACAGAAATGTATTGTGGTTGTTTATCTTAGCAATACCTGCTGGAACAACAGCGCCGGAGGATACGCATATCCTATCATTCCGTCCTATTAGATCAATAGAGCGTTAACAACATTAGCTCAGAGATCCGGACAAGCAAACACATACGTCTGCAATTGATTAGCAAGCTGTGTCGTAAATAAATTAACATTGGGCGCTCCCATTGATAGCAAATCTGATTGAATACTTGTTTGTTGAGAGTCCATTCTGATGGCAACAAGCGACCCATAAGTGAACGGGAGTCCGGTAAAACAATCAGACGACCCGGAATATGACGGACCGAAACAGAACTTGGTGTACTATAACAAACAGAAGGATTCTTTCCATTAAATTGAATAACGGAAACGAATGAGTGCCTCCCTGGTTCCGGAGATACGCCACTACTGTCGAATTAACGGACAGGATTTGGACATGCGTTTCTGAATAATGTTCATGCAATGACATAAAGCAAGCCTAAAAAACATTATTCCGCGGAAGATAAGTGCTTGCTTAGAGACTGCGGAACCCAAAGACCCTGGCACTTCGAATCCGTTGGGATCAATATTATATCCCAACCTGTTTGACTGGCAACCGTCATAATTATAACACTCGGATCCGGCAACTGCAGTGGCACTCACTGAGTCAACCACCGAATGTTTGCCCCAGTCTGAATCTCTTGCAACACTAGATAGACAAGAGAACATGTAAATCGAGCAATTCATGGATTGCTGAAAAGTTGCCGTCGAAGAGAAGCTTCTCCGAGAACGAAGCGACTCTGAGAGAGTTCTTCACCTTACTATCCACGCGCGTGGATGTAGCTTGGGCTGCGTCACGTCTAACCAACTCCAATCAGCCACTGAAGGGCGGAGTTATACGTGAACAAACTACTGCCCTCAAAAGAAATCACATTGAGGATAATATCCCGTAATTCTTCTCTTGAAGACGTAATGATAACGCCTCAGTAAGGTGGATTACGTATGATAAAGCGTCTAAGATAAGTCTACTAGACATCATTGTCGTTTCCAACATTGTGGTTGGAAAAGACATAGACGGCGAAAAAGAATATTTCCAGTCTTTAATCACGCCGTCTAGACGCATATGAACTCTCAGTATGCCCTGCTCTGCCAAAATAAATTATTCGTATAAATGATAAAAAGGCAGAAATGAGCATAGCGGACAAGAAACTAAACTATCATGCTTGGTAGCAGGCTTATATGCATATATAGCGTCGATAAATAATACACATGTTCTAATGACATTATTGGACTGTGTCGGTAAGTCAGGGACAATGTCCCTGAACCGATCCAAAATTCCGTGTCCAATGACGCTATAAGTCTCTTATCCAACATCGCAGCAATGTAGTCCGAAATAACAATCACTGGAAGATAATGCCAGAAGATATGAATGGCAGCTTCCGATGCTACGAAAGGGAAAACTCGAAATCTTTCGAATCCCTTTCGCCATCCTATCGGACCCTATAAAGCGTTCGGTCGTCCGTACCTGATGCAACCGCGGACCGCACCGACCCAGCGCCGTCAGATAATTCCTGATTCGACTAAGAAACTGTCGATTGCTGGGATGCTGCGAAAAAACTGTGCTAACTCGGATAGCACGTCCGTCACTGAGGCCTGTGGAGAAGCGGTCCTACAATGCATTGCCGCTGGAAGCTCCGTGATCATTACCCCGTGCATACTACTAATATGCGAACGAACGGAGTGTATAGGCCTTGTGTCCCTTGGCTACCGGATGGCGTGACCTATTCGCCGTGTGAATCACTGAATGACGAAACTGATCGGATACTCGAGGTCACGTAGCCAATGTGTGGTCGTGTGCTCTGCTGTGAGGATGAGGAAGCATTATCGAAAGTCCCTCGGACTGTCAATATAACGGAGTGTCCCGACCGACAGACATATGCTCCAAATGTAAAATATCAGAACCACAACATGCGGTCCCCTATGTTGTTGGACGAGAGAGGGACCTCTCTCGCTCACAGCCCGGACGGACCTGGACAAGCCAGGAACCGGACTAACAGGCTTCCTCCGATCTGTCCTCAATCCGCTGTCACTGGGTGAGTACTAAAGTAATTATAGTGCTCGCATCACCCAAATCTCCTTCCTAGACCGCAACGGACGAACCCGGCAGCCGAACCATTCGATGAATGTACGCTACACCGGGTGAGCTAGCGAATGTCACTCCGTCGATCCTACAAGGGACCTCTTAGGCGAGAGACATATTCCATGAGCACTTATTGCCGCTAGCTCTTCATTTACTATGATGACAGAGGCACACTTTTGAAAGACATTTCCGTAACTTTGCGAACAAGAAACCAGAAATGCTTGGTAATAGCAAGCATATAATAATAATATATATAGCGTCGTTCAATAATTCGAAAGTTTGTGTGACATTACTGGACTATGTCGGAACTGAGGGACGATGTCCCTGAACCAAACCAAAAATTTCTAAGTCCACCGACGCTATCAGTTTCTTATCCGGCATCGCAGCATTCTGGTCCGACGAAAGAACCTGTAGAAGATCAAGTCAGATGACATACACAACAGCATATGTTGTTCCGAAAGGGAAAGCTCGAAATCCTCCGAATCCCCTTCGGTATCCTGTCGGACCGGATGAAATTTTCGGACGTCCGTACCCGCTTCCGCGGAGCGTCCCGACCCAGCATCGTCGGATAAAAAATATGCGACAGATTCAGTTGATGCTGGGATGCTGCGATAAGCTGTGCTATTTAGGAAAGCACGTCCGTTCCCGAGGCCTGTGCAGTAGCGGTCTTACGATGTATTGCCGCCGGAAGCTCCGTGTACGTTGACTCCCGCACACTTTCCTATGCGAACGTCTGGAGTCTGCAGGCCTCGTGTCCCTGGCTACCGGATGGTGTGACCTGGTCGCCGATGATTCTCTTACTGGCGAAGCTGACTGGATATCCGAGGTCACGTAGCCAAGAGCGGTCGTGTGCGCTACCATGAGAATGAGGAAGCCTTATTGACAGTCTACTCCGGACTGACTAAATGTCGGAGCGTCCCGATCGACGGACGTATGCTCCAAATGTGAAACATTTTGTACCACAACATCTGGGGCCAGATGTTGTTGTACGAGAGAGGGGCCTCTCTCGCTCACCGTCCGGATGGACCAGAACGAGCTATGAACCGGACTAAAAGGCTTCATCCGTTCTCCCTCTAATTCGCCGTCACTGGGTGTGCATTTGGTTGATTTATAGTGCTCGCATCACCCCAAAACTCCTTCTAGACCGCAACGGACGAACCCGGCTGCCGAACCATTCGATAAATGGACGCTACACCGGGCGAGCTAGCGGACGTCAAAGGCCGTCGAACCTACTAGGGTCCTCTTAGGCAATTGGCGTATTTACATGAGCACTTTTCCGCTAGCCCTTCATTAATAGTGACGATGGAGGCACACTGTTGAAAGACATCACAGATACATCACCCTAATCTTGATCGTCTGAAATAGAAATTGATAAAGTAGAGTGACCCTGCGGGGAAAGGACCGGAGTGTCCAATTCCCCACTAACATACCGTGACATACGCTTCCCATGTTGTCATCGAAATCATACGATACAGAACAGGAGTTAATGCGAGTACACTGACCACATATAGAATGATTATAAAAGTCAGAGGAAGACTTCCTCTTATTACAATTGATCAAAATCCTTTCAATGTGAAAAGAAAACAAGTCCTGGTACTCGCACCAACCCCTGGCAATCAAAATACATAATAATAATATGATCCATTAATATAGAAAAAATAATTGAAATCAAAATATTTTGAAAAAATATTTTTTCAGAACAGCCCAAGTTTCTGAAAAGTAACGTTGAGCCCCAATGGATCCCAAGCCTAAGTGTGGACAAAAATTTTAAAAATATTTTAAACAATTTATTCAACACTTACAAACAATAATAATGTATCTAGTTATGATTAAAATAACATCAAAATATTATTTTCAAGAAATCCCCCCCTCACACAGAGGGCTGTTGTAAATGTAAACAATGAATGTAAAAACACTAAAATAAGACTCCAGGCACCCAGGCCCGGAATCAGTTACCAAAAATACACTATCTGATGCAAAACAGAGACTTCCAGGGAAGAAACTGCAGAACATCAGATGGCAGATGCAGAACACAACGCCTAACCACCCGTAGGTGAAGACGTAAACATGGGGAAAAGAACAGAATTCATTCTGTTACTCAGCTAAAACTCCCAAGAAAATTTAGTAATAATAATTACAGAAACTATGTCAAAAGCATGGGAGAATAGCAAGGGGGGACTTAAAGGACAGGGGGAGAGGAAAACACTGAAAAATCAGTGTAACTAAATAATCAGAATGACAACAAAATGGCTGCTGCCTCGAAAATAGGTAACTTAACATAATTTCATTAAAAAATTTTAAGTTACAGCCCTGATAATATTCTGTCACACATTTTTCCTCTCCTCCTCTATCCTCCTTAGAATCACCATTTCACTAATATTTATGTGTCTGGCATCATTTAAACTGAGATTTACAAGCACAAAGATCAGTCAGATGTTAACTGATGAAGGGCCAAACTTAGAATGATTAATGGCGCCAATTTCGGAACGTCCTTGACACTGCGCATGCGCAGTAGAGGTGAAGTGTGGAGGGCCATTCAGGACATGTTTTCTTTGGTTTTAGATGCAAATTTTGGGGATTGGGGGGCAAAATTTGTGTTTGGCCCTATATTTTAAGAGTTAGCACCAGCTATGTCTGGGTCATTGGTACAGTATAAAAATACATATTACTCATCACTCCACTCCCTCCCACAAACAGAGCAAGGAATAGTTCCTCTACCATTGTGTAGAGGTGCCATGTGGAGGTGCCAGGGTATTTACAGTACTGTCGGACATGCCACCTCTTTGTCTTTGCCACCTGGTATCAGATAGCCAGATTATTTATCACTCCCCTCCCACAAACAGAGCAAAGAATAATTCCCCTAACCTTGTTCAGAAGTGCCAGGCAGATTTTACAGTACTGCCCCATACAGCTCTTTCTGCATAGCTTTGTAGAGCTAAGAACAAACCATCCACACGTGTTTGTGCATTCCATTAGATATATCTCAATGTACATATCTGTTTAAAAAGTGTTCCTGTTTTGCATGAGATTTTTGGCTGAACAATGTCTTTTAGTTTTATAAGAG
Source organism: Pictodentalium vernedei (assembly GCA_031216915.1). Lineage (NCBI taxonomy): Eukaryota > Metazoa > Mollusca > Scaphopoda > Dentaliida > Dentaliidae > Pictodentalium > Pictodentalium vernedei. The sequence continues at coordinate 247,425,565 of CM062289.1, forward strand.
TTTGGCCGATTCTGGCAGGTCCCCTAAAAAGTCTATTTGCTCCCTCTATTGCTCATGCCTGCACCTCAGCTCTTGGAAAACAGGCTGGGAAGTGCAGTGAGCTTCTGAAAAAACATCTGTTCACCATCCCTGCTGCTCCTATTGTTACATACAAAGATACAGACAGTTATCCGTAAGCGAGAGCTGCAGTAGCAGTATCATGCATGCAGGAAATTCCTAATATTTTTTAACTGTTGCAATAAAGGGAGAGGGGTAGAAACATCAACTCTATATGACATCACATATAAACACAAAAACATTGAAATTTTTATTTACTACACAGGGTGGAAATTATGTGACTGACTGGTCATCAATGTATTGATCAATGAGCTGACTTTTCAGATACCAAGATGTCATAAATGACATTTGAAAGCTTGAAAATGCAACGTCAAAAGAGGAACATACAACTATAAATAATAAAAAGAAATAAGAAAACACAACAATATCTAAAACTCAAGGCCGCACTATAATTGAAGTATCCAAATGATGAACTGTCTTTGAGAAGAGTTGATTATATGGGTTGTTTTCTTGGTTGGCAAAATGGCAGTGGATGTCTTTCACTGAATGACACCCTGCTTAGTATGGTATCATAGTACATCTAGTTTTCTTAATTGTTTCATTCATTTTTATCTATCTTTTGAATTTGTAAAGACAAAGAACAAAATATTGATGTCAATATAATAATATTTAAGAATAATTATTCTTTTTTCTGTTGCAAAAAATGGCTTAAGAGTCCACATTGAAACAAGCCCACTTTGATTATTTTGCTGAGAAGTGACATACCATACTATAAAAATTGCAATATATGCACTGTACTGAATTTGTTTGGAAAATGTACCAATTTAGGAGTTCCATAAAGAAATATAAATTTTATAGTAAATTTCCTTTCTTATTATACCTACCGCAATTGTTTACTACAGGCTTGCACTACAGTGGAAGACCCTAACTCGGATAAAATACTCTCTATTTTAATCTTTCCCAAGAGATTTGGAAAGAAAAGTGGTGTAAAAACACCACGAAAAAATAAGCCAACTGGGTCGAGTGCCATCGGCGCACACCCAGTAAGGGACGCTCTTCTCTTAGTACAATTCCACGACTTCCATTAACCAGTGCACAAGCAGTCATCAAACCATCCTTTTGAGTCCGCCAACATAGGAGGTATGTGGTCAGTGGGGAGGAAGGATTCTTACCCGAATAAGAAGACGGGAGGGCCTCCATGTAAACAATTGCGGTAAGTATAATAAGAAAAGAAATTTACTATAAAATTTATGGTCCCACATCCCGTGAAGGGAAAGACCTAGAGGATCCAATGTCACACCCCATCCGAGATCGCTGGCATCTGCCATCAGAACGCGATCGGACGTGAGTAAGTCCAATGGGACACCCTGCGTGATCCACTGGACATCCGTCCAGTGGAGAAGGTAAGGATGAAGAGATTCTGGTAACTGAAGCACCAGATCCAGAGAATCGACATTCGGCCTCCAACGACTGAGCAGAAAGTGTTGGAGAGGTCTGACAGGCAGCCGACCTAGAGGAATGAGATCCGTCACCGAACCACAGAGACCGAGCAGCCGGAGAATACCCCATGCTGTCGTGGATGTGGACTGGGACAGAGTCAGAGCAAAAGCTGAGAGAATCACAGCCCTGGCCTGGGGAACTGCCACCATATTGAACTGAGTGCGGAAGGCCATCCCCAGATGACAAAACGACTGAGAAGGGACCAGATCCGACTTCTCCTCGTTGACACTGAATCCTAGCGACGTGAGCAAGCTCAACAGAGTGTCGACATCCAACTCCAGTAAGGCAGCATTGGAATGCCTCGGGAGGATATCGTCTAGATGTGCCAAAGTAGTCACCCTGGACTGTGTGCGATGGAAGGCTATCACATGCGACATCAGTCGAGTGAAGGCCCAAGGAGCCAGGTTCAGGCCGAACGGCATGGCCTTGAACTGGTAAACTCGCCCAAGAAAAGCGAACCTGAGATACTTCCGCAACGCCCGATGAATCGGAACGTGAAAGTAAGCGTCTCGCAGGTCGATGCTGGAAGCGAAATCTCCCTGGTGAATGGAACGGCGGAATGACCTGTCAGCGGAACGAATCCTGAAGGCGGAACGACCTGAAAGCTGAACTTGGGAGCAATGATAGACTGGTTCAGGATACTCAGATCAATAACCGGTCGGAGGCGGCCATCCTTCTTCGGCACCAAGAACAGGCGGGAATAAAACCCCACTGCCTGAATGTTCTTGATGGCCTCGATCGCCCCCTTTGCCAGGAGATTGTCTATCTCCATGGACAAAAGTTTCCGACATAAAATGTCTGAAGGAACTGGGGTTGGAAGAGGCACTCTGGACAGAGTGTGGTGCCTCCGGAAGGATATTCGCACTCCGGACCGAACAACATCTAACACCCAAGGATTGGATGTGATGGTGGCCCAACAGTCTGCGAACTCTGCTATCCTTCCTCCAACCTGGGACGAATCGAGGTGAGGACCTTCAGTTCGAGTCCCAACGAGGCCCGCGAGAGGAGAAACCACCTCCTCTACTGAATGAAGAATCCTGAGACTTCCCTCTAGCCTGCCGATGCTTACCCTTACCCTGTGAGTAAGAAGTAGAAGCGGTGGCAGAAGGATCAGCCCTTTGCTTCGCAGAGGAAGCAGAAGGGTACTTGTTAGGCTTTGAATGGCCCTGCCTCCCCTAGAAGGCTGATCAAGCTGACGAAGCAGCCGCTGATCTTTGGAATGACGTAGGACGTCATCCCGGACCGTCGACACAGAACCATTGAACAGTAGCGGACCTGCCAAAGAAGCAGATCGAAGAGCAGCGCGCTGCCCCTCAGGAAGGGATCGGCCTGTGTCCAGCACAGAGTCCCTTCGAACTAGTTCCAAAATAGCCGTGTCACAGTCATGCGTGTGAGTAAGATGCATGAGCGCCTTGGACAGCACACGCAAAGGAGCCTGTACATCGTCAAACCTATCTGGAGGCAGATAAGCAGCTAAGGCAGAGATGACGTGATCGGAGAGAGAAAGCATACCCAGCATTCCTCTTGATAAGCCCAACATGGACTCCAGAGTCATCATAGGAATGACGGCAGACTTGGGCTCGGAAAGCCCGAGGGAATTGGAGTCCTGATCCAAAACTGTCAAAGTCTGGCACACTGACAGATTGGCGAAATCGTAGTAATGATAACGCACCGGAGGCAAAAAGGTGTCAACCCTGGTGAAGAACGGAGCCTTCATAGCCTTGGAACTCAGCTTAGAGTCCAAGGCTGAAAATGCTTCAACCACCTGTACTGACTGGCATGGTCGAAGACGCCCAGAAGCAGGTTGCTAAAAGGCTGTAGGCGCGCGCCCGATGATCACGGCCTGGCTGACACTGTCGTCTGGCTTGATGGTTTGAGATCCGGAAGGAACCCAAAAACAAAGTCAAGAGCTGCCCCCAAGTCAGAAGACTGCTGGCTCTCGACATCAACGATGTTTGACTCCTCCCCGAAGTCGGAAGACACAAGCCCATCGTGGGCAAACCAGCCGATGCCTCCCATGGTGTAGGCACACCTGGGGGATCAGAAAACGGCCTGTTTCCAATCCCGGGAGGCGGCGCCATAGAGGACGCCTGGAAACCACTCGCTGCCTTGCTGGAAGCAACAGGAAGGCTCTTGGACAGAACCTGAGTTAGTAAGGAGAGGGCCTCCCTAAGCTCACTGCCCGTACCGGCCGGTTCGACATGGGGACGAACCAGCAAAGTGGTTTTACACCTGACCCTCTTAACCAGCGAAGGGTCACGATTCTCCAATACACCCGAAGCGGGGTGATGGGCGGCAGCCAAAACATCTGCGGGCAGACGTGTATAGGGGTACAACACACTCCAAGGATCAACATAGCGGGAACTCAGGAGAGTCGCCGCAGACCTCTGCGGGGCAGAAGGTCCAGGCTGCACAGAAGGCATTGGTGCCGCAAAACTGGCCATGTGACCAGAATGAGTGGACGGATACGCCAATGACAAAACTGTGGTACTCGACGACACAGAGACCACAGTAGAGGGTTCGGGGTTCGGCCGGCAGCCACTTCCAACTTCGCCAAGTTGAAGTCGGGGAAGGCTGAGGCCGATACCCCACGTCTACACTACCAGACACCGCTGCAGACCCCTGCAGGTATAAAACTGATGTGCTCAACAGCTGAGAGGACAAAGTAGGGGGTTCAGTCAGCAGCCACTTCCGACTTCGCCGAATTGAAGTCGGGAAAGGCTTAGGCCGATACCCCACAACCACACTACAGACATCCCTGCAGGCCCTTGCAGGGATAAGCTGAGGCCGGCTAAAAACGGTGCCCGATGACGTTGTAGATGGAACAGCAGTAGCAGCAGATATGACGGGAGCTGTTGGAACTGGCGGAAAAGGGGAGAGAGCCACCTAGATCGGCCTCCAAAGGAGGAGTCACAACCCTAGTGACAACTTCAGATGTCGACTGCAAAGGGCGCATAGTCCCGTAACCAGGCATCTCTTCATCAGAAATCCAACAGCTCCCGCAGAATCCACCATGGTAAAAAAAAACTGCACATTCCCCCATGGATGGGGAATAACTCTCACCAGACGTGATCGAGTCGGGAGGCCCCAAAACGACGGCATTCCTCACCCCCGCAGGTGCGGGAGGAGCTGCACATACCCCACGGAGGGGGTATAACTCACACCAGACGTGGTCGTTTTTAGTGGGCCTCCTATAGACTATTCTTGCCAAGTTTTGGTTCACGTCAGCTCAATAGTTCCAGAGAGAAGATGAAAATGTGATTTCCTATAGGTTTTTTCTATAGTAACTATAAACAGCAACTGTGGCCATGTTTGCAAAACGATCAACATTAAAATGAGGAATGTTGGTGGAGGTTATCAACCATGCAAAGTTTCAAAACATTTGGCCCTGTGGTTTCAGAGGAGAAGAGTTTTCAAAATTGACCAATCAGAATCAAAGAATGCTTTTGGCAGCCACGTTTTTTCACCCAGCAAGAATAAAATGAGTAACAGTTGTAGAGAACCTCTTATAGACAATGCCTGCCAAGTCTGGTTCACATTGGTTTCTATAGTAACTATAAGCCACAATTTCAGCCATAATTGCAACCCAATGAAGATTAAAATAAGGATTATTGGTAGAGGGGGTTACAGTCATCAGTCACATTAAGTTTTTTCAAAACATTTCGCCTTGTAGTTTCAAAGAAGATTTTCTTGAAAATGCATATATTTATGAATTCTGTTTCAACAAAAAAATCAGTAAAAAAAGGGTTAAAATATTTTGAAAATTACAATTTTTTCAGACAGTATTCTCTTTCAAAATAGCTTTTGGACAGGTAAAGGGTTACAGGAATCTTAAAAGATATACAATAATTACTGTCATCTGAGCTGACATGATTGCAAGATAATAAAGAGAATTTACAATGTAACCGAGATTTTTCTAAACAATTTAACATGTGTCAAACACAATTAGATTACAGCTGAAGATATCAATCTACAGTTGCACTTGTTTTACAGTACAAGTCAAAATAAGTTGTGTAGGATAATCTTATAAACTATGTATCTTTTCTCTTCCTACACTGATAAGACCAGAAGCAAGCTGACATCATTTTCTGGAAAGCTCTCACTGATAGCTTTTCCAGAAAAATGTCAGCTTCTGATCTTGTCAGGGCAGAAGCTGCAGTCTACTTAGTTTATTGCAGTTATGCTACAGCTTATTTTGACTTGTACTGTATACACAATATTTTGGTTTTTTTTTCCCCAGTTCTCAGTGGAGAAAAAACTGGAACCAACCCTTACCAGATTCTCAAAAAACTAGTATTTTGCTGACAGTACCGATCTTTTGTGCAGACAGGAGGGGCACTGGGTTAAGCATCAGAATATAGCCTCTGGTGGCCACATATTTCCATCCTCTCGTAGACCATTCCTGCAAAGTGTGGTTCACGTCGGCTCAGTAGTTTCAGAGAAGAAGATGAAAATGTGATTTCCCATAGGGTTTCTATAGTAACAATAAGCCACAATTGTGGCCATGTTTACAACCCAATCAACATTAAATGAGGATCGTTGGTAGAGGGGGTCCCAGTCATTACTTATGTGAAGTATCAAAACATTTGGCCTGGCAGTTTCAGAGGAGAAAATTTTTGAAAATCCACCTATCAGAATCAAAGACTGCCTCTGGCGGCCATGTTTTTCAACCCTCGGGAACAAAATGAGGATCGTTTGTCGAGGACCTCCCATAGACCATCCCTGCCAGGTTTGGTTCACATCGGCTCAGTAGTTCCGGAGAAGAAGATGAAAATGTGATTTCCCATAGGGTTTCTATAGTAACTATAAGCCGCAATTGTGGTCATGTTTGCAACCCGATCAACATTAAATGAGGATCGTTGGTAGAGGGGGTCCCAGTTATTGTTTATGTGAAGTATCAAAACATTTCGCCTGGCAGTTTCATAGGAGAAGATTTTTGAAAATCTACCAATCAGAATCAAAGAATGCCTCTGGCGGCCATGTTTTTCAACCCACGGGAACAAAATGAGGATCATTTGTAGAGGACCTCCCATAGACTATCTCTGCCAGGTTTGTTTTCACGTTGCCTCAGTTTTTCCAGAGAAGATGAGGAAAATCTGATTTCCCATAGGGTTTCTACAGTAACTATAAGCCGCAATTGTGGCCATGTTTGTAACCCAATCAACATTAAATGAGGATCCTTGGTAGAGGGGGTCCCAGTCATCATTTATGTGAAGTTTCAAAACATTTGGCCTGGAAGTTTCAGAGAAGATTTTTGAAAATCCACCAACCAGAATCAAAGAATGCCTCTGGAAGCCATGTTTTTCATCTGACGGGAACAAAATGAGGATCGTTTGTAGAGGACCTCCCATACATAAAACATTCCTGCCAAGTTTGGTCCACACCCGCTCAGCGGTTCCAGAGAAGAAGATGAAAATGTGAAAAGTTTACGGACGATGGACAATGATCAACGACCGACGGACGTCAAGTGATGAGAAAAGCTTACATGACTTTTTAGGCCAGGTGAGCTAATAAAATTTATCAACCGAAAAATTTCATTGCCGAACCGCGTTGACACGATGTTGAAAAAACATTCGCGAAAATGGAATATATAAATAAAATACAATGAGAATGTGGTTGAAAATATTAACGAGAATATATAAAACACAGTCATGTTATTATACGATCTTCAGATCCATAATCCAGTCACAGGAAACCCATTATCGACGAGTTGAATTATCACTGTATCGTAATGCAAAGATGGCGACAAGTCAACCACGTTGCCCGGACATAAAAAGAATGGTTTGATGACTGCTTGCGCATTGGTTAATGGAAGTCGTGGAATTGTACTAAGAAAAGAGCATCCCTTACTGGGTGTGCACCGATGGCGCTCAACCCAGTTTTGGCTTATTTTTTCGTGGTGTTTTTACACCACTTTTCTTTCTCAAATCTCTTGGGAAAGATCAAAATAGAGAGTATTTTATCCGAGTTAGGGTCTTCCACTGTAGTGTAAGCCTGTAGTAAACAATTGTAAGGTAGGTTGATAAGAAACATGCCTTGGGGAAACGTAACCAAACCAGATTGCCAGCGTCCACAAGTACATGTTCCATGAGCCTGGTACTTAAGATAAAGATTATATCCAAATTGATCTCTGTTACTGCTCACATCTTTTCAGGCATGCACGTGCATCTACTTCAATTAGACATTTTTAAAATGTCAACTTTTGTTATAGTGCAGACTGTTTAAAGAAAAAACAAGTTTTACTTAAAAATTTGTTTACTAATCTAATGACGATTTCAATAGAAATAAACAAATAATATTCCATCTGATTACATTTTTTAACCTACTTAAAACTGAAAAGTTCAGTTCATGAAAAAATGGTCCTGATCATAAAAAAAAAAATCTCTGTAGATGAGTCTTCCAAATCATCTTTACATCTGCCTGGAGTCCAGAAAATGTCTTCCAACTGTTTAGAAAGACACACTTTTCAATTTTTGATTAAGACAACCAAACAAAGAAACTTCATGTAGATTTGGAAAATGAATAAAACTTGTTTGAGTACCAGGTTTGTAAACACTAACAATTTGATTTGGCTATGTTCTTGTCTTTTCAAAGGACTAGTGTCCCCAAAGCTTGTTTCTTTGGGGAGGAAAGGGGGGGGGGCATCTAATTTAGTACATTTTCCAAATAAAATCAGGACAATGACTATTTAGCAAATTCACAGTAAGGTGGAAAGAAAAACACAATTTGAAATAGAAATTGGATGAAAGTCTTTCCAGAAGATTGTAATATTCCCGCCAGAATGAAAAAACCAAATATTAGGCATATTGAGAAAAAAAATCTTGTTTCTGAGGCAATTTTCCCTAAGTTTTATGATGAGGGAAGAAGGCTTTTTATGTTTTGTGGGGGGTTTTGTTAATCCACAGAACAATCCTGAAAATAGTTGGAATTATTAATATACCAACTTACATTATTCTGTGGAAAAATCAAGGATTTCAGCAGTGAAAATTTTCCATACATACAGTTGCAAATTTAACCAACTGTATATTATTTGCCACAGCTCAGTGAGCTTTGTTAAACAAGATATAGTTGGTTAAATTGTTAGTACAACAAGTGCAAAGTAATAACACACTGATGAAATTTCCAGGTAAAAAAAAAAAGATTGATGAAGTAGATTTTCAATGATGAGGGAGGTGCCTGAGAAAAAAGAATATTTTTAATAACTTTAACAAAAAGTACATAATGACAAAAAAAAATCTGTTTCTTCATATGTATAATACTCTGTCTTCAAAAGCAAAAATCACATCAGCAAAAATCACATCACTCACATGACATTGGTTCATAAATAGAGTCAATAAAACTATGACAAAACACTGAAATTTGAGTCATGCAAAATTAAAAAAAAAACAGAAAAATACATCTACAAGTATAGGAAAAGATTCCAGTTAGCTTGTCTGACCTGGCGATACAAAAGATCTGGGTTCAGTTTTGCATAGATAAATAAGATATCCACCATTATGTTACGAACTTGATTAGAGTGAAAGAACTCTATCTGTGGGTAGCTATATGGAAAAAAAGAAGCATTTTTAAAGTGTGAACTCACACAAAATATGTTGTATTTGTTCATGTCAAATGAAGAAAAACATTTCCAGCAATATGATAAAATATATCCAAATCTTTCTATTGAAATATTCATTCATTCTGAATGTCATTTTATTCTTCAAAAATGGTTAACAGTACTGTGATAAAAAGTGGTCTCTTTCTACATCACACCATGCTCCAGTTGCAACATACTTACACCAGCCGATTGAATAAAATCAGGGATGCACAAATTTTTTTTTGTTGCAGGACCCGAAAATGGATCCTACAAAATTTTGTTTGCAGGAGCCATTTATGTTTGCAGGACCATTTCAATTCGGCATTCTGATCCTATACTAATATGTGTTTAACCCTTTATCCAACGAATCGGCTGCATCCACCACCATAATATGCACATTGAGCAGCTGAAAAAATATTAATTTTCAGAAAATTACAATAAAACTATATCATGTGACCCCCTCATTAGAATGAGCTCACCGAGATCATTCCAATGAGGGGTCACTTGATATGGTTTTATTGAAATATTTTGAAAATTTTGAAAACATAATATTTAAAATCATAAATTTTGATATCGTCTTCTTTGGGTAAAGGGGTAAAAGAGCATAATTTCAATATTATTTTTTACAACCAATGTTGACTGAAAAGAAAAACTACTATTCATCATCTATGTATACAAATTTTTAGTGTTTCTTATACATTGAATTTTTATATTAAATTATTTCATGACACAACTTGTTATGTTGTACAAATATAAATTTAATGGTCAATTAATAAAAGAAAAGAAATGTCATTCCATCATCACAATGTCATTCCATGTCACTCTGGTGTTTAGAAGGACACCCTAAGAATTCCACTAAATCTTGAACATGTTGTCTCAATTCTTTTCTACTTTACAATAATTTGACACACTATTGAGCAAATCCATATTGCCTCACTTGAATGGCACATCATTTATAATCTGTGAATTGTCATCAATTATTACTTTCAATATTATATCAAGTAAAGATGTGCCTTTGTTATATGATCACTCCCAATGGCTATCATGGGTGTCATATTCAAATATTTGATTATCTTGGAAGAAGTGTCCCATTTAAATTTATCACTTTGAGGTGGCCATTATAATGAACATGGTAAACACAAAATCATTTGGATGGGATGATGTCACACACAAACTTATAATATTGTTTGCGTGAATTTAGAGGGCGATATCTCGTGAGCTGGGAGGTGTGGGAGCAAAATTTCACCTAGCTCAATATTTTCAAGGAGGGCGATAAATTTTTAAATCACTTGCTTGAGACTGCCTGGCCTGACAGTGAGTCCACATAAGTTAACAGTTCTGAGACAGATTATAGTTTCAAAGCAAATGAAATCAGTCTCGTTAACTTAATGTATCAACGATCAATCAACTAACAAGTAATGTCAGCTCTAGTGATAATGTTCTGTTAAAATAGGGTCCTGTTAAAAAAGTGAAAGTGTCAATGACACTCTAGCTCAACTTGTTTAAGACATGTACATGTATAGTGTGTGACACAGCAATGACAAACATCTAGGTAATGACCTGATAACAAAGGTACATGTAATGTATTGTAACGGTCTGTACATAAATGCTGACCGTAGCCTGTAACAAATATATAGGTTAAGTATTGTAAAAGTGGGGTGACAGTTAGATGATAAACTAGAAAAGAAATCTTTGAGTCCCAGAGTGGGTCTGACTGAACCCCAAAATATTTGTTCTCATACCACAGTGATAACAAAGGCACCCAAAAACTGATTGGACCAAATTTCGGTACAAAATGGCCACTGCCAGCCATCTTGAATTTTGGACCACACCCAGAAACACTCGTTCTCATCCCAAGGTGATAAGAAATGTACCCAAAAAGTTTCGTAGAGATCGGTTCATAAATACGGCTTCTAGCCTGAGCCATATTGACACATGCACTCACTGTCTATAAGTAGCACTTAAAAAATCAAAGTTCATCTTTGTATAATTTCTGCTCGAGAAAAAAACCTGTATTATATGTGATGTTTTCCATGTTACTAAACATTCATACAAGAAATTTATTCAAATCAGCACTTTCATACAGAAGTTCTGTACAAAAAACTTATTGCACTAATTTTGGTACAAAATGGCTGCCGGCAGCCATCTTGAATTTCGGACCGCACCTCAAAACAGTCGTTCTCGTCCCATGGTGATAACAAAGGTACCTAAGAAGTTTCGTAAAGATCGGTTCATAAATACGGCCTCTAGCCTGAGCCATATTGGCATTTGCAGTTACAGTGCTGAAAGTAACATTAAATAGATCAAAGTTATTCTAACTGGCATAATTTATGCACGAGAAAAAACTTGTATTATATGTGATGTATCCCTTGGTACTAAACATTCACACAAAAAATTATTCAAATCAGCATATGGAAGTTCTGCGCAAAAATCTGATTGCATCTAATTTTGTATAAAATGGCTGCCAGCGGCCATCTTGAATTTCAGACCGGACCCAAAAACACTCGTTCTCATCCCACGGTGATAACAAAGGTATCCAAGAAGTTTCGTAAAGATCAGTTCATAAATACGGCCTCTAGCCCGAGCCATATTGGCATTTGTAGTTACAGTGCTGAAAGTAAAACTACATAAATCAAAGATAGTCTAATTTGTATAATTTACGCATGAGAAAAAAAGCCGTATTATATGTGATGTATCCCATGGTACTAAACATTCATACAAAAAATTATTCAAATCAGAGCTTTCATATGAAAGTTCTGGGCAAAAATCGGACTGCACCTAATTTTGTACAAAATGGCTGCCAGCAGCCGTCTTGAATTTCGGACCAGACCCAAAAACATTCGTTCTCGTCTCACAATGATAACAAAGGTACCCAAGAAGTTTTGTAAATATCAGTTCATAAATACGGCCTCTAGCCCAAGCCGTGTGTACGGCGCAACAGATGGACAGACGGGCCATGACAATACCTCAAATTTGGCTTTGCCAAAGTTGAGCTAAAAATGGTGAGAATGTCGCAGGAACAAAACAACTGTTCTCGCAATTTGCGCATCCCTAAATTTATTGCAAAAATTATGAACAGAAAACATTCTAATGTAGCAACTGCAATTCAATGTTCTTGCATTTCTTTTTTGACACAAGCAAGATTCTAGTGTTGTAGGATGAAACGCAAACAGAGAATTTTGACCTGATCCCAACAAAGTCAAAATCAGGTCATTTTGGTAATCACAGTACTGTATGACTCCACACTGGAACAAGGACTTTCTGCTGATTCCAATTACAATCTGTAAGATACATACTGAAATCAAAGTAGGTTATACAAGCTGTTTTCTGAAAAATAAATTGTGTTTGTATGTTGAAAATATCTCCCTGAACATATGCTGTTTTTATGACAAATCAATGCTGTGAAGTAAAGAACTTCCAAGATCTTATAACTGTATTACTCAAATAGAATACTTGATAATCATTTATAATTGATATTTGCTGGTACAAAAAAATCAAGTTTCAGTCCTGCTAATGACAAATTTCATTTTATTACATGCCTGTTCTATGTAATCCCCATCTACAGCAACACGAAACCATGCGGAAAATTAAAATCTGTTCTGCACATATGTGCAGAACAGATATTGTTGACGGACTATTTTTAAATAGAAGCAAAATTTCACTGGAATGTTCTACAAATCATGCAATGCAATCACAATTTGAATCGCTAGCGATAGCTGAAAATCATCCCTGAGTTCCAATGTGTTCTATGTGCCACAGAGAACACACTGGAACTCAGGGGACGAAAGATTAACATGGGTTCCTACCGCAAATTTGGTTGGCGATAAAATTTTGTTTTTGTTGATAGTTGTCAAATGAATTGATGGGTGTCCTTTCTAATAATAGTTTTTTTTATAGTCATGGAGGCGTGTAATAAACACAGGAGGACACACGCGTGCCTGCAGCCTCTCATTTTATCCTTCCGAGCTGGCACTCATACCATATCGATTAACCCATTCACATGTGTGTGTCGTTCTGTGTATATATATTTGAAAAAAATCTGTGTTTCCCATTGCACTCACACAAGCTCTATTTCACCTCTCTGCATTCAGAAGGCCAACATTCCATCTCATCTGCAGTATAAAGCTGACACTAACCTTCATATTGTTATATATTGTTGGACACGTCTTAGTGAATTGTGTTTACCTAACACAAAAAGATATGAAATTTGCAAACTGCACTTAAATAACTAGAAATCTTCAATTTTTTTACATAAAAAAACAGCTTCTGAGTCTCAATGAATGAGCTCAACAAACTTATTCCAATAATGGCTCAGAAACTATGTTTTTGTGTCCAGAACTGAAAAACAAGAGGTCCCAGGAGGCCTGAGGGTGCTCACCTGACATGGTAGCCTAAATATCAACCCACAGAATTGATTTGAACAAGTTGCATCTGCCCCTCCTAAGAAAAGCTTATACCAAATATCAAAAGATTCTGACTGGTGGATCTGAAAAGAAAAGATTTTTAAAGAATATTCCTCACATTGAACTAAATTATAATTCGGGCTCCCACTGGGAGCCCAAATATGAACCCAGGGATTTGGCTTGAACAAACCTGAATCTCACCTCCTTAAGGATGTTGTAGTTCTGGGGAAATTCAATGATTTTCCAGGCTTTTCAAGGTTTTTCCAAGGCCTGCAGGAACTCTGAATTTTTGGTATCCACTCAAAAACACTAGATTTTCTTTTTATTATACGCTTTTTGTAAGAATCTGATCATTGCTATCGATAATTCCACTTGTTTCAACCTTGAATTGAGGCATGAAAGTAAACAACTGATGTACATTGATACGCAGAAGTGATTTGATTGATTCAGGGGGACCAGGAAGTGTCTTGCGATCTGATTCAGCTGGTGGATTTTATGCAGCAATTGAAGGTGAACACAGGTTGAATCATTGCTGAAAATGATCAGCATCCACTCAAAAACTCTAGATTTTCTTTTCTTTATATGTTTTTAGAACAAATTGCTCATTTCCAGTGATAATTTGACTCTATTCACCTTGAAGTGATGCTTTGAAAGCCGCCATTTTGACTGATACTGTGAAAGTGAAAATTTCTATATCTTCACAGTGGGGGATACGATTTCTATCTTTCCAAAATTTTGTCGATAATCTATCGTTTAGCGTATAATAAATAGAGAATATCTATGCTGTTTTAGTAAATATCGGGAATAATCTCATTCGTGTGGAGTTGAAAGTTTTATTTTTCACGAGCACTTGCGCGAGTGAAAAATAATACTTTCAGGTCCACACGAATGAGATAATTCCCATATTCACTAAAATAGCATAGATTTTCTTTTTATTATATGCTACATAACAATTTTGTGTGCAATATTCAGCCCAATTCGACTGCAAACAGTTTCAAGATAACAACAAAGATCTGCTGATCGTTCCTTCAAGGCAATGTAATGAGCCGAAGAGTGATGTCATTTAGGAAGCTACTGAAGGACTTTCTTGATATCCATTGAGTCAATGGATCTCGAGATCACACAGAATTCTCTATCAGTACTCATCTCGTATATACTTGGTTAACTGGCACACCTTTTTTTGAGTCTGTCGGTGGCTAAGTGGTGTGTGTGGTTCAGTACAGTTTCTCTAGGCAGTTGGTGCCGTAGGAAACTCTCTCTGCGTGGGTTTGAACTCCCGCCATGCCATTGTAAACAAAACCACCGTCCTTGATTCCATGGCAAGCGAAAATTTGATAGACAAGTTCTCACTGATTTCCTTGCATTGCAGTATGCAATTATTTGATAAATAACTTCAGAATAAAGCTCAAATATGGGCTTCCAGTACTCCACCAGCTGAAACTTTATCTAACTAAAGTAACTTTTAACACTTTATCTAACTAAAGAAACTATCATATTCTGCCAATGCTCTTCACAAAAAATGCCATTTAAAGTTCCTTACTTTTTTTCAGTTTTTCCCTGGATGAGCTCTCTCCAATGGCGAGTTATGAGCTATGTGTTTTAAAGTAGGGCAGTTAACCGGAAATTTGGTTGGGTTTTGTTATCAAAACCGAAACCGAAATAATTACAGAAAACCCGTCGTCGTGGTTTTCAACTTCAATGTTGAAAAACTCTAATCAGGTCTTCACTTCTCAGAATACTGAGAGAAACAACCTAAAGTTAACCCTGTTTTCAAACATCAGAGTCACGATACCCCTTCTTCAAAACAGCTGCACTAATTGGTATTGCATTTGAGCATGGCATTTACCACAAAAATAGGTGACAAAATCACTTCTTACGCATTGTGTTTTAAACGTTCATCTGTTAAGCAAATGCGATTTCCTTTGCAGAACTGAAACTTGTCACTTGTTCCACATTTATAATGACAAATACATTTATTTCTACATGTAATTTCAAATGCTTGAACTACAAAGTCAGCATCAAAATCACAGCTGAAGTTGGATGGAAATTTAGGGTTACAATGATACCTATACGAGCAACTTTTACTCTTTAAAATTTTTTATGGTTGGCATAATTTTTTAGAGTCAGTCAGGTTACCCTAAATACAGGTATTTCAATGAAACCGAAACTGAAACCGGAACTGACATGAAATTTGAAAACCACCCATCTCTAATATGTTTGGAGATATAAAATTAGTTACTAGAGAAATTTTTGTCCATTTGTCATCTGTTATTCAGGCAAGGTAAAGTTACGGTTAAAACATCATTTTATCAAACATCATCTAACAACATGAAAATAAAACTTAGAACCGATCACCCTTCACCATTCACAGAATAGCTGGGAAGATTTCTGGTTCTTGACTCAAAATAAGGAGTTTATTGGACAATACAATTGGGTACATTTTAATTGATTATCCTTGTTAATTGAATATAATTTCTAAACACAAAACAATTTTCCATACCTTCAATATAAATTTGACCCATTAATTGCATATGGTTTATAGAGTAAACTCCTGTTAATTGAATAAACAATGTAATATGTTGAGATATTAGCTGACAATCAGTAACAATCACCACATTTCCCTTGTTTATAGACCTATTTGGTCTCAGGATATCCAATCCTGCCATTTGATGTTTTATATCCCGTTTGACACAGCTCCCTGAGCTGTAATATTATAAAACAAAATTTATTTAATTACCCGATAACAGGTGTTTACTCTACAGCCTGTGTGTAATTAACAGGTCAAATTTGTACTGAAGGTAAAAGAGTTTTTATTTGGAAGTTATTCAATTAAGAGATACCCAATTATTTAGGCTCTACTATACTTATAAATTTTTACTGGACTGAATTCTATGATGGTAGTTCTGACCTTGTTGGGCTAACCAGTCTATTTCTTGCTTACCAGCCAACATGTCATATTGGGTGCATCCCTGTTAAGAATATATTGCCTTTGTTTGTTTTTATTTTAAAACAGTCAATCCACAATCAATTATATCAGTTGTTTTAACAAAAAATAATCACTCAAGTGCCTATTTTGAATACATTTTGGCAGTGAACTTCTCAAACAAATCAGAACAATGAACATCCGCTTTAAAGAGGGTCACAGCAAAAGGTTATGGCAGTGAGTAATACCCAAGTATTAAAAGTTATTTTTCAATCAATTCTTTCTTCATAGCTTTTATTACATGGAATAAGTAATTTTTTTTAACTATAATAAGTCTATCACAAACTGAAATATCTTGGAGAAAGTTGAGCGCACAATAACTCAATCATTGCTTCACAAATTATATTTTCAACACTTGCACTATGGCCTAATAAAGTTGAATATCCCAGCAGAGTAATCCATTCCACTGTGGTGGGTTCATTAATAGGCAAACTGATAAACATGAGAGACTTTGTGACTAGACACACTGTTGCAATCACACATTCTTGTATTATTTTGTTTAAGTTTAACTTTATGAATATGGGATACCAGAAAATATAATTGGTGGGGGGGGGGGGGGGGGGGGGGGTGGGGGGTGGAGGGTGTGTGAACATGAAACAGATATGGTATATTAAATTTTGGATGTCGTATGCAATACATATGGTAAAAAATAAGCAACAAAACATATTTTTTTCTAAAAGCTTGTTCTGATTATAGATTAAAAGCTGTGTTTTGAAAAAAAATAAAGAAGTGTTATTGGACATTCTCGAGTACTGCAAAGCTTCAAAATTTGATTTCATATCACCACGACGATTGTATTCGATTTGAGTTGCGCTGATTCAGAATTTTGGAATCACTGAAAAGTTCTAAAAATCCTATCAAGTGCCTCCTCTTCTATCATCAGGTCTCCTGATAGGAGTGATAAGATTTGATTTGATTTGATTTTCTCCGCCTGATTTGATTTGGGATTTGATTGGACATGAAATTTGGGGTAGTTACATTCCACGTATGAATACTGTTGGTATGGCTCATAGAGGTTCCATTTTTGGAATATTCTGCTTATTTGATTGATTTGTCCAAACAGACAAGTAATAGTTGCATACAATACTTGAGTGGTAGCACACAATACGTCACCTGGGACATAGGACATTCTAGAACTCAGGCAACAAATATATTCGGTTATAATAAGGTGCAATAACTACAACTTGAAGAGTGGTGAGATTTGATTTTTCTCTGCCTGATTTGATTTGGGATTCAATTGGACATTAAATTTTGGGGAGTTACATTCCACTTATGAATACTGTTGGACAGATCTGTCATGTGAAGGGTTAAAATAACTCCTCATCAGTCACACACCAGTCATCTGACCAATCCAAGTACCAACTGTGTAAACAGAATCACCATACAATTAATAATATACTACAGTACTACAATGCATCAAAGGTACTTTGATGTAAATTTTGGATAACATATGCAATATATATGTTATAAAATAAGGAATAAAACATTTTCTTTTAAAAGCTTGTTTGGATTATAGATTATAAGCAGTGTTTTGAAAAAAATTAAGAAGTGTTATTGTACATTCTCGAGTACAGCAAAGCTTCAAAATTTTATTCGATATCACCACGCTGATTATATTTGATTTGAGTTGTGCTGATACAGAATTTTTGGAGTCACTGAGAAGTTCTAAAAATCTTTCCAAGTGTCTCCTTTTGATCTCTTCTTCTATCATAAGGTCTCCTGTACCAAAGACCTTATGGTAGAAGAAGGGTTCACAGAGGTTCTGCTTTCGAAACTATTTTAATTCCGTTTTTGGAATATTCTGCTTTTTTGATTGAATTGCCCACACAGACAAGTAGCAGTTGTATTCAATACTTGAACAGTTGGATGAGGAATGACATGAGGAAAAGGGTCAATTTTATAGCTGGGGAGATTGAGAAGGCACCAGTGGGGGAATTATGAAACAGTTTTTGATTGAATGCTAGGAGATTAGGAGGGAGAGTGGTATCGAAGCGATAAATAAAGGATAACATATAGTTTGGATCAATTTACTCTGCACAAATGTAAGGAAATACGTGTACTATCGAAAGCTTGATATATATTCCTATTTTCGAGTTTTGAGTTCCCAATAAAACTTGTTGGGGAATTTTACCACAGATTTGAATGGGAGAAATCTGAACGTAGAGGGGTAGCCACTACATTCAGATTGCTGAACTACTATCAGTGGTCATACCACATTACACTGAAAAAAACACTTACGTTCTAATCACATCTTGTTTAATTGTTAATCTAAGCTCATTGTCTTGGAAGTATTGGTTCCATGGGCTCTGGAAATAATAAAAATTAATAACTATTAATTACACATAAAAAAGTTAAAAATCTGTTTCTCAGGCCTTCCTGCATGGTCCTTATGGTGGCCGCGTGCTTTCATTTTATAACCAATGCAAACTTTAAAAAATTAAAATTAAATGGTTTATGTCTGATATTTTACCCAAGTTAATAAAACTGATAAATTTGAGCTGGAGTGCAACAAGGCTTTGCAATGCTTTAGCATTGCAAAGCCTTCTTGCACTCAAGGGACAAAATACACAACCAACCATGCTATTCTGTAGATTATGGGGTCCAATACATAAGACAAACCAAGAACATGAACTTCTGAAGGCAAAGAAATAATTACAAAAATAAAAAATAAAATAACGGCAACGCGAAGCATGGCACATGCCCGACAGTGTCATAAAAGAGTACGTAAATCGCTGAGGGGCATAACCCTAATCACAAGGAAGCTTCCTCTAGACACCAACAATGCATCACAAAAAAAAAATAATTTATTTGAATCAGCATTCATAAGTTATTCCAATTCTTTTACAGTACATATCCAGTCTCCATTGAGAATTTTCCAGTACCGTATTCAAAGTTCCTGTCTATACAACTGCTTAAACTTGTGATAACAAAGGCATATACCATATTTCAGAGATGCAGAAGTAATGAATACATCTTCAAAATTCGCTGATAAATTGAAGCTGCCTGTGCAACGACTAGTACCAAGCATTATCTGTGCCAAACAACTTCAATTTATCATATTGGCAAGAGTCTGCTAGGGTGGTACATTAGTGTAGGGTAACTAAAAATACAAATCAAGTATATATTCAAAAAAAGTAGGGGATATTTGATAAAAGTAAGATATATGAAGAAATATATTTATATTTTCATCAAAAAGACAGTTGGGGCATTGCACTGTGACATCTGGTGAATGATTTCAGCGATAGTTGGGTGTCTGACAAGCACACATTCCACGCACTCAGCTGTAGAAGACATGAACGGTCAGTCAGAGAATTTACCACATTCAGTCCAAGACCTCAATGCCTTGTAAATCCTCCTCGGTTTGAGAGACAAATGCGGATCCGATGTGGCATACTCCTCACCATACGTCCAATATCAGCTTGGCTGATGTTATTCCATTCTTCCTGCAGAGCAGAGGCAAGTTCCTGGACATTGGTAGGGGGCTGTTGGCATTGTCCTAGGCGCCTGCCAAGCATATCCCAGACATAATCGATTGCTGGCCAAGGCAGTGTTGTGATGTTCTGCTCCTGGAGGAACTCTGTAGTGACACGGGCCCTGTGAGCTCTTGCACTGTCATCTTGGAAAATGAATCGATGGCCGCGATGTCATGAAAATGGCACCACATGAGCTGGTAACATGTTGTCACAGTAGTACTGCCCTGTGACACACCTTTGGATGACATGTAATGCTGTTCTGTTGTCATGGTTATGCCTCCCCACACCATAACGATCAATCTGCCTAACGGTTGTGTTATGGTATCGTTCGTTTTGCCGCCATCACACTCCATTTCGCATGTCATGGAAGTTGAGAGTGAACCTCAATTCATTGGAAAACATGACGCTGCTCCACTGACGATTGTCCTAGTGCTGTCGTGCTCCACACCAATTACACCTTGCTGCGATGTGACATTCAGTCAAACGTGGAATTATGCAAGGTCGGCTAGCGTACAAATTCCAGCTGTGTAGGCGATTTCCGATAGTCTGACCACTGACTCGCACATCTGTCGCTCAGTGCAGCTGTTGTCCAATTTCTGAGGCGCTTTGATGGCAGTTACGTAATGCTGAGGTTTGGACGAAATGATCCTGGTTAGCAGTTGTTGCCCTTGGATGACCTGAACGACGTCTGTCATCAGCACTGCCTGTCTGACAGTAGTGTGACTACAACGATTGAGTAACGTTGAGAATTTGAGCTACTGCAGTCTGTCTGTTGCCAGCTTCCAACATGCCAATGGCACGTAACAGTCAAGTGTCAGTCTTCGCATACCTCAAAAGTTACGTTTTGACCAGAAACTATTGATGAACGAGTTTATACTAAGAAAAGAATGATGAGACCTCCAAAAAAGCCAGTCCAGTACAAATGAAAATTTCAAAACGTACCCCACAGACATTAACACGGCGCTCGTTCGAAAAACCTGCATGAAGTTTTCGAGGGCCAGTGACATTCATGATCCACACTAAACTTGGTAACAAATTGATATGTTCAATCATGGGTATCCAATACCATTTTCCGAAAATATCAACATCAGTTTGGATATCTCCTACTTTTTTTTAATAGTATATATTTCCAGTATTTACCAACTTGAGATAATTTCTCCAGTATTTTTCCAGGACTGAAAAATGCAAAACCATTTTCCTTGTAGTTTCCAGTTTTCCTGTATGGCATACGAACCCTAGTACTTTTGCATGACAAAAATTGCTTTATCGAATGATCAACTTATTTTTTTCAAATTTGTGGCTTATTTTCCCTTTAAATCAATCTTTCTCACATTGGTGAGCTCACACTCTGCTCACAAGGTTCTATTATACCAAAAAAAACAGAATTTGTTCACCATGATGTAATGCACTGCTCAACTTCTCATGGTTGCAAAGGAGAAAATAAATTGATATATACTACTCACAAAGTTTGCTTAGCACCAAGTACATCCAACTACCTGTTTTACGTTTTAGTTGAAATATTGTAATGAAAAGTGTATATATTTTTTATTTAATTATATCTTTAATGATTTAAGTACAGAAATTAAGATTTTATTTGTTTTTGACATTATTTTTTAGCTTTTGAATATAATAACCATGGAAAATGGATATTATTGGTAAAAGAGGAAATTTTTCAATATGCCAAAAAGTTGACGGAGCAAACTGGTATGGCTTCAATATCGAGTATGAGACCCATTACTGTTAATTACAGCTCAACAATGCCTTCTCATGCTCCCAATCAGGTGCCTGGTGGTCCTTTGTGGGATGTTGTTCCATTCTTGGACCAGCATGGTACCAAGCTCCTGGACACTTCTTGGCTGCACTGGACAGGCTGAAATTGCAAGCTGCAACTCATTCCAGACATGTTCGATTGGATTGAGGTCAGGGGATCTTGCTGGTCAGTGCATACGCTCAATCCCCTCCCTCTGTCGGTACCCCCTGACAGCATGGGCAACATGAGGACGGGCATTATCGTCCATCAGAATGAATCTACCACCCACTGCACCAGCATACAATCTGACGTGGACATCCAGGATCTCATCAATATACTACTGTGCAGTCAATGTACCATGTTCAAGGACACAGAGCTCTGTACGTCCATCCCAGCTGATGCCGCCCCGGACCATGATTGACCCTCCACCATAGCGGTCATGCTCAGCAATGCTGGCTGCATGGAATCACTCTCCTGGTCTTCTCTATACCCTAGAACGCCTATCTGTGTGGTCTAGGCAGTACCTTGACTCATCTGTAAAAAGGACAGGTCGCCAATCTTTTCTGGTCCATCCAACGTGGTCCATGGCCCATTCATATCATGCCTGGTAGTGGTTCTGGGACAGCAGAATGTGAATACATGGTCTTCTCGATCGGAGACCTTCGTGCAACCTTGCCGGATAGTCTGCGTCAAAACATTTACCCCTGATACATTCTGCAGGTCATTGTGAAGCTGGGTTGCTGTGGCAAAGCGGTTCCTACGGGCCTGAATGATCAAAAATTGGTCTTCAGCTGAGGATGTTGCCCCGTCTCTGCCACCACCATGCCATCTTACTGGTGTGCCATACTGCTGAAATCTTGCCCAGGCTCTGGTGATCACCGTACGGTGCACACCAAGGACTTCATCAACCTGACGATGGGTAGCACCTTGCTCCACCATCCCTTCAGCCCGCCACATTTCTGCTTCAGGCAAATGTCTTCTTACATTTGCATTTGCCATATTCAATCATTAAATCACAAGGGTTTGGGTTGAAATGAGGATTGAATACCGTACACATGTCATGTACATGTAGACACTACACAAAAACATCATGAAAATCAAGAGGTACATGCTTTCCATGACTGTCACGAAAAGTCTGCCTGTCAAGAGAGCTAATGTAAACATGGGGAACATCTCAATACAATCCTCAATCATATCCACCAAAAATATCGCACATATGTCACAAGCAAATTTCACAATGATGTGTCAAATATTTGGTGCTTAGCAAACTTTGAGTAGTATATAAAGCATGACAAGGTCATAGCACAGGGCCGAAGCATCCTTTTTCTTCAAAATATTATAAATTCATAGTAATTTATATATTTTTTATACTTACCAATGGCCCAGACTTGCTGGTGCTTAACTCAAAGTTATTAAGGGCCAAACACAAATTTTGAACCCCCTCCAAATCCCCAAAATTTGCTTGCAAAAACCAAAAATTAAAATTTCTATCTGGCCCTCCATACATTTACTCTCCGCACATGCGCAGATGTCAGGAAGTGACCGGAATTGGCACCAACATCATTCTTTGTAGAAGAGAGTACTACATAAAAATTCAGCGGAGAGATATGAGTGCCCACTCATGGGAGGGCCATCTCCGTCTGGGCCATTGGTAAGTATAAAAAATATACAAATTACTATGAATTTATAATATTTATACACTGTAAACCAATGGCCCAGGCCAGCTGAATCATAAAAAGGTGGAGGGCCTAGGACTCCCGAATTAGTAGATTAACATAGTTCCAATCCTGTAATCCAAGGTGAAAGGAAATTAAAATTATTAGGAATTACATGTATTTCTCTCTATACAGTAATAGAGAAGACATATCATACAAAAGGAGCCCAGTTCAAGTAATTCCGTATACTTAGCATGAAGACTATGCTAATTGGATGTAACGAGTTCCCAATTTTTAAGGTTAGCCCGGACTAAGCCCCCAAAATTAGGATGGCATATTTGAGAATGAGAGAATATCCATCCCCCCCCCCCCCCCCCACAAACATATGCCATATACAACAAGAGGCCCCAAGGGGCCTGAGGGCGCTTATCTGACATGGTAGCCTAAATATTAACCCAGAGAATTGATTTCAACAAGTTGCATCTGCTCCTCCTAAGAAAAGCTTATACTAAATATCCAAAGATTCTGACCAGTGGATCTAAAAAAAAAGAAGATTTTTAAAGAATATTCCTCATATTGAACTAAGTTATAATTTGGGCTTCCACAGGGAGCCCAAATTTGGACCCAGGGACTTGGCTTTAACAAATTTGAATCTCACCCCCTAAGGATGCTGCACACCAAATATCAAAACATTCCGACTGCTGGATCTGAAGAAGAAGATTTGTAAAGAAAATTCCTCATTTTGAACTAAGTTATAATTCAGGCTTCTACAGTAAGCCCAAATATGAACCCAGGGACTTGGCTTGAACAAACTTGAATCTCACCCCCTAAGTATGGTGCATACCCAATATCAAAAGATTCTGCCTGCTGGATCTTGAGAAGAAGATTTTCAAAGAAATTTGCCTGAAATGCACTAAGTTCGAATTCAAGCTTCTACAGTGAGCCCAAATATGAATCCAAGGGGCCGATTTGAACAAACCTGAATCAGATCCACCCCGCAATGTTGCATACCAAAAATCAAAAGATTCTGCCTGCTGGATCTGGAGAAGAAGATTTTTTAAGAAATTTGCCTGAAATGCACTAAGTTCGAATTCGAGCTTCTATACTGAGCCCAAATATAAACCCAGGGGGCCGATTTGGACAAACTTGAATCAGATCCACCCCACAATGTTGCATACCAAATATCAAAAGATTCTGCCTGCTGGATCTGGAGAAGAAGATTTTTGAAGAAATTTGCCTGAAAAGCACTAAGTTCGAATTCGGGCTTCTATAGTGAGCCCAAATATGAATCCAGGGGGCCGATTTGAACAAACCTGAATCAGATCCACCCCACAATGTTGCATACCAAATATCAAAAGATTCTGCTTGCTGGATCTGGAGAAGATGATTTTTTAAGAAATTTGTCTGAAATGCACTAAGTTCAAATTCGAGCTTCTATACTGAGCCCAAATATAAACCCAGGGGGCCGATTTGAACAAACTTGAATCAGATCCACCCCACAATGTTGCATACCAAATATCAAAAGATTCTGCCTGCTGGATCTGGAGAAGAAGAATTTTTAAGAAATTTGCCTGAAATGCACTAAGTTCAAATTCGGGCTTCTATAGTGAGCCCAAATATGAATCCAGGGGGCCGATTTGAACAAACTTGAATCAGATCCACCCCACAATTTTGCATACCAAATATCAAAAGATCCTGTCTGCTGGATCTGGAGAAGAAGATTCTTTAAGAAATTTGCCTGAAATGCACTATGTTCGAATTCGAGCTTCTATACTGAGCCCAAATATACACCCAGGGGGCCGATTTGAACAAACTTGAATCAGATCCACCCCACAATGTTGCATGCCAAATATCAAAAGATTCTGTCTGCTCGATCTGGAGAAGAAGATTTTTTAAGAAATCTGCCTGAAATGCACTAAGTTGTAATTCAGGCTTCTATAGTGAGCCCAAATATGAATCCAGGGAGCCGATTTGAACAAACTTCCATCAGATCCACCCCACAATATTACATACCAAATATCAAAAGATTCTGCCTGCTGGATCTGGAGAAGAAGATTTTTTAAGAAATTTGCCTGAAATGCACTAAGTTCAAAATCGGGCTCCTATACTGAGCCCAAATATGAACCCAGGGGGCCGATTTGAACAAACTTGAATCAGATCCACCCTACAATGTTGCATACCAAATATCAAAAGATTCTGCCTGCTGGATCTGGAGAAGAAGATTTTTTAAACTTTTTCCCATTGCCTATAGTGTTAAAAAGTGCTGACTCAGCACTTTTTCAAAGTCCTGAAAAAAAGTACCTTGTGATCAAACCGATAGGGATTTTTTTTTAACCATTCTATTCTACTGGATAAAAGTAAGCTTTATACAAAATAAGAATTCTCTGTGCCGTGTAGTTTTGGAGATATGGCAGTTTTAAGTTTTTTCCTATTTTTAGCTCCCGAGGTTCCCACGGGGCAATGAGAAAATTTTTTTTTGCATCAATCAACTACTTATGACCCATTATCATCTCATATCAAATTTGGTTCAAATCGACCTCACGGTTCTGAAAATAGAAATTTTAGGCGTGGCCAAAATTTTTGCCCCTCCCATAACGAAGGCAAATAATGCCCGACAAACTTCTCTTGAACAAATTTGATTCTAAACCTCAAAAGGACTCTGTATACCACATATCAAGTCTCTGCTACTGGTGGTTCATTAGAAGAAGATTTTCAAAAAATTTGGCCATTTTTCCCCCACACCTCTGCTCAATATGAGCCGAAAGCTATTTTGGATAAAAATCAAAATGCCCCTACTTACATGAAATTTAATTAAAATGTGGCTAGTGGTTTAGGAGAAAGAGGCTGAAACACCACCTTCACGCAGGACGACGGACGATGGTCGACAGACGACGGACGACAGACGACGGACGAAGAGTGATAAGAAAAGCTCACCCTGACTTTCAGTCAGGTGAGCTAATAAAACTCCAGCTGTATGCAGGATATAATTACGGACAAAACAGCTTCCCTCATAGTTACATACCTATCAAGCCAAAGGAGAGGTAAAAAATTCCTCCCGCCACCTTTTCTTTTGAAGGAATCTTCAAAAAGAGGGGAGTGCTCTGGAATCAGTAAAAGCGGTACCAAAAAACAATATAAATATTCGTCGAATAGGCACTCAGGTATTAATTTATTATTAATAAATGGTGCTCAACACCACTTCAAAAGTTAAGGCTATAGCGACGATCCCGGTAATTAATATTGCCCGCTATATAAAATACAGCAGAGACGGCATACGCAGATAGGTCGAAAACTGGTGATATAATATATAACATTCACATGTCCAATCGAACCACAATGGATGATCTCTGGAGAGTAAATACACTTCCGAGATAACCCACGGGCGACCCCATTCAGGTGTACAATAAATTCCAGTAACAACAGTTCCCAACGTTTACTATCTTATATCTATGACATTAATAGAAACCTGGATCTAGAAATGGAAGTAGGTATGATTAACAGGCTCCGACACGGACCGCCCCTGTAATAATTCATAATTTCTAAGGTCCATAATATACAATAAGCGTCAGCCTAATAAATATTATGCGCGTGAGCATTAAAATCCTGCATGTAATCATCTGAATACCAGTTAACTGGTTATGCAGCCTCTGAGGTACCCAAAGACTAGCAATTTATTTATTATGAAATATGCACTCGTTTATGATATGTAGACGAATAATCACAGGAAACCAACCAACTAAAAAGTGGATGTGCCCATGAGGTTGCTATAGAACATATAGAACAAGACCCAGCCGCCAATCGAGAAGTGAAGAAATGCAATCCGCTGCTCCTCAGGCCTCGATGACGGACTTGCTGTCGTAGATTGCGCAGCTAATCGCAGCATCCCAGCAAGTGCAGATGCAGCCTCCCTCAGACTCAGAATCTGAGCTGTCGGATGGTGCTGGGTCTGTCCAGTCATCTGTTCGCGCAGATGCTATGGACCAAGATTCGCAACTGATTCTCTCGGATGGTGAAAGGGATAAGGAAGAGGATTACCCTTCCCTTTCGGAACAGTACATGGTTCTGATGGCTTTCATCCATCAATACTACCCTGATTTTGTTCTGCCAAATCAGAATGCTGCGACGACAAGAGAGAAACCACTGGCATCGTTAGGCGCAGACTTTTTCCGGACAAAGGAGGAAGTCCTTTCTTTTCCGGTTCAGTTTATGCAGGTGTTGCAGGCCTTCGGCCATATAGACGCTGCCGTATTTATCCTCTTGAGCGTGAGGAAGAAGGCAGTTTCTTATCTTCATCTTCCGTATACATACCGTTTTTTGAACCACGTTCATTTAAAAAACGTTCAGGGAAGATGTTCAGAGAGTTCTTCTGCATTTGGATGAGCAGGTCGCTCAGACACAATTGAGACGGCAATTTCTTCAAATAGAGCGAATTTGGATGTTATGTCTTACGCAGATCACCTTACAAGAGCTATGATGCAATGTCTCAAGGGAAAGGAATTTGAGGATGTTTGTACCTCTCTTAGAGTTCTTTCCAGGGCAATTATGTATACCATGTATAACTCCCCCTAACAGTGGCTAATCTGGAGTTAATCAGACGTGATGCTGCCCTTGCGTCGTCATTACTGATAAGATTTCCGTTCCTTATCCGCATGCTGCTCTTGGGACGGTGTGTTGGAAACGGATCCTTTCTCCGAACGTCCCGACAATCAAGGCCTCGTCTCCCTAGCTAGAGGATGGTCCGACTTCACGGGCGAAGAGTGGTTCCTTCTTCGTGCAGCAGGCTGGATATCCAAAGTCAGGTAGCTAGGATGCGGGCGTGTGTGCTTAAATAACGCAGCGGAGGAAGCCGTGACTGAAGCTGACCCTGGCCGCAGATTACACAGAGCGTCCCGAGCGGGCATTTGCTCCATCTCGTGCAAGTTTCCAATCAGAAAACTTCATTTCGGCCTTGTGAAATGTAGCGGAGGAAGTCTTGACTGAAGCCGACTGCAGATTAAACAGAGCCCCCCAAGTGGAGGGCGGACATATGCTCCGGATTGTGCAAGTTTCCCAAAACAACATCTGACCCCAGACGTTGCTATATTAGAGAGGAAGGCCTCTCCTGCTCGCAGTCTATCAGACTTCGCCGAGTACAAGAACTTGCAGCCTTCCTCCCTATTTCCGTCGTCGCTGGGTGAGCTATTTATATTATAGTGCTCGCTCTACCCAATCCACTTCTTAGACCGCCACAGACTTACGTCACGGCACCCACGGACGGAGAACCGCTTTACCGGTCGAGCTAGCTGCTTGCAAGAGATTAAAACCTTTAACCAAAGGCCCTAAATATTGCAATAATGAGCACTGCAGCTAGCTCTATATGCTCCACAGAGCACGACGACGGTAGCACACTTGGATGGGTGTCAGAATATCATCACCATGTTCATGTTCCTCTGAAATAGAAACTGACAGAATGAATTAAAACGTGGTAAGAGGCTCTGATCCTCAGAACCTCACCATCAACAATGTACCACGACACCCGACTCCAACATCAGTCATTCCAGAGCAACACAAGACTGACAAGAGTCCGCAGGAGTGTATCAACTAAGGCCGATATCAGTCTCCAAACTCCACAATATATATATATATAACTGAGATACATGAATAATAGCAATCATAATTAATTTCAAAATATTTTTGGTAAACAAAAATATTTTAAAAAAAAAACGCCCAAGTTCCCAAAGGGAACATGAAGAGCCCAATGGCATCCCGACAGAGCCTAAGTGTGGACAAAATCCAAATTTTTTGAGCTACACTACCGGAATAATAATAATCCATGTATCCTAAAGTATATTACAGTAATAGAATATAAAAAACTACCTATATATGAGGACGTTGAGAATGTCAACAACGTCAATGTAAACAAGACATCAAGCATGCAAACAGGTCCAAAATCAGAACAAACTGAAATGCTATCAAATGCAAAGCTAGATCTTCATACAAAGAAAAAACGATACATGGGATAGAAGATGCAAGACTAAACAGCCTAACATCCCTAGGGTGAGGACGTAACCCTGGGGAAGAAACAGAATAATATTCTGTAATAAATGTTAAACTCCCAAGAAATTTAATAAAAAATTTCAATAAAAAATAGCCAAAAAGCTTAAGAGTTTAACAGGAAGGGTTCTTGACATATCTCAGCCCATCTATGCACTATCCATCCAGATTCAGGACGAGAAACAGGTCATAATAAAAAACTCGAGAATAATTTTGACGACGTCAAATGCTTTTCTTCAATAGGAAAGCTTATACCTCCAGATAGAAAGCCTCTCTTGGAAGATTTGTCTAACAGGTATTCTGGTAAGTGGAGCTTGCTCGGTCTGATAGCCGCAGGCCTGCCGAGACTACATTCTCATCCACTAATCTTCTGCGCAATTTATCCACTTTTGCGAGGCTGGTAACCTACCACCAAGTGGCAAGCAACCTAAATCTATTCTCGATGATCTCAACTGATCCCTTCAATAAGATAGCCTTTACCTCCACTAGGAGCGACTCTCTTTGAAAGGAACTTCCGTGATTAACATCCAGTTTCTCGTGAAGTTGATAATCCTCCATAAACTGGCAAGCAATAGAGGTCATGTCGATCACCTGTATGACTTATGATGCTTACGGGAGGAAAAACTACGTCCTCCCCGCAAAGAAGCTCGTCTCGTCGACCTCAATTGTTCCCTTCAATAAGAGAGCCTTTACCTCCACTAGAAGCAACTCTCTTTGAAAGGAACTTCCATGATTAATGCCCAGTTTCTCATGAAGATGATAACCTTCCATTAATCGTCGGTCTAGGGGTGTCTGATTCAAAGCCTTGATCAGACCTTTTCCAAGTCGCTATAATGACGACTTCCGGAGTAAATATAAGAGGGTTATTGTACCCTCGCAAGACATTCTCATGATGCTTACTTAGAAGCAGAACGGCTTCGCTTAACCCGGTCTGCTGAAGTGTGTTGATGAGACAGCAACTTCAATAGCAGAGGTAACCAGAACGACTCAGAGAAAGCTTTTCACCTTGTCATCTGTAAGTGATGACGACGCAAGGGCTGTATCACGTCTTACCAACTCCAATAGCACTGTCTGTGCAGAGTTGTACATGGCATACATGACTGCCCTGGAAAGAACTCTCAGCGAGGAATCACGTCCTCATATTTCTTTCCATTGAGACATTGCGCCATAGCTCTGGTAAGGTGATCTGCTTAGGACATTGCACCCAGATTTGCTCTTTTCAATGAAATAGCACATTCCATTATTTCCAAGCATATATTAAATGATGCAGATAGGGACATATTTTCATCCCCGGCCTGCTCATCTAAACGCAGCCTTATATTCATATGGGACAATATTCTTTAGAGCTTAAGACTTTTTATAATCTTAAAGTGCCCTTCTGTGACAGATGGAGACTCACACTCCGTATCCCTCTCACCATCCAAATGTTCCATCTGCAAAACGGATGACTGGACCAATGCAGCACTGACTGACAGCTCACCATCTGTCTGTTAAACAGTAGTACTAGTCTGAAATGACTGGCTATCAACCGAAACTTGCGAAATCAGATAGTAGTCTGTAGTCAACGCGCTTCATTAATGAAGCAAGGGAAGATGCTATAGCTGCCACCGAATCCGGCTGCAGTCT
This sequence comes from Pictodentalium vernedei, assembly GCA_031216915.1. Lineage (NCBI taxonomy): Eukaryota > Metazoa > Mollusca > Scaphopoda > Dentaliida > Dentaliidae > Pictodentalium > Pictodentalium vernedei. Next base: position 247,456,621 of record CM062289.1, read on the forward strand.
GGAAGAAGCGTCCTGAACCGCAAGCGTGTACAGGCGTCCCAACTCACTAAAGTTTCTCGCACCAAAAATAGTCGACCCCGACTGCTGGGGGGAGCAGTCTGGGGGGAGCAGTGGTCTTCTGTTTTTCCAACTGCTTGCTGCTCCTGGGATGAAGATCCAGAGATAGATCTCTTCTCCAAGCATCCCATTGATCGATGCCTCGGATCGCTAGCTATCGGATGATCCGACTTCAAGGGCGAAGAAAGGCTCTGTCTTTGCGCAGCTGACTGTTTATCAGAAGTTGGGTAGCTAACCTGTGGTCATGTGTGCTTTAATAATGTAGCAGAGGAAGCTGTGACTGAAGCCAACCCCGGCTGCAGGCTAGATGGAGCGTCCCGAGCAGTGGGCAGACGTATGCTCCGTCCCGTGCAAGTTTCCAACCAGAAAACTTCATTTCAGCTTGTGAAACATAGCGGAGGAAGCCGTGACTGAAGCTGATCCTGGCTGTCGACTAGACAGAGCATCCCGAGCGGTGGGCGGGCGTATGTTCCGGCTCATGCAAGTTTCTCATAACAACATTTGGCCCCAAATGTTGTTAGGTCAGAGAGTGGCTTCTCCCGCTCGCGGTCTATTAGACCTCGCCGAGTACAAGAAACTTGCTGACTTCCTCCCTATTTCCGTTGTCGCTGGGAGAGCTTATTTATATTTAAGTGCTTGCTCTTCCCACATCTACACTTCCTTCGACTGCAACGGACTTACCCGGTGTCACGGTTGAGCTAGCTGCTTGCAAGAGATTAAGAACACTAACTAGAGGCCTTATACTTGCATATCATGAGCACTGCAGCTACTCTATTTGCTCAACGGAGTGCGGCGGCGGTAGCACACTTGGATGGGTGCCAGAATATCATCACCATGTTCATGTTTCTCTGAAGTAGAAACTGAAAAAAATGAATTATAACATGGTGAGAGGCCTGGCCTCAGAACCTCACTGCCAACAACGTACCGCGACTAAAGTCGATATCAGTCCTCCAAACTCCACAACAAAATATATAATTAAGATACAAGAATAATAGCAAAATTAAATTCAAAATATTTTTGGGAATTTTTTTTTTTAAAAAACGCCTGAGTTCCCAAAGGGAACATTAAGAGCCCAAGGGCATCCCGATAGAGCCCAAGTGTGGACAAAATCCAAATTTATTGAGCTACCTTACCAGAATAATAATCCATGTATCCTACAGTAATTCTACAGTAATAGAATATAAAATACTACCTATATATGAGGACGCTGTCAAAGTAAACAACGTCAGTGAAAAAAATGGAAACAAGACATCAGGCACACAAAAAAGGCTCAAAGACAGAAACCAATTTAAATGCTACCAGATGCAAAGCTAGATCTTCATACGAAAAAAAAACGATACATCGGATAGAAGATGCAAGACTAAACAACCTAACACCCCTAGGGTGAGGACGTAACCATGGGGAAAGACAGAATAAATATTCTGTAATGCATGTTAAACTTCCAAGAAATTTAATAAAAAATTTCTATAAAAAATAGCCAAAAAGCTTAAGAGTTTAACTGGAAGGGCTCTTGGAAGGATAGGGAAGGAATACTTAACAATCAGAGGAATAATCATTATCAAAAATGATGAGGTCAGGCGTATGTCCCGAAATTGGGAAACATAAAATAATTTTATAATTATTTATAAAGTTACAGCCCTGAACGTTAAATACCACCGCTGAACACTTCCAACATCCAATAACAGCCTTGGATCCACCAATTCTTGCATTGATTTGTGCCTGGCATCCTCAAAAAAGGAGATTTTAAAGCACAGATGTCAGTTCATTGTTGCTGACTTTAGGGCCAAAGAATGATGTTGGTGCCAATTCCAGTCGCTTCCTGATGGCTGCTCAAGGGAATGTCTAGAAGAAGAGGTCTGAACAATACCAACTATACCAAACATTTTTGTGCAGAACTGAGATATTCGAAATTTAAAATTTTATACCAAATTTTATTTCTTAATATACCCACCAAGTAAAATAAGTGCTTGAAAATGAACAATTTAGGGGTTCTTCAAGACAAAAAACTATTAGAGAACAGAAAAATAAAAAACAATTTTTTTAACAAACCAGACCGACCTGGGGCCTAGAACACAGTGTGCACAACCTTGTGTCCAGTAATACTGTCCAGAACAGTAACCATTGTCTAATTTCTGACAAACATGTGCACTTTAATTTCCCAAATTTTAAATATCAGGTGCATGTATATATCTGAAGCGGGGAGGAGGCATATATAAATAGAATATTTTATTGCCATGTGGGTAACATTTTGTTTTACTTTAAGTATATGAGGAAAAAATTTGGCTTAAAATTTTAATTTCTTTGCAAAGTACCAAAGTAACACAAGTGCCAACTGAACAATAAGGTGGTGGGTATTGAGAAATACGTAGGTGTGTATCTAGTAATAAATCTAGAGCCAGAGTTCTTACATGTCTGAATCTAATGTTCTAGAGTATACAGTAGAACCTGCCTTGAGAGAGGTCTACTTGCCAGGCAAAAGTGGTCTCTCAAAAGAGGTGGCCTTTCATGACAGGTCCATTACAGAGTAAAACAACCAAATGGTACAAGGTCACAGCAGTCTCTCAAGACATGTGGTCTCTCATGACAGTGGTCTCTCAAAACAAACAGGTTTCACTGTAATTTGCTAAAAAAAATAATCAGAATTTTCAGAGAATAAATGAAAATGGTGATTGGTAATAAAGAAAATAACACAACATATAAAACATATTTATATACACATTATTCAAACCTAAATGCTAGTTTACTGCTATAGTGAATAAGCAATAAGTTTCACAATTCATGTTTATGAAAAGTTGACTAGGGGTGTGGGGGGGGGGGGGGGGGGAGATAACAGGAAAGTAAACTAAGAAACATGTATACAGAATATTATATGATCTCAAAGATCAAATAACAGATTTGATTACAAATTATTGTATGCCCTTTAATAAAATAGTGAGCTTAGTAAACAATACCCACTTACAAAAAAGCTAATACCTACCTTACATTCCCTATACAATGTAACTGGAAATCAAAAGAAACCAATCTCCCCCCAGATGCAAAATGCCATACATGTAGCTACATACTTGAAGGAGTAAAGAATAAACTTGTCCATAATACTGAAAACATAAATAGTTGACTAAAGACAAAATATGAGAGAATCACTGAGCTATCATATAAAGGCACATAAGCCTACACCAATTAGGGATGCCAGGGAGTTGACTTAATAGACTATAATACTATTATATTTATTTATCTATGTATTACTTGGTGTATAAGGTAACATATTTCTACACGAAAACTAATCATGACTGCCCAAGATACAGTTAAATATAATATATGTTGGTGGCAAATGATCATACACTATACAAATAACTGAGAAATCCATTGCAGTAAGGAGAGATACTTTCTTCCTGGACTAAAAGGAAGGAAAGAGCTCTTCCTACTACTCCCAGCGAATAGTTCTAGCAAAATATGTCTGATTAGCTCTAATGGGACAGCAAGGTGGTCTATTCCCAGGCTGGTCTACTTGAAATAAAGCCCTAGCCCGAAGGATGGCAGATTTACATCATGTAATAGGAGCTTGGCTAGAAGAAAATGTAGAAAGTAAAAGTAACAGCATAACCTACATAACATATCTTTTTGCCTGTCCAACTGAATATTGTAAAAATTTAAATTTTATAGTTAATTTCCTTTCTTATTATACCTACCACAATTGTTTGCTACGGCTTGCACTACAGTGGAAGTCCCTAACTCGGATAATATACTCTCTATTTTTGTCTTTCCCAAGCAATTTGGGAAAGAAATTGGTGCAAAAGCACCAAGAAAAAATAAGCCAAAATTGGGTCGAGTGCAACCGGCGTAGACCCAGTACGGGACGCTCTCTTCCAAGTACAACTCCATGACTTCCGTTGCCAGTGCGCATATGCGTCGCTAATGACTCATTCTTTTTGAATCTGCCAACGTTAGAGTTATGTGATCAGCGGGGAGGACGGATTCTTACCTGTATAAGAAGACAGGAGGGCCTCCATGTAAACAATTGTGGTAGGTATAATAAGAAAGGAAATTTACTATAAAATTTAAATTTCTTATCAACCTACCCACAATTGTTTACTACAGGCTGAATAGACAATAGGCTGGAGAGAATCGCATAACCAACCCTATACATAACCCAAGTGCATTGGAACCGTGAACAGACGGAAGAGGTCAAGAGGCTTATCAACCATAGCATCACAAACATTAGTAAAGGACAATGAAAGATGAGGCGTATGGTTGTGCATCGCACAGACAGAAAGGGCAGTAACAGCATTGAGCTGGAACTGACCCTGTAAAAAGCTGAATGGTTGGGATAGACAACAGCCTGAGCCGAAGAAAGAGGGCCCGTAGGACAAAGGTCCTCTGTCGGCTCTTGCAACTGTCGCAGATAAATGGAGAAGGTAGCATTTCTCCAGTAAGCTGCCAGTATAACATCCGACAACATGACAGAGTTAGTAAAAGCCCGAGAGGAAGACAATGCTCGCACCTCGTGGCAAAAAAAAACAATTGGCAATACAATCACCAGTAGCTAGACGAGCGGAAGATGCACGAATAGCAAGACAAATCCATCGAAAAATGGATGAAGGAGAGATCTGGCATTTGAGAAAACGCATATCCATCCAGGATAAAGGCACGAACGCCCCCCACTCCCAAGCAGAGTAGCGCCCAAGAAAGAGTCCATCAAGGAGTAAACTGCAAAGTCCTAGGCCTTTTCAAGGAAAAGAGCTGACCAAACTTGGAGAGGCAAGGATGAGTGTCGAAACAATGCGGTACCATATATGAAAAAGGTCTCCAAAGCATGGACTTGTACCCATTGCTGGAGACTCCCAGAAACAAACATATACCAGAAACTCCGCAAGCGGTGTGATCGAAGTAGTGACAGAAGCAACAGAGTGATCGCACACCATCGCAGAACCTTCTATTTAGCCACAGAGGCTAAACCAGTGGAGTGAGTGCCTCCTTGAAGAAGAAAAGCAACTCCACTGCTTCTCTCGAAAAACCACTATGGAGGAAACAGGACCCGATAAAAGACAGGTGCGAAGGCACAATGAAGTCGGGTCAACATGAAACCTCCTCGGTCGACTTTGGCAAAGAAAGTCGTGACATAGAGGGAGACATGCCAGAACCGCCGCTAACAGAGAGCGGAGCAGAGTGATCCACACCCATCGAGGCGACAGGGGTGTGATTGAAAGGATTCGATGACTGTAGGTTCATATTTGGGCGAGAACCTGAGGCGGAATCGGAACCGGCAGGAAGGAGGACAAGACCTTCCCAAAGGAGAGCCAGAGCGTCCATGGTGAAAGCCAGAGTATCTGGACACGGGGACACGAAAGTGTCCACCTGATGGTTCCAACGAGTCGCAAACAGATCGATGGAACACCGCCATGTGGAGCATCCACTCGGTGGAAAAGAACCTGCCCTGTCATGACAGGGAGTCGGCTAGGATGTTCAGACGACCGGAAATGTGACAAACAACCACCCCGGCATTGACATCCTGAGCGAGCAGAAGATCCAGAGCCAATTCGTATTGGAACTGAGTGAGTGCCGCCCTGGTTCCGAATGTAAGCAACCACTGTCGAATTGTCGAACAACAGAAGGACCTGACAATGACACAGGTGAGGGATCCACTGCCTGAAACTCAGAAGAAGAGCAAGAAGCTCCTTCTGGTTGATGTGTAGAGATGCCCGATCCTGGTCCCACATCCCATGAAGGGAAAGACCTAGAGGATCCAACGTCGCACCCCATCCGAGATCGCTGACATCTGTTGTCAGAATGCGATTGGACGTGGGTAAGTCCAACGGGACACCCTGCGCGATCCACTGAACATTCGTCCAGTGGAGAAGGTGAGGATAAGAGATTCTGGAACTGAAGCACCAGATCCAGAGAAACGACATTCGGCCTCCAACGACTGAGCAGAAAGTGTTGGAGAGATCTGACATGCAGCCGACCTAGAGGAATGAGATCCGTCACCGAACCGCAGAGACCGAGCAGCCGGAGAATACCCTGTGATGTCGCGGATGTGGACTGGGAACAAAGTCAGAGCAAAAGCTGAGAGAATCACAGCCCTGGCCTGGGGAACCGCCACCGTATTGAACTAAGTGTGGAAGGCCATCCCCAGATGACAAAACAACTGAGAAGGGACCAGATCAGACTTCTCCTCATTGACTCCGAATCCTAGCGACGTGAGCAAGCTCAGCAGAGTGTCTACATCCAACTCCAGTAAGACAGCATTGGAATGCCTCTGGAGGATATTGTCTAGATATGCCGAAGTAGTCACCCTGAACTGTGTGCGATGGAAGGCTATCACTTGCGACATGGGTGAAGGCCCAAGGAGCCAGGTTGAGGCCGAAAGGCATGGCCTTCAACTGGTAAACGCACCCCAGAAAAGCGAACCTGAGATACTTCAGCGACACCCGATGAATCGGAACGTGAAAGTAAGCATCTCGCAGGTCGATTCTGGAAGCGAAATCTCCTTGGGGAATGGAACGGCGGAGCGACCTGCAAGTCTTCATGCTGAACTTGGGAGCAATGATAGACTGGTTCAGGATACTCAGATCGATCAGTCTGAGTCGGCCGCCCTTCTTCAGCACCAAGAACAGGTGGGAATAAAACCCTACTGACTGAATGTTCCTGATGACCTCAATCGCCCCCTTGGCCAGGAGATTGTCTATCTCCGTGGACAAAAGCTCCCGACGTAAAACGTCTGAAGGAACAGTGATTGGAAGAGGCACAGAGTGGGGTGCCTTCGGAAGGATATTCGCATTCCGGACCGAACAACATCTAACACCCAAGGATCAGATGTGATGGTGGCCCAACGGTCTGCAAACTCTGCTATCCTTCCTCCAACCTGGACGAATTGAGGTAAGGACCTTCAGTTCGAGCCCCAAAGAGACCCGTGAGAGGAGAAACCACCTCCTCTACTGAATGAAGAATCCTGAGACTTCCCTCTAGCCTGCCGGCACTTACCCTTACCCCGTGAGTAAGAAGTAGAAGCAGTGGCAGAAGGATCAGCCCTTTGCTTCGCAGAGGAAGCAGAAGGGTACTTGTTAAGCTTTGAACGGTCCCAGCCTCCTCTAGAAGGCTGAGCAAGCTGACGAAGCAGCAGCTGATCTTTGGAATGACGTAGGATGTCATCCTGGACTGTCTACACAGAACCCATGGAACAGTAGCGGACCTGCCAAAGAAGCAGATCGAAGAGCAGCGTGCTGCCCCCAGGAAGGGGTCGGCCTGTGTCCAGCACAGAGTCCCTTCGAACTAGTTCCAAAATAGCCGTGTCACAGACATGCGTGTGAGTAAGACGCATGAGCGTCTTGGACAGCACACGCAAGGAGCCTGTACATCGTCAAACCTATCTGGAGGCAGATATGACGTGATCAGAGAGAGAAAGCATACCCATCATTTCTCTCGATAAGCCCAACATGGACTCCAGAGCCGTCATAGGAATGACGGCCGACTTGGGCTTGGAAAGCCCGAGGGAATTGGAGTCCTAATCCAAAACCGTCCAAGTCTGGCAGACTGACGGATTGGCGAAATTGTAGTAACGATAACGCACCGGAGGCAAAAGGGTGTCAACCCTGGTGAAGAACGGAGCCTTCATAGCTTTGGAACTCAGCTTAGAGTCCAAGGCTGAAAATGCTTCAACCACCTGTACTGACTGGCACGGTCGAAGACGCACAGAAGCAGGTTGCTCCACAGGCTGTATGCGCGTGACCGATGATCGCGGCCTAGCTGACACTGTCGGCTGGTTTGATGGTTTGGGATCCGGAAGGAACCCAAACACAAAGTCAAGAGCTGCCCCCAAGTCAGAAGACTGCTGGCTCTCGACATCAAGGATGTCCGACTCCTCCCCGGAGTCGGAAGACACATAGCCCATCGTGGACAAACCAGCCGATGCCTCCCATGGTGTAGGCACCAGGGGGATCAGAAAGCGGCCTGTTTTCAATCCCGGGAGGCGGCACCATAGGGGGTGCCTGTAAACCACTTGCTGCCTCGCTGAAAGCAATGGGAAGGCTCTTGGACAGAACCTGAGTGAGTAAGGAGAGGGCCTCCCTAAGCTCACTGCCCGTACCAGCCAGTTCGACATAGGAACGAACCAGCAAAGCGGCTTCACACCTGACCCTCTTAACCAGCGAAGGGTCATGATCCTCCAATACACCCAAAGCGGGGTGATGGGCGGCGGCCGAAACATCTGAGGGCAGACGTGTACAGGGGTACGACACACCCTGAGGATAAACATAGCATAAACTCGAGAGAGTTGCTGCAGACCTCTGCGGGGCAGAAAGTTCAGGCTGCACAGAAGGCGCTGGTCCCGCAAAACTGGCCGTGTGACCAGAGTGAGTGGAAGGAAAACGCCAATGACAAAACTGTGGTACTCGACGGCGCAAAGACCACAGTAGAGGGTCCGGCTGGCAGCCACTTCCAACTTCGCCGAGTTGAAGTCAGGGAAGGCTGAGGCCAATACCCCCACATCTACACTCCCAGACACTGCTGCAGGTATAAAACTACTGTGCTCACCGGCTGAGAGGACACAGTAGGGGGGTTCAGTCGGCAGCCAGTTCCGACTTCGCCGAGTTGAAGTCAGGAAAGGCTGAGGCCGATACCCCACAACCACACTACAGACATCCCTGCAAACCCTTGCAGGGATAAGCCGAGGTTGGCTAAAAATGGTGCCCAATGACATTATAGACGGAACACCAGTAGCAGCAGATACAACGGGAGCTGTTGGAACTGGCGGAAGAGATGAGAGAGCCACCTAGCTCGGCCTCCAAAAGGAGTCACAACCCTAGTGACAGCCTCAGATGTCGACTAGAGAGGGCGCATAGTCCCGGAACCAGGCATCTCTTCACCAGAAATCCAACAGCTCCTGCAGTATCCACCACAGTAAAAAGCACTGCACATCCTCCACGGAAGGGGGATAACTCTCATTAGATGTGGTCGAGTCAGGAGGCCCCAAAACGACAGCGTCCCCCCCACCCCCCCCACCCCCTGCTGGTGTGGGAAGAGCTGCACATCCCCCATGGAGGGGGAGTAATTCTCACCAGACGTGGTCGAGTCGGGAGGCCCCCCCTCCTCCACGGGTGTGGGAGGAACTGCACATCCCCCACGGAGGGGGTATAACTCACACCAGACGTGGTCGAGTCGGGAGGGCCAAAAACGACAGCGTTTCACACCACCCGCGAGTGCGGAAGAAAGCGTCACGAGGACGCACCAAGGCGAGGGCAAAAGGAATTGCCCTAAAGGAACTGAACCGGAAAAAACAGAGGTGAGAGCAGTAGAAGAAAAAGGTGAACTCGACAGATACAGAAAGTAGAAGAACACCCTCAACTACGAGAGGTGTCAGAAAAAAAAATGGTGGGTACACGACAGAATCCCGACGGCCGACAGGGACCGAAAAAACAGAAATTCAGCCCTCAACAGAGTGAAGAAAACCTGTCCAGACAGTCCCTGATTGACACCTAAATCCAATAACAATTAAATTTATCAACCGAAAAAATTCATTGTCGAACCGCGTTGACACGATGTCGAAAAAACAATCACGAAAACGGAATAGTAAATAATATACAATGAGAATGTGGTTGAAAATATTAACGAGAATATATAAAACACAGTCCTGTTATTATACTATCTTCAGATCCATAATTCCAGTCACAGGAAAACCATTATCCACGAGTTGAATTATCACTGTTTCATAATGCATATGGTGGAGACACATCCTTCACGTGTCACGGATAAAAAAAGAATGAGTCATTAGCAACGCATATGCGCACTGGCAACGGAAGTCGTGGAGTTGTACTTGGAAGAGAGCGTCCCGTACTGGGTCTGCGCCGGTTGCACTCGACCCAGTTTTGGCTTATTTTTTCTTGGTGCTTTTGCACCACTTTTCTTTTCCAAATTGCTTGGGAAAGACAAAAATAGAGAGTATATTATTCGAGTTAGGGACTTCCACTGTAGTGCAAGCCTGTAGTAAACAATTGTGGGTAGGTTGATAAGAAATATAGAGAGAGGGATGAAACTTCTTGTACCCTCCCCCCTCCCTTTATCTTCTGAAAGTCCAAGCCAGCAGAATAGACTAAAGGAAGAGAAAGGAGGCTACACGTTCAACACTAAAAGGACACCAACTTTTTGTAACTTCTTATTGCTAATTTACTTAGTCATAATGAGAATAGGGATCATGTAAGGAAAAAATGACATGATCCATATCAAAACTGATGATAGAATGCTGATCTGAACTAAACATTGAGGAGGCTGATAGGTTAGTCGAGCATTGCAACCTGAACTTCTTACAAATGTAGAGGATGCGAGTCGGAGATAAATTTGTTAAAAATACCATGAGACTAGTAAAAGCAAAAATACCGTATAAGTTTTAGTATACAGAAAATGACATTGGGTTTCGATATATAAATGAAAGATTTAAGCCGAAATGGGATATAAGCGTGAGTAGTAAGAAATTCATTGACGTGTAAAGGCCACAGATATGAAACTATGGAGAAGAAATAGTAAAAGTACAAGAAGAGTTTAACTCATGTTACCTGGAGACTGCATAGTTTCAGCTAAGTGAGTTTAATTTGAATATAAAACAAACAATGAAATGGTATAAGGAACATACTCTCCAAAATAAAGGCTGTAAGCCGAGAGGCTTATGCAGTCTGTAGAATGTACGGCCATTGAACTCCAGTAAAATCTAATAGACCTGCCATAGATAACCGGTGGATGCTATCTGAATGGGCCGAAGTAAAAAATTAATACAAGTGTAACAGGATAATAAATTATCATAGAAGCTAATGCAAGTAGTTCAGAAAAACAAAGCCATATAAGAAAAGACCATGTACACAAACACAAATAGAAATTGCTTCCATTTTGCATAAATGATGCTGAAAATGGAAGTAAAAAAGAAACAAAAGTATTGCTGGACATTGCATAATATAACAGTAGTGAGCTGTTCAAATTGTACAATTTTTTAATATATTAAACTCTACCTACATAAAGAGCAATAACTCCATAAATAGTATTTCAAATAAATGTCAAAGTCAAACCTGATCTGTATTTTATGTTCATAAGGCTATCGAATTCAAATTACGTGTGTAGAAAATAAAGGAAGTTTTCATCCAGAAACTTGAAATATATGATGTTCTAATTCAATGAAGGGCAATAGTGCCACAATGAAATGTCAAATAAAAATCCAAATCAAATTTGACTTGTATTTTCTTTTCATAAGGCCATTTAAAAAATGCAGATTAGGTTTGTTGAATAAAAAGGAATTTATCATCTGAAAACTTGAACTATAAGAAATTCCAAGTCAATAAAGGGCAATAACTCTGCAACAGAATATCAAATGAATGTCAAAATTGAACTTGGCCTGCATATTCTGTTCATAAGGCTGAACACCAATCTTGTATTAGCTGCAGTGAACATTATGTGAGTTATCATCCAGAAACTTGAAATACATGTAATTCTAAGTCAATAAAGGGCAAAAAATCCACATAAGAATATTGAAGAAATGTCACAATCAAACTTGATCTGTATTTTCTGTTTAAGAACATATACCAACAAGAGGTCCCAATTGGCCTTAATCTCTTTCCTGACAAGGCAGCTCAAAGAAGTATTTGGGGTCACAATCAGTTAGACATGGTTCATCAACACTACAAAAGAATGAAGTCATGGAGGGCAAATTTTATGGAAAACACTAAGGAATGGATTTGAAGAAATTTAAATTTTATGGTAAATTTTCTTTCTTATTATACCTACCACAATTGTTTACTACAGGCTTGCACTGAGTGGAAGTCCCTAACTCGGAAAATATACTCTCTATTTTGATCTTTTCCAAGGGATTTGGGAAAGAAAAGTGGTTGCAAAAGCACCAAGAAATGAAAGTGTCAATGACACTGTAGCTCAACTTGTCAAGACATGTACATGTATAGTATGTGACACAGCAATGACAAACATCTAGGTAATGACCTGATAACAAAGGTACATATAAAGTATTGTAATGGTCTGTACATAAATACTGGCCGTAGCCTGTAACAAATGTATAGGTAAAGTATTGTAAAGGTGGGTGACAGTCAGATGCTAAACTAGAAAAGAAATCTATTGAGTCCCAGAGTGGGTCTGACTGAACCCCAAAATATTTGTTCTCATAGCACAGTGATAACAAAGGCACCCCAAAACACACTCATTCCTGTCCCAAGTTGAAAACAAAGGTACCCAAGAAGTTTCGTGAAGATCAGTTCATAAATACGAGCTATATAGAAGTTGTGACAAAAAACTGATTGGACCTAATTTCGGTACAAAATGGCCACTGGCAGCCATCTTGAATTTTGGACCGAACTCAGAAACACTCGTTCTCGTCCCAAGGTGATAACAAAGGTATCCAAGAAGTTTCGTGAAGATCGGTTGATAAATACAGCCTCTAGCCCGAGCCGTATTGACATGTGCACTTACAGTGTATAAGTTGCACTAAATAAATCAAAATTCATCTAATTTGCATAATTTTTGCACGAGAAAAAAACCTGTACTATATGTGATGTATTCCATGTTGCTAAACATTCATACAAAAATTTATTCAAATCAGAACTTTCATACAGAAGTTCTGTACAAAAGACTGATTGCACTAATTTTGGTACAAAATGGCTGCTGGAGGCCATCTTGAATTTCGAACCACACCCAAAAACACTCGTTCTCATCCCACGGTGATAACAAAGGTACCCAAGAAGTTTTGTAAAGATTGGTTCATAAATACGGCCTCTAGCCTGAGCCGTATAGAAGTTGTGTACAAAAAACTGATTAGACCTAATTTCAGTACAAAATGGCCACTGGCAGTCATCTTGAATTTTGGACCGCACTCAGAAACACTCGTTCTCGTCCCAAGGTAATAACAAAGGTACCCAAGAAGTTTTGTGAAGATCGGTTGACATGTGTACTTACTGTGTATAAGTAGCATTGAAAAGTTAAAAAATTTATAGTAATTTATATATTTTTTATACTTACCAATGACCCAGACATAGCTGGTGCTAACTCTTAAAATACTAGGGCCAAACACAAATTTTGCCTCCCAATCCCCAAAATTTGCATCTAAAACCAAAGAAATCATGTCCTGAAGGTCCTCCATACTTTGCCCTTACTGCGCATGCGCAGTGTCAAGGACGTTCCGAAATTGGCGCCAATTATCATTCTTACAAGCAGTGCCTGGTCAGCGCTATGTACTCAGCGGGCAGGTATGAGTTCCCAACTCCTGGGAGGGCCATCCCCGTCTGGGTCATTGGTAAGTATAAAAAATATATAAATTACTATAAATTTTTTAACATTTTTATACTGTACCAATGACCCGGACTTAGCTGAATAGTAAAAAGGCTGGAGGGCCTAGGACATAGAGGAAAATCCAATAAGCTCAACTATATAACATAGAGTCAACTCCTCAAGGAGAAAAGGGGTATTAGGCTTTACATGTATCTTTCTTATTTTATGATAAATTAGAAAGATACAATACCCTTCATAATTGAGCACAATAACATTCATGTTCTCTATTAACATCCAGTATAACCCTTTATACTAATTATTTTTAAAGTAAGCCAATAAATAAAGTTAGTCCAGAGAATTGAGACTCTTTATATTCTTTAAAAGTGTCCGAGGATTGTATATTAACACCCGTTTGACACTTGACATATACAAATGCTTCACACCGAGCTACACTTTAAAAATATGACATGAATGAATTTTTAACATTAATATTACACTTTAAAACCATCCCGGAAACGACTCAGAATTACTGACTCTGGAGGAGGAATTCCCTTGCTTTTCACTATAAAGCAGGTGACCTAAGGGAACACCCTCCCGCCCCCCTTCCCCTTGCCCTGGGTCAAATAGCCCAGAGCGAAGAGGGAAGCAGGACGGAGTCACTGCCGGAACAGAAAGCCTGCATAACTATAGTTGCAACTGTTTAGTGGACAACATTCTGAGCAACAGATAACAGACCTAAACAATGCAGGTCTCCAGAAATGGACTCAATATTTCTGAGATAAAAATTCGTGAATGTGGATGGCTGAGACCAATAAGCAGCCTTCATTAAATCTGTAATAGCAACACTATTTGCGTAAGCCCAAGATGTAGAAAGAGCTCTTACTTCATGAGCCGAAATCTTAAGCACAGACTGCTGAGGAGAAGATAAATTTTCATAAGAAGTACGGATAGTTAATTGAATCCATCTAGCAATAGAATGGACCGAAATGTCCTTTCTATTAGGCATCAGAGACAGAAAGAAGCGTTTTCGTCCCTTTCTGATAAACTGAGATCTTTGTTTATAAATATGTAAAGCTCTAACAGGACAGAGTAAAGGCCTACGCCCATCTGAAGATGGCAGAGCCTTAATAACAATAGGTTCCGGATATTTATTAGGAGCCTGATTCTTAGCTAAAAATCCAACATTAGTAGTGAAGGTGATAGTGTTCCCGACACTACGATAGTGAGAATCATCCACCGATAGTGCATGAAGCTCACTGACTCTTCTAGCAGAAGAGAAAGCTAAGAGAAAAGCTGTCTTATAAGACAAGAATTTGAAATCTACTGTCCCAAGAGGCTTAAATGGCTTTTCCTTCAGTTTGAGAAGAACCCAAGCTAAATTCCACTTAGGAATTAATCTAAGAGTTCTGGGTCTATTTATCGAGAAGTTTCTAACTAACTTAGATAAAGAGACATTAGATCCAATTTGTAAACTATCGTGGTGTGCATAGGTATCAGATAACATAGACCTATAACCCTTAATAGTAACAGGCTGCAGTTTGATCTCGTCAAACAAGTATACCAGAAAGTTTGCAATGTCTGGTATGGAGGAATCAAAAATATCAACAGAATGATCCCTACACCAACGACGAAAAACCTTCCACTTAGCCGCATAGTTTAGCGAAGAGGAGGTCCTCCTACAGTTAGAAATCGCGTCCACTGCTCGTCCTGTAAAGTGCTTGCCATGCAAGAAGGACTGCACAACAGAAAAACGTGAAGGTTGAGACCTTGCGGGTTGTGATGAAGTTGACGCGGTTTCCCCTGCGAAAGAAGATCCTCCCGTGGAGGAAGCTTTCGCGGTAGGTCCCACAGCAGACACCTGAGTAGATTTATCCACGGTCTCTGTGGAGACAGAGATGCTACCAACAGAATCTTGCATTGAAAGATTGTTTTATCTTTAGCAATACTTGCTGAATTAAAGGCGCTGGAGGATACGCATATCCTATCATTCCGTCCCATGAGATCGATAGAGCGTCTACTGCAAATGCTCTTGGATCCGGACATGGTGACACATACGTCTGCAACTAATTGTTGAGATGTGTCGCAAATAAGTCCATCATTGGCCTTTCCCATTGGTAGCAAATCTGATTGAATACCTGTTTGTTGAGAGTCCACTCCGACGGCAACAAGCGACCCTTCCGTGAAAGGGAGTCTGCTAGTACATTCAGACGACCCGGTGTATGATGGACCGAAAGTAGAACTTGATGTTCTAGAGCAAACAGAAGGATTCTCTCCGTTAAATTGAATAACGGAACGGAATGAGTGCCTCCCTGGTTCCGGATATATGCCACTACTGTCGTATTGTCGGACAGGATTTGGACATGAGCTTTCTGAATAATGTCCATCCAATGACGTAACACAAGCCAAATTGACATCATTTCCTTGATGTTTATGTGCTTGCTTAGAAACTGTGGATCCCAAAGACCCTGGCACCTTGAATCCGTTGGGATCAATGATGCACCCCAACCTGTTTGACTGGCATCCGTCATAATCGTGAAACTCGGATCCGGCAACTGCAGCGGAACTCCCTGAGTCAACCACTGAATGTTTGCCCAAGTCTGAATCTCTTGTTTCACTTGATCTGACAAGAGAACGTCTATGTCGAGCGAATGAAACTTCACACTCCAATTCTGAGTCAAGAAAATTTGGAGAGGACGAGTGCGTAACCGCCCCATCGGAATGAGATCCGCAGCGGCTCCGCACAGACCTATCAGTCTCATGAACTCAGTCGCTGTGACTTTGTCTGCATGAAGACAATAGCGAGCGTAACAACTGACTAATTTCGCTCTGGTTAACGGCAGACGAACGAGATTGTTGTGCGTCTCGAAGCTCATTCCCAGATGAGTGAATGACTTGGACGGCACCAGATCCGACTTCTCCTCGTTTATAACAAAACCGAGACGTCGGAGCAATAGAAGCAGATTCTGCACATCGTTCTGAAGCGTTAACTCATTGCCGTACCTCTGAAGAATGTCGTCCAGGTAGGCCGACGTTACCGCAGACGAATGAGCTCGGAAATATATCATTACCGAGTTCATTACCCGAGTGAAAGCCCAGGGTGCTAGGTTCAATCCAAAGCACATCGCTCGGAATTGATACACCACTCCTAGGACTGCGAAGCGTAGATACTTTCTGAATGTCGGATGTACCATGACATGAAAGTACGCATCTTTGAGATCCATGCTTGTAGCATAATCATTCACCCGAATACTCGCTCGCTCCGATCGAATCGTCTCCATATAGAACTTCGGAGCGACGATCAGCTTGTTTATCCAGCTCAAATCTATGACTGGACGGAACGAGCCGTCTGGTTTCGGAACCAGAAACAGATGGCTGTAGAATCCCAGTGTTTCCTGGTCTTCTACAACCTCTACCACATTCTTCATTAAAAGAGACTGCACCTCCGATAACAGAGCGTCTCTTTTCTGCGGATTTGACGGAAGTTGAGTCCATTTTGGACTTCGAGTTAAAGGAGGCTTTCGTTTGAAGGATATTCTTAGACCTTCCGAAATCACCCCTCTCACCCAAGGGTCCTCCGTAATCGACGCCCACTCTACTGAAAAACTCGACAACCTTCCGTCAACCGGAACACGATAGAGGTTGAAACCATCACCTCCTGGACCTGCGAGACCTGTGGGAAGAGAAACCACGTCCTCCACGACCCGCACCTCGTCCTGTCGACCTCGGGGCGTCCGACCGGTTGTCCCGGCCCGAAGGACGTCCCGCACGTGAGTCACTGCCTTGACGGTCTCTTGAATAAGACCAAGAGGACGCACCGGAACCTCTATAGGAACCTTTCTTGGGCGCATTAGTCCCAGAAGTGCCTGTCTTACTCTTTTCTGCCGTATCCGACTTTTTGGAAGCGGATTTAAACAGCAGAGAATCCGAAGCTTTCTTAGTAATTTTATCGTAGATTGCAGAAAGCTTGCCGTCGAAGAGAAGCTCTCCGGAGACCGAAGCGACTCTGAGAGAGTTCTTCACCTTACTATCCACACGTGTGTATGTAGCTAGGGCTGAGTCACGTCTAACCAACTCCAGGTTTGCCACTGAAAGGGCGGAGTTATACGTGGAATAAGCTACTGCCCTTGAAAGAAGTCTTAAAGAGGATTGTATATCCTGGAATGCTTTCCCTTGAAGACGTAGTGATAACGCCTTAGTAAGGTGGTCTGAGTAAGATAAAGCGTCTAAACTGGCCCTGTTAGACGTAATTGTCGTATCCAACACCGCGGTTGGAATGGACGTAGACAACGGTAATGACAATTCTAAGTCTTCCGCCTCGTCGTCAAGATGCAGAGGAACTCTCGGAACACCCTGTCCTGCCGTATCGAATTTATTCCTTGAATTAATGAAAGGCAGGTTAAGAGCATTGGAGGACAAGAAACCAGCTTTGCCTGTTTTGGAAGCAAGCTTGAAGATAGCGTCGTTCAATAATTCAAATGTTCTTGTGACATTATTGGACTGAGACGGAAACTTAGGGACGATGTCTCTGAACCGCTCGAAGAATTCAGTGTCCAATGACTCTATCAGTCTCTTAACCGGTACCGCAGCAGTCTGGCCCGACGGAACAACTTGAGGAAGGAAGTGCCGGATGAAATCCACGGCAGCTTTATGTTGTTCCGAAAGGGATAGCTCCAAGTCATCAGTATCCCTTTCGCCATCTGGTCGGACCTCACGATGCTCCCGGTGTTCCGCATCCGATGCTTCGGCGGAGCGTACCGACCCAGCGCCGTCGGATAATTCCCGATCCGACACCGATTCTGTCGATTGCTGGGATGCTGCGATAATTTGTGCTATCTGAGCTAGCACGTCCGTCATCGAGGCCTGCGGAGTAGCGGTCTTTCGCTGCTTAGCCGCGGGAAGCTCCGCATCAACTGACTCCCGCATACTCTTCCTATGCGAACGTCCGGAGTCTACCGGCCTCGTGTCCCTGGCTACCGGATGGCGTGACGTGGTCGCCGATGAATCCCTAATCGGCGAAGCTGGTAGAATATCCGCGGTCACGTAGCCAAGGTGCGGTCGTGTGCGCTGCTGAGAGGAAGAGGAAGCCTGAGCAGTCTCAGCGGACTGCCTATACAACGGAGCGTCCCGAGCGACGGACGTGTGCTCCGCTTGCGACACATTTTGTACCACAACATCTGGTCCCAGATGTTGTTGTACGAGAGAGGGGCCTCTCTCGCTTGCGGCCCGGCTGGACCTGGACGAGCTAGGAACCGGACTAGAAGGCTTCCTCCGATCTCTCCTTTTATCCGCCGTCACTGGGTGTGCACCTTGTATGTTTATAGTGCTTGCATCACCCAACATTTCTTCCTGGACCGCAACGGACGAACCCGGCTGCCGAACCATTCGGTGAATGGACGCTACACCGGGCGAGCTAGCGGACGACAGCGCCGTCAATCCTACTAGGGACCTCTTAGGCAACTGTCGTATCTCCATGAGCACTTTCGCCGCTAGCTCTGCATTCAATTGTGACGATGGAAGTGCACTTTTGGAGGATAACATGGAAACATCACCCTGTTCTTGTTCCTCTGAAATAGAAACTGATAGACTAGAGTGACCCTGTGGAGAAAGGACCGGCATGGCCCTTTCCCCGCTAACAACATACCGTGACACACGTTTCCAATGTTTATCATCCCAATATTCACATATTGAACAGGAGTTAGTGCGAGTACACTGACTACAATTAATACAATGATCATGAAAGTCAGAGGAAGATTTTTTCCTATTACAATTTGAACAATATCTTTTCATTGTGAAAAGACAACAAGTCCTAGTACTCGCACAAACCCCTAAAAACAAAGATACATAATAACATGATCCATTAACATTGAAAAAACAATTGAAATCCAAAATAATTTTTGAAAAATATTTTTTCAGCGAAGCCCAAGTTTCTGAAAAGTAACGTTGAGCCCCAATGGATCCCAAGGCTAAGTGTGGACAAAAATTTAAAATTATTTTAAATAATTAATGCAACACTTACGGATAATAATAATGTATCTTATAATGAGATAAACTACTCCAAAGGCAAAAAGCCCCCCCTCAAAAGAGACTGTTGACAATGTAAACAAGAAGTGTATAAACGCCAGAAAACATGACTCCAGGCACTGACAATCCTGGCTCGAAATCAGTTATCAAAATACACACTATCTGATGCAAAACAGAGACTTCGAGGGAAGAATCTGCAGAACATCAGATGGTAGATGCAGAACACAACGTCTAAATACCCATGGGTGAAAACGTAAACATGGGGAAAATAACAGAATTCATTCTGTTACCAAGCTACTTCTCCCAAGAAATTTTAGTAGTAATCTGAATAAGCAATGCAACTTCATAGCAAGAATGACAACAACAGGCCCATGCCTCGAAAATAGGCAACTTAACATAATTTCATTACAAAATTTTAAGTTACAGCCCTGAATATTTTCTGTCACTCCTTTTTCCTCTCCTCCTTCTATATCCTCCTTAGAATCACCATTTCTCCAATATTTATGTGTCTGGCATCATTTAAACTGAGATTTACAAGCACAAAGATCAGTGAGATGTTAACTGATGAAGGGCCAAACAAAGAATGATAATTGGCGCCAATTTCGGAACGTCCTTGACACTGCGCATGCGCAGTAAGGGCAAAGTATGGAGGACCTTCAGGACATGATTTCTTTGGTTTTAGATGCAAATTTTGGGGATTGGGGGGCAAAATTTGTGTTTGGCCCTAGTATTTTAAGAGTTAGCACCAGCTATGTCTGGGTCATTGGTACAGTATAAAAATAATCAAAGTTCATCCAATTTGCATAATGTCTGCACGAGAAAAAAACCTGTATTATATGTGATGTATCCCATGGTACTAAACATTCATACAAAAAATTATTCAAATCAGAGCTTTCATGTGGAAGTTCTGCGCACAAATCTGATTGCCCCTAATTTTGAACAAAATGGCGGCTGGCAGCCATCTTGAATTTTGGACTGCACCCAAAAACACTCGTTCTCGTCCCACGGTCATAACAAAGGTACCCAAGAAGTTTCGTAAAGATCAGTTCATACATATGGCCTCTAGCCTGAGCCGTATCCAATTGTTGACGTACGGACAGACGGACAGATGGACGACGGGCCATGACAAAAGCTCAAATTTGGCTTTGCCAAAGTTGAGCTAAAAATGAGCCAAAACTGGGTCGAGTGCTACCGGCGCACACCCAGTAGGTACTTGAGTTAGTTTGGTAGGTTGCTAAAAAATAGGTGACTAGAATTGTCATCTTAAACACGATAATTATCAAAGAATTTAAATGTCACTTCCAACAAGCCAGAGGTTCTGTGGATCATCTATGCATTCTAAACATCAGTATCCATCGTGATCTAAAGCTTCCTGTGTTTTAAAACTGCTTACATAGTTCAATTTTTGAAGAGCTTATTGAAATTCACATCTGATCAAAATGGTTGAAAAGTTAAAAAATTTATAGTAATTTATATATTTTTTATACTTACCAATGACCCAGACATAGCTGGTGCTAACTCTTAAAATATAGGGCCAAACACAAATTTTGCCCCCCAATCCCCAAAATTTGCATCTAAAACTAAAGAAAACATGTCCTGAAAGGCCCTCCACACCTCGCCCCCACTGCGCATGCGCAGTGTCAAGGACGTTCCGAAATTGGCGCCATTTATCATTCTAATAACCAGTGCCTGGTAAGCGCTATGTACTCAGCGGGGAGGCAAGAGTTCCCAACTCCTGGGAGGGCCATCCCCGTCTGGGTCATTGGTAAGTATAAAAAATATATAAATTACTATAAATTTTTTAACATTTTTATACTGTACCAATGACCCAGACATAGCTGAATAGTAAAAAGGCTGGAGGGCCAAGGACATAGAGCAAAATGGAATACGCTCAATAAAATAAAATAGAGTCATCCCCTGTAGGGAAAAGAAGTAATAGGCCTTACATGTATCTTTCTTATTTATGATAAATTAGAAAGATACAACACCTTCCAAAAATTGAGCTTCATACATCCATGTACTCTATTAATATCCAATAATCCTTATACTAATAATTTTTAAAGTAAGCCAATAATAAAGTAAGTCTAGAGAATAGAGACTCTTATACTCCTAAAAGTGTGTGAGAATTGCATAATCATGTCCGTTGACATATGCAATATTCAAAAGCTATACTTTAAAAACTAAGACTTGAATGAATTTTATAAACTTAAACTTCTCACTAAACAACCATCCCAATAACAGCTCAGAATTACTAACTCCGGAGGAGGTATCCCCTTGTTTTCATAGTAAAAACAGGTGACCCAAGGGAACACCCTCCCCCCCCCCCCCTTTTTCTTGCCCTGGGTCAAATAGCCCAGAGCGAAGAGGGCAGCCGAACGGAGACACTGCCGAAACAGACAGCCTACCTAGCTATAGTAGCAACTGTTAAGTGAATGACATTCTGAGCAGTAGATAATAGACCTAACAATAGAGGCCTCCAGAAATGGACTCGATATTTCTGAGATAAAATTCATGAATGGATGGCTGAGCGCAATGGGCAGCCTTCAAAAATCTATAATAGTAACACTATTAATGTAAGCCCAAGAAGTAGAAGAACTCTTACTTCATGAGCCGAAATCTTAAGCACAACTGCTAAGCCAATGATATACCATAAGCAGTACGCTAGTTAATAGAATCCATTAACAATAAAATGGAGCGTAACGTCCTTCTACTAGACATCAAAGACAGAAGAAGCTTACGCCCTTGTAATAAACAGATATCTGTTTATAAAAACATAAACTGTACCCGGAAAGAGTAAAGGCCTATGCCCATACGAAGACGGAAGGACCTTAAAATAATAGGTTCCGGATAATAGGAGCCTAACTCTTATGCAACAATCCAACCTAAATAGTAACGGAAGTATTGATTCCGAAACTATGAAAGTGAAAATCATCCATCGATAGTGCATGAAAACTCACTGACTCTACAGTAAAAGAGAAACCAACAGAATTACTGTCTAAAAGGTCAGAATTTGAAAACTACTGTTTCCAGAGGCTCAAATGATTACTTAGCTAAATAAGAACCGAAGATAAAATCCGTATAGGAATTTAATCTAAAGATTCTAAGTCTATTTATCAAAAAGTTACTAACTGACTTAGATAAAGAGACAAAAGACTCAATTGTAAACTATCGTAGAGTGCATAGGTATGAGGTAACATAAACCTATAACCTAAATAACAACAGGCTGCAGTAGATCTTGTGAAACAAGTATACTAAAAACTAGCAATGCGTAGTATGGAGGGATCAACCATATGAACATAATGATCCCTACACCACGACGGAAGAGCCTCCACTTTAGTCGCATAGAATAGCGAAGAAGAGGATCTCCTATAGTAAGAAATCGCGTCCAAAGCTCGTCCAGTACAGTGCTTACACTGCAATACGGACCACACAACGGAATACATGAAGGTTGCGACCTTGCTGGTTGTGATAAAGATGACACGATTTACCCAGTGAAAAAAGATCCTCACATAGAGGAAGATTTCACGTTAAGATCCACAGTAGACAAGAGAGTAAATTACTCATGATCTCTGTGAAGATAGAGATGCTATCAACAGAAATGTATTGTGGTTGTTTATCTTAGCAATACCTGCTAAAACAACAGCGCCGGAGGATACGCGTATCCTATCATTCCGTCCTATAGATCAATAGAGCGTTAACAGTATTAGCTCAGAGATCTGGACAAGCCAACACATACGTCTGCAATTGATTAGCAAGCTGTGTCATAAATAAAACATCATTGGGCGCTCCCATAGATAGCAAATCTGATTAAATACTTGTTTGTTGAGAGTCCATTCTGACAGCAACAAGCGACCCGTAAGAGAACGGGAGTGCGATAAAACAATCAGACGACCCAGAATATGGCGGACCAAAACTGAACTTGGTGTACTATAACCAACAGACGGATTCTTTCCATTAAATTGAATAACGGAAACGAAAGAGTGCCTCCCTGGTTCCGGAGATACGCCACTACTGTCGAATTAAAGGACAGGAATTTGGGCATGCGTTTCTGAATAATGTTCATGCAATGACATAAAGCAAGCCTAAAAAACATTATTCCGCGGAAGTTAAACTGATAGCTAAAAGACTGCGGAACCCAAAGACCCTGGCACTTCGAATCCGTAGGGATCAGTATATATCCCAATCTGTTTGACTGGCAACCGTCATAACAGCCACACTAGGGTCCGGCAACTGCGGCGGCACTCTCTGAGTCAACCACCGAATGTTTGCCCCAGTCTGAATCTCTTGTAACACTAGATAGACAAGAGAATGTATAAATCAAGCAATTCATGGATTGCCGGAAAGTTGCCGTCGAAGAGAAGCTCCTCCGAGAACGAAGCGACTCTGAGAGGGTTCTTAACCTACTATCCACGCGTGGATGTAGCTAGGGCTGCATCACGTCTAACCAACTCCAATCAGCCACTGAAGGGCGGAGTTATACGTGAACAAACTACTGCCCTCAAAAGAAATTACATTGAGAATAATATCCCGTAAATCTTTTCTTGAAGACGTAATGATAACGCCTCAGTAAGGCGGATTACGTATAATAAAGCGTCTAAGTTAAGTCTACTATACATAATGTCGTTCCCAACATTGAAATTGGAAAAGACATAAACGGCGAAAAAGAATATATGCAGTCTTTAATCACACCGTCTAGACGCATATGAACTCTCTGTATGCCCTGCTCTGTCAAAATAAACTATATGTAAAAAAGATAAAATGGCAGAAATGAGCCACACGGACAAGAAACTAAACTATCATGCTTAGTAGCAGGCTTGTATATATATATATAATATATATAGCGTCGAAAAATAAAACACATGTTGTAATGACAATATTGGACTGCGTCGGTAAGTCAGGGACAAAGTCCCTGTACCGATCGAAAAATCCGAGTCCAATGACGCTATAAGTCTCTTATCCAAGATCGCAGCAAATGAAGTCCGAAAAATAATCACTGGAAGAAATGCCAGAAGATATGAAAGGCATCTTCCGATACTACTAAAGGGAAAACTCGAAATCTTTCGAATCCCTTTCGCCATCCTGTCGGACCCTATAAAGCGTTCGGTCGTCCGTAGCTTGATGCAACCGCGGACCGCACCGACCCAGCGCCGTCGGATAATTCCTGATTCGACCGAGAAACCGTCAATTGCTGGGATGCTGCGAAACAACTGTGCTAACTCGGATAGCACGTCCGTCACTGAGGCCTGAGGAGCAGCGGTCTTACGATGCATTGCCGCAGGAAGCTCCGAGATCGTTACCCCGTGCATACTTCCAATATGCGAGCGAACGGAGTGTATAGGCCTCGTGTCCCTTGGCTACCGGATGGCGCGACCTATTCGCTGTGGAATCACTGAATGCCGAAACTGATCGGATACTCGAGGTCACGTAGCCAATGTGCGGTCGTGTGCCCTGCTGTGAGGATGAGGAAGCATTAAAGACAGTCTCTCGGACTGTCAATATAACGGAGCGTCCCGAGCAACGGACATATGCTCCGAATGCAAAATATCTGAACCACAACATGCGGTCCCCTATGTTGTTGGCTTCCTCCGATCTGTCCTCAATCTGCCGTCACTGGGTGAGTACTAAATTAAATAAAGTGCTCGCATCACCCAAATCTCCTTCCTAGACCGCAACGGACGAACCCGGCAGCCGAACCATTCGATGAATGTACGCTACACCGGGTGAGCTAGCGAATGTCACTCCGTAAGCGATAGACATATTCCATGAGCACTTATTGCCGCTAACTCTTCATTAACTATGACGACAGAGGCACACTTTTGAAAGACATCTCCATAACTCTTCGAACAAGAAACCAGAAATGCTTGGATAGCAAGCATAAAATAATAATATATATAGCGTCGTTCAATAATTCGAACGTTTGTGTGACATTATTGGACTATGTCGGAACTGAGGGACGATGTCCCTGAACCGAACCAAAAATTTCTAAGTCCACCGACGCTATCAGTTTCTTATCCGGCATCGCAGCATATGTTGTTCCGAAAGGGAAAGCTTGAAATCCACCGAATCCCTTTCGGTATCCCGTCGGACCGGATGAAACTTTCGGACGTCCGTACCCGCTTCCGCGGAGCGTCCCGACCCAGCATCGTCGGATAAAATATATGCGACAGATTCAGTTGATGCTGGGATGCTGCGATAAACTGTGCTATTAAGGAAAGCACGTCCGTTCCCGAGACCTGTGCAGTAGCGGACTTACGATGCATTGCCGCTGGAAGCTCCGTGTACGTTGACTCCCGCACACTTCCTATGCGAACGTCCGGAGTCTGCAGGCCTCGAGTCCCCGGCTACCGACCCAGCGCTGTCGGATAATTCTCGATCCGACACGGTTTCTGTCGGCTGCTGGGATGCTGCGATAAGCTGTGCTATGTGCACAAGAATGTCCGGCGTCGAGACCTGCGGAGGCGCAGTCTATCGGTGCTTCGCCGAGGGCAGCTCCGCATCAGATGGCTCCCGCATACTTCCTATGCGAACGTCCATCGGTCTCGAATCCCTGGCTGCCGGATGGTGTGACCTAGTCGCCGAAGAATCCTTGATCGGCGAAGCTGGTAATATATCGGCGGTCACGCAGCCAAGGTGCGGTCGTGTGCGCTGACGAGAAGAGGAAGCCTTAGCAGTCTCAGCGGACTGCCTATACAACGGAGCGTCCCGAGCGACGGACGTATGCTCCGCTAACGACACATTTGTACCACAACATCTGGGGCCAGATGTTGTTGAACGAGAGAGGGGCCTCTCTCGCTTGCCGTCCGGATGGACCGGAACGAGCTATGAACCGGACTAAAAGGCTTCCTCCGATCTCCCTCCGATCCGCCGTCACTGGGTGTGCATTAAGTTAATTTTATAGTGCTCGCATCACCCCAAAATTCCTTCTAGACCGCAACGGACGAACCCGGCTGCCGAACCATTCGGTGAATGGACGCTACACCGGGCGAGCTAGCGGACGTCAAAGGCCGTCGAACCTACTAGGGTCCTCTTAGGCAATTGGCGTATTACATGAGCACTTTTCCGCTAGCCCTTCATTAATTGTGACGACGGAGGCACACTGTTGGAAGACATCACAGATACATCACCCTAATCTTGATCGTCTGAAATAGAAATTGATAAAGTAGAGTGACCCTGCGGGGAAAGGACCGGAGTGTCCAAATCCCCAACAACATACCGTGACATACGCTTCCCATATTGTCATCGAAATCATACGATACAGAACAGGAGTTAATGCGAGTACACTGACCACATATAGAATGATAATAAGGTCAGAGGAAGACTTCCTCTTAAAACAATTGATCAATATCCTTTCAATGTGAAAAGAAAACAAGTCCTGGTACTCGCACTAACCCCTGGCAATCAAAATACATAATAATAATATGATCCATTAATATAGAAAAAATAATTGAAATCAAAATATTTTGAAAAAATATTTTTTCAGAACAGCCCAAGTTTCTGAAAAGTAACGTTGAGCCCCAATGGATCCCAAGCCTAAGTGTGGACAAAAATTTTTAAAATATTTTAAACAATTTATTCAACACTTACGAACAATAATAATGTATCTAGTTATGATTAAAATAACATAAAGATACATAAACATAAAGATATTATTATTTAGAAATCCCCCCCTCACACAGAGGGCTGTTGTAAATGTAAACAATGAGTGTAAAAACACTAAAATAAGACTCCAGGCACCCAGGCCCGAAATCAGTTACCAAAAATACACCATCTGATGCAAAACAGAGACTTCCAGGGAAGAAACTGCAGAACATCAGATGGTAGATGCAGAACACAACGCCTAACCACCCGTAGGTGAAGACGTAAACATGGGGAAAGAACAGAATTCATTCTGTTATTAAGCTAAAACTCCCAAGAAATTTTAGTAATAATAATTACAGAAACTATGCCAAAAGCATGGGAGAATAGCAAGGGGGAACTTAAAGGACAGGGAGAGAGGAAAAACACTTGAAACAACAGTGTAACAAAATAATCAGAATGACAACAAAATGGCTGCTGCCTTGAAAATAGGTAACTTAACATAATTTCATTAAAAAATTTTAAGTTACAGCCCTGATAATATTCTGTCACACATTCTTTTCCTCTCCTCCTTTTCTATCCTCCTTAGAATCACCATTTCACTAATATTTATGTGTCTGGCATCATTTAAACTGAGATTTAAAAGCACAAAGATCAGTCAGATGTTAACTGATGAAGGGCCAAACTTAGAATGAAAAATGGCGCCAATTTCGGAACGTCCTTGACACTGCGCATGCGCAGTGGGGGCGAGGTGTGGAGGGCCTTTCAGGACATGTTTTCTTTAGTTTTAGATGCAAATTTTGGGGATTGGGGGGCAAAATTTGTGTTTGGCCCTATATTTTAAGAGTTAGCACCAGCTATGTCTGGGTCATTGGTACAGTATAAAAATATAAATAACTGATGCTCATGTCTGGTGGGAAATAGACAGTAGGTGTACTCCAGTGGAGAGGAAGGGATGGACTCCTGGCTATGCACCATTAACCCAGTCGGTCTAGTTCAATCCATTTTGGAGTCTACTGACTCAGGGTTTTCTTGGAAAAATCTTAAAGCTGTATTTTTCAAGAAGAAAGGTAACCAGAGGCTCAAGTGAGCCTAAAACTCTCACCTGGCTCAAGCTGTCAAAAGAGATGAGTGTATCAGTAAGTGACTGGCATATGGAGCCCAAATATTAACCTAGGAAATATTCTGACTGGTGGATCTGAAGAAGATTTTCGACTTTTGGCTCCAATAAAGAGCCCAAATATCAACCCGAGGGTCCGATTTTAACAAACTAGAATCTGACTCCCCTAGAGAGGTTGTATACCAAATATCAAAAGAATCTGACTGGTGGATCTGAAGAAGAAGATTTTTAAAGATTATTCCCCATATTGCATTATGTTAAAATTCGAACTCTCGTAGGGAGCCCAAATATTGACACAGGGACTCGATTTGAACAAACTTGAATCTGACGCCCCCCCCCCCCCACCCCCCCCCTCTCCCCCTAGAGATGTTGTATACCAAATATGAAAGAATTCTGACTGGTGGATCTGAAAAAAGATTTTTAAAAGAAAGTTTCTCATACTGCACTTTGTTCAACTTTTGGCTCCAAAAAAGAACCCAAATATCAACCTAGGAATCCAATTTGAACAAAAAACTAGAATCTGACTCCCTAGAGATGTTGTATACCAAATATCAAAAGAATCTGACTGGTGGATCTGAAGAAGAAGATTTTTAAAGATCATTCCCCATATTGCATTATGTTAAAATTCGGACTCCCATAGGGAGCACAAATTTTGACCCAGGGACTCAATTTGAACAAACTTGAATCTGACCCCCCTAGAGATGTTGTATACCAAATATGAAAGAATTCAGACTGGTGGATCTGAAGAAGATATTTAAAAGAAAGTTTCTCATATTGCACTAAGTTCAACTTTTTGGCTCCATTAAAGAGCCCAAATATTAACCCAGGGATCTGATTTGAACAAACTAGAATCTGACTCCCTAGAGATGTTGTATACCACATATCAAAAGAATCTGACTAGTGGATCTGAAGAAGAAGATTTTTAAAGATTATTTTCCATATTGCACTACGTTAATATTTGAGCTCCCACAGGAAGCCAAAATATTAACCCAGGGTCTCAATTTCAACAAACTTGAATCTGACCCCCCCCCCCCCACCCCTAGAGATGTTGTATACCAAATATCAAAAGAATTGGATTGTTTGATCTGAAGAAGAAGATTTTTAAAGCTTATTCCCGATATTGCCCTAAGCTAATTATTCAGGCTCCTGTGCTGAGCCCAAATATTACCCGAGGGGTTTCATTTGAACACACTTTATCTAACCCCCCTGTGGATGCTGTATACCAATTATCAAATTATTCTGATGAGTGGTTCTGAAGAAAAAATATTTTTCAATTTTTGCAAATATGCAGACTCCACATTTTTTCGATGCCCCAGTACAGAACAGCCTGACACAACCGACGGCAATTTTTTTTATGATTCCAATCTACTGGTTCTAAGGATGCTTCATAGAGAATAACAGTTCTCTGTTCCATGTGGTTTGAGAAATATGGGCATTTTAATTTGCTTCTATTTTTACCCCCGGGGTTCCCACGGGGCTTTCCAGGCATCAATCAATTACTTAGGAGCCATTTAAACTACATGCCAAATTTGGTTTAAATCGGCCCACTGGTTCTTGAAATACAAATTTTGAGTAGAGAACAAAATGGATATGTTCACACAGAGAGCCCAAATATTGACCTACCAACTTCCCTTGAACAAACTTTAATCTTCAACACCAAGGCATGCTCACCAAGGGATGCTCCATACCAAATATCAAGGCATTCTCTCTGGTGGTTCATGAGAAGATTTTTAAAGATATTTAGGCTTTTGGGGCATTAACCAGAAGCTGAAGATGGCAGCTGCTTCATTTAAACAAAATAGAAAGGGTATACTCAATAGATGGTCTGTGCAATATATGTTTGAATTTGGCTTAATGGTTGTGAAGAAGAAGATAAGTTTCCAAAAGTTAATGGACACCAGACACAATAGCTCACACTGACTTGGTGTCAGGTGAGCTAACAAGAGGCCCCATGGGTTCTGAGGCACTCACCTGGCCATAGTTGTATAAAGAAGGATTTAATTAGCATCTTTGGATAGTTAACACTACAGAGGTATGAAGTAATTTAATTATTTATAACTCTGTTGTCCATGCCAGATGATTTTTTTTTGGTATTGGGATCCTACCACAGAAATAATGCCAAGATTTTCAGTAATGGAAAACTAGGGAATCCAAATATCCACCTAGGGACATAACTTGAACAAACTTGAAGGATGTTGTATACCAAATATCAAATGATTCTGACTGGTAGTTCTGGAGAAGATTTTGAGAATATTCCCAATTTTGCACTATGTTAAAATTTGCACCCGCCCCACATACAGAACTCAAATATCGACCCAGGGACTTTATTCAAACAAAATGAATCTGAACCCTCTAAGGATGCTTTATACCAAATAGGGAGCCCTAATATTAACCCAAAGACTTGATTTTAACAAACTTTGATCTTACTTCCTAAAGGATGTTGTGCACCAAATATCAAAAGATTCTGACTGGTGGATCTGCTGAAGAAGATTTTCAAAGATTATTCCTCACATTGCACTAAGTTCAAATTCAGGCTCCCTTAGAGAGCCCAATTATAAACCGATTGACTTGAGTTGAACAAATTGGATCCAACTCCTGTAAATGTATGCTATACATTAAATGATTCTGAGTGGTGTTTCTGGAGAAGAGTTTTAAAGATTGTTCCTCATATTGGACTAAATTAAAATTTGGACTCCAATAGGGAACCCAAATACTAACCCAGGGACTTAGTTTCAACAAAATGAGATCTAATGTTCCTAAGGATGCTGTATACCAAATATCAAAAGATTAAAAATTGGTGGATCTGAAGAAAATTTTTAAGTTAAAATATGACTCCCGCCACTCTATAGGAAGCCCAAATATTAACCATGGGACTTGATTTGAACAATCGTGAATCTGAACCTAATAACAATGATGTATACCAAACATTAAAAGATTCTGACTGATTGTTCTGAAGAAGATTTTTAAAGATTAGTCCCCATACTGAATTAAAAAATTGGGCTCCAGTATTAAGCCCAAATATGGACCAAGGGGCTTCATTTTAACAAACTTGTATCTGACCTTCCTATGGATGCTGTATACCAAATATCAAAATATTCTGATTTGTGGTTTTGGAGAGAAAAAAAAAGACTTTTTTTTTTAATTTTTGCAAATATGCTGATTCAGCATTCCCCCCCCCCCCTCACCCCACCCCCCTACCCCATACAGAATATCCTTCCTTGAATCACTGTAGATTTTCAAATGAATTATTCCTGAATGATCCCATGTTTGAAGCCATCAAAACTTGAAATTTTTAAACACCAAGTAAACAGACACACAAACAGGCACACAATCCAAGAGACAAGAAATGATTAATGGTGGGAATGGACCTCTGTGCAAGAGTAAACATCATGTACAGAGAACTATACAAGACTCTTTATGTCTTTATGTTTTTGTTATTTGGCTCACTTTTTTATGGTTTGGTGGGAGTGGGTGTTTTAAAATTAAGTGGTTGGCCTGGTTCTCAGAATGAGCCAGCTCAGCAATGTCTAGGCCAGTGGTAATGGTGGAAAAATATACTGCAATGCCTCAGAAATGACAACAAAATTCTCCAGCTTTATAGCCTACATTGCCCCCCAAGTTTTCTATGAGATAATTTAATCCACGATACCTTGTTTGACTGAGCTCAGGGAACTCTGCGAAACAAGATATGGATTACATGGCTTCCTTTTTCACCAAATTATAGGACGTAAGCCAAATAATGGTTGAGTATTCTGGTTGAATGTACTTGCCTGGAACTTAATTAAACACCCCCTGAAATGTTTCATGACAGTGAAGTTGCAGTTACTGATTATTATGTTTTAATGATGGCTTTGTCTTGCAGTACATTTCATCTCATGAAACATGATGTTTCTGGCTGATAGCTTACCCCAAACATATCCATCCCCTCATCCATGTGAAGCATGCTACCCACGAATGTCACAAAAAACACTATCATCCACATGCAATATCTGTGTATAAAACAATAAAATTTGTCACTTCTTTTATCAGTAAATGTAGATGTGGCAAGGAGGAGACTGTCAGAGGCACTAAGATGGCAAATTGTTGGCATGCATGCAGCAGGCATGTCATTCAAAGCTACTGGAATGCAACTTGGCTATAGGCATTCTGTCATCAGCAGACTTGTCCACAAAAATCAACAAACCAACAATGTTAAAGACCGACCAAGGCTGGAAAACCCCAAAAGACCTTTCCTCGGGAAGATCGGAGTCTGGCACGCTTCGTTAGGCATGAACCCTTTGCTTCAAGTGGGGTTTTGAAATGCCTTTGGCTCCCCAACAGGCATTTGTGCAACAGAACTGTCCGAAACCCTCTCAAAGCACTGTGTATGAAGTCCAGAAGGGTCATCAAGTGTCCAGCTCTGTCCAATCAGCATGAAAGACAATGTTTGGAGTGGTGTATGGCACAACAACATTGGAATCTCAGGACATAGAGGAGAGTGCCTTGGTCAGACGAGAGTAGGTTCCTGCTTCACGTCACAAATGGTCGCATGAGTGTGTGGAGGCATAGAAATACTGCTTACATGCCCAGGAACATCAGATCTACTGCTGCTTATGTTGGAGGATCAGTAATGATCTGGAGATGCCTCTCTCATGACTATAAACTTGATATGGTGACTGTACGTGGGAATCTCAATGATCTTCAGTACATTCTCAATTCAGTTGTCGTGCCTCATTTTAACAACCACCCATTGGCTACTCGCCCTGCATTCATGAACGACAATGCAAGGCCACATCGTTCCCATGCTGTGAGAGCATTCCTTCAGAACATCACTATTACAACACTACCTTGGCCTGAAATGAGCCTTGATTTGAATCCCTTAGAACACATCTCAGACTTTTTTGGATGCCGTTTGCAAGCAAGGGATCCGTCTGTGTAGAATTTGTCCGATTTGGAAGCTGCATTGTATGAGGTGTGGCAGCAGTTGCCTCTGGACAGTATCAGAAGGCTCAATGATAGTATTAGGAGGAGGATTCATTTTTTGTCAGTAATTACCATCATCGTTTCATCATGGACCGCTCCAGCACCATACTTGTTGAGAGAACATTTTTCCATCAAAAACATTAGTGACAGACATGTGTAATTAGTGCCATTAAAATACTGCATATTTTCATCACTGTGTTATCTTTCATTTGTCAATAGACCATTCTTTCTGCAAACAATCACTTTTGGACATCTTAAAGATAGCATGAAAGTAACGACAGTTTCTACTAACACCATTGCGAAAAAAACAGAGGGTGCTTAATTAAGTTCCAGGTGTATATATTCCGAACTCTCCAAGTTGTTATTCAATCATATATACTATAAATATATTTACCTCATCTGCTTGTGAGAGAGGATTAAATAATGTCAAGTCTCTTGTTCCATATTTGTCAACCAAATTTCTTGGATTTATAATTAACTGAAAAGAGAAAAAAGGCATACCAGTAAATGTTTATTTATTTACCAAATCCATTATTGCTTCTTGAAAGCTGCCATTAATCCAGGGCTTATAATTTTTATCATTTACTGGGGTTTATAATGACACTTTCAACAGACAGTTTTACGGGTGGTGGAATCTGGAATACCTAGAGAGAACCACAGATCAGTGGTGAGTAACTGTCAGATTCTCTACCTTACTGATCTTGCACAAGTCGAGTCAGCATCGGGGGAGGGCAAGTGCATCATCGACATGCTTTACACTTTTGCACAATGTGGTACCTTTCTCCCACTTGCAGTGTGCAAAATTTAACGAGAATGCTCGTTTCGTTCGCGTGGTGGTTACGCAAATTTAAATCTATGTGAATGGATGTCCGGTTAGCCAAAAGTTGCATCTTGAATGGTAAAGTTTGAGTAACTTAACTGGTAGAGTGCTAAAGTTTTTCTCAGCCTCAAGATTTGTTCACACATTTTTGTCTTGTTACATTTTATGGGAGAGTGCCTATAGGCACTCTCTCATAAATTGTAACAATGCAAATCGATGGAGTGAAGTAATTTTACTTCCAAGATAATAAGAAGGAAATCCACAAAATATGAAGTCTTCAACTTTAGATACCCACAGTTCAGAATAAAGCCCGAAAATGAGCTTCCAGCACTCTACCAGTTAACCAGCCTTTCTTGTGTCTGATAGATTTCTAGACTTTTGCTTTGAGAGGCTATACATGCATTTGTTTCTATTCCACGCAATATATGAATACTTGTTAATGATAAAAAAGCAATCTTCCAAGAATTTTTACCTAGCCGATCATTCGGTTAGTCATCTCCTAACCATGTGAACGGTCTGTCGGTTAGAGACATTTTTGAAATTTTGCACACTACACTTGGGTTATTGGGATTAAGTGTCTTGACCAAGGACACAACATAGATGATGCGGGGCAGTATTGAAATTATGACTGTCAGAGCTGGCATCCAATGCTCTAACCCAGCGTGTCACAGCATTCCCAATCCAATGCTGATACCTATCTTTCTGTTAATGAGCATGGATACAAGCACATTATTCTCACAATCGGAATGATAGTCCATTATCTTCCCAGTCTCTAGCCCAAGCTGGTACCATAGCAGCAAAATCCATATAATTCAATATTTCTAAATTGAACAAGAGCTGGACTTTCGTCCGGTGCATACCCCCACGTGGTGTACCACCTAGTGTGGGCATACCTATGACCAACAAATATTATTTATAAATATTCTCGTATGGACTGACAGACAGATGTACAGATGGATGTACGCAATCCAGTATAATCCTCCCCCACCCCCGAAAGTTTTCAACAATTTGTAAGTCAAAAGGTATGGTAAATTGTTTGGTGTTTGGAAGTTTTATGCAATGAGGCAGAAGCCTTTGTCATAGGCAAACTGCATGCCATATTTCACTGAAATACGATAACTCCAATCCAGTATACCCTCTCCCCCCCCCACCCCCATTTTCTTCAAAAGTTTTCAACAAATTCCAACACTTTCTAAGTCAAAAGGTGTGATAAATTGTATGGTGTTTGGAAGTTTTATGCAATGAGGCAGACGCCTTTGTCATAGGCAAACTGCTTGCCGTATTTCACTGAAATCCGATAACCCATACCCGAGATACAGGCTGAACAGACAAATAATGTCTATTTCCTACAATTTCTAAGTCAAAAAAGGGGGATAACTCTAAAAAGGAGAATGTGAGAAATATCATTGAATCCTTTTTTTAAAGCCTATACCATAAGGAGTGTTCATGGCAAATTTCATTGCAATAGAACATTTGATACCCGAGATACAGGCTGAACAGATAAAATTTGGCTCGGAAGGACACAATTTCTAAGTGAACAAGTAATAAAAAAAACTAGAGGGGGTATCAGTACCACGTGGCTCACCAACAGGTGGCCAATGTAAAGGATGTGGCTGGAGAAAAAAAAAATTCAAAACCTGCATACAAAAGTCCAAAATTAAAGAAAATAAGCAGCTAAAGGGTTAAATAATATAATAATAACCCCTAAGAAGCATGCTAACATAAAATAGGAACCATGGCAATATGCTATAAGGTAAGTCTCCACTTTGAAAAAAAGAAAGACAAACCTCAAAACCTGCACATAAAAGTAAAAATAAAAGCATCACATTTGTTTTAATGGTTTAAAATTGAGAAAAATACACTGATAATGTCACAGTAACCACCATGGCAATATGCCAGTAAGGTTAAACCCTACCTGAAAAATATCCTCTTGGAAGAAAAGAAAGAAAAACCTCAAAACCTGCACATAAAAGTCAAAAAAGTATCACATTTGTTTCAAAGGGTTAAAATTTAGAAAAAATACCCTGAAAATGTTACAATAACCAGCGTGGCAATATGCCAGTGAGGTAAAACTCCACTTAAAAAAAATATCAAAACCTGCACACAAAAGTACAAAACCTGCACACAAAAGTCCAAAATTAAAGTAAACTAGAGGGGGTATCAGTACCCCATGGCTCACCAACAGGTGGCCAATGTAAAGGGGTGGCTGGAGTAAAAAAAAAAGTTCAAAACCTGCACACAAAAGTCCAAAATTAAAGAAAATAAGCAGCTAAAGGGTTAAATAATATAATAATAACCCCTAAGAAGCATGGAGATATGCTGCAAGGTAAATCTCCACTTGGGAGAAAGGAAAAAAAAACCATCAAAACCTGCACGCAAACATCAAAATAAGTCTAAAATTTGATTCAAAGGGTTAAAATTAAGACAAAAAACCCTGGAAAAGAGTTAAATGTTATAGTGAACCACCATAGCAATATGCAGAAACTCTACACTTGGAAGAAAGGGAAAAAAAAAAACCCATGAAAACCTGCACGCAAACGTCAAAATAAGTCTAAAAATCTATTCAAAGGGTTAACATTTTTTTAAAAATGCACTGGAAAGATATCAATGTTATAATAACCACCACTGCAATATGCAGTGAGGTCAACCTCACTTGAAATTGTTTTTTTTATCACAACCTGTACATAAAAGTAAGAAACTGTAAGCCTAAGTCCAAAAGCTGTACATAAAAGTCCAAAATTGAAGTAATTCAGCAGGAAAAGGGTTAAATAATACAAACATAGCCCTAAGATGCATGTTTACATACAATAGAAAGCATGGACATATGTTGCAAGGTAAATCTCTACTTGGAAGAAAGGAAAAAAAAACATCAAAACCTGCACGCAAACATCAAAATAAGTCTAAAATTTGATTCAAAGGGTTAAAATTAAGACAAAATACCCTGGAAAAGAGTTAAATGTTATAGTGAATCACCATAGCAATATGCAGAAACTCTACACTTGGAAGAAAGGAAAAAAAAAAAACCCATGAAAACCTGCACACAAACGTCAAAATAAGTCTAAAAATGTATTCGTAGGGTTAAAAAATTTTTAAAAATGCACTGGAAAGATATCAATGTTATAATAACCACCACTGCAAAATGCAGTGAGGTCAACATGACTTGAAATTGTTTTTTTTATCACAACCTGTACATAAAAGTAAGAAGCTGTAAGCCTAAGTCCAAAAGCTGTACATAAAAGTCCAAAATTGAAGTAATTCAGCAGGAAAAGGGTTAAATAATACAAACATAGCCCTAAGATGCATGTATACATACAATAGAAAGCATGGACATATGCTGCAAGGTAAATCTCCACTTGGAAGAAAGGAAAAAAAAAACATCAAAACCTGCACGCAAACATCAAAATAAGTCTAAAATTTGATTCAAAGGGTTAAAATGAAGACAAAATACCCTGGAAAAGAGTTAAATGTTATAGTGAACCACCATAGCAATACGCAGAAACTCTACACTTGGAAGAAAGGAAAAAGAAAAAAAACCCATGAAAACCTGCACGCAAACGTCAAAATAAGTCTAAAAATCTATTCAAGGGGTTAAAAATTTTTTAAAAATGCACTGGAAAGATATCAATGTTATAATAACCACCACTGCAATATGCAGTGAGGTCAACCTCATTTGAAATTGTTTTTTTTTATCACAACCTGTGCATAAAAGTAAGAAGCTGTAAGCCTAAGTCCGAAAGCTGTACATAAAAGTCCAAAATTGAAGTAATTCAGCAGGAAAAGGGTTAAATAATACAAAAATAGCCCTTGGATGCATGTTTACATACAATAGAAAGCATGGACATATGCTGCAAGGTAAATCTCCACTTGAAAGAAAGGAAAAAAAAAACATCAAAACCTGCACGCAAACATCAAAATAAGTCTAAAATTTGATTCAAAGGGTTAAAATTACGACAAAATACCCTGGAAAAGAGTTAAATGTTATAGTGAACCACTATAGCAATATGCTGAAAGTAAAAAAAAATTTGAAAAGCCAAAAAATCAAAACCTGTACACAAAAGTTCAAAATATTTGAGAGCAGACGCCGACGCCCACATGAGGGCTATGCCATAGGCTCACACAACTAACGTTGGTGAGCCAATAAGCAGCTAAAGGGTTAAATAATATAAAAATAGCCCAAGAAGCATCCTAACATAAAATAGGAACCATGGCAATATGCTACAAGGTAAGTAGCCACTTGGAAGAAAAAAAAGACAAACCTCAAAACCTGCACATAAAAGTAAAAAAAAGTATCACATTTGTTTCAAGAGGTTAAAATTGAGAAAAATACCCTGTCACAGTAACCACAATGGTAATATGCCAGTAAGGTGAAAGTCTACTTGAAAAATATCCACTTGGAAGAAAAGAAAGACAAACCTCAAAACCTGCACATAAAAGTATCACATTTGTTTCAAAGGGTTAAAAGTTAGAAAAATACCCTGAAAATGTTACAGTAACCACCATGGCAAAATGCCAGAGAGGTAAAACTCCACTTAAAAAAAAATATCAAAACCTGCACACAAAAGTACAAAACCTGCACACAAAAGTCCAAAATTAAAGTAAATAAGCAGCTAAAGGGTTAAATAATATAAAAATAGCCCAAGAAGCATCCTAACATAAAATAGGAACCATGGCAATATGCTACAAGGTAAGTCAACACTTGGAAGAAAAGAAAGACAAACCTCAAAACCTGCACATAAAAGTAAAAAAACATCAAAACCTGCACACAAACGTCAAAATAAGTCCAAAATTTGATTCCAAGGGTTAAAATTAAGACGAAATACCCTGGAAAAGAGTTAAATGTTATCGTGAACCCTCACAGCAATATGCAAAGAAGAAAAACATTTTTTTAAAAGCACAAAAATCCAAACCTGTAAACAAAAGAAGTCCAAAATTGAAATAATTAAGCAGGAAAAGGGTTAAAGAATACAACGTAGCCCTAAGATGCATGTTTACATACAATAGAAAGCATATACTACAAGGTAAATCAACACTTGGAAGAAAGGAAAAAAAATACATGAAAACTTGCACCCAAACGTCAAAATAAGTCTAAAAATCTATTCAAAGGGTTAAAATTTTTTAAAAAATGCACTGGAAAGATATCAATGTTATAATAACTACCACTGCAATATGCAGTGAGGTCAACCTCACTTGAAATTGTTTTTTTTTATCACAATCTGTACATAAAAGTAAGAAGCTGTAAGCCTAAGTCCAAAAGCTGTACATAAAAGTCCAAAATTGAATTAATTCAGCAGGAAAAGGGTTAAATAATACAAACATAGCCCTAAGATGCATGTATACATACAACAGAAAGCATGGACATATGCTGCAAGGTAAATCTCCACTTGGAAGAAAGGAAAAAAAAACCATCAAAACCTGCACGCAAACAGCAAAATAAGTCTAAAATTTGATTCAAAGGGTTAAAATGAAGACAAAATACCCTGGAAAAGAGTTAAATGTTATAGTGAACCACCATAGCAATATGCAGAAACTCTACACTTGGAAGAAAGGAAAAAAAAAAAACCCATGAAAACCTGCACGCAAACGTCAAAATAAGTCTAAAAATCTATTGAAGGGGTTAAAAAAATTTTAAAAATGCACTGGAAAGATATCAATGTTATAATAACCACCACTGCAATATGCAGTGAGGTCAACCTCACTTGAAATTGTTTTTTTTTATCACAACCTGTACATAAAAGTAAGAAGCTGTAAGCCTAAGTCCAAAAGCTGTACATAAAAGTCCAAAATTGAAGTAATTCAGCAGGAAAAGGGTTAAATAATACAAACATAGCCCTAAGATGCATGTTTACATACAATAGAAAGCATGGACAAATGCTGCAAGGTAAATCTCCACTTGAAAGAAAGGGAAAAAAAAACATCAAAACCTGCACGCAAACATCAAAATAAGTCTAAAATTTGATTCAAAGGGTTAAAATTACGACAAAATACCCTGGAAAAGAGTTAAATGTTATAGTGAACCACTATAGCAATATGCTGAAACTAAAAAAAAATTTGAA
The DNA here is from genome assembly GCA_031216915.1 of Pictodentalium vernedei. Taxonomy (NCBI): domain Eukaryota; kingdom Metazoa; phylum Mollusca; class Scaphopoda; order Dentaliida; family Dentaliidae; genus Pictodentalium; species Pictodentalium vernedei. The sequence continues at coordinate 247,496,474 of CM062289.1, forward strand.
AAGCCAAAAAATCAAAACCTGTACACAAAAGTTCAAAATATTTGAGAGCGGACGCCGATGCTGATGCCGACATGAGGGCTATGCCATAGGCTCACACAACTAACGTTGGTGAGCCAAAAAAAACCATCAAAACCTGCACGCAAACATCAAAATAAGTCTAAAATTTGATTCAAAGGGTTAAAATGAAGACAAAATACCCTGGAAAAGAGTTAAATGTTATAGTGAACCACCATAGCAATATGCAGAAACTCTTCACTTGGAAGACAGGAAAAAAAAACCCCATGAAAACCTGCACGCAAACGTCAAAATAAGTCTAAAAATCTATTAAAGGGGTTAAAAAATTTTTAAAAATGCACTGGAAAGATATCCATGTTATAATAACCACCACTGCAATATGCAGTGAGGTCAACCTCACTTGAAATTGTTTTTTTTTATCACAACCTGTACATAAAAGTAAGAAGCTGTAAGCCGAAGTCCAAAAGCTGTACATAAAAGTCCAAAATTGAAGTAATTCAGCAGGAAAAGGGTTAAATAATACAAACATAGCCCTAAGATGCATGTTTACATACAATAGAAAGCATGGACATATGCTGCAAGGTAAATCTCCACTTGAAAGAAAGGAAAAAAAAACCATCAAAACCTGCATGCAAACATCAAAATAAGTCTAAAATTTGATTCAAAGGGTTAATATTACGACAAAATACCCTGGAAAAGAGTTAAATGTTATAGTGAACCACTATAGCAATATGCTGAAACTAAAAAAAAATTTGAAAAGCCAAAAAATCAAAACCTGTACACAAAAGTTCAAAATATTTGAGAGTGGACGCCGACACCGACGCCGACATGAGGGCTATGCCATAGGCTCACACAACTAACGTTGGTGAGCCAAAAATAACTAGTGTGGGCATACCTATGACCAACAAATATTGTAGAAAATAATAATTTACTTAAGTTATGTGGACATACCTATGACCAACAAATATTATAGAAAATAATAATTTACTTAAGTTATGAATAATCTCGGACGGACTCACACACGGATGCACAGACGGACGGACGCACGGACGGATGCATGTAATCCAGTATACCCCCATTTTCTTCGAAAGTGGGGGTATAATAATCCTGTTACTTTCATAAAACATTTGAATGTCAAACCATTTACCACACTTTCAAAATGCATAGTGTAGATTGTAGATTAAACTGTTTATTGAACAAAAATTCTTGTGATCTTCTGAAGAAATAACACTTTATCTAACACCCACGATATGAAATATTATTACTTTTCAGAAATTTTTTTTCAAAACATTTCAATAAACCATATCATGTGACCACTCAGTGGAACGAACTCAATGAGCTTGTTCCAATGAGGGGGTCATATGATATGAATTTTGTTGAATTTTTTTGAATTTTGTTTTTTTCAATGGCCCAATTTGTGAATTACGCAGGCAGATTTTTTTCTGATTTGTTAGGTAAAGGGTTAAACTGCCAACCACTGAATTTCCCATGTTTATAGACATTTTCAACCTTGATACAACCAATACAGACATTTCAACTATGATATCTTGTTTGACAGATCTATGAGCTCTATCAAACACGATATAATAGAATAAATTATTAATTTATCCCAAGAATAGGAGAAAATGACCAAATTCCTGTTAAATGAAACTCCTGCTGATTTTTAGATGGCAATATAGTTATTCAATTAACATGTAGTTGGGTGATCTGATGAACGGTCGATAGATAATCTTGCTCAAAACTTACAATTTGAAGAAAGAATAGAGCAGTTAATTCAGTGCACAAAGTATCTATCTTGGTAAGGATCACACAAGATGATTGGGTACAGGTGAACTCTCTTAACTGAATAGCCACGTAGCCAGTAAAAATGATTCAATCACCAGGTTTATTTAATTAATAAGGATTCGATCTCTTTCCTCTGTTCTAGAGATAAGCTGAGCCTTTATTCTATTTAATAAATTAAATGCCTGTATTGGATTTACTCTGGCCAAATAGGTCAAAAATAAGGAGAATTCACTGATTGCCATGGTAATAGCTCTACATATTATAAGATTTTTGTATTCAATGGACAGGCGTTTATTCTATAACCTCCATGTCATTAACAGGGCAAAGTTGTACTTGATATATGGTTTTGTATTTCAGGATTATTCAATTAACCCTTTACCCAACGTAACAGCCAAAACCGGCCAGTGCTATTCGCAAAAATCACCAATTAATTTTCATTATTTTTTCATTTTTTGTTTCAAAAACATAGGTTATGACCCCTAGTTGGAACGTGCTCGGCGAGCTCGTTCCAATGAGGGGTCATAACTTATGTTTTTGAGACAAAAAATGAAAAAAATTAGTTATTCAAGAATTATTTTTGCAAGTGTTATCTGCTTTTCATGTTGGGTAAATGGTTAACAGTTATCCAGTATTAAGTGGGCTCCATTGTACTTAGACATCTTATGGGTGGACATCCATGCACACTCTTACTTTGCTTACTTTCCCAGTAGAAATTTTAGAACCCAACAAGCAGTCTAACAGACTGCCCCTAAATTACTAATTTGTTTGCTGGGTGGACAAGTTTCATTGGAATTCCACAAAAGGGTTGAGGCAGCAGAGACTCAATGAAAGTGAGCGGAGTACAAATGTCCAAGGCCCCAAAGACCTACCATGGTTCACCCCAAAGGGAAAACACTTCGAGAAATCGATCCGCAGAAATGCCATTTCCCTGATTCTTAAGTCTTGATCTAAGCAAAGAAAGGTGCAAATAGTGCATATGTCAGTATGTCAGAGGTCACAGATAGGGTACTGCAAATAGAGCATTTCCACTCAAAAAATTTGAATCAAACAAATATCGAAAATCGAATATGGATGAGTAGACATTTCTTCTGTTAGAAACCCATGTGGCATACTAAGGTTAGGGGTGTCATGAATATCAGGTATTGGTGTTTATTTATTTACTAGTTCTTAATGCCACATCAGCATCTATGGCTATGTTGAGGTGATAAAACAGTACAGGTAAACATCTCATTATCTTAAATATAGAAAAATAAATGTTTAAAATCAGGATCCATTTACAATGTAATGACATGGAAACTAACTGATAACAGTAATTACTTACAATACAATCAGAGTAATGAATGCTATGTAATTCAATTGGTTGAAGAAAAATGAAGGCAGAATCTTGATTTAAAAGAGTAAAAACAATTTAAAATTTGGTAAGAAGGTTGATTTCTTTAAGAAATGACAGAATTTTGTGTGGGCTAGTATGATAATGATGATCTTTGTGAGATTCTACATTGAAATTACTGCCATCTGACATGATTAAAATCAATACAATGCAGAGAATGTACTCAGCCATCAAAGGACAATAACAGGGAACAATTTCAGGCCACATATCTCCCTTCAATAAAAAACAATGTGTACGTCTTGTATAACCAATATGACACAGTGTCAGAATTACATGATTTTTTCTACAAAGATTACAAGGCGAGAAATTATAAAAAATATTGGGTCAGAAGCAATTAAGCATGTTTGTTGTGCCATCCCACTCCGCCTGCCACACACACTTCATATATTTAGTGGTATGTGGTTTGTAATCACTGAACGAAATCTTAAAATCAGTGATAGGCTTGTTTAAAGCATGTTTTGTGGCACTGTCTGCCCTGGTGTTACAGGAAGATATCATCATGTCCAGGTAACCAGCAAAACACAATTCCATATTGGTTATACATAAGGCCACACAAAGTATATCTTCTGTTTACTCAGGCCATTATTTGTGAAATTGCATGCGGGCGAGCGGTTTTTTATTTTATTTTTTATTTCAGTAATTACTTTTTTGCCATCAAAAGTTCATGTTCTTGGTTCAAGTTTTAGGTCTCATAATCTACAGAATAGCATGGGTGGTGGTGTATTTCATCCCTTGAGTGCAAGAAGACTTTGCAATGGTAAAGCATTGCAAAGCCTTCTTGCACTCAAGGGAGAAATTCATCAATTTTTTTAACTTGGGTAAAATATCAGACATAAACCATTTAATTTTTATTTTTTTTAAGTTTAAATTGGTTATAAAAAGAGAGCCTGCGGCAGCCAAAAGGACCATGCGGGAGGGCCTGAGAAACAGATTTTTTATTTTTTTAGGCCTAAGCATATTCAACTTCTCATGAATTTCCATTATTTGAGAGTTCTTCAACCTGGGGCCTAGTACAGCTGGCAAAGAGGAAAGAGAGTCAGAGAAAAAATGAAAAAACATTATTTCCTGTTCATTCTGAATGTGTTCAACAGGCCTCGAAATAACAAGATTTTGATAAACCTTCCAGCAGGTCGCCTCATTTGACAATGGTTAACCTGTTGATCGGTTACCTAGATTTTTTTCATAAACCTATTGGTTAACCATTGCATTAAAAGTATTAATACTGACAAAGCTTCTAACATACCCAACTACAGTTCCTCCCAAATTAGTTTGGCATTTAGACACAAGGGACCCAAGGCAGGCACAGTACAAATCAGGAACATACACATACTCCCCCCCCCCCCCCCCCCCACACACACACACCTACACACGCACATTCACAGATGCACACATTAACATTTGTTGTTCTTTGCTTTATATGATTTTTGTGTCTTATAAAAATTAAAGAATTTTAATTGTTTATTTTGCTGTGTGGCTTATTATTTGAGAAACCCAAACACATTTGTCTTGAACTGGGAGTGAGATTTGGGCAATTGTGTGGGGATGGGGTCGAGTACTGTCGATGGACGTCTGTATTATGAATACATTGAACTTCAGGGCATGGGAGTTGCATTGGCAGTCTCTGATTAACATTGGAAAAGAAACGAATTGTAAATCGTATCTACCTTCCCCTACATTTCATCCGGAGAATGTAATACAAAGTTCCAAACTAAAACTTTATTTGTGCCACAATGTTCGAAATCATTTAGAAAAAAACATGTTCACAACCACGCTGGCTGTTTATTAAAATGGAATAAGCACGTAAATAAATCAGCATTGGTGAATAAAAGATGTTTCCATAATGTGTTCGAAAATTTTTCTCATGGATTGGTAGGGTAAAAAGGGGTGGAATGCAAATAATTAACAACAGCTCATTTGATTTTCAATATGTCTCCTTTTTATTGCATCGAAGACTTATTTTCAGCTTCGCGCAGTGCGAGAGTTAATACCTCACGTGCAGTATATGTATTAACAAAGCAGTTAGCTCCCTTTAGCTGTAACAGACAATCATCTTTCTCAGAATGGAAACAAATTAATTGTTTCGAGAGCCAGAGGGCACCGCGAGTTGGTACTGCAGATCTTCAGTACTGTTAATACTATAGATTTATACCCCCACAAGTACAGTAAGGATTGGAACACGCTGTATGATAACCACATGAGCATTTTGTTCTCGTTTTGTTCACTGCAGTGCTTCTTTTAAATCAGTGGGAGGAAAAACGTTGAAAACTTTTCTCATCCCGTAACAATAACTGTATTGGTATCTTGAAGTTTTAAGGACCAAGGAAGGTGAATTATATATTTATTGATCAGAATATCTATAACTGGAGCCTGAATATATCTCTGTGAGAAAAAGGGCATCACATTGTGTCAACAGCCATCCATGCACAACTCCAAGAAAAGTGGGTAAACAAACAGATCATCACGGCATCAAATTCCTTACAAAATTAGACTCATCGCCTGAGAGCTTGATACTGTACCTTTTAAGCAGATGACAATGTCTATTCATGTGCTGCCACATATTATATCATCAAATGTACAAATACCTATGAGCCACTCTTTGTGGGTATATATCTTACAGTGTAGTCAGGGTTTAGTCTATTTCATATACTTCAGTTATCTTCCAACTGAAGGCCAGTTGATAAAGTAGAAAAAATTAACCTAATTGTATGAAAGTTGAAATCATCACCCAATTGCAACTAAACTGATTACATTTGCAAACAATATTTCCAAGGAACATTTATATATTGACATATTTTGTGCTCTCCGGTTTTGAAACTCATTGTGTAATTAAGTAGCATAACTGGAAAAAAATGTGGTGAGAACATGCCCACTAGGCCCCCCTTCACACCCCCAATCATAAATATCCACAGAGTGGGTGATCCACCTGAATGCATTCTATTTTATGCTATAAAGAAGTGTATCAACCTCTGTTTGTAATGATAATCGTGTAACATTAATACATACATCATTTTTTAGCTGTCTGTATTTTGCTCTCCATTCTCTCGTTTTAATTGTCCACTGATCTACATCTTCTGGTAGAACCTCCAGAAATAACTAGAAAGACATTTAAAAATACAGTTTCCTCCAACGTAATTATGAAAATAAATAAATTTATTAGGACCACTTTCTGCAACTATCGAAGAAACTTAGAAGGCTACCCTCCAAAGAAAATCTCTGTGAAGTTTGGATGGGTTTGATCCAGTGGTTCTGTAGAAGCAACAGAAATGCCAAAGTTAATGTATGATGGATAACAGACAATGGATGTCAGATGCAAAGTGATGGCAATAGCTCACCCTGATTTTCAGTCAGGTTAGCTAAAAACAGACTTTTAAAAAGCCTCCCAATAATCAAGAGAACCTAATGAACTGACAAGCAGATTATCTGTCTATGCACCAACAGGCACCTTAGCTGGTCCTCTGAAACACCAGTGAACCATTAATCAACATTAAAGCTAGACTTGTGCCCATCAAGTAACTCAGCTGCAGAATGCATGGAGAAAATTATATAAAAATTGAAATGAATCATCTGTAGGTTTATTGGAGTATGAATGTGAGATGGGCATGTAAAGTTGTATGAAGTGCATGCATTTCATACAACTTAACACACACATCCCACATTCATATTGTGACAAGGGCTATGCAAAGCATGGGCCACTGCCACCAATCCATAGGTATGTTTGAAGTAGCCTTAAAGGTATTGTGGGACAGAAAAATCTTCTAAGTCAAAAGAGTGAAAACAGAAAAAATTTCCAAGTTGAAAGAGTGAAAATGGGCCATAACTCTGGGACAAATTATTGGACAGTATCCGATCGTTATGCATATCTGTTCCCCCATACAGGTCTATCCGCAAACCAAAGGAGATCGAAATCCGACCAACGGCTTTGAAATTTCAATGCAAAACATTTGTATGGACAGACGGACAGACAGACAGACAGACAGATGGACGGAGGGCTTCAATAGATTCCCTTCAATCCTCCTTTGGTGGTCGGGGGCATAATGCAGCACCAGATAATTCATTTCAACTCTTAAATTACCCACTTCATACAAAACTTAACACACCCATCTCACATTCCTACTCTGATAAAGCGACAGATAATTCATTTCAATTTTTATAATTTAATTCAAGGTGTTTGTATATTATAATGTACCCTTACATGGCCGAAGTCCCGTTATTTATATCATTGCAGTCATACCAACTTTTGTGCAGACAAAAACTTTATTATTTTCAACATTGTCTAATACATGTGGTCTCGAATTCTGAAGAGAACAAGAGGCCCCGAGAGGCCTTAATTGTTCACATGAGAAGTTGTTTAAAGAAGGAGTTACGGTCACATTCAGCATGTATGGTTAATTGACGCACTTGAGCCCAAACCTGAGCCCAGATACTTGAGATTCAAACAAGCTTGAATCTGCCCCCTATGGATACTGAATACCAAATATCACAAGATTCTGAATGGTGGAAACAAAGAAGATTTTTAAAGAATATTCCTCATACTGCACTAACTTAAAAATTTGGCTTGCACAAGAAGTCAAATATGAAGACAGGGACTTGATCTGAATGAATCTGAATGATGGATCTGAAGATGATTTTTAAAGAATATTCTTCATATTGCATTAAGTTAAAATTTGGGCTTCCATAGGGAGCCTAAATATTCCTCACATTGCATAAAGCTAAGGAGCCCAAACAAAAACAAGAGGGACTTGATTTGAACAAACTTGAATCTGCTCCCTCCCCCCTCCCACCACCACACCACAACCACCAATAAGGATGCTGTGTACCAAATATCAAAGAATTTTTACTGGTGAATCTCAAGACAAAGGTTTTTTAAAGAAATTTCTCATATTGCAGAGAATATGAAGACGATTTTTAAAGAATAGTCCTCATGTCACACTAAGTTAAAAATTAAAAATTCAAGCTCACATGAGAAGCCAAAATGTGAACCCAGGGACTTTATTTAAGCTAACTTGAATCTGACCACCCCCACCCCATCCTCCCAAATGGATGTTATATCTCAAATATCAGAAGATTCTGACTGGTGGATCTGAAGATTTTTAAAGAATATTCCCCATATTTCAAAGTTAAAATTGGAAATAGGAACTCAGGGACTTGATTTGAAGAGGCTTGAATCTCACCCTCATAAGGATGCTGTATACCAAATATCAAATGATTTTGACTGGTGGATCTCAAGATGAAGGTTTTTAAATACATTTTCTCATATTGCATTAACTTAAAATTCAGGCTTCCTTTGGGAGCCCAAATTTAAATTTATTTATTTATTGGTGTTTAAGGTCACATATTTCTGCACAATGGCTAATCATGATTACGACAGTTTTACGGGTGGAGGAAGCCGGAGTACCCGGAGAGAAGCACCGAGCAACTGTCAGCTCCCAAACATACTAACCTCACACAAGCTGGGTTAGCACTGGTTGAAGACAAGTGCCCCATCAAAGTGCAGTATGCTTCAGTACACAGCATCAATGGGGGTGAAGTGTCTTGCCCAAGGACACAACACGGTTGCCGCAGGTGGGATTTAAACGGAAGACCTCTCGGATTGCTGTCTGTATCTCTACCTACTGAGCCACTGTGCCCCCACCCAAATTTAAAGCCAGGGCCTTCATTTGAACAAACTTGAATGTGACCCCCATATGGACATGATCAAATGATTCTGATTGGTGGTTCTGGAGAAGACTTTTTAAATTTTAGGGGGTTCAAACAGAGTTGCATCCCTTGTGGTATTCCCCATCGGCCTGACAATTTAACAAAATTGAATCGATATATGTCAAGGACATGCATATCAAATTTGGTTATATTTGGCCCAGAAGTTTCTTTAAAGAAGTCTAAAATGTAAAGTTCACACCAGAGGAATGGGAAGTGATCACTAAAGATCCCTTTGAGCTTTGCTCAGGTGAGCTAAAACCCAGTGTGAACAACCCACTTGAGTACTAACTAAAAGTGCACCTGCAGCAATTGCAGTTCAACTTCACCATTTGACATGCCCACAATTTTTTATTTGACAAATGGGCGGGACAAAACAAAAACATTGGTACGATTGGAAAATTATTCATCAACTTATGAAGAATGCACCTCGGCCAATCATATTCAAGCAAGTCAGACATCATTAAAGAAAAGTAAATTATGTAGGCTTGAAATTACCTTTTACACAATGGTAGTGAAAATAAAAGTGTGCTTTTATGGGTGTATTACAAAGAGCACTAACCTTCCAACAAACACTTCTGAATCTACTACTTCTTAAATATCCTTTTGATGCATTGCTTCTCAGAGACCGCAGGTAGTTCTGTTTTGTGAACAAATTCTTCCACTCAGTACTGAAAAGATATTAGGTTGACAACAAACTAATGATGTCATTCAATAATACCAAAAAAAAATATAAAAGTATTGCAGTATTGCAGCATTTTATTAACTTGCAAAGTACTTAATGTTTGCTTGGGCAAAATTCTGAAGAGAAAGGTACTGCAACTTGAAGGTTTCGAAACTCAGTGAATATGCTTCAAATTATCTTTAAAGTGAAATAATTTAGACTACTTGGGTTCGCCTTATTACAATTTATGGGAAAGTCCCCACAAGTGCTCTCCCATAAATTGTAACAAGACAAAGTTTAATAAAATATAATATATAATGGAGGTTAGCCTGAGTTCAAAGGTTACTAACAAGTTAAATAAAATATATTATACAAAAGTGTCAATGACACTGCAGCTCAACTTGTCCAAGAAGGGATTGAAATATATAGAAAGATCCAGTAACGCCAAGTCATTCACTCAAGTTTCTACAGAAAAGACATCACACCAAAGCTACATATGAAATCTGAAAAAATCAGGGGATGGGTGGGGACTGTTGGGTGTTCTAATGGAATTGTTGACAATTTATATGACAAATCCAAGATGACTGGTGGCAGTCATCTTTTTCAATGGAATGCAGAAAAATGTGTTAACTCCCATCTAGACATCATACCAATGTTACATATAAAATTTGAAAAAGATCGGGTAAGAGGTGCAGCCTGTAGGGTCTGGTAATGGAACTGTTGACAATTTTATATGCCAAATCCAAGATGGCCACTACCAGCCATGCTTTTCAACAAAATACAGAAAAATTTAATAGCTCCCATTTAGACATCACACCAAAGATACATATAGATTTTCGAAAAAGATGGGGTGAGGGATGTGGCCTGTACAGTGTACTAATGGGATTGTTGACAATTTATATGCAAAATCCAAGATGGCCACTGGCGGCCATGTTTTTAAACAAAATTCAGAAAAGTTTTATATCTCCCATCTAGACATCACACCAAAATAACATTTGAAAATTTAAAAAAACATTGGGTGAGAGATGCTGCTTGCAGGGTGTGCAAATGGAATTGTTGATTATTTATATGCCAAATCCAAGATGGCTGCTGGCAGCCATATTTTAAATCGAAATTCAGAAAAATTTGATAGCTCCCATCTAGACATCACACCAAAGCTATATATAAAATTTGAAAAAGATCGGGTGAGAGGTGTGGCCTGTAGGGTCTGCTAATGGAACTGTTGACAATTTATATGTCAAATCCAAGATGGCCACTACCAACCATGCTTTTCAATAAAATACAGAAAAATTTGATAGCTCCCATTTAGATGTCACACCAAAGATACATATGAAATTTCGAAAAAGATGGGGTGAGGGATGTGGCCTGTAGAGTGTGCTAATGGGATTGTTGGGAATTTATATGCCAAATCCAAGATGACCACTGGTGGCCATGTTTTTCAACAAAATTCAGAAAAGTTTTATAGCTCCCATCTAGACATCACACCAAAACTACATATGAAATTTGAAAAAAGGATTGGGTGAGATGCAGCCTACAGGGTGTGTTAATTGAATTGTTGACAATTTATATACCAAATCCAAGATGGCTGCTGGCAGCCATATTTTATAACGAAATTCAGAAATATTTGATAGCTCAGATCTAGACATCACACCAAAGCTATGAAATTCAAAATAGATCAGTTGAGAGATGTGGCCTGTAGAGTGTCCTAATGGAATTGTTGACACTTTATATCCAAATCCAAGATGACTGCTGACGGCCATGTGTTTCAACAAAATTCAGAAATATTCGATAGCTCCCATCTAGGCATCACACCAAAGCTACATATGAAATTTGAAAAAGATCGGGTGAGAGATGCAGTCTGTAGGATGTGCAAATGGAATTGTTGACAATTTATATGCCAAATCTAAGATGGCTGCTGGCGCCCATGTTTTTCAACGAAATTTGGAAAAATTTGATAGCTCCCATCTAGACATTGTCCCAAAGCCACAATCAAATTTTGGACTGATTGGGTGAGAACCATGGCCTGTAGATTGTGCTAAAGGAATTGTTGGACAGTTCATATCCAAATTCAAGATGGATGCTGGAAGCTAGGTTTTATAACGAAATTCAGAAAATTTTATAGCTCCCATCTAGACATCACACCAAAGCTATATATGAAATTCAAAAAAGATCAGTTGAGAGATGCAGCCTGTAGGGTGTGCTAATGGAATTGTTGACAATTTATATCCAAATCCAAGATGGCTGCTGGCAGCCATATTTTTCAACAAAATTCAGAAAAATTCAATAGCTGAATTTCAACAAAATTCAATAGCTCCCATCTAGACATCACGCCAAAGCTACAATGAAATTTGAAAAAGATCGGGTGGGAGATGTGGCCTGTAGGGTGTGCTAATGGAATTGACGACAATTTATATGCCAAATCTAAGTTGGCCGCTGGTGGCCATGTTTTTTAATGAAATCTGGAAAAATTTGATAGCTCCATCTAAACATTGCCCCAAAGCTACATATGAAATTTGGGACTGATCGGGTGAGAGCTGCAACCTGTAGGATGTGCTGAAGGAATTATGGATGGACAGAAATATGTACGGATGTATGTACAGACATACAGACGTATGGCAGATCACAACCCAATCCCAATAGCTCATATTTGACATCACGTTGAGCTAAAAACAGAAGTTAGCCTAAGTTCAATGGTAATAAGAGGTAAATCACATTTCAGCTTTGACAACTGTCAAAGCTGAACACATTTCAGCTTTGACAATTGTCAAAGCTGAAATGTGATTTACGTCTTGACCTGCAATAAATGTAAAATACGGTATGTCATTGAAACAAAACATGCATTCCATGTTCAAATCTTGAAACAAGAATGATAAGCCCGCTAGTAAACACTTTAACTGGTAAAGTGCTGAGTTTTTTCTGACAACAAATCAAAGCGCATCATATACTGCTCTATTACATTTAATTGGATAGTGCCTTATAGGCACTATCCAATTAAATGTCAAGAGCAAGGTATTGTTTTAAAAATCTGATTCATATCAGGGACAATAAAGGCTTCCTCAGGCAGAATGTAGCTACAGACAGTTATTGCCTGTCACTTTTAGTAAAGCCCAAAATAGGGCATCCAGCACTCTACCAGTTAAGAACCAGACCATTCATCCGACAATATGGAATTCCACATTATTGATGTTCTTCAGAGTTACCCTCACCTCGATGAAAATACATGGATCAGGCGTGATAAAGAACTACCATGGATCTTTATCCTCCAGGCCATACATCCTTGTAGTTGGAACAGGCTGGACTTTGATTCTTTTTGATTGCACATAACATGGCAAAGACCTAAGAACAAATTTTGATGACGAAAAACAATTTAGAACAATTTAGAAGTCTACAAGTTAAAATCTGCGGTCTTATACTCAGCTACCAAATATGCAGATTGGCTGCAGGTGAGAATTTTGGAACAAAATAAGACACAAGAAATATTATACAAATTCAGAAATATGCTTCAGCATTTTCCATTGTTTCTATGCCCAGTTATGACACCACTGATTATGGTTTATGATGCAAAGTTTGGAAATGATATAAATGAAGTTAGACATGCATTAATCCAGATCCTCTGAGGGGCTGAACTTCTGTGCCATTTCCAGGGGTGTCACTAAGATGACTGATCTGAGATGTAAACTTGATTTGCCCTGACTGTGCCCCTGCACATTTTCAATGAAAAATAGGCAGTAAGAATCCCAGCTGGACTGACACTGATACACAGAGAACACCATCATCGATTTTCAAAAGCATGACATGGCCCATACTTATATTTTTAAAGACAATACACTATTAGTCCATGTCTAGAATAAATGTGTGCAAATGACGTAAAACAAAGCATAAATTAACCTGAAGTCCAAGAAGCAAACGTCATATAAATGAAGATGTGCTTCATACGCATTCATGCCAGATAACTGTGACCAGGGTTGGCATTGGACTGAAAATCTTTTTTGTAATTCTTTTTTGCAAAATGCAATTTTATTTTGCAAAATCCCCCCAAAATTTGCAAACACTTTTACACAAAAGCTTATTCTCTATGCATCTATAGAGCCACTCAAAAGTGTGAGAGGGCTCCACTGGTAGATATCACGGTTACTGACTGCCTAACCAGTTTCGCTCAATTTGGGCTTCGTCAGAGGCTTATGGTTTTGCGGTGTGGCTTCTCCTATATATACCCAATACCCAGTGGGTAGATGTTGCGGATAAAGATTGCAGGTAGATTCGGCGGGTAGAACTTACGGGTAGAGATTGGGGATGTGTGTGCGAGATTGTTGTATCACATCATATTCTCAGTGGGTAGGTATAGCGGGTAGATTTTGAGGGTGGAATTATTGTTTATTTAACATATTGGAACGCATGAAAATATATAGTTATATTATATACATGGCAGATCTGGTTCGGATCAGTGATGTTGGATAATTTGCAGCGATGAGAAGTGCACGGCTACTGAACACGCATTTGTGTACCATTGTGTTGACCAGAGATATACTAAGTAAAAAAAAAAGTATAATAGAAACAAATGTGAAAAAATAGCATAAGGGATGAAATATAATAGTTCTAATGTTGCATGTTTGTGGACAAGGAGTCATGCAAAGAGTTTAATGACATGTTGTTGTTGTCAACCCAACCGTATACAATTTTGCTGTGGATTTAAAAAATAGCACTTGCAATTTTTTTAGTATTATCGACTTTAATCCCAAACAAATTATTGTAAATTCGTATTTCGAGTCTAGCTGTATGAATTTGCATAATTTCATGTTCTTACTGTTGCCAGCATCACGTCAGGACGTAGCAATTCAGACATGGGGTGAATTGAAAAGTTCACACATGCAGTCAATTGTGTGTATGTCCACCGTTTGCCTCTTGGATGGCAAGACATGGATGGTGCATCAACCTGATAAGTCTCTGGATGTCACCCCGTGGTATTGTGTTCCACTCCTGCCTTAGAACATTACGTAAATCCTCTAACATCTGAAGATCATGAAGTTGTACCCGACGGTCCAATTGGTCCCAAAGATGCTTGATTGGCAACAAATCTGGCGAAAGTGGGGGCCAGGGAAGAAGTTCACAAATCTGGTGAAAGTGGGGGCCAGGGAAGAAGTTCGATGCTCTGCTCCCCAAGAAAGTCACGACAGATATGCGCCACGTGACACCGGGCATTGTCTTGCTGGAATGACTGCAATCCAGCGTTAGCATTGAACAATGGGACAACAACAACTTTAAGAATTTCGTCCCTATATCGCTGTCCATTCAGATTACCATCGATGAAGATCAACTGCTTTCGATGGTGCAATGAAATTCCTGCCCAACCATTATACTACACCCGCCGAAACGGTCGCATTCATGCACGCAAGCATCAGAAAACCATTCTCCTCGTCGGCGCTGTAGACAAAATCGTGATTCATCACTAAAAAGAACTGTGCTCCAACGCTGCTGAGTGCAACGAACATGCTGACGTACCCATTCCATTCTGATGGTACGATGACGTTGGGTAAGGATTGGTACGTGGTATGGACGCCCACTTCGGATGCCATGTTCAGCGATTCTGTTGCGGACAGTTTGTGCACTGATTCTGTTGTTAGTTCTACCAGGAGTAATTGCTGCTGTCCACATCACCGGAAGAAAGCGATTCCGCAAGTGAGACGTCCTGATGTGTCATCTTGTGCAGGGGTCGTAACTCTTGGTCGACCTGAATGCGGTTGGTCGGCAGTAGATCCAGTGGCTCTGTACCTTCCAATGAGATAGGAAATAGTGGCCACAGTGACTTGGAACTCAGCAGCGAGCTCATCTGGATGTATCCCAGCCTCATGCATACCACTGGCACGCAACCTCTGATTTTCGGTTAACCTTGGCATTTTTAGCTCAACTTTGGCGAAGCCAAATTTGAGCTTATGCCATGGCCAGTTGTCTGTCTGTCTCTCAACAATTCAATACGCCTCGGGCTAGAGGCCGCATTTATGAACCGATCTTTACGAAACTTCTTGGGTACCTTTGTTATGACCATGGGACGAGAACGAGTGTTTTTGGGTCCAATCCGAAATTCAAGTTCGCACCTGGCGGCCATTTTGTACAGACTTAGGTGCAATCAGATTTTTGCGCAGAACTTCCATATGAAAGCGCTGATTTGAATAATTTTTGTATGAATGTTTACTACCATGGGATACATCACATATAATACGGGGTTTTTTCTCATGCGTAAATTATGCAAATTAGACTAACTTTGATGTATTTAGTGTTACTTTCATCACTGTAAATGCAAATGCCAATACGGCTCGGGCTAGAGGCCGTATTTATAAACCGATCTTTACGAAACTTCTTGTGTACCTTTGGTATCACCGTGGGACGAGAACGAGTGTTTTTGGGTGCGGTCCAAAATTCAAGATGGCCGATGGCAGCCATTTTGTACAAAATTAGGTGCAATCAGATTTTTGCACAGAACTTCATATGAAAGCGCTGATTTGAAAAAAATTTTGTGTGAATGTTTAGTACCATGGGATACATCACATATAATACAGGGTTTTTTCTCGTGCAGAAATTATGCAAATTAGATGAACTTTGATTTTTTCATTACTCCTTACACACAGTAAGTACACATGTCAATACGGCTCAGGCTAGAGGCCATATTTATGAACCAATCTTTACAAAACTTCTTGGGTACCTTTGTTATCACCGTGGGATGAGAACGAGTGTTTTGAGGTGTGGTCCAAAATTCAAGATGGCCACCAGCAGCCATTTTGTACCAAAATTAGTGCAATCAGTCTTTTGTACAGAACTTCTGTATGAAAGTTCTGATTTGAATAAATTTTTGTATGAATGTTTAGTAAAATGGAATACATCACATACAGTACAGGTTTTTTTCTTGTGCAGAAATTATGCAAGTTAGGTGAATTTTGATTTATTTAGTGCTACTTATACACTGTAAGTGCACATGTCAATACGGCTCGGGCTAGAGGCTGTATTTATCAACCGATCTTCACGAAACTTCTTGGGTACCTTTGTTATCACCTTGGGACGAGAACGAGTGTTTCTGAGTGCGGTCAAAAATTCAAGATGGCTGCCAGTGGCCATTTTGTACTGAAATTAGGTCCAATCAGTTTTTTGTCACAACTTCTATACAGCTCGTATTTATGAACTGATCTTCACGAAACTTCTTGGGTACCTTTGTTTTCACCTTGGGACAGGAATGTGTGTGTTTTGGGGTGCCTTTGTTATCACTGTGCTGTGAGAACAAATATTTTGGGGTTCAGTCAGACCCACTCTGGGACTCGAAGATTTCTATTCTAGTTTAGCATTTGACTGTCACCCACCTTTACAATACTTTACCTATACATTTGTTACAGGCTATGGTCAGTATTTATGTACAGACCGTTACAATACTTTATATGCACCTTTATTATCAGGTCATTACCTAGATGTTTGTCATTGCTGTGTCACATACTATACATGTACATGTCTTGACAAGTTGAGCTTGACACTTTCATTTAAAATGTCGGAAGACAAAAACTTGCGTGCTTTCTCAATAACCCAGGCTCTCTCGCACAACATAACACAAAGAAAATCGTTGGTCACCCATTCAATTTGACATTCTCGGGTAGCAAGTGCTATTTTTTAAATCCACAGCAAAATTGTATACGGTTGGGTTGACAACAACAACATGTCATTAAACTCTTTGCATGACTCCTTGTCCACAAACATGCAACATTAGAACTATTATATTTCATCCCTTATGCTATTTTTTCACATTTGTTTCTATTATACTTTTTTTTTTACTTAGTATATCTCTGGTCAACACAATGGTACACAAATGCGTGTTCAGTAGCCGTGCACTTCTCATCGCTGCAAATTATCCAACATCACTGATCCGAACCAGATCTGCCATGTATCTCGTTTCCTTGAACTGAACAAAAAGCAAACATAAAACTATATATTTTCAAGCATACCAATATGTTAAATAAACAATAATTCCACCCTCAAAATCTACCCGCTATACCTACCCACTGAGAATATGATGTGATACAACAATCTCGCACACACATCCCCAATCTCTACCCGTAAGTTTTACCCGCCGAATCTACCTGCAATCTTTACCCGTAACATCTACCCACTGGGTATTGGGTATATATAGGAGAAGCCACACCGCAAAACCATAAGCCTCTGACGAAGCCCAAATTGAGCGAAACTGGATAGGCAGTCAGTAACCGTGATATCTACCAGTGGAGCCCTCTCACATTTTTGAGTGGCTCTATAGATGCATAGAGAATAAGCTTTTGTGTAAAAGTGTTTGCAAATTTTGGGGGGATTTTGCAAAATAAAATTGCATTTTGCAAAAAAGAATTACAAAAAAGATTTTCAGTCCAATGCCAACCCTGGTCACAGTTATCTGGCATGAATGCGTATGAAGCACATCTTCATTTATATGACGTTTGCTTCTTGGACTTCAGGTTAATTTATGCTTTGTTTTATGTCATTTGCACACATTTATTCTAGACATGGACTAATAGTGTATTGTCTTTAAAAATATAAGTATGGGCCATGTCATGCTTTTGAAAATCGATGATGGTGTTCTCTGTGTATCAGTGTCAGTCCAGCTGGGATTCTTACTGCCTATTTTTCATTGAAAATGTGCAGGGGCACAGTCAGGGCAAATCAAGTTTACATCTCAGATCAGTCATCTTAGTGACACCCCTGGAAATGGCACAGAAGTTCAGCCCCTCAGAGGATCTGGATTAATGCATGTCTAACTTCATTTATATCATTTCCAAACTTTGCATCATAAACCATAATCAGTGGTGTCATAACTGGGCATAGAAACAATGGAAAATGCTGAAGCATATTTCTGAATTTGTATAATATTTCTTGTGTCTTATTTTGTTCCAAAATTCTCACCTGCAGCCAATCTGCATATTTGGTAGCTGAGTATAAGACCGCAGATTTTAACTTGTAGACTTCTAAATTGTTTTTCGTCATCAAAATTTGTTCTTAGGTCTTTGCCATGTTATGTGCAATCAAAAAGAATCAAAGTCCAGCCTGTTCCAACTACAAGGATGTATGGCCTGGAGGATAAAGATCCATGGTAGTTCTTTATCACGCCTGATCCATGTATTTTCATCGAGGTGAGGGTAACTCTGAAGAACATCAATAATGTGGAATTCCATATTGTCGGATGAATGGTCTGGTTCTTAACTGGTAGAGTGCTGGATGCCCTATTTTGGGCTTTACTAAAAGTGACAGGCAATAACTGTCTGTAGCTACATTCTGCCTGAGGAAGCCTTTATTGTCCCTGATATGAATCAGATTTTTAAAACAATACCTTGCTCTTGACATTTAATTGGATAGTGCCTATAAGGCACTATCCAATTAAATGTAATAGAGCAGTATATGATGCGCTTTGATTTGTTGTCAGAAAAAACTCAGCACTTTACCAGTTAAAGTGTTTACTAGCGGGCTTATCATTCTTGTTTCAAGATTTGAATATGGAATGCACGTTTTGTTTCAATGACATACCGTATTTTACATTTATTGCAGGTCAAGACGTAAATCACATTTCAGCTTTGACAATTGTCAAAGCTGAAATGTGTTCAGCTTTGACAGTTGTCAAAGCTGAAATGTGATTTACCTCTTATTACCATTGAACTTAGGCTAACTTCTGTTTTTAGCTCAACGTGATGTCAAATATGAGCTATTGGGATTGGGTTGTGATCTGCCATACGTCTGTATGTCTGTACATACATCCGTACATATTTCTGTCCATCCATAATTCCTTCAGCACATCCTACAGGTTGCAGCTCTCACCCGATCAGTCCCAAATTTCATATGTAGCTTTGGGGCAATGTTTAGATGAATTTTGTTTTTTTCAGGCACTGCTCCCAGCCCATTGGGCTTAGCTCCTTCTATTGAACAAACCTGTAAGGATAACCTCCAAAAGTAATTTTTGCAAATTTTGGATGGGTTTGGTCTAGCAGTGCCAAAGAAGAAAACTGATATGCAGTGTTAATGGACAATGGAGTCAGGTGAGCTAAAAAGGAAATTTGTAAACTGTAGTGAGAGAAATGAAAGTGTCAATGACACTGTAGCTTAACTTGACTGTGTGTTGTGTTTAACGAAAAGGATAATGCACAATGTTTATGAAAGGATTATGAAATATGACGAGAATTGTGATAATTGAGAATATGTTAATTTCTGTTCCCTGTATGCGATGTTTTCAATAACAAGAGGCCCCAGGGGGCCTGAAGGCGCTCACCTGACATGGTAGCCTAAATATAAAACCCAGGGAATTGATTTCAACAAGTTGATCTGTCCCTGCTTAGAAAAACTTATACCAAATATTCAAAGATTCAGACAAGTGGATCTAAAAAAAAAAATATTTTTAAAGAATATTCCTCATATTGAACTAAGTTATAATTTGGGCTCCCATAGGAAGCCCAAATATGAACACAGGGACTTGGATTGAACAAACTTGAATCTCACTTCCAGTGGGATGCCACTTTCCAAATATCAAAAGATTCTGTCTGGTGGATGTGAAGAAGAAGATTTTTGAAGAATATTCCTCATATTTAACTAAGTTATAATTCAGGCTCCCACAGGGAGCCCAAATATCAACCCAGGGACTTGGCTTGAACAAACATGAATCTCACCCCCCTAAGGATGCTGCTTGCCAAATATCAAAACATTCCGACTGCTGAATCTGAAGAAGAAGATTTTTAAAGAAAAATTCCTCATATTGAACTAAGTTATAATTAGAGCTCCCACAGTGAGCCCAAATATAGACCTGGGGACATGGCTTGAACATACTTGAATCTCACCCCCCTAAGGATGCTACATACCAAATATGAAAACATTCCGACTGCTGGATCTGAAGAAGATTTTTAAAGAAAATTCCTCATTTTGAACTAAGTTATAATTCGGGGTCCCACAGTGAGCCCAAATATGAACCCATGGAGTTGGCTTGAACAAACTTGAATCTCAACCTCCTAAGCATGCTGCAAACCAAATATCAAAAGATTCTTATTGGTAGATCTGAAGAAGAAGATTTTTAAAGAATATTCCTCATACTGCACTAATGTAAACATTTGGGCTCCCATAGATCCCAAATATGGACCCAGAGAATTGATTTCAATAAACATGTAAAACAATCTTCCAAAGATGCTATATGTGAAATTTGAAAGCTTTTGGAGCTGTAGTTTGGGAGAAAAGTAGTCTTAAATGTTTTTCCCATTATAAACAGTGTTAAAAAATGCTGACTCAGCACTTTTTCAAAGTCCCAAAAAAGTACAACATGATATAACCGATAGCAATTTTTTCTTACCATTCCATTCTGTTGGTCCTAAGAAAGCTTCACATCATATAAGAATTCTCAGTGCTGTGTAGTTTTGGAGATATGGGCGTTTTAATTTTTTTCTATTTGTAGCTCCTGTGGTTCCCATGGGGGCGACGGAAAAAGAAATTTGGCATAAATTAAGTACTTATGACCCAATAAGCCCTCATATCAAATATGATTCAAATCTGCCTCTCGGTTTGGAAAATATAAATTTAGGGTGGGGGCAAAAAACCTTGCCCCTCCCATAATGAAGGCAAATATAGCTCCTCAAACTTCTCTTGAACAAATCTGAGTCTACGCCTCAAAAGGAAGCTGCACACCAAATATCAAGTCTCTGCTACTGCTGGTTCACGAGAAGAAGATTTTTAAAGATTTTGTTGCCCCTTGGGGGTGTGGCACCACCCAGGGAGAGGGCAACTTCATTTGAACAAATCCGAATTGGCATTAGGTAATAAACATTTACCCAACATTTGAATAAAATTTCGGAGGAGAAGTCGGTTTTGTAAAGTTTACGGCGGACGGAAAGCGATCAGTAAAGCTCCCCTTGAGCTTCGCTCAGGTGAGCTAAAAATAATTTGCGGTGTAGACTGTACAAAAGAACTGATGATGTGGCCCTCACAGTTAATGTATGTCAACCAAAGTTACCAGGTTACAGTGAAATTATTCCAAAACGAGTCATCCAATCAAGTCACAATGAAATCCCTTCATAAATACAGCCTGTAGACTGTGCTAAAGGTTTTCGGGCTTCGGGCATGTGTGCCATCACTGTTGATCGATCGCAACCAAAAGGGGACATCCTCATCTAGACATTATACTGAGTCATCCTACCAAGATACAATGAAATCAATACAGCCTGTTATTTATTTATTGGTGTTTAAGGTCATATACTTGAGCACAATGGCTAATCATGACCGTGACAGTTTTATGGGTGGAGGAAGCCGGAGTACCCAGAGAGAACTACAGAGCAACAACGAGCAGCTGCCAGCTCCCCAACATTGTAACTCCGCACTGCAGCACAGGCATCAGGGTTAGATTGGTTGAAGACATCCGTACCATCAACGTGCAGTACGCCTTAGTACATGGCGTCATCATGACCCCATGTGGACAATCAGGGTTAAGTGCCTTGCCCAAGAACACAATGCGAGAGTCTGAATTGATCGCTCAGACGGTCACCCATCCAATGATTAACCAGGCTCGATGTTACTTAACTTCGGAGATCTGGCGAGAACCGGTTACCGCAACGCCACCGCACCCCCAATACAACCTGTAGTCTATGCTAAAGGTTTTGGGCTCGGGTCGCCATCACGGTTGAATGATCGCTACCAAAAGGGGACGTTCTGATCTAGACATTATCGGGAATCATCCTACCAAGTTACTATGAAATCCCTTCATAAATACAACCTGCAGACTGTGCCAAAGGTTTTCGGGCTTCAGGTCCCTGCAGCCATCACAGTTGACCAATCGTGACCAAAAGAAGACATTCTTATCTAGACATTATGTGGAGTCATCCTACCAAGTTACAATGAAATCCCTTCATAAATACGACCTGTAGTCTATACTAAAGGTTTTGGGGTTTTGGGCTAGGGCAGCCATCACAGCTGAATGATTGCTACCAAAAGGGGACGTTCTCATCTAGACATTATCTGGAATCATCCTACTAAGTTTCTATGAAATCCATTCATAAATACGACCTGTAAAATGTGCTAAAGGTTTTCGGGCTTTGGGCCCTTGTAGCCATCACAGTTGACCAGTTGCGATCAAAAGGGGCTGTTCTCATCTAGACATTATATGGAGTTATCCTACCAAGTTACAATGAAATCCTGCCATAAATACGACTTGTAGACTGTGCTAAAGGTTTTCGGGTTTTAGGCTCGGGTAGCCATCACAGTTGACAGATCGCGGCCAAATGGGGAAGTTCTCATCGAGACATCATACGGATTCATCCCACCAAGTTACAATGAAATCCCTCCATATTAAATACGACCTGTAGACTGTGCTAAAAAATTGTTGGGTTTCCGGCTTGGGAAGCCATCATGTTTGACAGATCATGGCCAAAAGGGTACGTTCTCATCTAGACATTATACAGAGTCATCCTACCAAATTCCAATGAAATCCCTTCACAAATACAACCTGTAGACTGTGCTAAAGGTTTTTGGTTTTTGGGCTTGGGTAGCCATCACGGTTGACCGATTGCAACCAAAAGGGGTTGTTCTCATCTAGACATGACCTGAAACCTGCATATGAAAATTCATGACGATCGGACAAGAACTGCGGGGTGCAGCCTGTGCTAAAGGAAAATGTGAACAGACTCACAGACTTCCGCACGTGTGATGGCAATAGCTTATCATGACTTTGTCAAGTTAAGCTAAAAATGAATGTGTCAATGACTCTGTAGCTTAACTTCACTGTGTGTTGTGTTTGATGAAAAGGATAATGTTCAATGTTTATGAAAGGATTATGAAATACTACAAGAATTGTGATAATTGAGAATATGTTAATTTCTGTTCCCTGTATACTATATTTTCAATAAAAATAATTTGAGGTGTAGACTATACTAAAGAAGTGAGGGGCGGGTTAATGTGGCTCTCACAGTTAATGTATGTCAACCAAAGTTACCAAGTTACAGTGAAATTATTCCAAAACGAGTCATCCTATCAAGTTACAATGAAATCCCTTCATAAATATGGACTGTAGACTGTGCTAAAGATTTTTGGGCTTCGGGCCTGTGTAGCCATCACAGTAGACCCATCCCAGACAAAAGGGGACGTCCTCATCTAGACATTATACTGAGTCATCCTACAAAGTTACAATGAAATCCCTTCATAAATATATAAATTTTATAGTAAATTTCCTTTCTTATTATACCTACCGCAATTGTTTACTATAGGCTTGCACTACAATGGAAGAACCTACACTACGAGTCGGAAGTAGTTGTAGGAACAACCATGGTATAATCAGGAATCGAAACGCGGATGTAAACTTTCAATAAACGCGTTCATCGTTTTTTTTCGCAGTTATTCTCCAGGAGTATCGCTTGACAGTTTGTTTCTGTTCCCGGTTGTAAATGAAGATAAACACGATTATCGTTTTTTTGTGGTTATCCTCCAGGGATATCATGCAACAGTTCGTTTCTGTTCCCGATTGTAAACGAAGATAAACATTCATCCGTTCGGCAAATAACGAGCATTGGCACATGTGCTTCAACTTGAATGTACAAGAGCAAACTAAAAGAAAAGACAGCAGCACAGAAATCGCCTTAATAGCATGTAGCTATTTTATCTCACAAAAATTCTCTCCAAACATCTCGCACCATTTATCACTTAACACTATCCCCCGCCCCTTACAAAAACCACCACTTTGTAATGTGTCCCCCCCCCCCCCCCGGGCCCCCTCCATCCCCAGCCCCCAAAATGCCAATTGCCTACCTATTAGTTACATTCATGGACGAGGTCAGCTGAACCACTTGCTGGCTAAAAAATAGCCAGCGCAATATGGAAAATTCGCCATTCGAATTCAAAACGACATGAACATGGTTATCCATCAATTGTCCCTCCCACCAACTCCAAATACCCCATTTCACTTCTCCTGCCTCTATTGCACCATTCACCAAAACTCTGGCGATTAAATGCCCTGAAGTTTCCAATTTGATAGAAAAAAATACTTTCTATTTCATCGCCTCAGTCTTGTCTTAAATGACTTGATGCCGTAATACGCTTAGCTACGTCGGATGTCATTTACCACTTAATAAAGGCTTCGGTGCCCCGGTATATGACACCCCATCCCTCTCTTCTCCATGCACACCCCACCCTCTCATTCTGAACTCTGAAGGACTAAGGACAGTTCCAAACATAACACATGCATGTGCAAACCCCAGGGTTTTACATATACCTCCCTTATTATATGGATGTCAATTTGGGGTAAATTGATATTCTGTTTGCTTTCCTTCATTGGACGAAGATGTTTACAACATAATGAGTTTTAGTTATTTATTCGCCATAATATTTAAAAAATGTGCTAATTTCTAAGGGTAGAGATTGCCAAAAAAAAATAACTCACATGTTGATTCTACGTGACAAGATCGTTGCTCGACACATGCGCCTGGGAACAAAGACAATTCGTCCCTATTCAGTTTGACCCATATTCTGCATAACTTTCACTTGAATTTTTCATTTGAAATAATGAAACAAACTGAGTTTCTTCATCTAGAGAACTTGTCCCCTCCTCCCACTCTCCCTGAAAATTTTGCCATTGCATATTGCGAGGGTAGTGGCACCCTTTTGTCAGATTCCATTCCAAACATGCACAGAATAAGGGTGTTTGGGTTGAGGAGTCAGTACTGTCGCTCCAACCCATTTTCTGTAACACTTGTTTGCAGAGTTTCTCATTTGGATCATAGATTTATCAGTGAAAATAACATTGTCGATGTTTTCTGAGTTTTATACAATACTTCCATTGTACATTACAAAATGTTTCAATGTCTGAGTGCATTTAGATTTTAACGCCAACATTTTAAAAAATGTCAATCATTTAAATGCAGCAGATCTCCTTTTGCCATTCAAATAGTGCAAATAGTGGGTAGTTCAGAAAAAAGAAAAAACCCAATGGAAAAAGCACTCTTAGAATAGCAGTAACCGTCCCTCTTTCGTGTTTCCACAGGTGGTTAATTACAGTAGTTTGTTTTGTAATTAAACTGGTGGCAATTAGACACTCACCAAAATTGGATTAAGAGCCGGACATACAAATCAATCAGCTTCCTTTTTATTGTGCAGGCCTTCTGAAGTTATTGTTTACAAAAAACAATGCTCTGGATCTCACAATGCACCCCGAAAAGTAATTAAGTATTCATGCAATTGAATTAAATATTTTGAGAATGGCATCAATTAATCCATTCCCGACTTGTGTATTGTTTCCCGACGCTCTGCATTTCTTCAGTTCAGTGTACTTGCAGTGACATTTTATTCTCATCACATTCAATAGCAGCCATACCTTTTTTCTGAATTCATGACGCATTTGAATATTGAAATTCCATTGCATCTTAATACGAATGCTTATCATTTCGAGCCTAAGGATTTTGCGAGAGCGTGGTGAGAGAAGGGGAGCCCATCGGGAAGAATAACACGTTTGAGCCTTTTACCCGATCCAGGTAGCGACGATATGTACCCCCCCCCCCCCCCCCCCCCCCCCCCACCTGGCTACACCACTGAAATGCCCTCACGAAATATTTTTTTAAAAATCGCGACATCGACGCCGTAGCTGCGCCGGGGTGGTGCAATTTCACAAAATTCTAAGTTCATCAAGGGCCATAACTCCCAGAAAAATATTTGGAACCACACATGCATTGAACAGTGGCTAGACATCAATAAGATGCACTTACATGCTACATATAAAGTCATTCCATCAAGTATTCCAAAAGTTATTGAGTTTTGAAACTTGTTGGTCACAGACAGACCGACCGTCATTCTAAGTTCATCAAGGGCCATAACTCCAAGAAAAATATTTGGAACAACACATGCATTGAACAGTGGCTAGACATCAATAAGATACACTAACATGCCAAATATAAAGTCATTCCATCAAGTATTTCAAAAGTTATTGAGTTTTGAAACTCGTTGGTCACAGACAAACTCGTTGGTCACAGACAGACCGACCAACCAACAGACAGACCGACATTGCCACTTATAGAGCTGCTAGTCGCAGCTAAAAATTATTTCAAAAAAAAATGTTGCATCCCTCTCGACAATGAGCCTGTGGAGTAAGTTTCAGTATGCCCACTCTCAACCCGCAATCTCTTTGGTGCAATAGATAAATGTCTACATCTGTAGAGCAGCATTCTTTGCTTCCAAGGGTTCCCGACAAGGATGTGTATTTATCTAAAATCATGGTGTGTGTATGTACTCCTCTAAGGTTTCTCTTGGAATGGTGTATTTTAAATGTAACTTGGTTTCAACTACATGCAGGTCTGAACTTTGGTGGGCAGAAGGTGCCGCGTGTTTTGTATAGAGCACGTGTTCAGATGAGAATTAGCATTTTCGTGTTTAGCACACAAATAAACAAATTAAGGCCAGAACCATTCTTCGTTGTTTTTTTTGTTCAATGATCATTTTATTTTTAATGTGCATTATCCCAACAAAACATATTTCATTAGATTAAATGGTCATTCGCACATTTCTTCAAATGTTTATTCACCACAAAACAACCGCCTCACATAAACATTTCATTCGAGTATATTTGGCTTTTGCACTGCTGAAAATCACAGTAGCCCACACGTTATTCATTTGAATTTCCTTGTTACCTGGCATGCCAATTAATGCATTAGTAAAAAGTTTGCCCGTGTAGTGGAGATTCACGAACCAATGCATCAGTGAACTTAACCCACGCCTGGGAAACTCTTAGTTGAATAACTGTTAGCCAACAGACCGGTTTAATTTTGGAGTTCTGTATTTTTCTTGGATGTGGTTCAGAGAGTAGATATGTGTGAGTTAGTATGGTAACACTGGGTGGGCAGTAAAAAATTAGGAAACATATTACTTCTGCTTTATGCTTAGGTGTTGTTCATGACTCAACAGTCATTCAGACACGCTTTGGAAAGTGAAAGTGGTGTTTTGATAGAGGATAATTTTTTACGTGTGTTGGAAAAACATGTTATTCTCTTCCATTAAACTGTGACAGATTATTGGACATGAGAGGCAAAGAATACTGGGTAGTGGGACAGAATTTTTCATGAAGAAATAAAGTCCAACAATGTGTTGTTGAATTTGTAGTTTGTTGCGATCCAGATGCAGCAGTATTGAGATTTTGAAGGCTTTCTTTGCCTTTGGTGGGCCTACTTAAAAACTCGTGACCGACAATAAGACTGAAAAAATATTTTCAATTTGACTTTTAACTTGTTCAAATATACAATGGATTATGCATTATATTCACATCAGATGATTTTTCAAGATAATCTCGGCCACTCAATGTCGCAGTGATCAGATCCATGCGTTATTTATTAAATATTTGACAGTCTCCAGTACGACTTGCGAAATTGGAAATTTTGTGCTAAAAGGCAGACAATGGACAGTATATCGAATGGAATGACCTTCTAAATTTTTGATTGCTCGACTTGAGCATTGCAAACGCCAACAACAGATATTGGATTTTTGCTTTACATGTGCATAGATTGTATCATAAATGATTGTTGGTATCGTTTATTTGCGTTTATGACTGAAAGCCACAATGCAGTTTCATCAAAGCCCACGTCTCGTTTCTTCCCACATGACTAACACTATCGTTTATTTACGTTTCGCACTCCGGTCGCAAACGATCGGCAACCGCGGTTATCATTTTTATTAGTGACACAGAAACAAAACTAGCGTTTTTGTATAGTTTATAACCGCGCACAAAACCGTAAGATAATTGCGGTTTACCTACAACTACTTCTGACTTGTAGTGTAACTCGGATAAAATACTCTCTATTTTAACCTTTCCCAAGAGATTTGGGAAAGAAAAGTGGTGTAAAAACACCACGAAAAAATAAGCCAAAACTGGGTCGAGTGCCATCGGCGCACACCCAGTATGGAACACCCTTCCATAGTACAAATCCACGATTTCCGTAAACCAATGCGCAGTGCGTCATAAATTCATCATTCTTTTGATTCCAACAACACAGGAGTTATGTGATCAGCAGGGAGGAAGGATTCTTACCCGAATAAGAAGACGGGAGGGCCTCCATGTAAACAATTGCGGTAGGTATAATAAGAAAGGAAATTTACTATAAAATTTATATTTCTTATCAACCTACCTTGCAATTGTTTACTATAGGCTGAATAGACAATAGGATGGAGGTGGAGGGAATCACATAACCAACCCACACATAACTCAATAGCAGTGGAACCGTGGACAGAGGAAGAGATCCCTAGGCCTATCAAACCAAAGCATCACAAACATTTGTAAAAGACAATGAAAGATGGGGTGTATGGTGAATGCGACGCAGACAGAAAGCTAAATGGCTGGGACAGACAACAGCCTGAGCCGAAGAAAGAGGGCCCCGAGGACAAAGGTCCTCTGTCGGCTCCTGCAACTGTCGCAGATAAAAGGAGAAAGTAGCATTTCTCCAGTAGGCTGCCAGTAGAACATCTGTCATCCGACAACATGACAGAGTTATTAAAAGAGGAAGACAATGCACGCACCTCGTGGCAGAAAAAACAATTGGTAATACAATCACCAGTAGCTAGACGAGCGGAAGCTGCACGAATAGCAAGACAAATCCATCGAGAAATGGATGCAGGAGAGATCTGGCATGTGAGAAGACGCATATCCATCTAGGATAAAGGCGTGAACGCCCCCCACCCCCAAGCAGATCAGCGCCCAAGAAAGTGACCATCTTTGAGTAAACTGCAAAGTCCTAGGCCTTTTCAAGGAAAAGAGCTGAACAAGCTTGGAGAGGCAAGGATGATCGTTGAAACAATGCGGTACCACATATGAAAAAAGGTCTCTGAAGCATGGACTTGTACCCATTGCTGGAGACCCCCAGAACAAACATATACCAGAAACTCCACAAGCGGTGTGATCGAAGGAGTGACAGAAGCAACAGAGTGATCGCACACCATTGAGAGGCTAAACCAGTGGAGTGTGTGCCTCCTTGAAGAAGAAAAGCGACTCCATTGCGTGTCTCGAAAAACCACTACAGAGGAGACAGGACCTGATAAAAGACATGTGTGAAGGCACAATGAAGTCGGGTCAACTTGAAACTTGGCAAAGAAAGTCGCGACGTAGAGGGAGACATGCCGGAACCGCCGCTAACAGAGAACAGAGCAGATTGATCCACACCCACCGAGGCGACGGGTGTGATCGAAAGGATTCAACGACTGCCGGTTCATATCTGGGGGAGAACCTGAGGCAGAATTGGAACCGGAAGGAAGGCAGAATTGGAACCGGAAGGAAGGCTTAGCCAACAAGACCGTCCCAAAGGAGGGCCAGAGCGTCCACAGCGAAAGCCAGAGCATCTGGACACGGGGACACGAAAGTGTCCACCTGATGGTTCCAATGGTTCCAATGAGTCGCAAAGAGATCAATGGAACACCGCCATGTGGAGCAGCCACTCGATGGAAAAGAACCTGCCCCGTCGCGACAGGGAGTCAGCTAGGATGTTCAGACGACTGGAAATGTGACGAACAACCACCCCGGCGTTGACATCCTGAGCGAGCAGTAGAAGATCCCGAGCCAATTCGTACATTGGAACCGAGTGCGTGCCGCCCTGGTCCCAAATGTAAGCAACCACTGTCGAATTGTCGAACAACAGAGGGACCTGACGATTCGACAGGTGAGGGATCCACTGCCTGAAACTCAGAAGAAGAGCAAGAAGCTCCTTCTGGTCGATGTGCAGAGATGCCCGATCCTGGTCTCACATCCCGTGAAGGGAAAGACCTAGAGGATCCAACGTCGCACCCCATCCGAGATCGCTGACATCTGCTTTCAGAACACGATCGGACGTGGGTAAGTCCAACAGGACACCCTGCGTGATCCACTGAACATTCGTCCAGTGGAGAAGGTGAGGATAAGAGATTCTGGAACTGAAGCACCAGATCCAGAGAATCGACATTCGGCCTCCAACAACTGAGCAGAAAGTGTTGGAGAGGTGGGACAGGCAGCCGACCTAGAGGAATGAGATCCGTCACCGAACTGCAGGGACCGAGCAGCCGGAGAATACCCCATGCAGTCGCGGATGTGGACTGGAAACAGAGTCAGAGCAAAAGCTGAGAGAATCACAGCCCTGGCCTGGGGAACCGCCACCGTATTGAACTGAGTGTGGAAGGCCATCCCCCAGATGACAAAACGACTGAGAAGGGATCAGATCCGACTTCTCCTCAAGCTCAACAGAGTGTCGACATCCAACTCCAGTAAGGCAGCATTGGAATTCCTCTGGAGGATATCGTCTAGATATGCCAAGGTAGTCATCCTGGACTGTGTGCGATGGAAGGCTATCACATGCGACATCAGTCGCTGAAGGCCCAAGGAGCCAGGTTGAGGCCGAAAGGCATGGCCTTCAACTGGTAAACTCGCCCCAGAAAAGCGAACCTGAGATGCTTCCGCGACACCCGATGAATCGGAACGTGAAAGTAAGCGTCTCGCAGGTCGATGCTAGAAGCGAAATCTCCCTGGTGAATGGAACGGCGGACCGACCTGAAAGTCTCCATGCTGAACTTGGGAGCAATGATAGACTGGTTCAGGATACTCAGATCGATAACCGGTCGGAGTCGGCCACCCTTCTTCGGCACCAAGAACAGGCGGGAATAGAACCCCACTGACTGAATGTTCTTGACGACCTCGATCGCCCCCTTGGCCAGGAGATTGTCTATCTCCGTGAACAAAAAGCTCCCAACGTAAAACATTGGGAGCTTTCTGAGTATCCCGTGGTTGGAAGAGGCACTCTGGACAGAGTGGGGTGCCTTCGGAAGGATATTCGCAGCCCGGACCGAACAACATCTAATACCCAAGGATCGGATGTGATGGTGGCCCAACGGTCTGCAAACTCTGCTATCCTTCCTCCAACCTGGACGAATTGAGGTGAGAACCTTCAGTTAGAGTCTCGAAGAGACACGCAAGAGGAGAAACCACCTCCTCTACTGAATGAAGAATCCTGAGACTTCCCTCTAGCCTGTCGACGCTTACTCTTACCCCATGAGTAAGAAGTAGAAGTGGTGGCAGAAGGATCAGCCCTTTGCTTCGCAGAGTAAGCAGAAGGGTACTTGTTAGGCTTTGAATGGTCCCTGCCTCCCCTAGAAGGCTGATCAAGCTGACGAAGCAGCAGCTGATCTTTGGAATGATGTAGGATGCCATTCCGGACCGTCGACACGGAACCCATGGAACAGTAGCAGACCTGCCAAAGAAGCAGATCGAAGAGCAGCGCGCTGCCCCCAGGAAGGGATGGGCCTGTGTCCAGCACAGAGTCCCTTTGAACTAGTTCCAAAATAGCTGTGTCACAGACATGCTTGTGAGTAAGATGCATGAGCACCTTGGACAGCACACGCAAAGGAGTCTGTACATCGTCAAACCTATCTGGAGGCAGATACAACGTGAATGGAGAGAGAAAGCATACTCAGCATTTCTCTCGAAAAGCCCAACATGGACTCCAGAGTCGTCATAGGAACGACTTGGGCTTGGAAAGCCCGAGGGAATTGGAGTCTTGATCCAAAACCGTCAAAGTCTGGTGGACTGACGGATTGGCGAAACCGTAGAAACGATAACGCACCAGAGGCAAAAAGGTGTTAACCCTGGTGAAGAACGGAGCCTTCATAGCCTTGGAACTCAGCTTAGAGTCCAATGTTGAAAATGCTTCAACCGCCAGTACTGACTGGCACGGTCGAAGACGCCCAGAAGCAGGTTGCTCCACAGGCTGTAGGCACGCGACCGATGATAGTAGCCTGGCTGACACTGTCTGCTGGTTTGATGGTTGGAGATCCGAAAGGAACCCAAACACAAAGTCAAGAGCTGCCCCCAAGTCAGAAGACTGCTGGCTCTCGACATCAAGGATGTCTGACTCCTCCCTGGAATCGGAAGACACATAGCCCATCGTAAGCAAACCAGCCGACGCCTCCTATGGTGTAGGCACACCAGAGGGATCAGAAAGCGGCCTGTTTCCAATCCCGGGAGGCGGCGCCATAGGGGGCGCCTGGAAACCACTCGCTGCCTCACTGGAGGCAACGGGAAGGCTCTTGGACAGAACCTGAGTGAGTAAGGAGAGGGCCTCCCTAAGCTCACTGCCCGTACCAGCCGGTTCTACATGGGAATGAACCAGCAAAGTGGCTTCACACCTGACCCTCTTAACCAGCGAAGGGTCACGATCCTCCAATACACCTGAAGTGGGGCGACAGGCGGCAGCCGAAACATCTGAGGGTGGACGTACATAGGGATATGACACACCCCGAGGATCAACATAGCGGGAACTCGAGAGAGTTGCCGCAGACCTCTGCGGGGCAGAAGGTCCAAGCTGCACAGAAGGCGTTGATCACGCAAAACTGGCTGTGTGACCAGAATGAGTGAACGGAAAACGCCAATGACAAAACTGTGGTACTCGACGGCGCAGAGACCACAGTAGATGGTCCCGCCGGCAGACACTTCCAACTTCGCCGAGTTGAAGTCGGGGAAGGCTGAAGCCGATACCCCCACATCTACACACCCAGACACCGCTGCAGATCACTGCAGGTATAGCACTACTGTGCTCAACGGCTAAGAGGACACAGTAGGGGGTTCAGTCGGCAGCCACTTCCGACTTCGCCGAGTTGAAGTCGGGGAAGGCTGAGGCCGATACCCCACAACCACACTACAGACATCCCTGTAGAGGCCGGCTAAAAATGGTGCCCAATGACGTTGTAGACGGAACAGCAGTAGCAGCAGATATGACAGGAGCTGTTGGAACTGGCGGAAAAGCGGAGAGAGCCACCTAGCACGGCCTCCAAAGGAGGAGTCAAAACCCTAGTGACAGCCTCAGATGTCGACTGGAGATGACGCATAGTCCCGGAACCAGGCATCTCTTCACCAGAAATCCAACAGCTCTCGCAGTATCCACCACGGTAAAAAAAAAAACAAAACTGCACATTCCCCACGGAAGAGGAATAACTCTCACCAGACATGGTCGAGTCGGGAAGCCCGGAAACGACAGCATTCCCCACCCCCTCCCACTGGTGCAGGAGGAGCTGCACATCCCCCTCGGAGGGGGAACAATTCTCACCAGAAGTGGTTGAATCGGGCGGCTCGAAACGACAGCGTTCCTCACCCCCCACAGGAGTGGGAGGAGTTGCACATCCCCCACAGAGGGGGTATAACTCACACCAGACGTGGTCGAGTCAGGGGGGGTGGGGGGGTGGGAGGTGCTGCATATCCCCCACGGAGGCAGTATAACTCATCTAGACATTATATTGAGGGGGGGCGAAACAACAGAGCCCCCCCCCCCCCTCGTGGGTGAGGTAGGAGCTGCATATCCCCCACGGAGGGGGTATAACTCACACCAGACGTGGTCGAGTAGGGGGGCCCCGAAACGACAGCGTTCCACACCATCCGTGGGTGTGGAAGAAACGGAAGCGAGAATGCACCAAGGCGAGGACAAAAGGAATTGCCCTAAAGGAACCGAACTGGAAATAACAGAGGTGAGAGCAGTAGAAGAAAAAGGTGAACTCAACAGAAAAAGAAAGAAGAACACCCTCAACTACGAGAGAAGGTGGCAGAAAAAAACCAGTGGGTACATGACAGAACCCCGACGGCTGACAGGGACCAAAAAAAACAGAAATTCAGCCCTCAACAGAGTTAAGAAATCCTGTCCAGACAGTTCCTGATGCCTAACTCCAATAACAATTAAATTTATCAACCGAAAAATTCATTGTCGAAACAAAACATTCACGAAAACGAAATAGGAAATAATATACAATGAGAATGTGGTTGAAAATATTAACAAGAATATATAAAACACAGTCCTGTTATTATATGACCTTCAGATCCATAATTCCAGTCACAGAAAAACCATTATCGACGAGTTGAATTATCACTGTTATGTTGCAAAATGGCACACATCCACCACGTGTGCGGATAATCAAAGGAATGATGAATTTATGATGCACTGCGCATTGGTTTACGGAAGTCGTGGATTTGTACTATGGAAGAGCATCCCATACTGGGTGTGCGCTGATGGCACTCGACCCAGTTTTGGCTTATTTTTTCATGGTGTTTTTACACCACTTTTCTTTCCCAAATCTCTTGGGAAAGATTAAAATAGAGAGTATTTTATCCGAGTTGGGTTCTTCCACTGTAGTGCAAGCCTGTAGTAAACAACTGCAAGGTAGGTTGATAAGAAATGACCTGTCGTGTATGCTACAGGTCTTGGGCTTGGGCAGTTGTCATGGCTGAATGAAAAGGGAACGTTCTCATCTAGACATTATCTGAAGTCATCCTACCAAGTTACAATGAAATCCCTTCATAAATACGACGTGTAGACTGTACTAAAGGTTTTCGGGCTTTGAACCCCTGCAGCAGCCACAGTTGACTGATCGTGACCAAAAGAGGATGTTCTCATCTAGACATTATATGGAATCATCCTACCAAGTTACAATGAAATCCCTCCATAAATACGACCTTAGACTGTGCTAAAGATTTTCGGGTTTTGGGCTCGGGCAGTCATCATGGTTGACAGATCGTGACCAAATGGGGAAGTTCTCATCTAGACATCATATCGAGTCATCCTACCAAGTTAAATGAAATCACTCCTTATTAAATATAACCTGTAGACTGTGCTAACAGCTTTTGGGTTTTGGGCTTGGGCAGCCATCACGGTTGACAGATCATGACCAAAAGGGGACGTTCTCATCTAGATGTTATACAGAGTCAGCCTACCAAGTTACTATGAATTCCCTTCAAAAATACGACCTGTAGACTGTGCTAACAGTTTTCGTGTTTTGGGCTCGGGCAGCCATCACGATTGTGACCAAAAGGGGGCGTTCTCATCTAGACATGGCCTCAAACCTGCATATGAATTTCATGACGATTGGACAAGAACTACGGGCGTACTCTGTGCTAAAGGAAAAGTGAACAGACTTCCTCATGTGTGATGGCAATAGCTTATCTTGACTTTGTCAAGTTAAGCTAATAAGTGGTGATAACAGTAATGAGTAAATGATACAACCCTACCTTCCTCCTCCCCCCCACCTCCCCTCCCCCAGCAATGCCCCTGAATAGTTATGCTACATTGAAAAAACATACTGTATTTCATCTAAATTTTTGGACAGTAACAAATAATTAAATTTGCAGCTGTCCGAAAATTTAGAAATCCACTAAATATTCGCCAATGTCGTCGCAGGTGATGTTTACAACGAAAATTGGGGATAAATCTAGCAGAGTTTGCACGTGTTTCACATGAAACAATAATCGGTATCGCAGTTTTTTCAAAAAATTTATTATCATGACAGATTATAGTTAACACATACTGGTACCTGTAAAATCAGGTGTTATCAATATCACTCGCTTGTATTGAATACTTAATCTCCAGCAATTTCGGAATGCAACAGTGAGTGAATATCAACACAAATCATGAAAATATTACACACAAGTTTTCAAAACAGATCAAAAAAGGTACTGAATGGCGGTGTCAAATATTATTATTATATTATTAACATTTTGGTGAAGGTGAGATCTGTATTCAACTGCCAAATATTATTAACACTTTGATGAAGATAGGTTTACAAAAGTGTGTAAATTGTGTTTTTACAAAATGAAATATGCTTATAAATAACAGCAGTATCAATGGAGACTTTATGTTCCTATGCATGGGAACTTGTAAAAAAAGGATGCTACCAAAATCAGCTTCAAGGCCAGTCTTGGGTGGGCAGAAAAGTTCATGGCACGGCATAATCTTATCCTGAGAATCAAGACTTCATTGGCACAATGACTACCCAAAGACTTGGAAGACAAAATCAAAAAGTTCCGTGATTATGTTAAAGAGAAGAGAAGCGAGGATGAATTTGAAGACAACTACATCATCAATATGGACGAAATACCAGTGTATTTCGACCTTATACCAAATAAGACAGTAAATCCAGTTGGGCAAAAGTCAGTGAAAATCAGAAGTACGGGAGCTGAAAAGCATCATTTGACTTTAGTATTAGCAGTCTCGGCAAGTGATAAAGTTTTACCACCCATGGTTATTTTCAAAGGGAAGAGGAAACTGAAGCTCGAGGCACCGAAAAATTGGATTGTTTGCGACCAAGAAAAGGGATGGATGGATGAGGTATTGATGTCATGCTGGGTGAAGGAAATCTTGGTGCCACATACTAAGAAAGAGAGATCGTTATTGATCATGGACAGTTTTAGAGGCCATATTACTGAATCTGTCAAAGAACAACATAAAATCCAATGCTGTTCCAGCAGTGATCCCGGGGGGGTGCACATAGAAGTTACAGTCGTTTGACGTGAGTCTCAACAAACCTGTTAACCCTTTACCCAACGCAGACGATATCAAAATTTATTATTTTAAATATCATTTTTTTAAATTTTTAAAAAAATTTCAACAAAACAATATCATGTGACCCCTCGTTGAAACGAGCTCGTTCCAACGAGGGGTCACATGATACGGTTTTGTTGAAATTTTTTTAAAAATACTATTTTTTCAACTGCTGAATTTGCATATTACGCGGGTGGATGCGGGCAATTCGTTGGGTAAAGGGTTAAGGGAGACCTCCGCAAAAAATGGACATAGCAGCTGGCACAAAGGAAATTATTGAAAATAAAGAACAGCGAATTAAGACAGCAACCAAACAAGAGATTGAGAATTGGATTCGGTTTGCTGTTGACAATTTAGAAAAACAACTTGAAATGATAAGGTGGTCGTTTAAGGTGTGCGGTCTGAACACTCATTTCAATGGTGCTGAGGACAAATGTGTTAATGATTGCCAATATCTGGAAGAATTAACTCCCTCTGAAAACCTTGATGATTTGAATGAGGCATGTGAAATGTTTACTGACAGTGATAAAATCCCCATCACTGCAGATATAATGGATCAGATTTTTAATTCTGATGATGACGAGTGATTTACAAGAACATGACTGAGTGTTTCAATTTTTTTTACTCGAATTTGATAGGTGTGTGAAGTGCTGATAGAGTTGTCGAATTATTTCAATTCAATGTCAATCTGTGTCAGCGGAAACAGATTTCTTGCATGGTATGGGTGTCAGTTTGAATCGTTTCAGTTGAAGCTTCAAATGAAAGGGGTATAATAAAAAGAAAATCTCAATCTCAAGCTGCTCGTGAAAATACGAATTCTCTCACTCACTCATGAGATAAATCCCGGTATTCACAAGAAAACATTAGATATCCTCTATGTATTTATATCTGTCAAATTTGATGATGTTTGTTGAAGTTTAATACATTGTGTAATTTACATTGTGTAATTTATCATGGATATTATGTTTGCTTACGTCGTTATGTAATGAGTTTGTATTTATATTTGTAAAATTTGTTGATGTTTAATACATTGTGTAATTTATCATGGAAATTATGTTTGCTTACCTTGTTAGAGGATATACCATTATTGTAAAAAGTTTGCAAAAAGTTCTACTTTGCAATAAATTTATTGACTTGAATTTTGAGTTGTTATTTATACTCCCAAACCTGGAAATTGGGCGAGATGACACAGGGCATTCTGCTATTGGATTCGAGAGCTGGGGACCATATTCATTTTCTGCCAATTCTTACGCGCATCTGCACAATTCTTCCGCTTGCAGTATTTACATGGACAGGCATGCATTGAAAATTGGGCGCGATGGCCCAGAGCACTTTGATATAGGGTAGATAAGCTAGGGTCCACATTCATTTCTTCAACCCCTATGCATTTTCTGCGCAGTTGTTCCAATTGTGAATTCCCAGTGGCATTTTTTAAGCAACCTATGACATCAACGCAAGTGCATCTATTTTTGGTTTTGGAAATTTCTCAAATTCTTTCTGTTACGGAGATAAGGATTTACCGGGTACTGTAATTCCGTGTGTGGAGAATGTGTTTATTTGAATGTGTTCTGTTGTTAATGCTTGGTCTGTATTGCATTATGTGGATATATGTCATGATATAAGGTCTGTACAACATAACATTTGTGGGGTTTCTTTCCCATATCCCAAAAGGAGTTGAAAGTATGCGTTTTCAAAACAAAAATTTGATTGGTCCGTTTGTCACACATATCAGTTTGATAATGAAAACAATACTTACCTATCAAAAAATAATTAACAAGTTTGCAAATAATGTTGTTTTAATCATTCTATTTCTATTATACAATATATTATGAATACAAAACATGTTTTGAATATACAACAAAGAAAGAAAGGTGTAATATTCATTTGCCAAAAACATTTTTTCTTTTACTGTTTACTGGGATCTGCCACCATCGGCTCAGGACGAACTTTGAGTGGGTGTCCGAAAATTTCGAGGCTTAACAAATAAAAAATTTGGCTTAAAAAATGGTGTTCGAAAACAAAGAGTGTCCGAAAATTTAGATGAAATATGGTAAGCAAAATTTTGGATCCTGCAAAAAATCATCAAGATGTGAGTAATGTTTTTACCTTGAAGTTTTTAACACTTTACCAAACTCAAATTGAAGTCGACAGTTGGAAAAACAATTCACTGGAACAAGCTCAATGAGATCCTTCCAGTGAGGGTCATAAGCTATATTATTTAGTCAAGACATGAAAAAAATTACAAAATTTCAATGGTGATTTCTGTGCATAGCACAGTAGTTTGGGCAGTCATGTTAATCAGGGTTAATCTACTCTAGTTTTCTAACAAAGTTTTTTATCACAGGATTAAAATTTGTGCCTGACAGAATTACAATTAGTATATAAACACAGAGTTATTATCAGATTGCACCTCAAAGCACTATTTATCATTAGCAGAGATAGCGATGAAAGCTCAATAATGAGGGGAACAAATGTCCAAGACACACTGGACATACATGGTTTGGACTAGTGTGAAAAACAAGAGGCCCCAAGGGGGCCTTAATCGCTCACTGGGCAAAGTGATTTAAACAAAGTGGTTCAAAGAAGTATTTGGGGTCACATTCAGTTAGACATGGTTCATCAACACTACAAAGGAATGAAGTCAAGAGAGACAAATTTTATGGAACTAGGGACATGGCTTGAACAAACTTGAATCTTCCCCCCCCACCCCCCCCCTCCCCCCCCAAGGATGCGGCATACCAAATATCAAAAGCATTCATCTGCCGGATCTGAAGAAGAAGATTTTTAAAGAAAATTCCTCATTTTGAACTAAGTTATCATTCGGGCTCCCACAGTGCACCCAAATATGAACCCAGGGACTTGGCTTGAACAAACTTGAATCTCACCCCCCTAAGTATGCTACACACCACATATCAAAACATTCCGACTTCTGGATCTGAAGAAGAAAATTTTTAAAGAAAATTCCTCATTTCGAACTAAGTTACAATTCAAGCTCCCACAGTGAGCCCAAATATGGACCTAGGGATATGGCTTGAACAAATTTGAATCTCACCCCCCTAAGGATGCTGCATACCAAATATCAAAACATTCCGACTGCTGGATCTGAAGAAGATTTTTAAAGAAAATTCCTCATTTTGAACTAAGTTATCATTCGGGCTCCAACAGTGAGCACAAATATGGACCTAGGGACATGGTTTGAACAAACTTGGATCTCACCCCCCTAAAGATGCTGCATACCCAATATCAAAACATTCTGACTGCTGGATCTGAAGAAGATTTTTAAAGAAAATTCCTCATTTTGAACTAAGTTATAATTCGGGCTACCACAGTGAGCCCAAATATAAACCCAGGGACTTGGCTTGAACAAATTTGAATCTCACCCCCCTAAGCATGCTGCATACCCAATATCAAAAGATTCTGCCTGCTGGATCTGGAGAAGAAGATTTTTGAAGAAATTTGCCTGAAATGCACCAAGTTCAAATTTGGGCTCCTATACTGAGCCCAAATATGAACCCAGGGGGCCGATTTGAACAAACTTGAATCAGATCCACCCCACAATGTTGCATACCAAATATCAAAAGATTCTGCCTGCTGGATCTTGAGAAGAAGATTTTTGAAGAAATTTGCCTGAAATGCACTAAGTTCGAATTTGGACTTCTATACTAGGCCCAAATATGAA
The DNA here is from genome assembly GCA_031216915.1 of Pictodentalium vernedei. Classification (NCBI taxonomy): domain Eukaryota; kingdom Metazoa; phylum Mollusca; class Scaphopoda; order Dentaliida; family Dentaliidae; genus Pictodentalium; species Pictodentalium vernedei. The sequence continues at coordinate 247,537,021 of CM062289.1, forward strand.
TCCAGGGGGCTGATTTGAACATATTTGAATCAGATCCATCCCACAATGTTGCATACCAAATATCAAAAGATTCTGCCGGCTGGATCTGGAGAAGAAGATTTTTTAAGAAATTTGCCTGAAATGCACTAAGTTCGAATTTGGGCTTCTTAGTGAGCCCAAATATGAATCCAGGGGGCCGATTTGAACAAACTTGAATCAGACCCATACCAAGATGCTGCATACTAAGTATCAAAAGATTCTGCCCACTGGTTCTGGAGAAGAAGATTTTTTAATAATTTTTCTATAATTCATACGGTGCTATCAGAGTTATGCCCCATACAGAGCCCCCAAGGGACGTGGCCATTTCATTTGAACAAACATGAATTGCCATATAGTAATGAACATCCACATGAAGTTTTACGTGAAAATCGGACCAGTGGTTTCAGAGGAGAAGTCGTTTGAAAAATGTTCACAACGACGGACGACGGCCAGCCGGCCAGTGATAAGTTAAGCTCCCTTTCGGTGAGCTAAAAAACATGATGCATTGATAAAAATGCCATTTCCTTGATTCTAAGATGATGAAGAATGCTGAAGATGTTAAAAGTGTAGGTGTTGATGCATGTGAGTATGTATGTGTAGGAGTGAGGGAAGGGGGCATCGATTAATATGCTTTTCCTTTAAAACAGTTGATGTTATTTCATGACACACAGCATAATCTACTGGTGGTCACTTACCAGAAAATATACAAATAACTTTTCTCCAATCCTTCTTTTTTTGGTGTGTATGTTATGGTTCGGTCATAGTTTGGCCTATTTCTTCCACTTCAACTACCACAGGTGGGCAATATTTCCACGGACACAATAATATAATTAGCTTCAAAACACTAATTATAGAAATAATCATTGAAAATTTAATTAATGAAGCTCTGGGTACAACCCGGTGCTTCATTAATTAAAATTTTGCTAATGATGATTTTTATTACCTGGTAAATGCATGCGTGAACATCACTGCCTACATGTGGATTATGGCCAGTTCATGGCGACTGTTCTGTATATCTTTCAACCCAAAAGCTTGCCTTCAGGTTGGAAGTTGGTGGAAGTAGAACAATAGACCGAATAGGTGGAAGGTGGAATTCATTGGCCAAATGCAACACAATTTGTTTATATTCACAGATCATATATTACAGGAATCCCTGTATATGGACACATTTGTAGGTGCTAAAATTTCCCAATACATTGCATTGTCAGGAAGAATGTCTGTGGAAAAAATGTAGGGGTGCGGCTTATCCTCCCTATGCCCTCCCAGCACTGCTATCTCAGTTTGTCAATTTTATTTTTAAATTTGCAACATCACATGGGAATCAAGGTTTCAACCCCTCTTCAACCAAGTAGCATTTCACAGCTACAAGGCTCCTCTTGACACAAATTTTATGATGAGAACTCATTTTTCGCTCAAGTGCAAAACTGTCACATTGCAAAATTTCTTGCAAAAGATCTGTGAGTAACAGGATGTCAACATCAAAGGGATGTCCACATTCAAGTTCAGACTTCTGTTGACACATCAAAATACTGTCAAGTTCAAAGGCATGATATCTTCTGATTACTACTGCACTTGTTTACAGTACGCTAAGAGAGGGGATCATCACCAAAAAAATTGAGCTGAAAAAAGTACTGAAAGCCACTTTCTTGGCTTTAACCCTTTACCTGATGTAAAGGTCAAAACAGGCCAGTGCTGTTTACAAAGATCACCATTCAATTTTCATTATTTTTTCATTTTTTGTCTCAAAAACATAGCTTGTGACCCCTCATTGGAATGAGCTCATTTAGCTCGTTCCAATGAGGGTCATAACCTATGTTTTTGATGCAAAAATGAAATAAAATTAGTTATTCAGGACTTCTGTTTGCAAGTGTTGTCTGCCTTTCATGTTAGGTGAAGGGTTATACTGTATGCATTAAATGAGTTCATTCAGCAGAGGAAAAGAAATTTTATGTAAAATTGTAACAAAACAATTATTTATGACTAATCAAAGGCACCTCTTGCTTCTAGCATATTATCTTTTAAAAAATATACTCATGTTAGAAAACAGTTTTGAAAAATAATGTTGAACTACACCAGTTAACCCTTTGCCCAACATAATGATCAAAACCGGTCAGCACTATTCTAAACAAGAGGCCCCAAGGGGCCTGAGGACGATCACCAGACATGGTAGCCTAAATATCAACCCAGAGAATTGATTTCAACAAGCTGCATCTGCTCCTTCTAAGAAAAGCTTATACCAAATATCCAAAGATTCTGACCAGTGGATGGATCTAAAAAAAAAAGATTTTTAAAGAATATTCCTCATACTGAACTAAGTTATAATTCGGGCTCCCACAGGGAGCCCATATATGAATCCAGGGACTTGGCTTTAACAAACTTGAATCTAACCCCCCTTAAGGATGCTGCACACCAAATATCAAAACATTCCGACTGCTGGATCTGAAGAAGAAGATTTTTAAAGAAAATTCCTCATTTTGAACTCAGTTACAATTCAAGCTCCCACAGTGAGTCCAAATATAGACCTAGGGACATGACTTGAACAAACTTGAATCTCACCCCCCTAAGGATGCTGCTTATCAAATATCAAAACATTCCAACTGCTGGATCTGAATAAGATTTTTAAAGAAAATTCCTCATTTTGAACTAAGTTATAATTCGGGCTACCACAGTGAGCCCAAATATGAACCCAGGGACTTGGCTTGAACAAACTTGAATCTCACCCCCCTAAGCATGGTGCATACCCAATACCAAAAGATTCTGCCCGCTGGATCTTGAGAAGAAGATTTTTAAAGAAAATTCCTCATTTTGAACTAAGTTATAATTCGGGCTACCACAGTGAGCCCAAATATGAACCCAGGGACTTGGCTTGAACAAACTTGAATCTCACCCCCTAAGCATGGTGCATACCCAATATCAAAAGATTCTGCCTGCTGGATCTTGAGAAGAAGATTTTCAAAGAAATTTGCCTGAAATGCACTAAGTTCGAATTTGAGCTTCAAAAGTGAGACCAAGTATGAATCTAGGGAGCCGATTTGAACAAACTTGAATCAGATCCACCCACAATGTTGCATACGAAATATCAAAAGATTCTGCCTGCTGAATCTGGAGAAGAAGAATTTTTTAAGAAATTTGCCTGGAATGCACTAAGTTCGAATTCGGGCTTCTATAGTGAGCCCAAATATGAATCCAGGGAGCCGATTTGAACAAACTTGAATCAGATCCACCCCACAATGTTGCATACCAAATATCAAGAGATTCTGCCTGCTGAATCTGGAGAAAAAGATTTTTTACGAAATTTGCCTGAAATGCACTAAGATCGAATTCGGGCTTCTATAGTGAGCCCAAATATGAATCCAGGGGGCCGATTTGAACAAACTTGAATCAGATCCACCCCACAATGTTGCATACCAAATATCAAAACATTCTGCCTGCTGGATCTGGAGAAGAAGATTTTTTAAGAAATTTGCCTGAAATGTACTAAGTTCGAATTCTAGCTTCTATAGTGAGCCCAAATATGAATCCAGGGGCCGATTTGAACAAACTTGAATCAGATCCACCCCTCAATGTTGCATACCAAATATCAAAATATTCTGCCTGCTGGATCTGGAGAAGAAGATTTTTTAAGAAATTTGCCTGAAATGCACTAAGTTCGAATTCGAGCTTCTATACTGAGCCCAAATATAAACCCAGGGGGGCCGATTTGAACAAACTTGAATCAGATCCACCCCACAATGTTGCATACCAAATATTAAAAGATTCTGCCTGTTGGACCTGGAGAAGAAGATTTTTTTACGAAATTTACATGAAATGCACTAAGTTCAAATTCGGGCTTCTATAGTGAGCCGAAATATGAATCCAGGGGGCCGATTTGAACAAACTTGAATCAGATCTACCCCACAATGTTGCATACCAAATATCAAAAGATTCTGTCTGCTGGATCTGGAGAAGGAGATTTTATATGAAATTTGCCTGAAATGCACTAAGTTCGAAATCAGGCTCCTATACTGAGCCCAAATATGAACCCAGGGGGCCGATTTGAACAAACTTGAATCAGATCCACCCCACAATGTAGCATACCAAATATCAAAAGATTCTGCCTGCTGGATCTGGAGAAGAAGATTTTTTAAGAAATTTGCCTGAAATGCACTAAGTTCGAAATCAGGCTCCTATACTGAGCCCAAATATGAACCCAGGGGGCCGATTTGAACAAACTTGAATCAGATCCACCCTACAATGCTGCATACCAAATATCAAAAGATTCTGCCTGCTGGATCTGGAGAAGAAGATTTTTTAAGAAATTTGCCTGAAATGCACTAAGTTCGAAATCAGGCTCCTATACTGAGCCCAAATATGAACCCAGGGGGCCGATTTGAACAAACTTGAATCAGATCCACCCTACAATGCTGCATACCAAATATCAAAAGATTCTGCCTGCTGGATCTGGAGAAGAAGATTTTTTAATCTTTTTCCCATTGCCTACAAAGTACCTTGTGATCAAACCGATAGGGATTTTAACCGTTCTATTCTACTGGATAAAAGTAAGCTGTATACAAAATAAGAATTCTCTGTGCCGTGTAGTTTTGGAGATATGGCAGTTTTAAGGTTTTTCCTATTTTTAGCCTCCGAGGTTTCCACGGGACAATGAGAAAAATTTTTTTTTGCATCAATCAACTACTTATGACCCATTATCATCTCATATCAAATTTGGTTCAAATCGACCTGACGGTTCTGAAAATAGAAATTTTAGGCGTGGCCAAAATTTTTGCACCTCCCATAACAAAGGCAAATAATGCCCGACAAACTTCTCTTGAACAAACTTGATTCTCAACCTCAAAAGGACTCTGTATACCACATATCAAGTCTTTGCTACTGGTGGTTCATTAGAAGAAGTTTTTCAAAAAATTGGGCCATTTTTTCCCCACACCTCTGCTCAATATGAGCTGAAACCTATTTTGGATAAAAATCAAAATGTCCCAAAATAACCACTACTTACATGAAATTTAATTAAAATGTGGCCAGTGGTTTAGGAGAAAGAGGCTCAAACACCACCTTCACGCAGGACGACGGAGGACAGACGATGGATGACGGTCAGACGACGGACGACAGACGATGGACGACAGACAGATGACGGACGAAGAGTGATAAGAAAAGCTCACCCTGACTTTCAGTCAGGTGAGATAAAACTCGCCAATTAATTTTCAGTATTTTTTCATTTTTTGTCTCAAAAACATAGGTTATGACCCCTCGTTGGAACAAGCGCGTCGAGCGTGTTCCAATGAGGGGTGATAATCTATGTTTTTGAGACAAAAAATGAAAAAAATTAGTAATTCAAGAATTTTTTTTGCAAATGCTGTCTTCTTTTCATGTTAGGTAGAGGGTTAAACTTAATTACCTGTAAGAATGAGTGAAGCTAGTACTTCCTGGAGAACTGTCATGTCTTTCACTCACTGTGTCAATATTTACATAATCCTGGTCATATGACAGTTTCTTGTTAACTGGAATGTTGTTGTTCTCATAACCATTACTATTTTCACCTGGGGAAAAATCAAGAGGAAACTTAAATTTATCTAGTTACACTTCTCTCTTTTCAAGTTTGTTTATTGGGGGATTGATGACACTTTCAACAGCCAGGGTCACATCAGGGCTGCAAGGTATTCAATTTTCAATACCGGTATCGGTATTGAAAACAAGAAATTATAGCAAAGCTATGCAAAAAAAGGATGAAAAAAATCCAGAGCTGCGATTTTAATCTCAAATGGAAAAGATAATCTTCCAAGTCATGTATACAGAGTGCCAGTTCAAGGTTCAGGGTGCCACTATATACTGCTAAAACTGCATTTCTCAGAATTCCTGCTTTAAAATTTAGCCTTATAGATGAGAGTGAGACCATACCAAATGAGTAATGTTACAGTAGCCACGGAAATCCCATCCATAAAACCAGTGAACGGGACATCCATTGGGGTATTGAAAATGTGAAAACGTTGCAACTGAAAGCAGTATTTGGTATTTTTTTTAATCACTACTGATGATCGGACACGATCTGACAATCGTCTTTCCAAAATATGACAATTTCAGATGATTTTCACTAACATTCTGCCACATAAATTAGTTTGGCACAATATATCGCTCGTTACTAGGGAGGCATGTTGGTTGCTAAGGTAACCAACTAACATCATTGCCGACTCCTTGGTTTAGATCCCTGGTGCATTATAGGTACATATATTGAATTTAGTCAAAATTTTCCTAATAGATAGCCCATCGCTAGGGAGGCACATTGGTTGCTATGGACACCAACTGACATCACTACAGACTCTTTTTAGATCCTAAGTGTATAATGGGCCCATACATCAGACTTGGCCAGAATTGGCCCAATAGACCATCCGTCAGTGGCGGCGCCAGAAATTTTTTTGTGGGGGGGCAACTAGGGGGGCAGACTCCCATGAAGGGGGGCAAATACGTAAAGGATCTTATCATTACTTTGTTATGAGGTAGTCCAAACTTGGACCCAAAGTCCGTAATATACTTTTTTGGTAGGACGTACCAAACCAAAAAATTATATCACGGACTTTGGGTCCAAGTTTCGACTAAATGTAATGGTAATTAGCGGTCCTCCATTCAAAAAATCCTGGATCCGCATCTGGTGGGTTTGTGCGTGAGAGAGAGAGAGAGAGAGAGAGAGAGAGAGAGTCTCAAACAAAGAACAATTGTTTTTTCCAAGTGAAATAATTGAACAGTGCAAGGGAGATAATGCCCATCTGTCATAATGCGAAATCCATGAATTTTTTTAGACAAGGGATATGGATAGACATGCCTTTGTTGGCTCATAACTTAATTATAACTTATAAGTATCTGCATCCGAGTCTTTAAATCTCTACTGCCTGGATGTGTTCATCAGCTAGCCTGAGGCTTTGGGCTAAGTGTGTATGGGAAGTTATTGGGAATAAAAAAAGAGAGGGGTGTGTGTGTGTTGTGTTTGTGTGTGAGGGTGGATGGAAATGCATGCGAGATGGTTGGGGGGGGGGGGGGGGGGGGGGGGCAAAGCCTCTGCATTCGAGTCTTTAAATCTCTACTTCCTGGATGTGTTCATCAGCTAGCCTGAGGCTTTGGGCTAAGTGTGTATGGGAAATTATTGGGAATAAAAAAAGAGGGGGGTGTGTGTGTGTGTGTGTGTGAGAGAGAGTGACTGAATGTGTTTGTGTGTGAGGGTGGATGGAAATGCATGCGAGATGGTTGGGGGGGGGGGGAGGGGGGCAACTGGGGGGGGGCAAAGCCTTTGTTTGGGGGGGGGGCATAGCACCGCCACTGCCATCCATTGCTAGGGAGGCATGTTGGTTGCCAAGGAAACCAATGGACGTCATTGCCAACTCATTGGTTTGGGTGTCTAGTGCATTATGGGTTCATATATCAATATATCAAATTTGGTCAAAATTCACCCCATTTTCGACTCCATGGTTTAGATCCCTAGTGCATGGTTGGTCCATAGATTGAATTTGGTCAAAATTGACCCAATAGGTTGCTATGGACACCAACTGACATCACTACAGACTCCTTTATTGATTTATTTATTGATGTTTAAGGTCACATATTTATGCACAATGGCTAATCATGACCGTGACAGTTTTACGGGTGGAGGAAGCCGGAGTACCCGGAAAGAACCACCGAGCAACGACGAGCAGCTGCCAGCTCCCCAACATCGTAACTCCGCACTGCAGCACAGGCAGGATTAGATTGGTTGAAGACCTGCATACCATCGACGTGCAGTACGCCTTAGTACACGGCGTCATCGTGCCCCCCACGTGGGCAATGGAGATGAAGTGTCTTGCCCAAGGACACAACGTGGTTGCCGCAGGTGGGATTCGAACCGAGGACCTCTCGGCTTGCAGCCTGCACCTCTACCTACTGAGCCACCACGCTCCCACAGACTCCTTTTAGATCCTAAGTGTATAATGGGCCCATATATCAGACTTGGCCAGAATTGGCCCAATAGACCATCCGTTGCTAGGGAGGCATGTTGGTTGCTAGGGAAACAAACTGACATCATTACCAACTCATTGGTTTGAATCCCTGATGCATTATGGCTCCACATATCAAATTTAGTCAAAATTGGCCCAGTAGGTCGCCCGTTGCTAGGGAGGCACGTTTGTGGATAGGGAAACCAACTGACACCATTTTCGATTCTTTTGTTTGGATCCCTAGTGCATTGTGGATCCATGTATCAAATTTGGTTGAAATTGACCCAAGAGGCCGCCCGTTGCTAGGGAGGCACGTTGGTTGCTAGGGAAACCAACTGACATAATTTTTGACTACTTGGTTTGGATTCCTAGTTCATTATGGGTTCATATTTCAAATTTGGTCCAATTAGCCCAATAGGTCATCCATTGCTAGGGAGGCACGTTGGTTGTTAGGGAAACAAACTGACATCATTACTGACTCCTTGGATTGAAACCCTGATGCATTATGGGTCGAGTGAAATTTAGTCAAAATTGGCCCAGTAGGTCGCCCGTTGCTAGGGAGGCATGTTGGTTGTTAGGAAAACCAACTGACACCATTTTCGAATCTTTGGTTTGCATCCCTAGTGCATTTCGGATCCATATATCAAATTTGGACGAAATCGGCCCAAGAGGCCGCCCGTTGCTAGGGAGGCACGTTCGTTGCTAGGGAAACAAACTGACATTATTACTGACTCATTGGTTTGGACCCCTATTGCATTATGGGTTCATATATCAATTTTGGTCAAAATCGGTCCAATAGATCGCCTGTTGCTATGGGTGTTGCGTGTTGCTAGGAACGTCACATGATGTAGTAAATTGTAAATTAGTCTGACTCCCAGTGTATTATGGGAGAATATCTCAATAGCACCCCCCCCCCCCCCCCGCCCCCCCCCCCCCCCCCCCCCCTGTTACTTCCCTCAACTGATGGTTCACTCACTTTACCCAATTGGTATCCGAATGTTGCTTTGAAAACAATTATACTGTCCCTTTTTTTTTCTTGGGAAGATTCCTCAAATTAGAGCCATTTTCGTAAAGTCTCTTCTTGGGAGTTCCTTCCGGTGAATAAAAAAAGTGTTTATAATATAAAGGACTCTCGAGTTCAGACGCCTCTGGCATATGAACGTGTGTGCCTGCGGCGTAATCGTCCTTTAAAAAAATACCACGATATACCGGTATATCATGGACTAGTTCAGATGGTGAAAAACTCAGGCAATGTTCTGAGGAACTGAGTTCATAAACAGTCGACAACACAGGTATATTTTGGGTGGTTAACAATTGAATAAAATTTTCTGTACTCAGTACCTTATGCTCAGCTGAAACCAATATCTTTAAGAAAGCCTTTTTTTTACAAACGTGCACAGCATTATTTTATTTTGATTTAAAATCACATCACAGAGACAGCTTGGACATGAAGGAAAACAATAAAGTGTCATGACTTTTCTGTTCGAAAAGAATATACCACAATTCATCACTGTAGCTAACTGTAGTGTTTATTTTAACTTTGTTCATGAATATTAATTAATACAGCTGTTTTATGGAGTGTGTGCATTTCGCACCCTGCATTTTCCTCTCCATTGTTTGGTTCTTCTTATGACCTATTGTATTTTCAAGTGTTGACAGATATGGTCAGTGGTGTGTTTGAGTTAGTAATTAATGTTCATGTGAGTGGCAATTATTAATGTTGGAATGGATTATTGTGCAGGCTTCCCTTTCCCTTTGTTTCTGTTTCTGTACCCTGTATGTTCGTACCTCCAAAACTTCACCTGATGTGATGCGTGATTAGCATAGTTCTTAAAGGGTTGAGATATAAATACTAGGTTTATTTGAATTCATTATTAATTTCTGGGATAACATCTGCAAAAAAAATATTTGTAGTTACAAAAAAATAGTTAAGTTTTAGATTGCTGGTTGTCGTTTTAAAACTGGGACGAAAAGTGACAGGGACATCCAACTCACGCCTTCAATGCCATTGAACAGCTTATTAATATTCATAAGTTCAAAGTTCATAATGACAGTGTTGATGGAAATGTTGATCAACATGGCTTCAGGTTTTATCTGTTTTTGAGAGGAAATGAATAAATAAAACAAACACTTATTAATATTCATAAGTTCAAAGTTCATAATGACAGTGTTGATGGAAATGTTGATCAACATGGCTTCAGGTTTTATCTGTTTTTGAGAGGAAATGAATAAATAAAACAAACACTCCCTATAAAGATTTTGTGAGTAATTTTATTATCCACACAGGAAAATGTGAGATCACATACAAAAATGTGACAAAGTATTCATTCCCTAAATTTGACGAATTCCTAAAATATTAAACTTTCAGTTTCAGTTTCAAATTGCTGGTACGTGTATACTTACGCAGCTCAAGTGTGCTGCAAACTGTGTTTTCACTGGTCGATTGAAGATTGATTGACAAGTACTTCATCACAGGAGTAGTCAGTCTGGGAGGAGTTCCAAGTAGTATATCATCTGTTTTGTATGACTGACATTTGTGGGATGACAGACATGATAGAATACATTGACTGTTTTTTCCCTTATAATATATAGACTTCAACTTCGAAAATTACATCTAACGATATACCAGTACATTTAAAACAATGCTGGTATTCATCCGGTATCATTCTCAATACTGGTAATTACCAGTTTACCGGTATACCGTGCAACCCTAGGTCACATTGTGTCAGCCACTCTATTCACACCTACCATACTATAAGTTAATAATAGCAATTACTTAAATTTAATGAGAATTTCATTTAGAAAACATACACATTTAGAGAGGGTTTACACAGCATAGATTTGGAAGCTTTTTTTCTCTACCATTTGCATAGTTTTTTCACAGCAAGCACTTTTAGAGGGGGTTCAAACAGACTTGGAAGTTTTTTTCCATACTTTTGGCATAGTTTCTCCACAACCAGCACTTTTAGAGGGGGTTCAAACAGACTTGGAAGCTTTTTTTCCATACTTTTGGCATAGTTTATCCACAACCCGCACTTTTAGTTCATACAGGTTGGGCAGCTTTGTTTCCATACCTTTTGCATAGTTTTTTCAATACCAGAATGTATAGAGAGGGGTTCATACAGCCTTGGTAGCTTTTTTTCCATACCTTTTGCATAGTTTTTTCCATAGTCTGTACTTCAAAATTTCCAAATTCTTATACTACACCATTGAGCTATTTGTTTATTGGGATTTAACAACACTTTCAACAGCCATGGTCATATTGTGTCGGTTAGTTTCATGGTTGAAGGAAGCTGGAGTACCAAGATAAAACCACAAAGCAATGGTGAGTAACTGTCCCACTCTCCAACTTAATAACCCAGTACAAGCAAGTTTAACATCAGATGAAGGTAAGTGTCCTGTTGTCTTGCCCTATGCCTCAGTACAAAGAGTTACCAAGCTCCCACACATGAAATCTAGATGAACTGTCTTGCCAAAAGACACATTATCTATTGACTAAAGTGAATTTTTTGATTTGATTGGTTGATAGATATGTGGTACAAGACCATATTCATTGAAACCCACGATACGTCGGCCCAGCCAAATTTCCCATAACCAGTGGAAGCCTCGTTCCGAAATCTTCAAATTGTCCATACATAATAATTTTTTTATACTAGTCATATGATATCGGCATAATTTCACAAAAACTCTTTTGCACAAAAATTCCACAGAAACCTGTATGGCTCAACAATGGAAGATAAAAGATCTCATGCTGTGTGTGTTCACACATGAAATAGATTGTACTTCTAAAACGGAAAGTCAATAGATAAATTCATTACCCCGTGTCTGATCACGTGGTACGGGTTTTTACCTACCCAAAACCAGCCATATCCCATTCAGCCTTCGGCCTCATGGGATACGGCTGGCTTCGGGTAGGTAAAACCTGTACCACATGATCAGACACGGGGTAACTTATAATGCAGATAACATGGGTCAGAACTAAACCAGCAAACTGGTATAAATTCCCTGACCACTTTTGTGTACTGTAAGATATTTCATTAGCTGTCAGAGGTACTTAGCTTCTATCTGACTACCATGCTCTGCATAAAAATTAGACATGGGCAATATACCGAAAAACTAAACCAATACTGATATCATGAGTATACCGAAAAACCGAACAGAACCAACCATTTAATACCGAAACTGTCTGAATTTTCAAATTTTCCTACATTCACTATTTATAAGGCCCTGTTGAGGCCTGATAAGGCAGCCAAGACTTGACTAGAAATCAGCAGGACCTCTTAAAGATGGCATGGTCAGGACACATGCTCTGCGATTGCATTTTGAATGAGAATGGGAAACATAGTGCACTTTCCACATCCCATGTCTGTTTTTTAATTATTGCCACAATAACCTTGACTTCGTGCTCATCCTACATGAAAAATATTGTCACTTCAGTAACAACTTTTCCCATTTAGAACCTTTTCGGAGAACCCAAATATTAACCCAGGGACCCGATCTGAACAAAATTGAGTCTGACCCTCCTAGAAATGTTGTATACCAAATATCAAAGCATTTTGACTGGTGGATCTGAAGAAGATTTTTAAAGAAATTCCCTCATATTGCACTAAGTTAAAATTTTGGCTACCATATAGAGCCCAAATAATAACCCTGGGACCAAACAACATTTGAACAAACTTGAATCTGAATCGGACCCGAAAAGAGATGTTGTATACCAAATATGAAAGGATTGTGACCAGTGAATCTGAAGAAGATTTTTAAAGAAATTCCCTCATATTGCACCTAGTTAAAATTCAGGCCCCTATAGGGAGGCCAAATATTAACTCAGGCACTCAATTTGAACAAACTTGAATCTGATCCCCCTAGAAATTTTGTAAACCAAATATGAAAGGCTTGTATTTGGTGGATCTGAGGAAGATTTTTAAAGAAATTTCGTTATATTGCAATTAGTAAAAATTTTGGCTCCCATAAGGAGCACAAATATTAACCCAGGGACCAAATTTGAACAAACTAGAATCTGACCCACCTAGAAATGTTGTATACCAAATATGAAACGATTCTAACTTGTGAATTTGAGGAAGATGATTTTTAAAGAAATTCTCTCATATTATACTAAGTTAAAATTTGGTACCCATAGGAAGCCCAAATATTAACCCAAGGACTCAATTTGAACAAACTTGAATCTGACCCCCAAGCTATATTTTATACCAAATATGAAAGGATTCGGACTGGTGGATCAAAAGATTTAAAGATTACCCCCACATTGCACTAAGTTAAAATTCAGGCTTCCATAGGAAGTCCAAATATTAACCGAGGGGCATTCTTGAATCTGACCCTCATAATAATGATGTATACCAAACATTAAAAGATTCTGACTTGTGGTTTTGAAGAAGATTTTTAAAGATTATTCTCCATATTGACCTAAGCTGAAAAATTTTGGCTCCTGTGTTGAGCCCAAATATGAACAAATGGGCTTCATTTTAACAAACTCCTATCGGACCTATGGGTCTGGGCAAGTTGATTTGAAAAAAAAAATTAAAAATTTTATAGTAAATTTCCTTTCTTATTATACCTACCACAATTGTTTACTACAGGCTTGCACTACAGGGGAAGTCCCTAACACGGAAAATATACTCTCCACTTTGATCTTTCCCAAGGGATTTGGGAAAGAAAAGTGGTGCAAAAGCACCAAGAAAAAATAAGCCAAAACTGGGTCGAGCACACACCCAGTAGGGGACGTTCTTCTCCTAGTACAGATACATGGCTTCCGGTACCAGTGCGCAGTCAGTAACTAATGAATCATTCTTTTGAATCCGCCAACATTGGAGTTATGTGATCAGCAGGGAGGAAGGATTCTTACACGAATAAGAAGACAGGAGGGCCTCCATGTAAACAATTGTGGTAGGTATAACAAGAAAGGAAATTTACTATAAAATTTAAATTTCTTACCAACCTACCTTACAATTGTTTACTACAAGCTGAATAGACAATAGGATGGAGGGAATCACATAACCAACCCCCACATAATCCAATTGCACTGGAACCATGGACAGAGGAAGAGGTCCTTAGGCCTATGAAACCATAGCATCACAATCATTAGTAAAAGACAATGAGATATGAGGCGTACGGTTCTGCGCGATGCACAGACAGAAAGGACAGTAACAGCACAGAGCTGGAACTGACCTTGTAAGAAGACTAATGGGTAGGGTAGACAACAGCCTGAGCAGAAGAAACAGGGCCCAAAGCAAAAAGGTCCTCCGACTGCTCCTGCAACTGGCGCAGATTGAAGGTGGAGAAAGTAGAAGCATTTCTCCAGTAGGCTGCCTGCATAACATCCGACAACTTGGCGGAGTTAGCATAAACCCAAGAGGTAGACAGTCGCTAGATGAGCGTAAGCCGCGCGAATAGCAAGACAAATCCATCGAGAAATGGATTGAGGAGAGATCTTCAGTTGGCCAGAAATAAGGGACAGAAAAAATCGTTTCCTGCCTTTCCTAATGAACTGCGTCCAATTGAGATAAATGCAAAGTGCACGATCCGGACAGAGGAAAGTGCGATTACCCTCAGCAGAAGGAAGAGCCCTGATATAGATAGGAGGTGGAGTTGTTTCTGGTATCTGATTCTTGGCCAGAAAGGAGCAATCAGTGGTGAACGTAACACTTTTGGGAGAGCTCCTGAAAAAGGCCGCATCAACTGAGAGGGCGTGAAGATCACTAACCTGTCTGGCTGTGGCATAAGCCATCTTGTATGTGAGAAAATGCATATCTGCCTGGGCATAAAGGTGCGAACGGAGCCCCCCCCCCCCCCCACCCCAATTCCAAGCTATCGCCGATGTGGATTGGGACAGAGTCAGGGCAAAAGCTGAGAGAATCACAGCCCTTGTCCGGGGAACCGCCACCATACTCAGCTGAGTATGGAAGTCCATCCCCAGATGACAAAACAACTGAGAAGGGACCAGGTCTGACTTCCCCTCATTGACTCTGAACCCTTGTGACGTGAGCAGGCTCAACAGTGTGTCAACATCTGACTCTAGAAAGGCAGCATTGGAATGCCTCTGGTGGATATCGTCTAGAAATGCTGAAGTAGTCACCCTGGACTGTGTGCGATGGAAGGCTATCACATGCGACATCAGTCGGGTGAAGGCCCAAAGAGCCAGGTTGAGGCCGAAAGGCATGGCCTTGAACTGGTAAACTCGCCCCAGAAAAGCGAACCTGAGATACTTTCGCAATGTCCAATGAATCGAAACGTGAAAGTAAGCGTCTCGCAGGTCGATGCTGGAAGCGAAATCTCCCTGGTGAACTGACCTGCAAGTCTCCATGCTGAACTTGGGAGCAATGATAGACTGGTTCAGGATACTCAGATCGATAATTGGTCGTAGGCGGCCATCCTTCTTCGGCACCCATAACAGGCGGGAATAAAATCCCACTGCAGGAATGTTCTTGAAGACCTCAAACGCTCCCTTTGACAGGAGATTGTCTATTTTCATGATCAAAAGTTCCCGATGTGTAACGTCTAAAGGAACTTGTGTTGGAAGAGGCACTCTTGACAGAGTGGGGTACCTCTGGAAGGATATCCACAGCCCGGACTGAACAACATCTAACACCCAAGGATTGGATGTGATTGTAGCCCGATGGTCTGTGAACTCTGATATCCTTCCTCCAATCTGAGACGAATCAAGGTGAGGACCTTCATTTTGAGCCCTGGCGAGGCCCGCGAGAGGAGAAACCGCCTCCTCTACTATATGAAGAATCCTGAGTCCTCCCTCCAGCCTGCCAATGCTTACCCTTACCCCGTGAGTAAGAAGTAGAATCGGCAGCAGGAGGATCAGCCCTTGGCTTCACAGAGGAAGCAGAAGGGTGCTTGTTAGACTTTGGATGGCCCCTGCCTCCAACAGAAGGCTGATCAAGCTGACGAAGCAGCAGCTGATCTTTGGAATGACATAGGACGTCATTCCGGACCTTCGACATGGAACCATGGAATAGTAGCGGACCCGACAAAGAAGCAGATAGAAGAGCAGCGCGCTGCCCCTCAGGAAGGGAACGGCTTGTGTCCAACACAGCGTCCCGGTGAACTAATTCCAAGTTAGCCGTGTTACAGGCATGCATGTGAGTAAGATGCATGAGAGCCTTGGAAAGCAAACGCAAAGGAGCCTGTATGTCGTTGAACTTATCTGGGTGCAGATAAGCAGCTAAAGCAGAGACAACGTGATCTGAGAAAGAAAGCATGCCCAGCATCTCTCTCGATAAGCCCAACAGGGACTCCAGCGTCGTCATAGGAATAACAGCCGACTTGGGCTTGGAAAGTCTGAGGGAGGTGGAGTCCTGATCCAAGACTGTCAAAGTCTGGCAGACTGACGGATTGGTGGAATCGTAAGAACAATAATGCACTGGAGACAAAAAAGTGTCAGCCCTGGTGAAGAACGAAGTCCTCATAGCCTTGGAACTCAGCTTAGAGTCCAAAGCTGTAAACGCTTCAACCACCTGTACCGACTGGCACGGTCGAAGGTGCCCAGAAGCGGGTTGCTCCACAGGCTGTAGGCGCACGGCCGATGATCGCGGGCTGGCTGACACCATCGGCTGGTCTGACGGTTTGAGATCTGGAAGGAACTCAAAAACAAAGTCAAGAGCTGCCCCCAAGTCAGAAGACTGTTGGAGCTCGACGTCAGGTATGTCTGACCCATCCTCTGAGTCGGAAGACACATAGCCCATCATGGGCAAACCAGCCGATGCCTTCAATGGTGTAGGCACACCTGAGAGAGGGATCAGAAAGCAGCCGGCTTCCAATCCTGGGGGGCACCTGGAAACCACTAGTAGCCTCGCTGGAGGCAACGGGAAGGCTCTTGAAAAGAACCTGAGTGAGCAAGGAGAGGGCCTCCCTAAGCTCACGGCCTGTGTTGGCCAGTTCACTGTGGGAACGAACCGGCAAAGTGGCTCCACTCCTGACCCTTTTAACCAGCGAAGGGTCATGATCCTCAAATACACCCGATGCGGGGCGATGGGTGGCAGCCGAAACATCTGAAGGCAGATGTGTATAGGGGTATGACATACCCCGAGGATCTACAGTGCGGGAACTCTGAGGGACAGAAGGTCCAGGCTGCACAAAAAGCGTCAGCCCCGCAAAACCGGCCATGGGACCTGAGTGCGTGGAAGGAAACGCAAAAGAGTCCATGGTGACCCCACCATGAACATCTGAATCCAATGAGAAAACTGCTGGGCTCGACAGCTGAGAGACCACAGCAGAAGATTCAGTCAGGAGCCCCTTCCGACTTCGCCGAGTTGAAGTCAGGGAAGGCTGAGGCCGGCCGATACCCCACGTCCACATTACCAGACATCTCTGCAGACCCCTGCAGGGATAAGCCAAGGCTGGCTGAAACGGTGACCGCTGACATAGCAGATGGAACAGCAGTAGCAGATACGACGGGAGCTGTTGAAACCGGTGGAAAAGTGGAAAGAGCAACCGTGCTTGGCTCCAAAGGAGGAGTCACAACCATAGTGACAGCCACAGATGTCGACTGGAGAGGGGCCCCCAGTCCTGGAACCAGACATCTCTTCATCAGACAACTCAACAGCTCCCGCAGTATCCACCACAGTTTAAGACTGCACATCCCCCCACGGAGGGGGTATAAGTCTCACCAGACGTGGTCGTGTCGGGAGGCCCCAAACGACAGCGTTCCCTCTCCCCATGACTTGTTCTGTATACACAATATTTTGGGTTTTTTTCCCAGTTCTCAGTGGAGAAAACTGGAACCAACCCTTACCAGATTCTCCAAAAACAAGTATTTTGCTGACAGTACCGATCTTCGTGCAGACAGGAGAGGCATTGGTTAAGCATTAGAACATTGCCTCTCATATTTCCATCCTCTCATAGACCATTCTTGCGAAGTTTGGTTCACGTCGACTCAGTAGTTCACCGGTTTCAACAGCTCCCGTCGTATCTGCTACTGCTGTTCCATCTGCTATGTCAGCGGTCACCCTTTCAGCCAGCCTCGGCTTATCCCTGCAGGGGTCTGCAGAGATGAAAATGTGATTTCCCATAGGGTTTCTATAGTAACTATAAGCCATAATTATGGCCATGTTTACAGCCCGATCAACATTAAATGAGGATCGTTGGTAGAGGAGGTCCAAGTCATCACTTATGTGACGTATCAAAACATTTGGCCTGGCAGTTTCAGAGGAGAAGACTTTTGAAAATCCACCTATCAGAATCAAAGAATGCCTCTGGAGATCATGTTTTTCAAACTTCAGGAACAAAATGAGGATCGTTAGTAAAGGACCTCCCAGAGACCATCTCTGCCAGGTTTGGTTCACATTGGCTCAGTAGTTCCGGAGAAGAAGATGAAAATGTGATTTCCTATAGGGTTTCTATAGTAACTATAAGCTGCAATTGTGGCCATGTTTGCAACCTGATCAACATTATATGAGGATCATGGTAGAGGGGATCCCAATCATCATTTATGTGAAGTATCAAAAAATTTCGCCTGGCAGTTTCAGAGAAGATTTTTGAAAATCTACCAAACAGAATCAAAGAATGCGTCTGGTCGACCATGTTTTTAAACCCATGGGAACAAAATGAGGATCGTTTATAGAGGACCTCCCATAGACTATCCCTGCCAGGTTTGTTTTCACATTGCCTTGGTTTTTTCAGAGAAGAAGAGGAAAATGTGATTTCCCATAGGATTTCTACAGTAACTATAAGCCGCAATTGCAGTCATGTTTGTTATCCAATCAACATTAAATGAGGATCATTGGTAGATGGGGCACCAGTCATCGTTTATGTGAAGTTTCAAAACATTTGGCCTGGCAGTTTCAGAGGAGAAGATTTTTGAAAATCCACCAACCAGAATCAAAGAATGCCTCTGGAAGCCATGTTTTTCATCCGATGGGAACAAAATGAGGATCGTTTATAAAGGACCTCCCATAGACCATTCCTGCCAAGTTTGGTTCACACCGGCTTAGCGGTTACAGAGAAGAAGATGAAAATGTGAAAAGTTTATGGACGACGACGGACGCCAAGTGATGAGAAAAGCTTACATGGCCTTTTAGGCCTGGTGAGCTAATAATATCCAAAAGGATAACATAAATTTATCAACCAAAAAAATTATATGTCCGATCCACACGGTACGCGAAAGTCACCCGCGCACACAGAGAATATATAAAATACAAAGAAAATGTGGTTGAAAATAATAACGAGAATATATAAAACACAGTCCTGTTATTATACAATCCTCAGATCCATAATTCCAGTCGCAGGTAACCGTTATCAACAAGATGAATTATCACTGTTTCTTAATGCAAATGGACGTCTCGCCTGTATTGGATGTACTCAGGCCCAAAAGGTCTATAAACCAAGGAAAACTGGAGAGAGTCAGGGTAATTTTCTTGACAGGTTACAAGATTTTTTATTAAATTAACAGGAGTTTACTCTATAACCTGCATGTATATTCATTTAACAGATCAAATTTGTACTGGAGTAATGGTAATCAGTTTTGTGTTGGGAAATTCTATTCAATTAACAGGGTGATTCAGTTAAGAGATATCCAATTAAGTTGGCTCCAATGTATACACAAACGAATTACAGGTTACAATGAAATAATAAAATGTGAATTAAATTCCTAATCCTGCAAGTTTTGCCTGTCAGACCTGATAATCATTCAGGACTAACTCGACTCGAAGGTTGAGCATTGTCTCTAAATATGAAGAGTATAGCATGCCATTTAATATCTTAAAAGAATTCTATCCAAAATAAACAACAACTAATGCATGTTGGTTGTTGCAATTTATTTTGGTAGAAATTGTTATGAAATAAAAAGCATGGTTGATGATGTAAGATCTTGTCATTTCTTGGCCTGAAATTCTGATGTAATACAGCTGTTAACCGTCCACACCGTGGAGTGGTCATAATCTGCACACGTGGTCAGTGTTGTCCACGCATGCATTTACCAGTTAATAAAAATCATTATCAGCAAAATTTTAATTAATGAAGCACTGGGTTGTATCCGGTGCTTCATTAATTAAATTTTGGATGATTATTCCTATAATCAGTGGTTTGGAATCTAATATTATTTGCGTCGGTGGACATACTGCCCCCCAGTGGAAAGTGACCAATCCACAGCGACTGTACTGTAATGCCATAATCAGCAAGCAAAATTAATGAAAAAAAACATTCAGAATTTTTTCTTCAATTATCCCTTTGGCAACATAGCTTCTTACATCTCAGTGGAAGGAGCTTGTTGAAATGAGGGATTATCAGCAATATTTTTAAGGCAAAAAATGAATTTTTTTAGTAGTTCACAAAATTTGGGGACAAATGTAGTCTGCTATTCATACTGGGTAAAGGGTTAAGAGTAAATAGATTCCCTCTTACAACTTTTTTTTTTAATCATAAAGACAAAAACAAGATCTGAAAATAGTTGCTCTCAATTATTTTTGAGTTAATTCTCACCTTGGTTTCCCTTGAACTGCTCAATAGTATTGAGAATGTCTTCTTTAGAAGGAGGAGAATTCTTAGTAGTAATTCCACTGCTACCTCTTCTTTGTTTGTTTCCAAGTCCAAGGCGATTCATTGTTCATACAAATGCATATTATCTCTCATTTCTCAGCAGTCTGTAACAAAAAGACACAATATCATTTCATCTGCAAAAGTACATATGGATGCTGTTGTCTTTATGGAACAGATCATGCCAGAAAAGAAAAAACAAGAATGCCAAAAAGTTCATTGAGAGAGTTTTCTACATCTAACAAGAGCCATAACTCTGGTAAGTATGCATGACAAAACCCATAAATGTGGATGTCCTTTCTCCTAGCATCTCTCACCATACCAATGAACATCAAAATCTGGTAACCAATGTTCTAATGTAAAACATTCATAGAGACGGTTTTCCAATTCCAACAAGGGCCATTAATTCTAGTAAGTATGCCTGAAGAAAAGACCCAATATGTGGTTATCCTTTCCTCCATACTGGCCTCTCACCATGTCAAAGGACATCAAAATCTGACAACTAGTCCTTGAGTTGTGATGCAAAAATATCATACAGAAAGTTTTTTCTAAATGTAACAAGGGCCAAAAATCAATCCAACAACTGATGTTTGTGTTATAATGCAAAACATTCTTACAGTACATGGAGAGTGTATTATCACTAAATCACCCATACATGTATATCTGATATTTCATTAACTGTTTACCATTCAAGACTGGCAGTCGACAACTGCAAAAATATCCACTGAATACAACCTTTTTATTTTTACCCCCAAAACATAGTGTATGCGTATAATCCATCATTGGAATGAGATTGCTGAGCTTGTTCCTATGAGCAGCCATGTGCTATGTTTTTGAAATTTTAAAAAAAAATTTTACAGATGTTTGTGAATAGTGCTGGTCGGTTTTGGTCACTGCATTTGGTAAAAGGTTAAATTACACATTATGTAATAAAAAGAAACACTGAGAATGATATGTCCACGAATATGAAAATTAAACTGAGGGGATTACATTGTCTAATTTGAGGGGATTAAGCCAGCTTCTAAAAATTAAATTCAAGGGATGAAGTTCTAAGGGGATTTTTTGAAGGGGTTGGCGATTTTGTCCTACAATCATCGAATGTGAGTGTTTAACAGGTTTTACAGAACAGCCAATGTGAATTGGTCACTTTCCACACGTGGGCAATATTTCCACGGATGCAATTTTAGATTCCAAACTCTAATTATAGGAATAACCATCAAAAATTTAAGTAATGAAACACCAGGTACAACCCAGGGCTTCATTAATTAAAATTTTGCTGCTGATGATTTTTATTACTTGGTAAATGCATGTGTGGACATCACTGTCCACACATGGATTACAACCAGTCCACGGCAACTGTACTGTATTGTTCATGTGCTCAAGAATTTAAAAAGTCATGACCACATTTGTCCTTAGTAACATACGCAGAGTTACATGCCGATAAGCTTATTGATAACAAAGTCAATTGTCTGTATTTAATGCAAAAATTACAGAGATGGTGGTATTTTAATATAGCGTGTACATGTATTGGGGATTAGTAAATGAACAAAGGAAAGAGAGAGCCTGAAGAAGACTATAACTGATCATGTTGGCCCAACAACTGTGACAACTAGGAAGCGCAACCCTCCGTAAGAGAAAACAGAATGGAATGGCCTGATTCAACCACTGCTGTAATGGTCTCTCCTTGAACAGTATAAAAGGCAGTGAAGTGAGTGAGAAAACGATGAGGGTCAAAAGGGGCTTCTTCCCCATACCGTCCTTACGCGCCTTTGGCACGTGAAACCATTCCTTTCTTCAGAAAATGACTCTATGTTGAATTCTCGAGTAAGAGAACATCAATGTTGATTCAATAGCCGACATGACTTCAATGGTTAAAAACTCACTGTATATAAGGGACACATATTCAGCAGAATTATTTATTAATCATGGCTATGACACAGATAGATATTGATTTTTTTAGAGAATTATAGAGGTGGTCACTATCTGATTCATGCTGGTTTTAAATTTTCAATTAGAACGAGGAAAAATGAGCGATGCTATTGAAGATGTGTCAACCACGATTGCAGATCAACATTAATCAATATTGACAGTATTCCAGTTGTCAAATAGACAAAATCACAATTATGACAGTAATAAAAGTACCACTGCTTTCATCAGTAAAGTTAAGAAAAGATGCCACAACGAAGTTGAACCCATTCCAAGTATTTCGACGAAGAAATTGGTAGTTTGCGAAATAGTGAATACATGTATGATTAAGTGAATGAAGACGTAATTCGAAAAATCCCAACATTTCAAAGTTGTAAATCTTCTTTATACAGAAATTGTGCAAAAGTGTTACCGAAACTACCTTAAACACAGAGTGAGATCAAGTTAAGTGATGGATGGAAAGAGACATTGGCTGGGGATCAATTTCCGTTGAGCGACCAAACTGATGAGTAAAACCGACGAATTATGATTTTCAGCAACGATGACAACTTAAAAAGACTGTGTGATTCACGAGTTATTTTCAAAGATGGTACTTTCTACTCATGCCCTGGATTATTTTATCAAGTGTATACAATTCACGGTAGTGTTGATGGTGCAGTATTTCCTTTAGTGTTTGGATTATAAACCCAACAAGACACAGTTAACTTACAGCAAGTTTTTTTTCCGAGCTTAAACAAGCTTTGAATGAGAGGGATTTAACTTTTTCGCCCACGAGAGTAATAATGGACTTTGAGGTGGCTGTCAGCTATGCACTGAAAGTCATGTTTCCTTTCATAAATAGTTCTCATCTAGACAAGACCCCAAACCTGCATATGAAATTTCGTAAATAGTTCTCATCTAGACATGACCCCAAACCTGCATATGAAATTTTGTGATCGTTACAGGGTGTAGACTGTGCTAAAGGAAAATGTGAACAGACTCAGACTCACAGACTACAGACTCACAGACTTCCGCACACGTGCTGGCAATAGTTTATCTTGACTTTGTCAAGTTAAGCTAAATGAAAGTGTCAATGACACTGTAGCTCAACTTGTCAAGACAAAGACATGTACATGTATAGTATGTGACACAGCAATAACAAACATCTAGGTAATGCACTGATAACAAAGGTACATATAAAGTATTGTAACAGTCTGTACATAAATACTGACCGTTGCCTGTAACAAATGTATAGGTAAAATATTGTAAAGGTGGGTGACAGTCAGATGCTAAACTAGAAAAAAATCTTTGAATCCCAGAGTGGGTCTGACTGAACCCCAAAATATTTGTTCTCATAGCACAGTGATAACAAAGGCACCCCAAAACACACTCGTTCCTGTCCCAAGGTGAAAACAAAGGTACCCAAGAAGTTTTGTGAAGATCAGTTCATAAATACGAGCTGTATAGAAGTTGTGACAAAAAACTGATTGGACCTAATTTCGGTACAAAATGGCCACTGGCAGCCATCTTGAATTTTGGACCATACCCAGAAACACTCATTCTCGTCCCAAGGTGATAACAAAGGTACCCAAGAAGTTTTGTGAAGATCAGTTCATAAATACAGCCTCTACCCTGAGCCGTATTGACATGTGTGCTTACATTGTGTAAGTAGCACTGAATAAATCAAAGTTCATCTATTTTTCATAATTTCTGCACGAAAAAAAACCCCTTACAATATGTGATGTATTCCATGTTACTAAACATTCATACAAAAATTTATTCAAATCAGAATTTTCATACAGAAGTTCTGTAAAAAAGACTGATTGCACTAATTTTGGTACAAAATAGCTGCTGGTGGCCATACCCAAAAACACTCGCTCTCATCCCACGGTGATAACAAAGGTACCCAAGAAGTTTCGTAAAGATTGGTTCATAAATATGGCCTCTAGTCTGAGCCGTATAGAAGTTGTGTACAAAAAACTGATTAAACCTAATTTCGGTACAAAATGGCCACTGGCAGCCATCTTGAATTTTAGACCGCACCCAGAAACACTCGTTCTCATCCCAAGGTGATAATAAAGGTACCCAAGACATTTCGTGAAGATCAGTTCATAAATACAGACTCTAGTCTGAGCCGTATTGACATGTGTACTTACTGTGTGTAAGTCACACTGAAAAAATCAAAGTTCATCTAATTTGCATAATTTCTGCACGAGAAAAAACCCCGTATTATATGTGATGTATCCCATGGTACTAAACATTCACACAAAAAATTATTCAAATGAGCGCTTTCATATGGAAGTTCTGTGCAAAAATCTGATTGCACCTAATTTTGTACAAAATGGCTGCCATCGGCCAGCTTGAATTTCGGACTGGACCCCAAAACACTCGTTCTCGTCCCACAGTGATACCAAAGGTACCCAAGAAGTTTCGTAAAGATCGGTTCATAAATACGGCCTCTAGCCTGAGCCGTATTGGCATTTGCACTTACAGTGCTGAAAATAACACCAAAAAACATCAAAATTAGTCTAATTTGCACAATTTACGCATGAGAAAAAAAACCATATTATATGTGATGTATCCCATGGTACTAAACATTCATACAAAAAATTATTCAAATCAGAGCTTTCATGTGGAAGTTCTGTACAAAAAACAGATTTCTGCATCGTCGTTACAAAATGGCGGCTGGCAGCCATCTTGAATTTCAGACTGCACCCAAAAACACTCGTTCTCATCCCACGGTCATAACAAAGGTACCCAAGAAGTTTCGTAAAGATCGGTTCATAAATACGGCCTCTAGTCCGAGCCGTATCAAATTGTTGACGTATGGACAGACGGACGACGGGCCATGACAAAAGCTCAAATTTGGCTTCGCCAAATTTGAGCTAAAAATGAAAAAATCTGATGTTTCAGAAAAAATAATTTGTACTGTTGGCTTTTAACTTGTATTAGGTAAAGGATTAAAGATGCAGTACATAAAGCAATGTTGGGCTATTGGAGTCAATTTTCATTTTTGGATGTAATAACTCCCAATCCTTCAAAATGCATTTTGGGAATAATTGCCTAAGTGACACGTTTGCGTGTGTGTGTGTGGAGGGGGTGGGGGGGGGGATAGACATATCAACTTTGGTTGAAATCAAATAATTCAAAGTGGAGTTATCGGTCGGAAACCAATTGTTTACAGACAGATGGATGGACCGACGGATGGAAGTCATGGCTATAGCCCTGACTAACAGCTAGGCTAAAAATGCATTTTGCATGTAAATGGAATCATTAAGTTGTATTGACCATGCAAGAATTAGAGTAAGAAAGTTTGTGGCAAAGTCTAATTTCAAATACAAAGAAAGAAAGTCTGAAAACATTATTAAAAGGGGTTAAAATCATGACGATTTTACTGAAAATCACTATAGAAATGTTCAGTAGATAGTAGACATTGTCCCAAATAAGAAACAGTGACATTCCACTAAACTGTTTGAAGAATTAAAGGTGTAATTTTAAAACACTCCCCCCCAAAAAAAAACTTTAATCAAAAACTTTAACCTGGAAGTTGTAAGTTAAATTGCCATACAAAAAAGGGTTAAATATTTCCCAAAATAACATGAAACATAAAAAAAATAAAAACAAAATGAGAATGATACAATCAATAGTAATATCAATTTAAAAGAAAAAAAAAAAAAAAACTTTAAGGTTGACTAAAAAACTTTAACCACAAACTTTAACCAAAACTCCAAATGTAAAGACAGACAGAAGAAAGTCATGACAAAACAGAAAAAAAAAAACACTTGAACCTTCAGTAAAAAACTTTAACCACAAACTTTAACCAAAACTCTAAATGTTAACAGATGGACAGACAGACGGATGGATGGGCAGACAAAAGTCATGACTATAGCCCTCACTGTAAACAGTCGGGCTAAAAATAATTAATACATTTATGAGATTGAAAAAAAAATGTTACAATAAACCAATATTTAATTCTGTTTGAAGCAAAGTTTTATTCTCCTTACTTACAGTCATTGAAATACAGTCTTTAACCGTTTGCACCATTTATTGCCCAAGCAGTCAGAAAGCAAAGAAGGGAAGGATAGATTACCCTGGGGTGACCATCTAGTCAAAACAATATTCTAATAATCACAAACAACAAATCACAAAAGTAAGTTTTGATCACTGATCAAACACACCAGTAACATTAATAATCACACATGCTAAGATTAGACACATCGTTAGCTGCCTCTATTTGATGTTCAAAGTGGAGATGGTTAGATGTGATATACAGACTTGCTATTATCAGCAGTAAATAGTTGCTGAGGCAATTTCCCTAGTGATAATGCAAATGTGATTTTCTGTTAGACATTGAAGATAAAATAATATGGGTTAAAATCAAGATATTACAGTCATATATGGAATATGCTTTATATATGATATAGCATATACTTTCACGTTTATTAGGTGTTTTTAAGATCAGTAGTTTAGTTGCAGTCTCTTTCTTTCTCCTACTTGCTAGTAAAATTGAGACCGCAAATTGGAAATCACGCTATACATTAATAACAAAATTTTATGAGTTAAAATTAAAACACCGGTATCAAACTTTGAATATATATTGAGTATTCCCCAACTCACCAGAAATGATTTCTTTGGTGTTTTTGTGGCCAGTGATTTACTTGCAGTCTCTTTGTCCCTACTTGTAAAAAAGTAAGACCGTAAGTCGGATACCGCGCTATACATTAAAAGTGAAATTTTACAAATTAAATTTAAAGTACTGGTACTAAAGTTTGGAAATGTATTGAATCTACCCCAACTCACTAGATAACGTTTATCTGGTGTTTTTGGGACCAATACTTTACTTACGGTCTCTTTGTCCCTAGTTGCAGAAAGTGAGACCACAAGTCAGAGATCACGCTATACATTAAAAGTGAAATCTTATGGGTTAACGTTAAATATCAGTACCAAACTTCGGATATATACATGTATTGGGTATGCCCCATATCACCAGATACATTGCAGCAATCATTTGGGGACTCTAGCCCCTATACTTTTCCTGCGGCCTCATTTTCTGCTTGCGGTCTCATTTTCTGCTTGCAGTCTTATTTTAGTACAACCAGTTGTACCCAGTGCTTCATAAATTAAATTTGTTATGATTATTCCTATAATTAGTTTTTGGAATCTAATATTATTGCATCTGTGGAAGTATTGCCCACCCGTTAAAAGTGACCAGTTCACAGTATCCTTACTGTAACTCTGGGGAGGGGTCCATAATGGGGCATTTGCCCCCTCCTAAACATAGACTTTGCCCCCCCCCCCCCCATTTTCCTTATCCACAACACAAACATCCACACCCTCCTCCACAACACACACACATCCAACCTCACACTGTCTCTTGTTTATTCCCACACACACCTAGCAGATGAACTTAATCAACAATGATTTACAAGCTTGGGAACAGATAATTATGAGTCATGTATGTCCATGTATAAAAATATGGGGCTGTGAGCCTACTGTTCTGAGTCAACTTGTGCTGTGCTTCATATGTTCAGGTTTCAGTACAATTTATTTTTTTCTGGAATGAGAATGCAATGTTTTGATGCTATAATCCTAACAGGTCACTTGTGGACTTGACCCCCTCCTTCTTCTCTTCCCTATCCGTCCATATAGTTCAACCTCGATGAGTGATAGTTATTTACAATTAAACCTCCTTTTCCGGGCTATTTACAGTCTTTAAAACTTCAGTTTTAAAAGTAGAATTTTAAAAATTCAAAATTTCAAAACAGGAGCTGTGCATCACCGGTAGCAAC
Source organism: Pictodentalium vernedei (assembly GCA_031216915.1). Classification (NCBI taxonomy): domain Eukaryota; kingdom Metazoa; phylum Mollusca; class Scaphopoda; order Dentaliida; family Dentaliidae; genus Pictodentalium; species Pictodentalium vernedei. Next base: position 247,565,180 of record CM062289.1, read on the forward strand.
ACCAGTCACCTAACTGACAATGTCCTATATCTTGCACAATGAAGAAGGTAACACAAGGCTGTGGATCTATTATATGCAGTTCTGGCACAGGAATCAGATACCATTACAAGTTCATCATAAGAAGAGGGATCAAGAATAAACTGGATTTTATCTTCATCACTTATGTCTGAGAAATCAGTACAGAAGATGGAATTATATGACTCAGCAATGGATGGCAAGGTTCTATCATGCACAGGCTGTAGACTATCACAGTAGAGAAGAAAATGACAGATATCCTCCTCATCTTCCTCACAGAGTAAACACAGGGTTGACATTCCTGTAAGTAGGGCTGAAACAATTAACCATAACCAGTTAACCCCATTAGCACATATAACATATACCAACTCAAGTGAAAGTAAGAAATGATCGTGAAGAAGCAAGTGAAAAACATCAATGCTGTTACAGGATATCCTATCTAGTTTTATGCACTCATTCTTTTTCTTTGTCGCCGCAATGTTTTGGCAGCTTGGGTGATACATATGGAGGGAGTATCATTTTTCCATAAATTGTAATAACTTCAACTGAGAATAACTTAACGAGAAATTTACTCAGAGTTACCAGATGAGAAATTGAGAATGTTTTACAAGGTTTGTGTGTCCATTTTGCAGTTCTGATGATTTGTCATCGCTCTCTTGCCCAAAAAAATATGCAAACAAGCAATTGGGGGGAGGGCGGTATCAAATGGAGCCTTGAAATGTCCTATCAAATGAAGTGTTCTGGGGGCTTTTCAGGAGCAAATGTGCTTGTTTTTTGGGGGTTGGCAAAAATGTTCCCTTTCAACGGCAGGTTTCAAATTATCCCCAAATCCTTGTTCATCAGTGGATATTCCGCCATTTGGTTTTTAAATTTAAAGACAGGCTTCTCTGGTTTGTATATACTCTATTCTAAAATGTACTAACCATGACTGATTATTGAGGAAAGTCAAATTCAGTATAATCATATCTGCATACTAAATAAACTTTCCTTGAAAACACCAATGATAAAAATCTCCCCATTTGACGTGATATTGAAAGCATGTGGATTCTGATAGAAATAAAACAAGTATTGAGCTACCACAATGACCACATACTTCACTTAAATGCAATATCTCCACATCTGCTGGACACTGTCAATAATTTATATGTATACATTTGAATGGAATTAAAAAAAAACTGTTGTACACTATACGTGCACAAATGATATTTTCAAGACAGCAGGACAAGATTTGGGGCTTCCAGCATCAATACACAAAACTCAACACAATAATCATAAATATGCATGATCTTTCTACACCAACGGTGAATTAACGTGAAATGTTCATCAGTTTATCAAATGTGGTTTCTTTTGCTGAAATAGCCTCTTGCTCCCCATTTATACTGTCTGATACATTTATTTCTCCATGTAATTTTGAAAGCTTGAACTCCAAAATCGGTTTCAAATTCACAGTTGAAGGCCGAAGAAAATTTAGGGTTACAGTGAACTAAATGAGTGACTTTTACTCAATAAACTTTTTAGGGTTGGTTGGGTAACCCTAAACAGTTATTTTTGGGGGAGGGGGCTCATGACATTTTACAACATTACACCATCGGCAATATATTTTTGCTAATGATGTGCTACAATGCATTGATATACACAGCATTTTCCTCTGCATTGCCAATCTCCATGGATGCATTGCCAGGACAGATTTTAGCATTTTTCAGTTTGATCTCGCCCTCAGTAACCTACTGAAGACATACACCTATCAAATTCTTTGGATAGCCATGGTTAACAGTGGTTATCAGAAGCAGTTAACCAGTTATGAAAATCCTGCAACCGTTTCAGCACTACCTGTAAATCGATGTTTATTTACGCCACAAATGTAGGTGTTCGTAAGAAGGTGCAACTTAGCTGACAGTTTCACTGCTGTTTTACAAGAATATGTCTCAGCTGAAGTCAGAAGATGGTTAGACTTTCCCGAAATATTTTATGGTGTCTTCACTGGTTAAACTCTATCATAATTTGGTCTGTTTTTAACCATTTCGGTCAATAGTCGTACCCGTAAATGGGAAACACCCAAACTGTCCTCTGGCCGAACAGTACTCTGCAATTTAACCCAAACCGGCCGCTACATTTAGCCCAAACCGTCCTCCACGGCACCCGAACCATCCTCTACAGTACAGTGCCTGAACCGTCCTCTATGCAACAAGAAAATGGAATAATATTTTCACAATATTTGCTTTTATTTGTAACACTTCTTACGAAAAGTATACAAACATATGATATATTGTCAACAAAAATGTTCTGAAAAATATAGTAACATATAATACATTTGATAACATAATGATATATTTATGAACTGTTGCTAGGTTGGATATGAATAATTTTAAAAAATTTGTGTCAGAGCGACGATTATATTTGATCTTTAATATGAATAGTTTAATTTTAAATAATTGTCGGAGCGACATTTATAAATATTATTTTACTACCAGGTGTTGAACATTTGATAACAAAATTATATTTATGAACTGTCGCTAGGTTAGATATGAATAATTAATGTTTAATTTTGAATACTTGTCGGAGCAATGTTTATCAATATTATTTTACTACCAGATGTTGAACATTTGGTAACAAAATGATATTTATGAACTGTCGCTTGTTAAGATATGATAATGTTTACTCAATCACTACTAGGGCAATACAAACAAGTACAAAGAGATAACGAAACAAACATTTCACAATTAATCACAGTTAATTAAGTGTACTCAAATAATGTTTACTCAATAACTACTAGGACAATACAAACAAGTACACAGAGATAACAAGAGGCAAACAATTAGTGATAAGTAATTATCGAAAATAAATATGAAAAATGATTTTGAAAAACTCTCAAACTTCGAAAATAACTTATTATTTATTAAAAATATTAAAAATTCAGTTTAAAATAATAAAAAAAAGGATGGAAATAATTATTTTTTTCTAGAGGACGGTTTGGGTCAATTAGCGACCTGTTTGGGTCAAAATGTAGTGGCCGGTTTAGGTCAAATTACAGAGGATGGTTCAGCCAGCGGACGGTTTGAGTGTAATTCCTGTATATACACGGGTACGTGTCAACTCGCCACCAGTACCTTTTGCAGGTCAAGTCGCCACCAGTTAGTGGCGAGTTGACTCACTTTTTGATGACGAGTTGACTCACTTTCAAAAAGTTTTTTGACTGATTTTTCAAGATTTTTTTCAAAAAATAATCGGTTACTTGTACTTACTTTTCAATCCGTGACTGTCCGAGAATGAGTTTTCCAAGAAAATGAAAAATGGAAGATACTTTGGGGTTTGTTTTGATTGCACAGATTGTCGAATCAGCTGTCACTGAAAGGTGATGACGGCTCAATAAAAGTTTGCAATATTGTTCTGACGAAACCATAAACCTAAGCTGTTAAATCACTAAAATCACACACAAGTAATCACATATTCATTATTTTTTGGATGAATTGATCACCAACCCTGAATGGCCATGAAAGGTCCTTAAATGATGCTTGAATTTGATTACCAGATATCAGTGGAAACCCTGTCAATGAATAATATATTTTTCAGGTGCTCAATGTTACGTTTGATACTCATTATCTTATTGTTGATTACCATCGTTTGTTTCCATTTTTTCAAATATTGGACGAATATTTCATACTTTGAGCACCGAGTACAAATATCTGGGCCCGCCAATAAATCGTATCGATTGACCAATACTTACAGTGCTCAAAGTATAAAATATTCGTCCAATTATTGAAAAAATCTGATAAAGTGCTTAATGTATAAAAGTAATTTTCATGTGCTAAATGTTATGTTTTGTTGTATGTTTGAATCATGATTAAACTCCTGTTGTGTCAGAAACCTGCCTTGTATTATTATTTTTTTTTTTGGTGGCGGGTTGACCCGTGGCGAGTTGACCCGTGGCGACTTGACCCGGTGGCGACTGGACCCGGTGACGAGTTGACCCAGTGGCGAGTTGACCCGTTCCCATATACAGTCCATACGAATAGCAGTGAAGTCGACCCATGTTGAAGTCGTCCCAAAAAAGTGATCTCGACCCAAAAAAGTGAATTCGACCCGAAGTGATTTCGTCCCGAAAAAAGTTATCTCGACCCACTTTTAAAATTTATAGAAAGCCATCTCCATCCCTATCTAAAAGTGTCTTGGTTACTGTTAGAATTTTTTGTAACTCAATAGAAGTGGAATTTATCCTTTTAAGACCCTTGTCCGTGTTCGTTTATGTTTTTACTAGCTAACTTATGAAAAAAAGACAGCTTGGGACATTCCGCTGTTTGTAGGCATCAATGACATATGAAAAGCGGCTAATTACTTTAATGTTTCATTCGGTGGGCAAAAACCTTTCATTCATTCATTCTTTTTTCAACATTCCACAATCGTAAGCATGTCTGATGTGTGTCTTGTTAGCACTAACAGTGTTCGGCCTCGGCAAGAAGGTTTACAGTGTGAAAGATGTGACAGATGGCAGCATAGGGTGTGTGGTACTGGCATAACACGAGATGCGTACAGGTTGGCAGTCAGGGGCGAAGGCCTATTGATTGGATTTGCAATCACTGCATTGAACAGGTTGACAATAATATTCGTTCCTTCATTATTTATTTTTTTATTGGTGTGAAGCGCTACTCATTCATTCGTTCATTCATTCGTCCATTCGTTCATCCATTCATTATTTATTTTTTTATTGGTGCGAAACGTTCAGTTGGGGAAAACACTGCTAATTATTGTTTATTGGTGTTAAACGCTGCTCAAATCATTCAATCGTTCGTTCATTTGTTCACTCATTCGTCCATTCGGATGGGAATAAATAGTGAGCATCTCTCTTAATAACCTTTTATACTCAATTGGAGAAAAAAACACTCACTCGGTTAAAACCATCACTCATTTTTATTTCAGAAAATTCACATAAATAGTAGATCCGTGGTGTTTTAAAACCATCGCTCATTTTTATTTCAGAAAATTCAGTACTCTGGAGGTGCAGTATAAGGAACCGTTCTATTGGTGTCTGTCCGGCAACAGTGAAACAATGGGGCATTATATTTACCAAAGGACCACGAGAACACATCCACGCAGCAAAAAATGGATGCGCCACAGCAACTACCATTGCCAGAGAGATAAAAACCAAAGCCAGGGATAATATTTTTCGCCCAGCATCTAACATAGTTGATGAGGTAATAATTGTAGAATTTGAAGTAATTAATTTGGAGTAATTAGCTCATTTACAGGTAAGCATGGATGCAGACGCGTTCTATTCTGTGTCAATTTAACTTGGGACACATCGCTTCCTGAATTAATAGATTATAATATCATTCTGGAGTAATTAGCGCATTTACAGAAAAGTTGGAATTTTAAACAGCCATTTAATTTGGGACAAATTCAAGGAGTGTTTTGGGAATGTAACAGTTACGTGCTATCTATGTAGTTCTATGAATCTGGCAATTTTTCGCACCCCACCTCTACTGAGTATTATTTTTTCTGTTATTTAATCTGCTTTGTGTTTGTGTTGTTGTAACTTTAGGGCACTGTCAGTGTCAACTTAGTTGGCTGTCGGTTAAAATTATGCTTTCAAGCTAACTTCCTGAATTAGTTGATTATAATATCATTCTGGAGTAATTAGCGCATTTACAGAAAAAGGGGAGGACTGAAAAAAAATGTTAAAAAATTAGATTTGTTTGTTTGTTCATCTAGTTGGTATTTTAAACAGCCATTTAATTTTTTCTCTTCAAATGAACCAGATTTTCTAGATTTTGATTTATGTACAGAACATTTCCCTGAATTTTTTTTTAGAGGAGACATAAAAATTGATGATAGGTGTCATATTTTGTTTGCAACCGATGAACAACTTTCACTACTATCCAATGCAAAACGGTGGTACATAGATACATTATGACGGTGTTATTATGGCCTGTAATGTACGTTATATTTTATGTTGTCACAAAATATTGTTATATCTTTCTTCATGCTCGATGAAAATTAATATTATAACGGTGTTATTATGGCCTGAATAAATCGCTTTTAAATTTTTGTTGTTGTTGTTTTTATGTTCCCCTTTCAAACGAGGTCTGAGATGGTCAATGTCCATAGTGAATCTAATGATGGTATCTTGTTATTTTCAAAAGTGGGTGGAGATCTCTTATATTCCCCCTTTTCAAACGGGGCCTAAAGAGGTCTCCAGTCCATTTCAAGTGGATCTGAGATGGTCTGAAGTGGATTTTAAAAGTGGGTCGACTTAACTTTTTTCGGGTCGAGATCACTTCAAGGATTTTAAAAGTGGGTCGACTTAACTTTTTTCGGGTCAAGATCACTTCGGGTCGAGATCGCCAAAAGTGGGTCGACTTAACTTTTTTGGGTCGACTTCACTCGGGTCGACTTCAACGTGGGGCGACTTCACCGATTACCGTCCGTACGCCCCCGCTTTCGATGTCAGTGTCGCCTTTTTTAAAAAAGACAACTCGTGATTTCTTCAAATGCCATCGAAACATTCTCACCACACTCACACGCACATTGGCGAAACTATTCCCTTAATAGGCGTCAGGCCTATTAAATATAAAGTCGTTTTACATGCATTTCCATCAACTCACTTCCGCATATGAATTGAATATTCAAAACATCAGTAATGTCTAATGACAATATGATTATATTTCTGAAGTACGAGTGGTGGTGGCACCCTGTCAATGATACTTGCCAATTTCAGAAATTAGTTCGCAACTTGTTCGTTGTGTCCTAACACTACAGATACTGCAAAATAGACACAAAGTAATGAATGATTCACTTGCAATTTTAAAACAAAAAGAAACTAATCGATCTGTTGCAGAAGAATTACAAACCAGTGGTGGTGTTCGATTGGGTGCCCCGCCAGCGTACGCCGGTGTCTCCCAGTTATTCGAACAGCGCACGACTACTGTCTGTGCGAATCGCGTTAATTCGGAAAAATAAATCAATGCGGCCAAATTAAACAAGAAAACGTTTGTGCAAACACAAACGGGCGAGAAAGGACCCAAGAAAAACTTTTATTTTATGCACATATCATGCAAAACTTCGAATTAGAACATAAACAAGAAACATTCTCTGAACAAACTCGAATGTCTCTCATTGAAAGAAGATGAATGCCATATCTCAAAGCATGGTGACGAGTGGTTCGCAGGGAATTATTTTAAAAGAATTTCAAGTTAATTGGACACGAGTAGATTACTGTCAAAGGCAACAGTCCACAAATAATTTCGTTGTCTGGATTTCTGCAATCAAAAAAATAGTGAGATAATCAGATATAGGGCACAATTCGGGGTTTCAATTCGCAGGCAAGTAGAAAAAAAGATTTAAATACACAAAGTTGGAGATAACTGAATCACAATTAGCTAGGAATGCGCGAGGTCATCGTCTCTCCCGGTCTTCGAACGCAACGTGGGGGCTAAAAACGGGAAGCGCCCAATGCATCTTTCCACAGTTTCTTTGCAGGCATGTGTTAACTAATATAATCGAGAGTGGATGTATCGTAACAAAAATGATTTTAAAGAGTACTTCTAAATGCGGAAATTATACGTAATTTTAAATCTTAATTCATCGCATTCGTTGCTTTGGCTACCGGAATTTTTGTTCAAAGTCTATTGAAGGTGGTATACACAACAACACCAATACAGATCGCAATGAATACAGTAAATCCCAATTAAAAATCTCTTTCCAAACTCGTATTTGTAACAGAGTCAAAGACTTTTTCCAATGGACTATCTATCAACACATTATCTACAAAGATTTATTTTCTTGACATAATCAAGGAAACAGTTTCTCCATTATGAAAACGGAATTTTCATAGTCAAATTTTCCCCGCGGTTAATTATACTCGATCGAGTTCCAAGTCTCATTCCTGAAATTCGACTAGGATTTCCATTAAACGTTATTAAGAGACATAAAAGGGAATATGGGCCCAGTGTTGAAAAAATACTGTAAAATATACACCGCCAACCTAGACAATGGAGGTTACGTCACAGAACATGCCAATTTGAAAGGAAATGAACTGAATTGTTTTTATTTGCACAGGAATAAAAAAAATCATATTTTGCAAAATAACAGAACAAAGTAGACAACAAGAATGCAGATAGATATCAAATAATTATGCAGCGGAGAGAAAGAGATGAAGGTTTTGAGATCACGAGATATTGTGAGATAATTGAAGATTAATGAAAACAAAAGTAGCCGTGAAACTGCATTAGTTAATTAAAAGTTGATGATATACTAATTGCAGGTGGTACACTATCTTTAGTAGAAATTATAACTGGTAGGATGATAAATTATTTTGAAAAGGCAATTTGTAACATGCGAATTTTTTTTCAGATTTTTCCAGATTCTATTGCTACCAGCAAGGAAAGCCTTCGTTTAGGCTTCTCCGTGATTTTCTTGATAAATAATTTATAGTTTATTGGAGAGTGCCTGCTGACACTCCCCCACTAACTACAACAAAACAATTTTATACAAATATTCTTTGTTCTACTGCTGAGAAAACATCAAGCTAATGCTTGCAGTGAAAAACCACTAAACAGATTTTATTGCTAGCACCAAGGAAAGTCTTAGTTTAGGCTTTAGCAAGATGTTCTTGATAAATAATTTATTTATTTATTTATTTGTTATAGTCTGTGGGAGAGTGCTTGTTGACACTCCCACAAACTATAACAAAACAATTTCATACAAATGTTCTACTGCTTAGCAAACATCAAGCTAATGCTTGCAGTGTAAAGCCATTAAAGTGGCTTTTTTGGTTTGATGAATGAAAGGTTTCGCGCACTGAGGGCGCGCAGGATGGTTTCGGGCAAGCCCCTTCCGACCCTTCTTTGACGTTTGAAGTTTTTCCGTTGATCACTACCACGACATGAGACAGCAGAGACGGAAAGGCTGATCTAGGAGGCTTGGCGTTCTTCTTGGTGTTCTAGATGAGATGTTATCCTCCATCGGGTAAGGACCAGTGTGAGCAGGGGGATGGAAGGGGGGGGGGGGGGTCATCCCGACAAAGATACTACCGCTCCCCGAAAATATGCTGGGATAGGAACTTCAGGCAAGCATAATCTGCCACTTGTTTTTGTTTCTGTTTGTGAGGCCTTCATTGGCAAGTATAGTCTGCCTCTTGCAATTTCGGAGAGGAAGAGCTGTTTCTGCTTCGGCAAACAACTTTCACCACCAGCACAAACAACGGCCCCTTTCGGGGTTCCACCCAACGAAAAACCCGAACATTCCTGGTTCGTGGGCAGGCCTGCATGTTAACCTATTTGGCCTGGACATTAGTGCGCACTAGTGGCGTTTACAAAAAGAGCAAAAAGGGACGCAGGACCAACACTCCCCTCCTCGGAGGTGGTAGACCACCTCTGGGGATTGAGTGAAGAATGATCAGACTCCATAACGGTTATAGAATATCCATAGCGGTTATAATAATTCCGTAACGGTTATTGGGATAAGAAAGAGAGAAAAAACAAAAACAAACAAACAAAAAAAAAACGGAAAGAGGATGTGTGTTGGCCCCGCAGTGGGCTCTTCTGGGAGGCGACCTAGTCACTATACCTAGGTACGGCATATGCCGTATTTCTGCCTGATCTGATTTGGGTTCACCGTCGGGCCCCAAGAGGACTCTCGTTGATGAGAGGAGAGCAGCCTACAATCCTTATATGCCGAACCCGAGGGTGCTTGCTGCTTCCGCGCATTCAAGTTGCATGAGATGTTTTTGTATTTATTTATTAGAGGATCGGTTTAAAGGAAGGAGATGTCTTTCATTTGCTTATTTGATAGTTAACAGAGGAGATGAAGAGTGAGCAGCCTAAATCATTATATGCTACACCTGAGGGTGTTTGCTGCTTCCGTGCAGATGTTTATTTATTTATTTATTTATTTATTTATTTATTTATTTATTTATTTATTTATTTATTTATTTATTTATTTATTTATTATTTATTTATTATTATTTTTTTTTATTTATTAGAGGGTAGGTTTTAAGAGATTTACCGCGCCTGAATTGGTACAGTCAATACTATAGTTTATGCTTGTGGCCTAAAGCGAAGATTACAGGAGCACCAGTCTTGGTGTATCCTTACATACGTGTATATGCGGTATAGTGGAGTTGACTCTCTGAAAAGCTTTACTGTCATGACAGCCCTGCTTTATCTCGTGACCAATCACTCTATCTCACAATGGAAATGTCAGACAGACCTTAATACGTCCACGGTAGTCCAAAAATCCAAGCTTGTATATGAAAGTGTTGGGATCCGATTGACATCAATTATCCAAACTGCAATGTCAACCCCTTACTTATTTGGTATCTTATATCATTTTTTGACCCTGGTCGGGCTGATGCTTCTGCTAATTTTAGGCGACATAGAATTAAACCCGGGACCAGGATCCGCGAGCAATGACAATACCCCAAATACACTAAAACTTTTCCACCTGAATATCCAAAGCTTGAAACCAAAACTAGACATTATCCGAAACGAATCGTTATCTGATAATATTTTGGCCTTCACTGAGACTTGGCTGCAAAGTGCAGATTTGACATCTGACATCACGATTCCCGGATTCCAAGAACCTATGCGGTTCGATCGCTTGTCGAGGGGAAGTGGAGTCGCCATTTACGTAAAGAATGGCTTGTGCTTTCGGCGGAGAAGCGATCTTGAAGTGACTGGCATCGAGTGTCTGTGGGCTGAAGTGTTCACTAAACGTCGTAAATCGTTACTGCTGGGAGTATTTTACCGCCCGCCCAATTCTTCCTAGGATGCTTGGGTTCGTATTGCAGTTTCTGTCGATAAAGCGAAAGATACGTTAATTTCAGACATAATTTTTACTGGTGACTTGATTTCCGCGTTGTGTCCTTGGGCAAGACACTTAAACCCGATTGTCCACATGGGGGCACGATGATGCCGTGCACTAAGGCGTACTGCACATCGATGGTGTGCATGTCTTCAACCAATCTAACCCTGCCTGTGCCGCAGTGTGGAGTTATGATGTTGGGGAGCTGGCAGCTGCTCGTCGTTGCTTGGTGGTTCTCTCCGGGTACTCCGGCTTCCTGCACCCGTGAAACTGTCACGGCCATGATTAGCCATTGTGCATAAGTATGTGACCTTAAATACCAATAAATAAATAGACAATACAGGAGACTTCAACGAAAATCAATTGGTTTCCCCTATGGGTCACTTCCACGAAATAAGTAATTATTGCAACCTTAAACAGCTTGCGACTACACCAACATCCTTTACCGAATCATCTGCTACACTCATCGATCTCTTTGCAGTTAGTCCAAGTTTTAGGATGCGAGGTTCTCGGGCCGCTTATATCTAACAATACCCGCTATCATTGCCCAATTTCTATTGAGGCCCACTTTGCGAAGCCCTTGTCCCAGAGATTTAGGAGACGCATATGGATGAACGCAGAGGGGAATTACGAGGATTTGAACACTGCATTCAATAATTCCCACTGGTTTAGCCTGTTTAATAATTTATGTTTGGACACCTTAGTTTCTAATTTCACCGACCAATTACTCGACACGGCATCTAGGTTTATTCCTAACGAAATTATAATGTCTAGGGCCAATCAGCCCAAATGGATGCATAATCAAATACGGCTACTAATAAGACAGCGGAAACGACTGTATCGGACAGCAAAGTGTTTGGGTCTACTTTGTGACTGGGCGAGATACAAGAGTAAACGAAATGAAGTTGTCTCATCTGTTAGAACGGCTAAGACTGCTTACATATCCAAAGTCCAAACAACATTGAGTTGCCCCGAACACCTTCCGAGTGGTGGAAAACCTTGAAAGCACTTATCTGTAACAGCACACCGGGAATCCCAACAATCACCCATTGTAATAAATTATACTCAACTAATCTCGAAAAGGCTGAAGTGCTTAACGAATACTTCTGTTCTATTTAGTCAATGAATGACACTAATGCGACCTTGCCAGACTATACCTTCTATGTGCAACAATCATTTGACACTATTATACGACAAACTAGTGAGGTATATGACGCAATCAAACATATTAAAGTATCGAAAGCGTCTGGTCCTGATCTTGTAAGCCCTCGTTTGCTAAAGCAATGTTCTCGCTCCTTGTGCGAACCACTTACAATCCTTTTCAATATCCCACTGAATAACTGCTATTTCCCAGCACTATGGAAGAAAGCCAATGTGACACCAGTTTCGAAAAAGAATCCCTCAAACGTAGTTACCAATTATCGTTCTATACCATTGATTAGCTGTGTTGGTAAACTTCTCGTAAAATGTGTATTCAAACGGTTATGGCGGTTCATATGCGACAATAATATTCTTAGCCAGTTCCATTCTGGGTTTACCCCAGGTGACACAACGGCTCTACAACTGACAAATTTCTAAGATGCGTTCTGTCGCGCACTTGACGACGATAAAGAAGTTAGGGTTGTTTTTTTGTGATGTGAGTAAAGCATTTGACAAGTTTTGGCATGTTGGTCTTATTCACAAGCTTGAGAGAATAGGAATATCTAGTGATTTGCTTTGCTTCTTAAAATTATACTTTTCCAATCGGTACCAGTGGGTTTTAATAGCTTCTGAAGCATCCCCGTTGAGATCAATAACCTCCGGCGTTCCACAAGGATCGATTCTAGGTCCACTGTTTTTTTGTAATATATATTAACGACATACCTCAAAACCTACTGAGCAGTATACGGCTATTCGCAGACGATACATCTCATAATCTCATTGTTGAGAATCCTGACCAAGCTGCAACTATAATCAACCGTGATTTGGCCACAATTGAACACTGCGCCAAAATATGGTTGGTTGAGTTTAATCCTAAAAAAAACGGAGAACATGTTAATTTCGCTTAAAATTAATGCTCCTACACATCCACCTTTATATTTAAGTGGAAGGCGCATCGCCAATGTAGATAGCCATAAGCATTTGGGTTTAATTCTAAACAAGACATGTACCTGGAATGAGCATATCGACCATTTTTGCACCAAAGCCTGGACTCGCATAGACATGCTGAGGGCGCACAAGTTTACTCTTGACCGCAAAGTCCTAGAAAAGATATACTTTCCGTTTATTAGGCCGCTCTTGGAATACGCCGATTGCGTCTGGGACAACTGCTCAGCAACTCACGCTGCGAACCGAGAGAAAATTCAAGTAGCTGCAGCGAGAATAATTACGGGTGCTACAATGAGTGCCAGTAAAATTCTACTCTATTCTGAGATCCGATGGAATTCACTACAGGAAAGGCGCCGAAAGCACAAGCTCATTCAGTTTTTCAAGATGTATCATAGGCTAGTTCCCCTATACCTTTCCAACAAGGTACCACCAACTATCTCGTCCATTACCAAAACCACCATACCCGTTCGGATAAAACCGTTTTGCCGTACCACTCTGTACCAGTCTTTATTTTCCCCAGACGTTACCAACAGTGGAATACACTTCCTCTCTCAGTGAGAGAAAACTGTCCCATTAAGAATTTCAAAACATTCCTAAACAGCCAGAACCAACCCCCGGCGACTTTCTGCGCTGGGGCCAAATCTCGTGCTGCTCCGATTTATCAATTTAGGTTACGCCAGCACTCTAGTGGTATTTACGCTCACTTGTATGATAACCATCTCTCAACGCCTCCTCTTTGTCAATGTGGTGACTTTGAGACAACTGAACATTTTCTTCTGTTCTGCCCAAACTATGCAGATGTACGTAATTTCACAATTAATACTTTGCCGTTTTCTTTTGATTTCTCTATGCTTTTGTTTGGGTCCGAACGACTGAGCCACACCGAAAACGTTCTAGTCTTCAAAGTAGAGCAGGATTATATCATACAAAGTGGACATTTTAGCTGAGCTTTTGTGCATGCTTGGCCATAAGTGCTCTAAAGGTAAATGCATCCATAATACGGCCACTATTCGTATCTTGGACAACAGCTTTCCAAGCCACAATACATTCCCTTGGGCTGTCCGATGTCTGCGCGTTGGCTGTGTTTCTGCAATAATACTGCCTTGCCGGGGTCATTATTGGATACCTGAGAGCTTGATCCGCAGTAGGAACGATCCACTTGTGGCTTTGGGTCGGTCTACGAAGATGCTCTTATCGGTGGAGACATACAGGATGCGCTCTTGGAGCTATTGCTGGTAAGAATTTGCTTTCAAGTTGGTTTCATATGCAGCTTTTCTCTTTCTTATTTCATTCTGTATCTCTCATTTCTTACTTCCTATATTGATAACTAGTTTAAACAATATTTCACTCAGTATTTGCAACCATTTTGTAATTGTCTGATATACTCAGGGAGAGGCCTATTTGAGCTCAAAGCTTTCTGACGAATCCTTTCCCTTTACACCGTCGTTTACTTCTGTTTGTCGTGCTATAGTGCATACTTCGGTATTATATCCTCTGTACAGCTACTGTGATATTAATAGTTACTTGTATGTATTATATCATATTTCTTTTTTAATAAATATTGTTTAAACTAAGAGGAGATGTCCTTCATTTACTTACTTGATAGAAGCGGTGTGAGCAGCCTATAATCCTTATACGCCACACCCGAGGGTGTTTGCTGCAGCCGCGCATCCGCGCTGAGATGTTTATTATTTTATTTATTTGAGGATCGGTTTTAAGAGAGGAGGGCAGCTTACAAGCCTTGTATGCTACACCCATGGGTGAAATTGCTACTTTGTTACATTCAGTTGATTGGCGACCAATTTGTTGTTATAATTTATTATCCTATTGTTTGGCCGTGATTGGCTTGTTTGGGTGCCATCGCGAGTATGTTGTGATGGCGTGTCAAAAGCCTGCTCACGTGGGCATCCAAACAAATCAATCATGGTCAAGGCTTTTTATTGATCGGCTTTGGCTCGGATTTTATTCTTTTGTGTTTTTGGATTTTTGTCGACTTGCGCAGATATCGTTTAGTTAGGATATTAGTTTGCTTTCTTTCAAGCTTTTCCGGGTTTTGGCACTTAGAGTGGCTAAGCGGTTTCAATGGTTGGGATGTCGGCCAATCGTGGAGAAGTTTTGTTGGGGTATCGCGGGGGCACGGAGGGCAATTCTGAGCGCGTGATTCTGGATCTTTTGAAGTTTATACTGAGGTTGGTTTTGTGCGTTTTTCTGGAGACAATGGCCCCGTATTCCAGTACAGGGCGAACGAATGCTTTATATAATTTTAGTAGGATAGCATCGTTGACCCCCCCCCCCCCCCCCCCCCCCATGATGTTCCTCGTAGTATTTTTAGCAGATTACTTCGTCGGGTCGCTTTAGTGGCGATGTTGTTAGTGTGTTTAGTGAAGGTCAAGTTCGAGTCAATGGTAATGCTGAGGAATTTAGCCTCGGTGCATTCTGGGAGGCCTTTATCTTTTAGTTTCAAATCAAGATCGTGGTTTTTGAACCTACGGGTGGAGGTGATTCTTTGAGTTTTGTTTATGCTGAGTTTAATTCTCTATTTAGCACACCAGCTCTCGAGGTCGTCCAGTGCGCGTTGGAGGGATTTTTGGAGGTAAGAGGGCTGTTTGTTGGAGTCCTATAGCCCTTTTCATCCGCGAACTGTGAGATTTGGACCCGTTTCTGCGTGATGTTAAGGTCATTTACATAGATAATGAAGAGGGGGGGGGGGGGGGCGGCTTAGGACGGATCCTTGGGGGAGGGTACCGGCATCCAGGGGGACGCTGTCGGACATTTCATTGTTGACCATTGCTTTGATTTCCCGATCGTTAAGGAAGGAGGAGAGAATTCTTAATTGTTTTATTGGGAGGTTTAGTTAGGAGAGTTTATAGCGGCTGAAATGTGCCAGACAGAGTCGAATGCTTTTTCGACGTCTAGTAGGATAGCAACGCCAACTTGTTGATTTTCGATTTCCGTTTTCATTAGTTCCACAAGACGATGGATGTGTTCCATATCTTCCTTACGGTTTCTATAGGCTCGTTGCCAGTCATTGAAGAAATCAGTATCTTCGAGATGACTCCTCAGCCGATTAGAATTCTTTTGAATACCTATACCTGTGCTTTTGTCACCTATAAAAGCTGTATAATGTTCAATTAATGGTGTGTGTGTCTGTGGGGGGGGGGGGGGGGGGGGTGGGTGGTGTTGCGGTATGCATATTTGTTAATCTAAAACTATGTTTAGTTTCTTTTTGTCCAATTTGAATTTCAATTAGGGGATTAACTGTACTGAAAGAAAATCAGTTAACTTGACTTGCTGATCTGACTCATTTACTTCAGCTATTACCTGTCACGACTGAGTTGTGTAATAAACTACAAATTATGTTCCCATGTGGGTTCATTCCATGTAGATTTTCTCTCAATCGTAAACAATTTTCAGAATTTTTCTTAGCATTTTGTCACGAGGTAATAATATTTCATTGAGTAGTAACAAGTAATTGAAAGTAATTAATTACTTTTCAAAAAGTAATTGTAATTGTAATTAATTACTTTTAAAAAACAAGTAATTGTAATTGTAATTGCATTTTCCCCAAGTAACTGTAATTGTAATTAATTATTTTGAATAAAATTGACCTCAGCCCTGTTCAGAATTCCAACAAACTCGCCTCCCATTACCAGAGCCTCAAGCCTTCGCCACATACCCTCCCTCAATACTCTATCCTTTGCCTTTTTAACATCCAAAAAGGCCATAACCATCTTTTTCTTTTTTGCTTTCCCGGTTTCTATCATTTGGGATAGCGTGAAAGGGTGATCAGTGACTCTCCTTCCCTTCCTGAAGCCATTCTGAATCTCTCCCCAAAAACCCTTCAGTTCAATCACCTCCTCTAATCTCCCATACTGGATTTTTCAGAAAACGTTTACAATGTTGCTACTGACAGAGATCCCTCGATAATTATCCAAAAGGTCTTTTTCCCCCCTTTTTTTAAATAAATGTCACTTTGCCTTCTCTCCACTCTTTTGGGACTCCTGTTTTTCTATGGCTAAATTGAATAGGGCAGTTAGGTTTTCACAGAGTTCCCCTCCCCCTTTTTGAGAAACTCGTTAGGAGTATCGTCCGTCCCTCCCGCTTTTCCATTCCTTAACTTTGAGATCACCTTTCGCACCTCCTCGGTTTTAATTTCGCTGATCGTGAAATTCGATAGATTTCCCTCGACCTGGTTCGTACACTCCGGTGGGTTCGCCATGCCCCATCGCTTATCGTTACCTTTTCCCAGTGCCCGACTAGTTCTGATGCGATTTGATCTTGATCGTCTGTATCTCTGCCATCTACTTTTATACTCTGTGGGTTACTTCCTTTGTTACGTTTATTCACTCATTTTCAAAATACGTTCGAACTCGACCCCGTGTCATTCTCATCGCCCGAATAAGACTGCTATTTCGCACTCGTCTTTAATTTTATTTACTTTATTTCATGCTTGTGTAAAATCTCCTACTTTCCAGGGATTTCACCAGCGAGGTCCCAATCGCGCTGCCAAGGAAATCTTATCCCAATGCAATGGTAGAGTGCGTCCGATATGGGCATGCACAACAGGTCACCCTGCCGCCTCGAGTTCTGTCTGCCAAAAGGAGACTTGACCAACGAAAAACAATACTGGTATTAATTTAACGGTTTATTAATAAAACACTCACCGTTCTGGTGTAGGTTGCCGGACTGCTGGTCAGTGACGTCCACAGTACCACTAATTTTTCTGAGAAGCAGATTCACGTAATGTTCAATCTGAACTGCTGCGCTGTTCCACTCAAACTCCGACGTTCGTTAATGACCTTAACAATATATACACACTCTGATGTCACTGAACAGCAGGCAGTTGTTACAATAAACTAGATCGCAGAAATATATGAAGAGTCTGTCGAACAAGGCGGTACCGGCTGATCAGAGACAGGGCATGGCTGAAAATTAACAGTGCGGACACTACATAACCCACATCCTGCATTGCCCGACAGGGAGCTCAAGTTTACTGGTTAAAAATGTCTTTCAAACATCGAAGGTCTCTTTCTTCTAGAACAACTTCCTCTGTGGTTTCTCTTCTAACTCGTGTCTCTTTCCCTATCTGCTCTTCAATAATGGTAATATGACGAACTTTCTGCAGATTACACTGAACACTGGTAGAAACCATCTGGGATGTTTTCGCTGCCTCTGGTAGCGGGTCTACTGTATCTAACATCAACGGCGTGTCTCCTGTAAAAAAGCCATTAGGGATGATGCCGCTTTAGCTGTGGTAGCCTCATCAGCCGACAAATCCAAGGTTAACTCAGGTTCAGAGCCCAAGCTTGGATAACTTGCACTCGATGATGGGCTAGAATGTCCATCATATTGTATCATTCTAATCATATTCTTCCCAGAGGGCTTTCCTGTTGTTTTCGCTCGGCCTAGCAGTGCTTCATGCTTTAGCGTATCCAAGTGCCTTTTCCAGTTGGACACCTTGTTTGTGGTGTAGGGGCATAGCTGGCACACCCCCATTTTCATATCGCCAACTTCTTCTTTCTTTCCTCTCTCTGTTGCAGTTTCTTCATGTATGACTCCTGCTGCTTCTGTCTTGTGCTTCTTTCTGCAATCCGTGCTTTGTTTACTGTTTGTCTCACTAGTTCGCTCTTCCCGACCTTCAGTCTTGTACTGTTCTTGCTCTCTTTTCCGTTGGCCTTCTTCATTAGCCGAATCTCGATGATGGCGCTCTTCTTTATCACCCAGTCTATCCCTGCTGCGCTTATCTCTCTGTCATTCTCTGCCCCTATTCTCCTGTCTTCTATCATCAGGTCTTGTAAACCCCCTCTTTCTGTACCTCTCCCTGTGACTCCAACCCCTGTGTCTTCCTCCTATTACTCCGGCTCTTCTGCTCCCCTCATGGTACGAAGATCTGTCCATTTTACCTGAAAGAACAAGTTTCTTATTAACAATATTTATGGTGCAGCTATGGCGGCGTAAGAAGTCCAAGCCAAGAATAACAGATGACCCTACGTCTGCTACTACCGCCTCCTGCTCACATTCTTCCTCGCTGATCTTAAATTCAAATATTGCTTTCCCATAGCTGTGCAGCCTTTCTCCATGAGCAGCAGCCAGTTTCCGTTTCATTGGAGTGAGTTCTGGGAGCTCACCCTTTTCAATGGCATCATAAGTATCTTTAGAAACTGCCATGAGCGTAGCCCCAGTATCGATCACACAATACATTATTCCATTTTTCATTTCAGCCAGTATGTAGAGTCCTGATTCATTAGGTCGATTAAAATAACACCTGCTCGTTTACTGTGTCTGTTTCTCTCCCTTATCAAGTGCCTGCGCCTTCATTTCAGTTGCGCTGCGATTGCCTTGTCCCCAAAGGAAGGGCATTCTTTGGAAATGTGCCCCCTGATTCCACACCTATAACAGGTGATATTTGATTTTTTGTTATTGTTGGGCCTCTTCACCTCTGATACTTGATGTTTCTCTCGATTCTGTCCATCTCTGCCCTTATACCTTTGAAGATTTGATTCCTCCACATTCGCATAAGTCGTTCCGCTATTTCTTCCCACTTCTTGCAATTATCTGACTGCTCTACCCAATTCCTCCAGCTGTTCAGTTACTTTCTCCAACCCAATGTTTGTATTTACTACACGACTATAGCCTGCGTCTGCGCACGAGTGGTCAGTGGCGCGAAATGCCTCCAATTCGACCACTAGATGAACTGCAGCTTCCAGGTTCGCCGGTCATGACTGCTGTATTTTCCACATCATGTCTCGATATTGCTGCAATGCATCACAAAACGCATCTCGAGATAGGATATCCAGGAGTTCAAGCGTTGCTGTCGGAAAGCTCACTTTACGTCTTACCGACTGCCCCAATTCTGGTAATGCCTCATTTGGCCATCTGCGGTGGGCTCGTAGCTCTGCTCGATATAACTGCGTCTGATTTGGGGAAAGGAACCAATTCCTAAGAGCTGTTAAGAGCTTACTGTAATTTCTATGATCCAGGCCGCTAAGTACGGACAAAACTTGATGTTCTATTCCCTTTAGACTCCCGGCCAAATATAGTGCCATTTCTTCTCTGATCCATTTATTTATTTCTTCACACGTAACAAAGTGGATTTCATAGTCCATTATGGATGTGGAGCCGTCATATGGATGTGGATTCATCAATGGTCTTTTTCGGGAATTATCTGCAATTCCTCTGTTGACTATCTGTGCATCATTCACTAATCTTTTTCCATTTTCACTTTGACCTTCCAGTCCTCTCTTTCACTCTGTTGAGGTGTATGCTGGCGTCTGTTCAAAATAAGCTCCTGTTCCACAGCAAGAGCTTCTGTCTCTCTGTTCTGTATTTTATAGGCTGCCTAGACGTTCAGAGCCCCAGTTGTGTCTAACTGCTGTCAAGGTTTGCTGCTGTGCCCTGTGATCCCACCGTGGACTGGGTGAGGCTTGCATCAATCCCTGTTTTGTACCATCATCCATCCAGCTGCCTGTCCCTCCAAGCTCCGGACACGTAGCTGTGTACTCTAGATGTTGTCTTGGGCTCCTGTTAAGGAGATCCATCAACTTCATTCGATTCTTTGCAATAGGTTCGGGCGATCGCATTTCAGCCCTGACTGAACCTTCGGCCATCTGGGTATGCCTTTTGGGTGGCAGTTCTGGAAGTCTACGTTGGCTCCTTCCTTCCATCCCTGGTAACTGAGTTCAACTCATCCGAGGGAAATCTGAATGTTCTGTGTGGCTCTTCCATGGGAGCTCTGTATGCTCATCATAGTTCTTTCGAGGGAACTCTTTATACTCCGTATAGCTCTCCAGGGGGAGCTCTGCAAAATCATCCTGGCTCGCTTGAGGGAGCTCTGCACCCCTAATGTGGCTCACGCTATGGAGCTGTGAATATGCTGTATGGCTCCTCGTGGAGAGTTCTGCAAAGTCATCCTGACTCTCTCGTGGGAGCTCTGCATCTCTTGAGCGGCTCGCTCTAATGAGCTCTTCACCCGGCTCCTTCACTTCCGACTCGTTCTCTAACATCATTTCAACAACATCGTAATTATCTTCTGCCATTTAATTCAGCTGTTCTTAATCGTTGATCAATCCCACCTCTGCCACCAATGTAAAATCTCCTACTTTCGAGGGATTTCACCAGCAAGGTCCCAATCACGCTGCCAAGGGAATCTTATCCCAATGCAATGGTAGAGTGCATCCGATATGCCCATACACAACGGGTCACCCTGCCGCCTCGAGTTCTGTCTGCCAAAAGGAGACCTGACCAACGAAAAACAATACTGGTATTAATTTAGTGGTTTATTAATTAAACACTCACTGTTCTGGTGTAGGTTGCCGGACTGCTGGTCAGTGACATCCACGGTACCACCAATTTATCTGAGAAGCAGATTCACGTAATGTTCAATCTGAACTGCAGCGCTGTTCCACTTGAACTCCAACGTTCGTTAATGACTTTAA
Source organism: Pictodentalium vernedei (assembly GCA_031216915.1). Lineage (NCBI taxonomy): Eukaryota > Metazoa > Mollusca > Scaphopoda > Dentaliida > Dentaliidae > Pictodentalium > Pictodentalium vernedei. The sequence goes on from CM062289.1 coordinate 247,586,515, forward strand.
CAATATAAACACACTCTGATGTCACTGAACAGCAGGCAGCAGTTACAATAAACTAAATCATGGAAGTATATGAAGAGCCTGTCGAACAAGGCAGTACCGGCTGATTGGAGACGGGGTATGGCTGAAAATTAACAGTGCAGACACTACATAACCAACGCCTCCGACCAATGCATCCCGCATTGCCTCACAGGGAGCTCAAGTTTACTGGTTAAAAATGTCTTTCAAACATCGAAGGTCTCTTTCTTCTAGAACAACTTCCTCTGTGGTTTCTCTTCTAACTCGTGTCTCTTTCCCTATCCACTCTTCAATAATGGTAATATGACGAACTTTCTGCAGATTACACTGAACACCACAGAAACCATCTGGGATGTTTTCGCTGCCTCTGGTAGTGGGTCTATTGTATCTAACATCAATGGCGTGTCTCCTGTAAAAAGCCATTAGGGATGATGCCGTTTTAGCTGCGGTAGCCTCATCAGCCGACAAATCCAAGGTTAACTCAGGTTCAGAGCCCAAGCTTGCATAACTTGCACTTGATGATGGGCTAGAATGTCCATTATATTGTATCATTCTAATCGTATTCTTCCCAGAGGGCTTTCCCATTGTTTTCGCTCGGCTCAGCAGTGCTTCATGCTTTAGCATATCCAAATGCCTTTTCCAGTTGGACACCTTGTTTGTGGTGGAGGGGCATAGCTGGCACACCCGCATTTTCGTATCGCCAACTTCTTCTTTCTTTCCTCTCTCTGTTGCTGTTTCTTCGTGTATGACCCCTGTTGCTTCTGTCTTGTCCTTCTTTCTGCAATCCGTGCTCTGTTTACTGCTTGTCTCACTAGTTCGCTCTTCCCGACCTTCAGTCTTGTACTGTTCTTGTTCTCTTTTCCATTGGCCTTCTTCATTTGCCGAATCTCGACGATGGCGCTCTTCTTTATCACCCAGTCTGTCCCTGCTGTGCTTATCTTTCTGTCGTTCTCTGCCCCTATTCTCCTGTCTTCTATCATCAGGTCTTGTAAACCCCCTCTTTCTGTACCTCTCCCTGTGACTCCAACCCCTGTGTCTTCCTCCTATTACTCCGGCTCTTCTGCTCCCCTCATGGTACAAAGATCTGTCCATTTTACCTGAAAGAACAAATTTCTCATTAACAATATTTATGGTGCAGCTATGGCGGCGCAATAAGTGCAAGCCAAGAATAGTAGGTGACCCTATGTCTGCTTCTACCACCTCCTGCTAACATTCTTCCTCGTCGATCTTAAATTCAAATGTTGCTTTCCCATAGCTGTGCAGACTTTCTCCATTAGCAGTAGCCAGTTTCCGTTTCATTGGAGCAAGTTCTGGGCGCTCACCCTTTTCAATGGCATCATAAGCATCTTTAAAAACTACCATGAGTGTAGCCCCAGTATCGATCACACAATACGTTATTCCATTTTTCATTTCAGCCAGTATGTAGAGTCCTGATTCATTAGGTCGATTAATAACGCCTGCTCGTTTACTATGTCTGTTTCTCTCCCTTATGGAGCGCCTGCGCCTTCATTTCAATTGCGCTGTGCTTGCCTTGTCCCCCAAGGAAGGGCATTCTCTGGAAATGTGCCCCCTGATTCCACACCTAAAACAGGCGATATTTGATTTTCTGTTATTGTTGGGCCTCTTCACCTCTGATACTTGCTGTTTCTCTCGATTCTGTCCATCTCTGCCCTTATACCTTTGAGGATTTGATTCCTCCACATTCGCATAAGTCGTTCCACTATTTCTTCCCGCTTCTTGCAATTCTCTGACTGCTCTACCCACTTCCTCCAGCTGTTCAGTTACTTTCTCCAACCCAATGTTTGTATTTACTACACGACTATAGCCTGGGTCTGCGCGCGAGTGGTCATTGGCGCGAAATGCCTCCAATTCGACCACTAGATGATCTGCAGCTTCTAGGTTCGCCGGTCATGACTGCTGTATTTTCCACGTCATGTCTTGATCTTGCTGCAATGCCTCACAAAACGCGTCACGAGCTAGGATATCCTGGAGTTCAAGAGTAGCTGTCGGATACGCCAAGCTCACTTTATGTCTGACCGACTACCCCCGTTCTGGTAATGCCTCATTTGGCCATCTGCGGCGGGCTCGTACCTCTGCTCGATATAACTGCATCTGATTTGGGGGAAGGAACCGATTCCTAAGAGCTGTTAAGAGCTTACTGTAATCTCTACGATCCAGGCTGCAAAGTACGGACAAAACTTGATGTGCTATTCCCTTTAGACTCCCGGCCAAATATAGCGCCATTTCTTCTCTGTTCCATTTATTTATTTCTTCACATGTAACAAAGTGGATTTCATAGTCCATTATGGATGTGGAGCCATCATATGGCTGTGGATTCATCAATGGTCTTTTTCGGGAATTATCTGCAATTCCTCTGTTGACTATCTGTGCGTCATTTGCTAATCTTTTTCATTTTCACTTTGACCTTCCAGTCCCCTCTTTCGCTCTGTTGAGGTGTATGCTGGCGTCTGTTCAAAATAAGCTCCTGTTCCGCAGCAAGAGCTACTCTCTTTCTGTTCTGTATTTTCTAGGCTGCCTAGATGTTCAGTGCCCCGGTTGTGTCTAACTACTGTCAAGGTTTGTTGCTGTGCCCTATGATCCCATCGTGGACTGGGTGAGGCTAGCACCAGTCCCTGTTGTGTTCCATCATCCATTCAGCCGCCTGTCCCTCCTAGCTCCGGACACGTAGCTGTGTACTCTAGATGTTGTCTTGGGCTCCTGTCAAGGAGATCCATCAACTTCATTCGATTCTTTGCAATAGGTTCGGGCGATCGCATTTCAGCCCTGACTGAACCTTCGGCCGTCTGGGTATGCCTTTTGGGTGGCAGTTTTGGAAGTCTACGTTGGCTCCTTCCTTCCATCCCTGGTAACTGAGTTCGACTCATCTGAGGGAAATCTGAATGTTCTGTGTGGCTCTTCCAGGGGAGCTCTGCGTGCTCGTCATAGTTCTTTCGAGGGAACTCTCTATACTCCGTATAGCTCTCCAGGGGGAGCTCTGCAAAATCATCCTGGCTCACTCGAGGGAGCTCTGCATCCCTTATGTGGCTCACGCTATGGAACTGTGAATATGCTGTATGGCTCCTCGTGGCGAGTTCTGCAATGTCACCCTGACTCTCTCGTGGTAGCTCTGCATCGTTTGAGCAGCTTGCTCTAACGAGCTCTTCCTCCGGCTCCTTCACTTCCGGCTCGTTCTCTAACATCATTTCAATAACGTCGTAATTATCTTCTGCCATTTAATTCAGCCGTTCTTAATCGTTGATCAATCCCACCTCTGCTACCAATGTAAAATCTCCTACTTTCCACGGATTTCACCAGCAAGGTCCCAATCGCGCTGCCAAGGGAATCTTATCCCAATGCAATGGTAGAGGGCATCCGATATGGGCATACACAACGGGTCACCCTGCCGCCTCGAGTTCTGTCTGCCAAAGGAGACCTGACCAACGAAAAACAATACTGGTATTAATTTAATGGTTTATTAATTAAACAATCACCGTTCTGGTGTAGGTTGCCGAACTGCTGGTCAGTGACTTCCACGGTACCACCAATTTATCAACACGAACGTCGGAGTTCGAGTGGAACAGCGCTGCAGTAATGTTCAATCTGAACTGCAGTGCTGTTCCACTCGAACTCCGACGTTCGTTAATGACCTTAACAATATGTGCACACTCTGACGTCGCTGAACAACAGGCAATGGTTACAATAAACTAAATGGCGGAAATATATGAAGAGCCTGTCGAACAAGGCGGTACCGGCTGATCGGAGACAGGGCATGGCTGAAAATTAACAGTGCGGACACTACACTTGATATTCTTCCTTTGCTACCACGACTAGACAACCTTATAAGTGGCAGATTATACTTGCCTGAAAACATCGTCATATCACCATCGGGGAGAGGTAGCGCCCCCTGTCGAGATCGAGAACCCCTTCTCGCACTGGTCATGAACTGGGGAAAAACATGTAAGAACATCAAAGAACGCCACGAAACATCCCAACAACACCACGATCCCGAACATCTGCGGAGTACCTCCCTTCTCCTCCTTTGACGCGCCCGGACATGTTGCGTGAAACATCATTCAACAATTAATGAGGGTAGAAAGGTGGCTTGCCCCACACCGTCCTTCCGCGCCTTTGGCGCGCGAAACCATTAGATCGATCTCTTCAATATATACCTTGTATTACAATCACACAAGCCATTCGAAAAAACGTTAATAATGTCGCAGAAGACAAAGCGAGCAATTCAAATCACAGTATGAAAGTCGGTATAAAAGAAAGGGAGAGATACCCAACAATAGAACAGGTTATTAATAAAACAATACTGCCTACTCCCTTTTTAGAAAGTATAACGAACCAAGCCATTGTTGTAAAAATCGATTCAAATATTAACCGTATACCTTTAGCAATTATTAATCTCGGATCCACATTTATTCATTTCTGGCGTTCACATTTGCCGTTTATACATTTTTTAACCTTTCTTTGGAAACAAAACAATCTAACGGAATCCATAGAAGCGAAGATGGTCACGAAAACATCCCATTGGCTACTATCTATGCCGTGAATATCATCGATGAAAATAAGCCAATGGGAGAATGGGGAAAATATTTGCACAAGTCGAGTATCTATGGACGCCATCAAGTTGGAAACTATTTCAAAGTTACGGCTAAAAGTGTATAAACGGTAAATGTGAACCCCAGAAATGAATAAATGTCAACCTAAGATTGAAAATTGATAAAGGTATACGGCTAATATTTGAATCTGACATCCATAGACAATGGGACCTCGAATTATTTGTAATAAATCGGATAATTGTCGCTCGTAATCCACATTCCGTTGTGCACTATCTATCTTGTCCGACTAAATGTTTTTCGGCCTTTTCTGCGACTTCTCCTAGTTATCATGAACAACCCAAGAACACCCAACGGTCGTGTAATACACCACTGTAAAGCTTATTCATTCCCCTTTCCACTGATACCGGATACTATTGGATACGTTGTGTGAATCAAATTTGAGGGCGGTATAACGAAGATGTGTGCTGTCGTCGTTTTCGAGAAGCGAGTTATGTACCTTGTTAATATTTATATACCATTATAGGGGCACGTCAGCATCGATTCAAAAATGGTATCAAATATTATTTTTCTTTCGATTTCCCAGCTTGTGCCGAGTACCTGTGCCACAGTCGTTTCTTCGAGAGATAATTAGTACCACCGGCAACATAACTACCATACTAAGATCCGGATTGTCCACTTGTGTAAATTGTTAAATTTTAATTTTATTTAATGTGCTCTTGAACAACTCTTACTTTCCCTCGTTTGGAAAAAAGCAAATGTCTCCCCAATTTTGAAAAAAACAGCCCTCAAATTCAGTAACTAATTATCGTCCGATATCATTATAATAATAACTCTTTGGCCAGCCGCTGATTTGTCGCGGTCCTCATAAGAGAAGGCCATCATTCCCCCTGCACACCACCCCCTCTTCCCCTCCTCTCCTCCCAGCATTCAGATATAAACTGCTTAATAGTGTCCCTCACTTCCTCTTTTTCAATTTCTTCAATAAGCATTCCTACCCTCTCCCTCGTGTCCCCCTTCAGCCATCTATCCTTTGTTTCTTCACCCCACTTCTGCATTATTCTTCCAGTAAATTTTATTCTATGAGGTATATACTGTGGGCATTCCAAGAGAAAATGTTCCAGGGTCTCCACTACTCCAGGGTGGCACATTTGGCATCCCTTTTCTCCATCTCTCCCAATTTTTCCCCGAAGCTCCAGTGATCTTGATCTCAGTTTGAACAGCAGTGACCCTCCAAAGGTGCCATCTAGGTACTTCTCAAAAGCTGGCGTTTCTTTATATTGTAACCCCTGCAGTGATCTTTTCACGCTAACCCCTGCTCGCCAGTTTCGATTGCAATCTTCCATGACTCTCTCTTTGACAAACCTTTTGCCTTCTTTCATTCCTACTTCTATGTTTGTGACCTCTATAGAGTAATTGTCCATTAGTTCCCTCACATGTTTTGACCACCCCGTATCTATATTAGAATTCCAAATGGTATCGAGCATCAATTTGCACCACCGGTTGTCAGGCAGGTTTCTCAAGTAGTTAAAGTAATACAGTTTTCCCAAATCTACCCTGTCCTTGATTTTCATCCACCCAAGCTCCCCCCTTACTGCTTCCAAAGCTGCAGCATTACTCGACCCTGTTATCCATCTGCCGGCATCATTCTGAGTACTTTCCAACTTCTTAATAACGGTTTGGTTTAATGGAATCACGTCCGTGCCATACGTTATACTTGGTAAACCTACCCTCTCCCACAGTGTTTTCCCCACAAAGACCTTGTTGAAACTATTTTTCCCTAAAAGTTTTAGTTGGTTCAGAATTCTTTTCCCCTTCAGAATCAGTTTGGCTGAGTAATTTCTGTACACCCCTCTTCCCGTTATATTTATGCTTACCCCTAGATACTCATACTCTCCCGTTTCTCCTACAGTGATTTGTTTGCTTTCCCCTTCGGGGATTGAGAACTCCCCCACTCTCCATCTCTTCGTCATATCTACCTTGCGTCCAACGGGTATTACCTTGCTTTTATTTTCATTTAGTTCGAGCCGCCAAGTGTTCCCATATCTACCAACAATTTCCAGCAATTTCTCTAGCCCCTGTTCAGTTCTAGACATTAACACCATGTCGTCCGCAAAGAATAAGCCTGGTACCTTTATGTCTCCAACATTTACCCCCTCCGCACTCTGAATTAGTTCGTCCCCTAAATCTTTAGCATACAATGCAAACAAAATCGGTGAAAAGATACACCCCTGCTTGAGGCCTATATCCATAGGGACTCGTTTTGTAGTGATACTCCCTAGACTGAGTTGGCTTTGCACATCTGTATACAGTGCTTTCATGATTCCCACAAAGTCACCCCCCAGTCCGATGCCCTCGAGCTTTCGCCACATACCTTCCCTCCACACTCGGTCGTACGCTTTTTTCACATCTAGAAATGCCAGAAACATCTTTTTCTTTTCAGCCTTTGTTGATTCTATCAGTTGGGTGAGTGTAAATAGGTGATCAGTGACTCTTCGACCTTTCCTGAAACCATTTTGAATTTCTCCTGAAAAACCTTTCTCTTCAATAACTTCCTCAAGTCTACCGTATATGACCTTACAGAATACTTTTCCGATGTTACTACTAACTGATATCCCCCTATAGTTATCTAGAACTTCCTTATCCCCCTTTTTGTGTATGAACGACACCTTACTTTCCCTCCACTCTCTGGGGACCTTTTGCTTTCGCAGAGCCAGGTTGAAAAGGTTTGTCAGGACTTCAATAAGTGCCTCCCCTCCATTTTTGAGGAATTCGTTCGGAATTTCATCAGTCCCTCCCGCTTTACCATTTTTTAATTTCGAGACCACGTTCCGCACTTCTTCTGCCGTTATTTCGCTACATACACGATTGGATAGGTTCTCCTCCACCAGTGTATTTCTTTTTGGTGGGGACCCACTGCCCCATCGCCTATCGTTTATCTTTTCCCAGTGCTTGACTAACTCTGAAGCGATAAGGCCTTTATCTTCTGTACTTTCCCCATCCACTTTGATACTCTGCACACTACTTTTGCCCCGTTTATTTACCCAGTTCCAAAATACGTTTGAGCTCGAACCCCCCGTTTTCTTTATTGTTCTGGCAAGACTGCAATTGCGCTCCTTCCTATTATTATTCTTTATCTCATTCACCTTTTTCCGTGCCAGTTCATATTCTCCTTTCATTAGTCTCGTGTCATTGTTTTCCACCCCTTTAAGCTTCCTACTTCTTCTGTAAGCAGTGCATTTTACCTTCCTTTCTTTTATAGCCTTTTTCAGTCCCTCGTTAACCCTGTATCCGAGCTCTCTCGTTGGGACCCTCACCCTTCCTATACAATCCTTCCCTGCCTCTGTTAGGCTATTTACTATGCAATCTGAAATACTCTGGACATTTGCATCATTAGGTATACATTCAAGACTTGGTTTTAGTTTTTCCCGAAACTGCTTCCAGTCGGCTCCTTGTTTTAGTCCCCAAACTTCCTTGAAGGTATTTCTGTCTCTATTCGTCTTTTTGCCCATAATCTTAACTGTTATCAGGTTGTGATCACTACCCAAGTCATTTTTTCCCTCGTCATCTATTTCTACATCTATAACCTCCCTCCATACGCTAACGTCAGTGAGTATATAATCAATTATTGTTTTCTTATCGTTCCTCTCCCAGGTCCATTTACCCTTACATTTCGCATCCCTGTTCAGGATCTTTAAACCAAGCTCTTTTGATAGGTCCAACATCTTCCTCCCATTCGTGTTAATTTTCCTATCACCTCCCTGTATGCCCTCCTCCTTATCCCCGATGTGCCCATTGAAGTCCCCCATTAGGACAATACTGAACCCTCTGCTTTCAAGCTCTGTGATATTCGATCTAAGAGTTGTATATATTGAATCATTCCACTCGGGCTTACTTCCCTCCACTGCTAAGTATACAACACCAACGGCAACACTCCTTGATGAGCTGTGTAGGTAAATTATTTGAAAAATGTGTTTTCAAACGCTTGTGGCAATTTATGATTGACAGCAATGCCCTCAGTCAATTCCAATCAGGTTTTACACCTAGTGATTCAACTGTCCTCCAACTGACTGACATTTACGATGAATTCAGTCGAGCACTTGATGAAGGCAAGGAAGTTAGGGTGATATTCTGTGATGTCAGTAAGGCTTTCGACAGGGTATGGCATGCTGGTCTTATTCACAAGCTGATGAAAATTGGCGTCTCTGGTGAACTACTCTTGTTCTTGAAATCGTACCTTTCGGATAGGCCACAACGAGTCGTGGTAGGATCGTACGCATCTACGTGGAGACCCATTAATGCTGGTGTTCCACAAGTACTTGGACCTTTATTGTTCCTTATATATATTAATGATATAACCGAAGACTTACTCAGCAGCAAACGCCTATTTGCAGATGACACTTCACTATATCTTATTGTAGAGAATCCAGAACAAGCTTCAAGATTAATCAACCATGACCTTACCACGACAGAAGATTGGGCTAAGGCGTGGTTGGTTGAGTTTAATCCCAGTAAAACAGAGAGGAAGCTTATATCACGGAAAAGCAACCCCACTGCCCACCCACTTCTATTCTAGGTGGTACACGGATATCCGAAGTCAGTAATCACAAACACTTAGGAGTCATACTAAATAGCACATGCACATGGATGGAACGACCACATTGACCATATCTGCTCTAAAGCTTGTCTAGCTTAGACCAAATGAGGAAGCAGAAATTTCATCTCGATCGCAGCGTCCCAGACGAAATATACTTTGCATTCCTTAGGCCTCTACTCGAATACGCTGATGCTGTCTGGGATAATTGTTCAGTAGCTCAAGTCGCCGAGCTAGAGAAAATACAGATTGCAGCCGCAAGGATCATTACCGGGGCAACTGTCAGTTGTAGGAAGTCTTTGCTTTATTCTGAAACATATTGGGATTCTCTACAAGAATGACGTCGCAAAACAATCTGTTACAGAACTTCAAAATGTACGATAATCATCTATCACCTACCCCTTCCTGTCAATGTGGGATGTGCGAGACACCATAGCATTTTTCCCTACATTATCCAATCTACTCAAATGTCCGTAATATTATCATCAACCTTCTCCCATTCACTATAGACGTATCGACACTTCTTTTTGGATATGAATTCTTGAATAATCAGGAGAACCGTCTTGTTTTTGAAGTGGTGCATGACTTCATTTTATCAAGTAGACGTTTTCTTTGACTGCCGAGGATCCAATTACCATTTACAGCTACTACTATGTGGTGAATTTACTCGCATTCTCCCCTATAATCTTACTTTCCTTCCCGTATTTTTCGCCACCAAAGTTGCTTCCGTCTAACTTCTTACTAACGGTGCTTATGCTGCTTACTTACAATTGTATTGAATGTGAAGGCAACTCATTATACCTTCAAGCTGGTATTCCCTGTTTTCCTTTGCCCCTCTTCTTTGTACTCTATTTCCATCTTCTCATTCCTTTACATGCAAGGTTTAAACAATATCGTGTATCGCCGCCTGGTAGTTTGACACCCCATGCCTATATTTCTACATCTCGAATTACCATCAACTTTCTCCCCAGTTTTGTCTCTGATCTGGGTATCGCGTCCCTGCACTCGCGGTTACCTGTGCGTGTCGAGTACAATGCCGTCAAGCAAAATGCGAATGATCTCTCGTGCAGGTCTAGATTCATATGGCCACCAGGCAGCCCTCACTGTGTGTGTATGGATGCGGTGCCCCGGTCTGGCGCATTGCTGGTAACGAAGTTAATGATCGACCATAGGACATGTTTCCATCTTCTATATTATATTATTACCTGGACGATTCGGCACCTGGGTTTTTGGACGACTCGGCACTTGAGTTCGGACGATTCGGCACCTGCGTTGGACGATTCGGCACTTGACTTTGGGCGACCGGTGCTTGGGTTTGAACAATTCGGCACCTCCTTCATAAAGACAAAAATAGCATTCACTGAATAAAAATTATCTTTCCAGCAGCATTTCAATGGTATATTTGTCAATTTTTTGACATTGTTTGGACAACGCTGATTCTTCAAAGAACTCTGGTTTCTTGCTTTGATGTGTTTATTTTGAATGTTATTACAAGATTGCAGTACTGCTTGAACTGGTGTTATGATTGTTATCACGAATATGCTCAAACTTCACACACTCTTTACATGTGAAAACACTAAAACCACTATGAATCTGGCCAAATATATAAAGGAAATTAAAAAAATCATAAACCATAGTTTTATAATACAAGGTCTAATTTAACAGATAATTAAACACGTGTACGAAACGCTCACTTCCTGTACGAAACGTCCATTTTTGTGTACGAAACGTCTTATTTGTGTACGAATCGTCTTGTGTACGAAACGTCCGTAAACCTTTGGGAGTTCTCAGTCTCGTGTGCTCACCAAAAAAAATTAGGCTAATGCCAGTGAATGAAAAGTTTTAAAAATCGAAATTTGGTTTGATCGGATTTACAGCAAAAATGAGATATTAAAAACATAAAATCTGATTCAATGGGATTTAATTTACATATATTTTTCAACTTTTTAAAATTAAATATACACATTGAAACAGTACTTAAGGTGTACGAATAAAATTCTAGGGGCGACTCGACCAGGGCGAGTTGACACGGAAAACTTTGACCCGTTCCCGTGATAGAAAACCGTGGTGTGCATGAGATATGTCTTCGTCGAAGAAAGGAGAGATGAAAGAAAATGAACAGAAATTGCTTGACGCCATTATGAAAGGTTTCATATATCCTTTATTTTCACAGAAAACACAGTTTGATGAACAGTTTTCTTGTGATCAACTCTTCGCTTTGGATATATTTGGCCGACCTACAGACAAAACAAACAAAACACCGGCGTCAGCATGGATAATCACCGAAAATATTGAAACAATTTTCCAGAAAATTCGACTGAAAATTATTTTTCGGTTTTTAAATGGTCTTTTGCTAATTTGTGGCAATTCTCAAATCAGGTTTTCCTGATGTACCCACCGATGCGGAAACTGAAACTCGCGATAAAAACGCCCCCATGCAATGATCATAATGGACCTCCTCTGGCCCTGGCCAGTCTGGGCAAATGCGATCGAGTTTCTCTATTTCCGTATCAATGAAAGGTCGATTCGTTTTGGCACAATTCTGGGTTATTTTTGTTTTTATAAATGCACAGATACATGGACGATATCAAAGCGGTTGTTGCTTCACCTGTGTTCAAATCGCGATAAGTAAAGGATAAAATACAGTTTGGATCAATAACCCCTCCACAAATGTAAAGAAATATGTGTACTATCGAATGTAACCGGAAATAAAGGTGGAAGCTTGATATATATTCCATTTTCGTGTTTTGAGTTCCCAGTCACCCTGATTGGGGAATTTTACAATGGATTTGCATGGGAGGAATCTGAACATAGGGGGTAGCCACAGGCACTGAGTTCAGATCATTTGAACTCAGAGCTTCCCAAGAAATGGTGCCAGAGACTGTGCTATCAATGAATCGCTATGTATACATCTGTTTGTAGAATCTCGAGTTAGCATGGGTAGCATGAAACAAATTTGTGAACATTATATTGAGTTGTTCTTCAACTTTATTTGCATAATACATGAAACACCTCAAAGTCCCGTTTGTTATTGTCACGTTCCCATGCATGCATATCCATGTGCCAGGGGGAGTAATTCTACTGTTCTTAATATGCATGTATGGCTTAAAGAGGCCTATACATAATGTTACATCTCCCTTCTTTGAACACAAAAGAAAATTGTTTTTGTTAACACTGTTTGAGGAGAGTTCTGAATTATGAGATATAAAATGAAATAACAAAAATATGCATGAGGATACAAATGCAACATTTTCTCTTTTTTAAAATGATGGAATGACTTTTGGTTTGACCACACGTCTATATCGAGTAATGTAAGGACTAACATTAGCCGCCTGTGGGAATGACACTATTTGAGGGTTGACTTTTGTCTGAGAGTCTTGAGAGTGTTGCGAATAAAGGCCTTCGTCAGTTGAGTCCATTTGTCTTTGGTCCATTTCAGTCTCATGTCCGATACTAGGTGGTGGTAAAATTGGTTCCTCCAATATGTTATCTGAAATATCCCTACACCCTTCAGTGTTCGTTTGAGCTGCTTTGATAAGTTGGCGTCTTACGATGGTAGGTTACCCCAGTCAGTGTACGCACCGTATATGATATTTTCTCATGCTTGAAAATTACTGTTGCAGTTTTCCAAAGTCCATCTTTTATGCGAATTTGTGCTGTGTCACCAATGTTTAGGCTGGGTAGCAGTTTAGAACCACTATCAAAATATTTTTTTTGTCTTGGTCTGTTATTGAATAATTGTTTCTGAATTTCAGACTGTTTTGGACTTTCAGGTTTCAGCTGACTATGTGTTTTGGGAAGAATTGACCTTAATCTTCTACCCATGAGTAGCTGTGCTGGTGATTGACCTGTCTCTAGTGGGGTTGTTCTATATTCTAGGATAGCAAGTAAGGGGGTCTTTTCCACTATGTTTAGTTTTTGTGAATAAATGTTTGATTGTTTGTACTGTTTTTTCGGCTAGACCGTTGGATTGTGGGTGATATAGGCTAGATGTTTTGTGTTCGAATCCCCACTGTTTTGCAAAGTTATAAAAGTCTTGAGAACTGTATTGTGGGCCATTATCCGAAATTACTTTTTCTGGTATTCCATGTTGTGCAAATATAATTTTTAGCTTATTTACAATGGTATTGCTCGAAGTGTTATACAGTTTATTTACTTTGAAATAACGACTGAAATAGTCTACTACTACAATGTAATTTGAATTATTCCATTCAAACAGGTCAGTGGCAACAACTTGCCATGGGCACTTTGGTACCTCATGGGGCATTAATGGTTCTTTCGGATTGCTATAACGCCTCTCTAAACAAATGGGGCATGCCAGAACTAAATTGGTGATGTCTGTTGACATATTAGGCCAAAAAATAATGTCACATGCTCGTTTGAGACATTTCTGAACTCCCATATGTCCTGTGTGTAATTTATCGCAAATGGATTTTCTAAGAATTCTGGGTATTAGAATTTTCTGTCCTTTAATTATTTTTCCATTTTCGATGGCTAATTCATCTCTGAAATTCCGATACTCGGCTATGTTTTCAGGGCATTGCTTTCACGATGATGGCCAACCAGTGAAAATTGTATTTGTGAGTGCAACTAACTGTGTATCTGTTCCTGTTTGCTTCCTAATTTTATCTATTTTTTGGTCACTGATCGGTTTATTTGAAACCACCGAATGTATAAATACATTCTTGTTGTCAAAATTTTCAAAGGTTGTGTCTGATAAAAAATTTCTGGACAATGTGTCTGCAACAGGGATTTCTTTACCTGGTATGTGTTTTACTTCTATATCATACGGTTGTAGTTGCAGCTTCATTCGCTGTAATCTAGGTAGGGCCAAACATAAAGGCTTTTTCATAATTGTTTCTATTGGTTTATGATCCCTTTGTACCTTAATGGTTTTACCATAAATGTAATGGTGAAATCTCCTACAACCAAATAATATGGCCAACATTTCTTTCTCTATTTGGGCATAATTTATTTTGGTGGGTGTCAAAGATTTTGAAGCATATGCTACAGGTTTTCCTTCTTGAAGGAGAGTTGCACCCAAACCATATTTGGATGCATCAACCTGTAAAGTTACTTCTTTGTTACTGTCAAAATAATTCAAAACAGGACCAGGACACTTAGTGATTATATCTTTGACTTGTTGAAATGATTCTTGATGGAGCTTATCCCATAAAAATTCAGTGTCATTAGATAGCAAGTGTCTCATGGGGGCAGTGATATCCGACAGGTTTGATGCAAATTTGGATAGATAATTGACCATGCCCAATATGGTTTCCAGTTCAGATTTGTTTTGTGGAGGTTCCATATCCTTCACTGCTGCAACTTTCAGGGGGTCTGGTTTTAACCCTTCTTTACTGAGAATGTGGCCAAAATATTTTATTTCTGAAACCCCTACTTCTAGCTTGTCTGCATTTAATTTTAAACCCTGTTCAACAGATCTCTTTGTGGAGGTTTTCATCATGTTCTTCTCTAGTGCACCCAAAAACCAGCAGCTCTTCGACAATGTTTACTACTCCATTTAAACTCTCATAACATTCATCCATTTTTTTTGGAACACATCTTGAGACGAGTTCAGGCCAAAGGGTAATCTTAAAAAACGATAACGTCCAAACGGTGTACTGAATGTGGTAAGAAAAGAGGACTCGTGTGATAGTTTTATAGCCCAATACCCTGATCTGGCATCTAGTTTTGTGAAATACTGAGCTCCTGTCAACTGTGGTAAGATATCTTCTAGTGTTCTCATGGGATACTGTGGCCTTTCAATGGCCTTATTTAATTCTTGGGGGTCCAAACACATGCAAAGTTTACCAGTTTTTGGTTTTTCTACAATTACAATTGGGCTTACCCATTGTGTGGGCTCATTTACTTTTGTAATGATATTGTTTTCCTGCATTCAGTCAAGCTCTTCTTTGAGCTTGTCCTTAATGGTGATCGGTACTCTTCATGGTGGGTGGATTGCTGGTGATGCATTGCCTTTAAGTTTTATATTGTTTTCCCCAGGGAAGAGTCCAATGCCCTGAAATACCTCTGGGAACTCTGTAATCACCTTTTCTTTTGTTAATGGATTATTTATTTTGTTTGTATTACATGTAGATAGTTGTGTGTCAATATTTAAAATCATTTTGATTAAACCTAATTTCTGACAACTACTTAAACCTAATATTGGCGTAGATTTTGTTCTGACTATGTAGAATGTGAGAGGCAGTTGTTGCTCTTTATATTTACATAACATTTTCCATTTTCCATGTGTAACAAGTGTATTACCATCATAGGCAGTCAATTTCTTGTCAGGTTTTTCAAGAGGATGTTTTAAGTCTAATTTGTCAAAGACATGTTTTGGGATAACATTTACTTGTGACCCAGTGTCAATTTTGAATTTTACTGATGCTTTGTTAGGCCCAATACTAACGGGAACAAATATTTGGTCATTTACTTCAGATTGGCAATTCTCAATACTGTCAATGAAAAAATCATTCTCATCACTCAATATGTCATGTGTATCAATTTCATTTACATTATTACCAAATGATCGACAGACATTAGAAAAATGATTCAATTTGCCACATTTGTTGCATTTGCGACCTTTAGCCGGACACATATTTTGGCTGTTATACTCTCGACCACATCTACCACATGTTTGGCGATTGAACCTTTTCACACTAAATGAATTATCTTGATAACTATGTTTCACATTTGTGTTCTTATCCTTGGGAGGAAAATGTTGTCCAGTTGATTTTTTATTGTTCTGCCAAGCATGTAGGACAGCTACACCAGTTTCCTGATCCGGAACTGTTGTCATTGTCTTCAGCTGTTCTTTTGTGTATTCAAAACTTTGTGCAATCTGGATTGCTTTGTCTAAAGTCAGTTGATCACCTTCATTTATTAATTTCTCCCTCACTTTGTTTGACGACGTACGGAAAACAATTCTGTCCCGTATCATTTCATCTTTATTCTTAAAAGAACAATCCTTTGCTAAAAGTTTTAGTTTTGTCACGAACTGTTCGATACTAGAATTACCCTGGACCTCATTGTTAAATTTAAACCTGGCAAATATCGGGTTCAACTTCGGCTGTACGTAGGACTGAAATCGTGTGTAATAACAGTCCAACTTTTGGATTCTTCCAGACTGATGTCGGTCCATGTGTTGAAAATATCACGACCTTTGTCCCCAACCCATAGCATTAGGTATGCACATTTAGTTGCTTCAGATTTGTCTTGCAATGGTCCATCGAAAATGAGGGTCACATGCCGCTGGAATTTTTTCCAGGCTTCTGGAATATTCGAATCTTCCCAGTCAATAGTTTGCGTTGGAATTCCTGTTAAATCCATCAGTGTGAGTGTTCTGAATGTCCGTTTTCTGACACCATGTAGAATCTCGAGTTAGCATGCATAGCATGAAACAAATTTGTGAACGTTATATTGAGTTGTTCTTCAACTTTATTTGCGTAATACATGAAACACCACAAAGTCCCGTTTGTTATTGTCACGTTCCCATGCATGCATATCCACGTGCCAGGGGGAGTAATTCTACTGTTCTTAATATGCATGTATGGCTTAAAGATGCCTATACATAATGTTACACTGTTCTTCTTGAATAAAATATTGTTTAAACTGCGGTACTGTAACCTGTGAATATTTCTGACACAATCAGCAACCCATTATAACAATCTTATGTTTTGCCCAATATCACAACAACTGTTCTACAGATTTGGTTCCTTCATCATAATCTACATAGAGGTTTCTTAGTCTTTGTTGTATTTCTTTGGCTGCTTTTTTGATTTGCTTCTGTGGCGGTTCACCTCGAGCCTCTTGGTAGAGGCTGGTTGCGACTAAAGCCTGGTCCTTTTGCATGACTTCAATAGAGGTCCACAGGCAGGGATGCTTGTGACCTATTGTGTTTGTAAATGCCTTATTCCATGTTTCCCACAAGTTATTTGTTCTGCTGTCTCCATTGATGGTTGCTTTGTGGACATTCCACAAGGTTGGTGGGTATAGTGCAGGTACCTTTCTCATGCGACATGCATACTGGTGGCAATGTACCATCTTGATTTGGTGGTCTTTGTATATGCTTGTATGTTCCACTCACATATGTGGCATTGAAATAATCTACAAGTGGTTCCAAACCATCAGGTGTTTTGTCCATGAGATAGTCCATGCCAGGTTGGACATCATCAACAGGAAGGAATGCAAGTGCATTCAGCAAAACTGTTAAGTTTCACTGTTCTTGTATCTGCTGGCCAGACAGACAGAGCACTGAAAGTAAAACTTTTTTCAAATAAATATTGTTACAACTAAATAATGCTTACCTCTAAATCCATTACAACAGAGCCTTTGCAAGCATATTCCTGGTAGTTTGAACATCTCTAAGATACAGATTTTTTTAAGACTTTTTGATTTGTATAGCTAAATCCATGGTAACATAACTTTTCTCTGCCTTTATTATTTTTAATTATCTCCTTACTGGTTTTTGAAACATACTGACTGAATGAATGAAAGGTTTTAGTGCGCTGAAGACGCGCATGGACAATGTGAGATTTACCAATCCCTTGCGACCCGGAACATACTGACTTCCAAAATTTGTTCCCTTATATGTGTCTACCTGAATGTTTGTGCAAACAGTCTTTGAAGGTTAGTTAAAAAGAATATGTATTGAAATTGTTGTTTTTGAAGTCAGAAATGATTACCTGATGAATAATAATTAAGATGTTTTATTTCACAACATACAAAGCCATTCTGATTAGAAAATATTTGTTTACATATGTGATTAATCATTCACTCATCACTTTGGTTTTTTTTGTTAAACAAGTTACCAATAACATTAAAAATGGTATCTTTGTTATTATTTTTGTTTGTTAAACAAGTTGCCAAAAACATTTTTTTTCCCTTTTGTCCTACCCTCAAAAAACATGGGGATCTTTTGTCCTAGGAATCTTTTGTCTGGTATCTTTTTTTGTTAAATGAGTTACCAAAAAGATTAAAATTGGTTCAAAGAATAAAATCGGCAATGTTGGTTTTAATGCCGGCATCATTTTTAGGGATGCACCGGAACTTAATTAAGAGTTCTGGCCGGAACCGGATAATGATTTTACACTATCCGACCAGAACCAGATACATGTACTTTAACTGAACTGTATCCACTGATCAAGTCTTCCTACAGAAGCATGTTTCTCAAAATATTTGTCAGTGTTCAGACACACTTGGTCAGAGAATAAAACCTATTTCTGAAATCTGTTGGCAGTTGCAATTCAAACATGAAGAGTTTCAATCATGTTGGAGAAAACTAATCTCAGTGCAGTGGTTGCTTTCTGCCATTGGGGCCTTGGAGGTTCCTGGAGCTGTCACGGATCAGACCAAACAGGTTGACTTTTGTGTGGGCTTGTGGAAATAGGACTCTGTGGGCGTAATATAATTTAATAATCTGGATGTACATATTGAGGTGATGGTGAGTTCTTAACAAACCTAAGACCCCCAGATCTTAATGACCTTAATCCAAGATATAGGAGGGAGCAGTTATGTGTAACTTAGATGATGTCATTTATGTGCAAAGCACGCTATGGTGTATCCCCGCATTTGCATCCTTGACTTTGTATGAGTGCTTGATACAAAAATGAAATGTATTATATGACACACTAAAATCATATTGAGTGGCACAGGTGACACAGCTTCGTGCACATCTACAGACTCCACTGCAACATTTGAGCATGGTTTTAGCTTTCGAATTACATACATGTACCCTGGGAGCCTTTCGCCAGAAACGGTCTAAGAAAACACGAAAGTGGCAACGGTGGCACAGCCAAGTGGCACCCGAGAAATCCGAAATCTTTGTGCACATCTACAGACCCTACTGCAACATCTGAGCATAGTTTTAAACATTTCAAATTACATTCTCTAGGAGCTTTTCGCTGGAAACGGTCTAAGAAAACACGAAAGAAAAACAGTCGCACCGCCACGTGGCACCTGAAAAATCTGAAACATTTGTATGCATCTGCAGACCCTACTGCAACATTTGAGCATGCGTTTAGCATTTCGAATTACATACCCTAGGAGCCTTTTGCCGGAAACGGTCTAAGAAAACACAAAAGTGGCAACGGTGGCACAGCCACGTGGCACCCGAAAAATCCAAAACCTTTGTGCGTATCTACAGATCCTACTGCAACATCTGAGCATGGTTTTAGCATTTCGAATTACATACTCTAGGAGCTTTTCACCGGAAATGATCTAAGAAAACATGAAAGTGGCAATGGAGGCACAGCCACGTGTCACCTGAAAAATCCTCAACCTTTGTGCACATCTACAGACCCTTCTGCAACATTTAAGCATGGTTTTAGCATTTTGAATTACATACCCAGGAGCCTTTCGCCGGAAATGGCTACAGTGACACAGCCACATGGCACCTGCAAAATACGAAACCTTTGTGCACATCTACAGACCCTTGTGCAACATTTGAGCATGGTTTTAGGATTTTGAATTACATACCCTAGGAGCCTTTCACCCAAAACAGTCTAATAGAACACAAAAGTGGCAACGGTGGCACAACCACATGGCACCTAAAAAATCCTAAACCTTTGTGCATATCTACAGACCCTACTGCAACATTTGAGCATGGTTTTAGCATTTCGAATTACATACCCTAGGAGCCTTTCTCCGCAAACGGTCTAATAGAAAACAAAAGTGGCAACGGTGGCACAGCCACGTGGCACCCAAAAATCTGAAACCTTTGTGTGCATCTACAGACCCTACTGCAACATCTGAGCATGGTTTTAGCATTTCGAATTACATACCCTAGAAGCCTTTTGCCGGAAACGGTCTAAGAAAACACAAAAGTGGCAACGGTGGCACAGCCACGTGGCACCCAAAAAATCCAAAACCTTTGTGCGCATCTACAGACCCTACTGCAACACCTGAGCATGGTTTTAGCATTTCGAATTACATACCCTAGGAACCTTTCGATGGAAACGGTCTAAGAAAACACGAAAGTAGCAACGGTGGCACGGCCACGTAGCACCCAAAAAATCTGAAACCTTCCTGTGCATTTACAGACCCTACTGCAATATCTCAGCATGGTTTTAGCGTTTCGAATTACATACTCTTGGAGCCTTTCGCTGGAAACGGTCTAAAAAACATGAAAGTGGCAATGGTGGCACATACACGTGGCACCTGAAAAATCTGAAATCTTCGTGCACATCTACAGACCCCATTGCAACATTTAAGCATGGTTTTAGCATTTCGAATTACATACCCTTGGAGCCTTTTGCTGGAAAGGGTATAAGAAAACATGAAAGTGGCAACGGTGGCACAGCCACAGGGCAGCTGAAAAATCTGGAACCTTCATGCGCATCTACAGACCCCACTGCAACATTTGAGCATGGATTTAGTGTTTCGAATTACAAACCCTAGGAGCCTTTCACTGGAAATGGTCTTAGAAAACACGAAAGTGGCAACAGTAGCACAGCCATGTGGCACCCCAAAAATACGAAACCTTCGTGCGCAACTACAGACCCTACTGCAACATCTGAGCATGCTTTTAGCATTTCGAATTACATAGTCTAGGAGTCTTTTGTCGTAAATGGTGTAAGAAAACATGAAAGTGGCAACAGTGGCACAGCTACATGGCACCTGAAAAATCCGAAACCTTCGTGCTCATCTACAGACCCTACTGCAACATTTGAGCATGGTATCAGTGTTTCGAATTACATACCCTCGGAGCCTTTTGCTGGAAACGGTCTAAGAAAACCCGTAAGTGGCAATGGTGACACAGCCACGTGGCACCCCAAAAATCCGAAACCTTTGTACTCATCTACAGACCCTACTGCAACATTTGAGCATGGTTTTAGGATTTCGAATTACATACCCTAGGAGCCTTTCGCTGGAAACAGTCTAAGAAAACGCGAAAGTGGCAACGGTGGCACAGCCACTTGGCAGTTGAAAAATCTGAAACCTTCGTGCGCATCTACAAACCCCACTGCAACATTTGAGCATGGTTTTAGCGTTTCAAATTACATACCCTTGGAACCTTTCGCTGGAAACGGTCTAAGAAAACACGAAAGTGGAAACAGTAGCACAGCCACGTGGCACCCCAAAAATCAGAAACCTTCGTGTGCATCTACAGACCCTACTGCAACATCTGAGCATGCATTTAGCATTTCGAATTACATACTCTAGGAGCCTTTTGGCAGAAATGGTCTAAGAAAACATGAAAGTGGCAACAGTGGCACAGTCACGTGGCACCTGAAAAATCTGAAACCTTCGTGCACATCTACAGAACCTTCTGCAACATTTGAGCAAGGTTTTAGCGTTTCAAATTACATACCCTAGGAGCCTTTCACTGGAAACGGTCTAAGAAAACACGAAAGTGGCAATGGTGACACAGCCACGTGGCACCCCAAAAATCTGAAACCTTCATGCGCATCTACAGACCCTTCTGCAACATTTGAGCATGGTTTTAGGATTTCGAATTGCATACCCTAGGAGCCTTTCGCTGGAAACGGTCTAAGAAAATGCGAAAGTGGCAATGGTGGCACAGCCACTTGGCAGCTGAAAAATCCGAAACCTTCGTGCACATACACATTTGAGCGTTTCGAATTACATACCCTAGGAGCCTTTCGCCAGAAACGGTCTAAGAAAACACGAAAGTGGCAATGGTGGCACAGCCACGTGGCACCTGAACAATCTGAAACCTTCGTGCACATCGACAGATCATTTAGCAACACCCTAGTGCAGTTATAGAACTCTGAATTACATAGGATGGGATTATTCGAAAGAAAAGTGAAAAAGTAGCGCATTTTCCAAGTGGCTCCACAGAAGCCACCTGGTGGTGCAAAACTTTAAAAGTGGTATTTTTGAATTGCACAGACCCTATTGAACAACTGTAGAAAGTTACAGCGTTTCGAATTACAAAAACGGAAGTACGGACGTATGGAAGTACGGACTGAGATCACGACAATATCCCTGCATTTTTTAAAATGCGGGGATAATAAGGCATTCAGTCGAGAAGTTTGACTCCAAAAACACACAAACACATGTATACACACACACACACACATATGTAGAGCTTGGAACAGGAGTTATTTGGACAGGTCAGGTTTCATTTAGGCTCTCATGTATGTGATATTTAAGAAGTCTTTTCAACATCTAAAGCTATAACATGACCTCAACATCCACAAGAAGTCTAGTTTAGCAGAATCATAAGAAAGACCAATTCCGGTCGGATTCTGAAAGAGTTCTGGCTCGAACCAGAATGAGAAGTGAAAGTCAGACCCGGCCGCATAGTTCCGGCCGGAACCATTATCTGGTGCATCCTTAATCTTTGTTTGCCAGGGGATCTTTTTGTGAGGGGATCTTTTGTCCTACCCTCAAAAATGTTTTCGACCTGGGGAGCTTGTTTTGCAGGGAATCTTTTGTTCTACCCTAAAAAAAACCTGGGGATCTTTTGTCCAAGGGAGCTTTTTCTGGGGATCTTTTGTCCTAGGGAGCTTTTGTCCAGATCCCGAACTATTTACAGCATACCCCACATGGTCATAGTTAAAGAACATCATGGGGCCATTCACAGTAAATTATTGGCCCTCCATGGGCTGAATGCGACTTTGAATGTTTTACTGTCACCTTCACTTGTTCATGGAAATGCTGTTGGTGGAAATGAATGCACAATTTGGACTCCATAATTAAACAATTTCCATGTCGGTCTGAAACATTAGTTTCAGCCAGTGTGGAAATTTCTAAAATAAGGAGGCAAAAAATGTACACAACTTGAAAGACTGTAGACAAATCATACGAGTGAATATGCTGCAATATATTAAAAATATAGAGTCTTTAATCTCTTACATTCCATTCCTGATAGGTTTGCAATGACGGTGATGATATTATGGTGTGAAAGTATTTTGATAAAGAAAATGTTGACCTCGCCTTGTCCCTATATCCTGATAAATTCTTTCTATTGATTGGTCAGCATGCCTTGGACAAATAGCCATGGCAAAGGATGCACCCAACATCCAAAGTATATGAGAGCTTGCAACATCCAGGGTATAAGCGAACGTGAAACATTGGGGTATATGGTTTAAACAAAAGCTTTCCGATTTTAGTTTAAACAATATTTATTCAATAGTTGATAAGCAAATATATTTCACAATAACAGTTGAGTAACAAAAATCAGAACAACACAAGATACAGTACTAGTATTATACATGAAACAAGTAATGACAAGGAAATTAATTACTCTGTAAAAGAGGGATTCGACAGGAAGCTTAAAGCTTATGTAAGTCGTCTCCCTAACAGTTGTAAAAAAATTACCCATGTTGGTGGTACAAATCCATGGAGCAGCTCGGATATCGTCGCCTGGAGGCCGAGACAATCCCCCATTGTATATAAGTTAAACTTAGATGCAGCGATTGTACATCAGTTTGCCAATAAGTTAAACATCACATCAGTTGGTTAACAAAAACAACACACTCAAAGACCATCACACAATATCTCTCTATCACACACGCACAACTCCCTCTCTCACGCACATCCTCTCACCATTTCCCACACCCTCTCCCCTACACAATCACATTCAAGCGCAAGGGCGCAGCCCCCAGATCTGGCTCAACACAAATAGACAGGAGACTCCAATGGCATTCAAATACGGAGTGCAGAAAGACAGCCTCGACCACCAGGCAACGATTTGCAAGATTGTTTAAACTTCAAATTGAATTAACAAGGAAAGGAAAAAGAAGGAAGAACTGCAGCACTGATAAATAGAAAAACAGAAGGAAAAAAAAAACTAATAGGAACAGCTTGAATACATCATACATTGACTTAACACTCCAGAGAACCCCAAATAGGCATCTTATTTCCTTTATTTCATTTTGTAAAGAATAAGTTGTAACTAAATTAAGGATTAGAATATCAGTGGTTTTAAAATAAAATATCGGTGGTGTTGGGTGTTGGAAGGGATATTCCACTTTAGCCTAACATTGACCACTTGGACCTATTTTATCAGCTAAGCAGAACCTGTTTACCACAGTGAACAGTCACTGCCTCAGTATCGCGTTTTTCACGGGGAGTTGGGATGGGGATAACTCATCAGAATCGCTAACTTGATAAAATGAAGTCATGTATCATTTCGAAAATAAGACAGTTGTCCTTGTTGTTCAAAAATTCTGAGCCAAACAGAAGTGTGGATGTATCTACTACAAATGGGAGTAAATTAATCGTATAATTACGTGCGTTAGAGAACAATGGACAACAAAAGAAAAAGTGATCAGTAGTTTCGCGCTCACCACACTGACAGAAAGGACTGGGAGATAAGTGATTGTCGTATAGGTGAGAATTAAGGCTACTACAATGCAACCGCAACCTTGAGTTGAGCTCTGCGAGATTTAGCATTACTATAGAACGTTGGGAGTTACCATCACTCAGAAATGTTTTAAAGTTAATCAATGATGAGTTTTCATGGACAGGTAAGGGCAACTGATTCCACTGGTCAGTAACGCTTGGGATAATAGAAGACTGATACAGTTGCATTCGGCAAAAAAGGCACTCGGTGGTTTTGACCAGATCGGAGACTAAGGGAAGAATTCGACAAGGAGATGATTGGGGGGACTTTGTTGGAGATGTATGGAGGTGATATATGATGATACATTTTGAAAAACTGAATTAGTTTATGTTTATGATGCCTATCTTGCAGGGGGACCCATCGTGTTTCCGAATATAGCAAAGACTTACTGGCACTTACTGTTGCTCCCATAATAATTCTTGCTGCTGCAATCTGTATTTTTTTCAAGTTCAGCTACATTGGTCACAGAACAATTATCCCATACAGTATCCGCGTATTCAAGAAGAGGCCTAATAAAAGCGAAATATATTTTTTATAGGACACTGCGTTCAAGATTAAATTTATAACTCCTCAATAAGTCTAAACGAAACCAGGCTTTGGAGCAGATATGGTCAATGTGGTCATTCCATGTAAATGTGCTATTTAGTATAACTCCTAAAGGTTTATGGTTAGAAACTTCCGATATCTGTGAGCCACCTAAATACAAGGGTGGGTGGTAGTTGTGATTGCTTTTACGTGATATGTACATACTTTCTATTTTGCTGGGCTTGAACTCATATAACCATTTTTTGGCCCAATGCTCGATTGTGGCCAAATCGTGATTGATTATAGCCGAGGCTTGCTCGAGGTTCTCAATAATTAGATATAGGGAAGTGTCATCTGCAAAGAGGCGTATACTACTAAGTAAATCACTGGTTATATAGTTTATGTATATCAGAAACAGTAAGGGTCCTAGTATGGACCCCTGAGGTACACTTGCATTAATGGGCCTCCATGAAGATGCCTCGGAGGCTATCACGACTCGCTGCTACCTATCCGCAAGATACGATTTTAAAAACAGAAGCATGCCATACCTTGTCAAACGCCTTACTGACATCACAGAAAACTACCCTAACTTCTTTGCCTTCGTCAAGTGCACAACAGAAATCATCATATATGTCAGTCAGTTGGAGGACAGTTGAATCTCGAGGTGTAAAACCTGACTGAAACTGACAAAGAACATTATTTTCAATCAAAAATTGCCACAAGCGTTTGAAAACACATTTTTCAAATATCTTACCAACACAGCTGATCAACGATATCGGGAAATAATTAGTGACTGAGTTTGAGGGTTGTTTTTTAAGAATTGGGGAGACATTTGCCTTTTTCCATAATAAAGGAAAGTACGAATTATTCAGTAGTATATTGAATAAAATTGAGAGTGGTTCACAGAGAGAGGATTACATTCCTTAAGGAGACGCGGGCTTATTTGGTCAGGTCCGGATGCCTTGGACACTTTTATCGACTTCATTGCTGCGTATACTTCGCTGCAATGTAGGGTGATACTATCAATGCATTGGTAAACATGGGGTGGTGAATCTGGTAGGGAAGCATTCGAATCGTCAACTGTCGAGATCGAACTGAAGTATTCATTGAACACTTCGGCTTTCTCAACACTTGAAGAGTATATTTTGTTTAAATGAATCAGGGTAGGAATTCCTGTTGCATTACTTACCGACGAGTGTTTTAAGGGTCTTCCACCACAGTGATGCTGGGATTAGGTTGCTTCTCAATGTGTCCTGGACTTTTGACATATACAGGGCTTTGGCCTTTCTGATAGCCGAAACAACCTCATTCTGTTGTTTGTATTTAGTCCATCCGTGCGAGAAATTAGTATGCGTTTAGCAATGCGATACAAACGTTTTCTCTGTCTAATCAGTAATCTTATTTCATTATGCATCCATTTCGGTTGGCCCATTTTCGAAGTAAAAATTTTATTGGGAAAATGTCTAGATGCAGTATTGAGTATTTTGTTGGTGAAATTGGAAACTATAGTATCGAGACATAGAGTATCAAAGATAGAGTTCCAGTCGGTGTCAGAAAAAGCCTTGTTCAATACCGCATAGCTGCCCTGAGAATAAAGCCATATCCTCCTCTTGAAGGAAGGGGGGTTCAGTTTAAAAAATTCAACCTCGATTGAAATTGGACAGTGGTAGCGGGTCATGTCTGGGATAATTGGTTCAAGGACTTCACATGCTTTCACGTTGATTGTGCCACTGACAGCAAAGAGATCTAACAGTGAAGCGGACATCCCAGAAAAACATGTTGGTTCACTCTCAAGCTGTCAAAGTTAAAGTAGTTGATTATTTCAGAAAAGCAACTTCTCGAGGAAACCATTTGATTATTGTTAAAATCACCTGTGACAATTAAGTCAGCAATTGACGTGTCTCTGGCTTTTTCGATGGATGCTGATATGGCATTCCATGTATCTGGAGGACTATTGGGTGGATGGTAGAATACTCCTAATAATAACAATCTACTCCATTTTGTAAATACTTCAGCCCATAGGCACTCCGTATTCGGTGCCTCTAGATCCGGTCTATGTCGAAAGAGATATCATCTTTAATGTAAATGGCAACCCCACCTCCCCTTGACGAGCGATTGAATCGCAACGGTTCATGGAATCTATGGAGTTGGGCATCGCAAGTGGAATCATCACTTTGTAGCCATGTTTCACTCAGAGCCAAAATATCAAAAGGTGCGAATTCACATTGAACAATATCTAATTTAGGTTTGAGGCTTTGAATGTTAAGATGAACAATTTTTAGAGTATTCAGAGTATGATCTGAATTAAAAGAATTTGGACCCGGGTTAGTTTCAATGTCACCAGACAATGATAAGCTAATAGACAAAAAGAAGAAAAACTACGTTAATAGGAGAAGTGTGGTCAATGATGGTGTGCCCTTCGAGACATTCAGAGACCTGTAGTGATGCTGAATTACTTAGGAACAATTTACTGAGAGAGAGGTATTTTGCACGCTGGGTTGCCCGATGAACATCGCAAACATAGCAGTAAAGCTTTTTTGCAGCTCAACACCACCGAGGCGCAAGAGCAAGTAAGTTAAGATACAAGTAGATCTATCCTTCGGCAAACAATGCTTTAAGCTACTAGAATAAACTGTAAAGTTGAAATTGCCAATCCGGGCACGGTATAATTCAAGTGAGCTCATTGAATATAATTTAGTTTTGGCATCAAAATGTATTCAAGCTGGCTTGAGAAAGAATGATGTAGTGTAGAATGTAAAGTATTGGAATAATAGACTAGGAAGTAACAGATTCACAAAACACTAAAATAGGGATGAAGGTAATTAAAAATATATAAAATGACTGTGAAATGTTATATAAATATATATATAGGTAGAGTGTATAGTCTGCTTAAACAAAGTAAAGGTTACCTGTTTACATTTAGTGGATATTTAGTGTGTTAGTTCAAGCGGTCTCTTTCAGCCAATGTTTGAGGGTACACTTCGCATGGTGTATTGACTCCAGCATTTGCTCATAATACATTCCAATCCCATTAGTTGAATAGAAATTTTGCCAGTGGAATTTATCCAATTATCAGGAGTATTCAATCAACAGGGATTTGATCATAATCCTGTATTCTGAGTTAAACGGGAGCATTTATTCTATTATATCATGGATCTGACGCAAGCCTGTACGAACATTTTCAATCTAGTTGACCTGTGGGAACACATTAATGGCATTTAGAGGAGAAAAGAGGAGATAAAATCTCGATCGGATCACAACACAGTTGCGATCCGATCGAGATTTTCTCTCCTATTTTGCAACTAAAATACTCGATATTGATAAGTGGGGATAGACTGTTGTGAAACCACGGTTAAACACATGAACGGCATTAGCTGGTTGAGTGCTGGAAACCACTATTATATCTTCAAAAAAAAAAAAATAAAAAAAGTGTGGGTACAATGCTAAAATATTAATGTTTCATTGTCTGTCAACAGGGAATAAAAAAAAATTCATTTACAAAGATTTTCCGTACTACAAATCAGGCACCCTCCAACAATTTGCAATAAACAAATATTAATTACAATACTCAGACCACAAAAATATTCCAGCACCCAACCAGCCTTGGAAAAATTCGGAGATAAGACTTACGAACGTCTCTCGACACAGCCGTGATCCGATCGAAATTCTGTGACCAATTTTGCTGCTATAAGACTGCATACCGATGAGAGTGTGTGGGATGTGATCAATCTTGTTGTTAAGTCATATTGAGTTATACTAAGTTCATGAGCAGTCTTATGTCCATAAAGGAGGTGCTTCTCGCAATCAAATCAGATAAGTTAGAAATATATTTACACCAAAGGGTTGAGAATACATAAGTGTAGTATTGCGATTCCAGTATGATTATATTGCGAGGCAACGACCAAAACACAATAACGGGATTTCTGGATGAACGCCGGAAGTCACTCTCATGGCTGAGGGTACAATGCTAAAGCATACAAATTCTTTGTTCATGTTTCATTGTAAGACAAAGGAAAACAAAAATCAGTTCGCAAAGATCTGCTTTATGACAAACTACCACTTAATACTACATCCTGTATTAAGCAAACGTTGATTTGTAATACTTTGACCACCAAAAATAACCCAGCACTCAAACAGATGCTGAAAAACTAGATGCTGAAAAAATGCTAAAAAAAAAATCGGAGATAAAAATTTCGATCCACTCACGACACAGTTGTAATCCGATCGAAATTCAGTGAGTGACCGATGTTGTTACTATAAGATGAGATATTGGTAAAAGTATGAGGAGCATGGGGTATCTTGAACAGATCGCACATATTAAGTTATACCAGGTACATACAGTCTTCAGACATGTGATCGTAAGGGAGGTATTTCACGGGATCAGATCGCAATTAGGACGTACTGATTTTCCAACAGTGATTTGATATTACTTAAGGAACTTGTCAGATACCAATACGTCAATATTGCGACACCACGATCAAAAAATTTCATGGCATAAAGGAGGAAATCGGAGATGGAATCACGATCAAATATCCACAAAAGAGGTACTTCTCACCATCAGGTCACAATAAGTTAAAAATATATTTTCACCAAAGGTTTGGGATTACAAAAGCAAAGTATTGCGATTGCAGTATGATTAGATTGTGAGGCAGCAACCAAAACACACTAGCAGCATTTCTGGTCGGGCACTAGAAGTCACCATCATGTTTTTTTTAAGAAAAGTGAGGGTGTAATGTGACATGTAAATTAATATATAAAAACATTTGAATTCATTGGTTGTGTTTTACTGTCAGTTGATAAAAAAAAAAAATTAATTCACAAAGATCTGTTTCATCACAAACTGTTGGAGAGTGCCCACAGGCACCCTCCAACAATTCGTAATAAACAAGCAATACTCTGGCCACCAAATAATATTCCAGCAACCAACCAGTTAAGGAAAAAATCGGAGATAAAAAAAACAAAACAAAAAAACAAAAAAAAAACAAACTCACAGTCGCTATCGGATCGAAATTCTGTGACCCGCGATTGTGCGACTATAACACTAGATATTGGTAGGAGTGTGTGGAGCATGTGCAAACTTGGTTAAATCGAACATATTAAGTTATACCCTGTTCATACAGTCTTCTGTAATGTGATCATAAGGGAGGTATTTCACAGGATTAAATCGCTGCAATGTATAAGGACATGGTGATTTTCAAACAATGATTTGTGTTATATAGCCCCATATTATATCGAGATTGATACATCCTTGGTGAATAATTATATTGAGATTGATATTTTTTTTCTGCATTTTCTGACTGGTCTCACTCATTTGCACTGAGTGACCTTTGTTTACATCTTTGTTACACTAATATATTGTACATATAGCTGTTGATTGTTTAATTGTTTAAGTAGGTCAATGACCTTGTTTACTTGAACTTTAGCAGAATCCCCTAGAAACTAATAAAACATTGCAGAAACTTCCTCTTCTGGGACATTCTATCTGGTTACTATATAAAGGCTTGTCAACAGAATTCAAAAACTCATTTTTATAGAAAGCCATTTCAGAGAGACTCACTTCAGTTGTTTCCATTGGAGATTATTATTGTTTCAGAACAGTGCATTTATTATAGAAGCAGTGCTTCTTTGTGAATTTGGAAGATTGATTCCAAAAGAGAATTTTGAAGAGAATCTATTCGTCTTGGAAAAGAGAATTTATACTTTCTGTGAAACAGAATAATATTATTTTGTGAAAAGCCAGGATTCTACTGGATTCTGTCAAACTGTACTTTGGACTAATTCTATAATTGATAAGTACCACTGTATTTATTTTCTGTAAACCAATTAGTGTAAAAGATCTTTGTATCATTTTTTTTTTTATATTAATTTTTTTTAATTAAATTTCAGAATAGGTAAATTCAAAGTTATTGTTGCTAATTCTCAGATTTCTTTCTGTTACCAATATCAATAATATTTCTATACCGTAACAGAAATTGGGGGCTCGTCCGGGATTGAATATAAGATAACGAGAAAGCTTTATTTGCATATTGCAATTATTATTTTGGCTCACTCTCAAAACATTTAAATTTTCTTAGAAAATTTCAGTATTATTATTTACCGTATATAATCTGAGAATCGGCAAACCTTTTCATCATGGTGTTTATTGTGACAGAATTTATATCTGAATTTGAAAGCTCTCCTAGTTTGGCCCTTTTAGAATCTCTCCAGAAGGAGGATTTATTCCAACTTGCTCATTATCTAAAATTACCTGCCACCCCTTGGTCTGAACAAACATAAACTTAAACAGCTCATTGTTAATCATTATATGGAGGAAAGCCTTTTGCCTCAGTCTGAAACTCTCCCCTCTGAACCACAACCCACTGATGCCCTTGAACTCAAAAAGTTAGAATTGGAATTAAAAAAGTTAGAAATGCAACAAAAAATGAGGGGAATTGAAATTCAGGCCCAAAAAGAAAGGGAACAAATTCAGGCCCAAAAAGAAAAAGAAGAGGAAATGAAATTAAATTAAAAGAATTAGAAGCTCGACAAAAAGAAAAAGAATTAGAAGCTCAAAAAGAAATGGAACAAATTCAAGCTCAAAAAGAAAGGGAACAAATTCAGGCTCTAAAAGAGGATAGGGAATTAAAATTAAGGGAAATAGAAGCTCAAAAAGAAATGCACTTAAAAGAATTAGAAATTCAGGCCCAAAAGGAAATAAAAATAAAAGAATTAGAATCTCAACGTCAAGGCTCAAATGTAATCTCACCAAGTAGATTTGATGCAACTAAACATGTTAGGCTAGTTCCCCCCTTTCAAGAAAAAGATGTTGATAAATATTTTTTACATTTTGAAAAAGTGGCAACAAGTTTAGAATGGCCAAGGGATGTCTGGACTTTGCTATTGCAAAGTGTTTTGAAAGGGAAGGCCCAAGAAATCTATTCTGCTCTATCTTCGGAGCACAGCAATAATTATGACACTGTTAAAGAG
Source organism: Pictodentalium vernedei (assembly GCA_031216915.1). NCBI lineage: Eukaryota > Metazoa > Mollusca > Scaphopoda > Dentaliida > Dentaliidae > Pictodentalium > Pictodentalium vernedei. The sequence goes on from CM062289.1 coordinate 247,618,493, forward strand.
GCTATACTTAAGGCATATGAACTTGTTCCAGAGGCCTATAGGCAGAAATTCAGAAATTATTATAAAAACGAAAATCAAACTCATCTGGAATTTGCCAGAGAGAAGCAAAATTTATTTGGCAGGTGGTGCCATTCCAAAGAAATTGGGAAAGATTTCTCTAAATTAAAAGAAATGATGCTGATTGAAGAGTTTAAAGGAAAGATACATTCAGATATAAAGGCCCACCTGGATGAACAAAAAGTTGACACATTAAACAGAGCTGCAGTACTAGCAGATGACTATGCCTTAACTCATAAAATGAGTCGTAACTCTACAAATTTTTGGTTTCACAAGAATTCTTTCCAAAGTGGACCTAGACCAACTTCAGATAAAACTCATCCTTCCAATCCTCCAAACTTTTCCCCGCCCAAATTTAATAAGAAATTTGGTGAAAACAAAACCTCTAATGCCAGCCCTACACCATTACGACCCAACAGTTCAACTAAAACTTGTAATTATTGTAAAAAAACAGGTCATTTATTATCTGATTGCTGGCTGTTAAAAAGGAAAAATGAGTCCTCTTCTTCACAGAATGCACTAACATGTGCTCCATGCCCTGAAAATTATGTTACAAAGCAAGATGCTTTAGAAAATTATAAGCCATTTATTTCTGAAGGCTTTGTTTCCCTTGAGGGGGATAAGCACTGTTCCTTATCAATAAAAATACTGAGAGACACTGGGGCTACTCAGTGTTTAATGTTAGAAGGAATTTTGCCATTTTCTGAAGAAAGTGTTACAGGGGCACAAGTTCTAATATCAGGTATTGAGTCAAACTCTTTGAATACCCCACTTCATAAAATAAATTTAAAAAGTAGTTTAGTAAATGGGACTGTGACAGTAGGAATCAGACCTACTCTACCTGTAAAAGGTATTTCTTTATTATTGGGAAATGACTTGTCTGGTGACAAGGTCACTGTAGAAGTGGTGGATAAGCCGAGCACAGATGAAAGTATTATTAATTTGAAGGAATGTTTTCCTTTTGCCTTTCCTGCATGCGCTGTGACTCGGTCCATGGCAAAGAAAGCTGAGGTTGATAGCAACCTCAATTGTGTTGATTTAAACAGCAAAGCTGAGGATAAGAACAGTCACAGAATTACAGATTCTGAAGACATTGATTTGCCTCAGACATTTTTGAGTCAGTGTGATGACTCCTCCAGAAATTGTAAAGAGGCCACTACACCTGAGAGTGATAGGGGGACCTCCTTGAATGTCATTTCCCAGACTTCTTTAATTCCGTAACAGGAAAGTGATCCTGACCTTGCCGAGCCACGTGAAAGGGCTCTAACAGAGGCAGAAGCCCAAAACTCCCCTACCTGTTATTTTAAAAAAATCTGATGTACTCATGAGGAAATGCCGACCACCAGAAGTACCCTCCAATAGTGATTGGGAGGTTATTTATCAAATAGTTGTCCCCACTAAATACCGGAATGAAATAATAAGCCTGGCTTATGAAAATCCAATGGCTGGACATTTGGGAATTAGGAAGACCTACTCTCGTATTCAGCAATGTTTTTACTGGCCCAAGCTTCGACAGGATGTTGTTGAATTTTGTAAAACCTGTCACACCTGTCAAATTGTAGGAAAACCCAACCAGAAGATTCCGCCCGCTCCCCTTCAACCAATCCCTGCTTTTGAGGAGCCATTTAGTAGAATTATTATTGACTGTGTTGGCCCATTGCCTAGAACAAGATCTGGAAATGAATATCTTCTTACCATCATGTGTGCTTCTACATGATTTCCTGAGGCTATTCCTTTAAGAAATATTAAAACTAAGGCCTTGATAAAATTGTTCACGATTTTCAGTCTACCCAGGTCAGTGCAATCAGACCAGGGCTCAAATTTTATGTCAAACATTTTTCAGCAGGTGATGTATGAGCTCAGAATTAAGCAGTACACATCAAGTGCCTATCATCCCGAAAGTCAAGGAGCTCTAGAACGCTTTCATCAGACACTGAAGACCATGATAAAGGCCTATGGGGAGGATAATGAAAAGGATTGGGATGAAGGAGTACATCTCCTCCTTTTTGCAGTCCGTGAGACTGTACAGGAATCTCTGGGGTTCAGCCCTTTTGAATTAGTAGTTGGACACTCAGTGAGGGGTCCTCTCACTGCTTTGAAGGAGAAATGGCTCGAGGAAGAACCAATTGAAATTTCTGTCCTGGACTATGTGTCCACTTTTAAGGAAAAATTGCACCAACCAGAGAAATGGCAAATGATCATTTACAGAAAGCCCAGAGTCATATGAAGACCTGGTATGACAAAAAGGCAAAATTTCGCACCTTTAAATCTGGGGACAAGGTGCTAGTATTATTCCCCTTAAAGGGCAATGCTTTACAAGCAAGATATTCAGGCCCTTATATTGTTAAGCACAAGATCAGTGATACTGATTATGTTGTTGAGACTCCTGATAGACTCAAAAATACTCAGCTGTGCCATATAAATATGTTGAAAACATATTATGAGAGACAACCAAGCTCTCTACCAGTCTCAACAGTCACCCACATGGATGAGCTGGAAAATCCTGTGGAGGATGTTTATGAAGGCGGTGAAAATGTACCTCTTAAGTTACAGAACTCAGATATCCTGAGAGATCTACAAAATAAAATACATTATTTACTGCCTGACCAAAGAAACGATTTAGTTGATTTAATTTTCAAATATCAACACTTATTTCCCGATGTGCCTAGTAGGACATCTGTTATTTTTCATGATGTTGATGTAGGAGAGGCAAATCCCATCAAACAACATCCATATAGATTGAACCCTTTCAAAACTGAGATCATGTGAAAGGAAATACAGTATATGCTGGACAATGATATCATTGAACCTGGTCATAGCAACTGGAGTTCGCCCTGTATACTAGTTCCAAAACCTGATGTAAGTTACCGATTTTGTACGAATTACTGAAAAGTGAACAGCCTCACCAAAACAGACAATTATCCAATTCCCAGAATTGACGACTGCATTGACAAACTTGGCCATGCTAAATTTGTGACAAAATTTGACTTGTTAAAGGGTTATTGGCAAGTCCCTTTAACAGAAAGAGCAAAAGAAATATTTGCTTTTGTTACCCCATTTGGGTTGTATCAGTATAAAGTAACCCATTTTGGCATGAAAAACTCTCCGGCAACGTTCCAGCGCACGGTTAACCACTTAATTGCAGACCTAGATCACAGTGAATTTTATATTGATGATGTTATTATACACACAGATACAAATTGGGCTGATCATCTAAAGCATATTCAAGAATTTTTTGACAAAGTGACCCAAGTCAACCTAACTATTAACTTGGTAAAATCAGAATTTGGCAAAGTAGCTGTAAATTATTTAGGTCATGTTGTGGGTCAGGGGCAGGTGAGGCCAATTACGGCAAAAGTTGATGCCATTGTCAATTTTCCAGTACCAATCTCTAAAAAAGAGGTCATGAGATTCTTAGGCATGGCTGGATATTATAGAAAATTTTGTTTAAATTTCTCAGATGTTGTCTCTCCTTTGACCAGTTTATTGAGCAAAAGTGTTAAGTTTGGTCTTATGAGTGCCAGAAATCCTTTAACAGAACAAAAACTTTATTAAATAATTCCCCTATCCTGGCCAGTCCCAATTATGAAAAGCCCTTCAAATTATTTATAGATGCAAGTGACAATGGAGCAGGTGGGTATATTGCCCAGGAAGATTCCCAAGGATTCCTAATAGATTATTTACTGCCTGACCAAAGAAACGATTTAATTGATTTAATTTTCAAATATCAACACTTATTTCCCGATGTGCCTAGTAGGACATCTGTTATTTTTCATGATGTTGATGTAGGAGAGGCAAATCCCATCAAACAGCATCCATATAGATTGAACCTTTTCAAAGCTGAGATCATTCGAAAGGAAATACAGTATATGCTGGACAATGATATCATTGAACCTAGTCATAGCAACTGGAGTTCGCCCTGTATACTAGTTCCAAAACCTGATGGAAGTTACCGATTTTGTATGGATTACCGAAAAGTGAACAGCCTCACCAAAACAATTATCCAATTCCTAGAATTGATGATTGCATTGACAAACTTGGCCATGCTAAATTTGTGACAAAATTTGACTTGTTAAAGGGTTATTGGCAAGTCCCTTTAACAGAAAGAGCAAAAGAAATATCTGCTTTTGTTACCCCATTTGGGTTGTATCAATATAAAGTAACCCCTTTTGGTATGAAAAACTATCCGGCAATGTTCCAGCGCATGGTTAACCACTTAATTGCAGACCTAGATCACAGTGAAGCTTATATTGATGATGTTATTATACACACAGATACAAATTGGGCTGATCATCTAAAGCATATTCAAGAATTTTTTGACAAAGTGACCCAAGTCAACCTAACTATTAACTTGGTAAAATCAGAATTTGGCAAAGCAACTGTAAATTATTTAGGTCATGTTGTGGGTCAGGGGCAGGTGAGGCCGATTGCGGCAAAAGTTGATGCCATTGTCAATTTTCCAGTACCAAGCTCTAAAAAAGAGGTCATGAGATTCTTAGGCATGGCTGGATATTATAGAAAATTTTGTTTAAATTTCTCAGATGTTGTCTCCCCTTTGACCAGTTTATTGAGCAAAAGTGTTAAGTTTGTTTGGTCTTATGAGTGCCAGAAATCCTTTAACAGAATAAAAACTTTATTAAATAATTCCCCTATCCTGGCCAGTCCCAATTATGAAAAGCCCTTCAAATTATTTATAGATGCAAGTGACAATGGAGCAGGTGGATATATTGCCCAGGAAGATTCCCAAGGTATTGATCACCCTGTATGTTATTTCTCCAGAAAATTTCTCAAACATCAAAAGAATTACTCTACGGTAGAAAAAGAAACTTTGGCTCTAATTTTGGCATTAACCCATTTTGATGTGTATCTAGGAACCGCCCAATGCCCAATTACAGTTTACACCAATCATAACCCCTTAACTTTTATCAATAAAATGAAAATCAAGAATCAAAGATTATTGCGGTGGAATTAAGCCCTTCAAGAATGTAATTTAGAGATTAGGCATATTTCAGGAAGAGATAATGTTGTAGCTGATGCTCTTTCCAGAATATCCTAATTTAAAATGATATGATCGGTCCCTATTCACTTCAAGTGTATATATGTTTATTAAAAAAAAATTGTGAAGATTATGGTGTGTGTGTATTGTAAACCAGTCAGAGTCTGCTAAAATTATATAAAAAGTTTTCAGTACCTTCAAACTTTTCTTTTAAGGTGGGGTGTGTTATATAGCCCCATATTATATCAAGATTGATATATTCTATAAGTACCACTGTTTTTATTTTCTGTAAACCAATTAGCGTAAAAGATCTTTGTATCATTTTTTTTTTTATATTAATTTTTTTTTAATTAAATTTCAGAATAGGTAAATTCATAGTTATTGTTGCTAATTCTCAGATTTCTTTCTGTTACCAATATCAATAATATTTCTATACCGTAACATTTGATATTACATGAGGGAACCCGTCCGATACCAATATGGTTGTATTGTGACACCACGATCAAAACAATTTCACAGCATAAAGGAGGAAATCGATCGGATCACGACACAGACGCCGTCCGATCGAAACTTCGTGACCGATTCTGCAATTTTAACACTGGACAATGAGGGAGCCTGTGGAGTGCAGACACACTTATTATTAAGTCAGCCTATTAAATTATACTATGTAGGTATACAGTCCTATGACCATAAAGGAGATAATTCTAGAGATCTCATTACAATAAGGTTGAGATAATTTTTCACCAATGGGTTGAGATTACATAAGTGAAGTATTGCGATAGCAGTTTTGGTTATATTGCGAAACCACAATTAAAACACATTGACAGCATTAACTGGCTGAGTGCTGGAAGGCACTATCATGGCTTAAACAAAAAGTGAGGGTACTATGACAAAATATTCAAATTCATGGCTCATGTTTCGTTGTCAGTCAAAAGAAAATACAAATTAGTTCACAAAGATCTGCTTTATCGCAAACTATTGAAGAGTGCCTGCGAGCACCCACCAACAATCTGTAACAAACAAATCCCGAACTGCAATACTCTGGCTACCCAAAAATATTCCAGCACCCAACCAGTTGAGAAAAAAATCGGAGATAAAAATCTCGATAGGCTCCCGACACAGTCGCTATCCGATCGAGATTATGTGATTGATTGTGACACTGGATATTGGTAAGAGAGTATGGGGTGTGGTCAATCTTGATAAAATCGAACATATTAAGTTATACCCTGTGCATACAGTGATTGGACTTGCGATCATAAGGAAGGTATTTCTCAGGATCAGATCACAATAAGGACATAGTGATTTTCAGACAATGATTTGTTATTACAAGAGCGAACTAGTGAGATACCAATATGGTTATAATGAGACACCACAGACAGAGCAAGTTCACCGCATAAAGGAGGAAATCGGAGATGAAATCTCGATTGGTTCACGACGCGGTCGCGATCAGATCGAAACTTCATGACCGATTCTGTAACTAAAACCCACAACTTTGAATATTCTGCGTTACAGTTAGTTGCCGAGTAGTGTTACAAACTTAATTGAGTTTAATTATGCCACATTAGAGTTAATTGCAGAGTAGTGATACAAACTTAGTTGAGTTTAATTATGCCACATTAGAGTTAATTGCAGAGAAGTGATGCAAACTTAATTGAATTTAATTATGTCACACTTATTTTCGGATAAGTAAAATATTATAGAAGGAGGCATCGAACGGATCAAGACGCAGTCACAATCCGGTCGCGCGTATCTGTCCGGGTGTGCGATTACACAATATTATCACCTTGTCAAATGCCACTGCAAATCTCAAAATGAGATGACTGGAATGACAAAGTTCACATGTAAGTATATAAAATTACATGTGATTGTAGAAATGCTCACTACTTTGGATTAGCAGATGTTTCGACACAATGTGTTTTTGTAGACTATATGATTGTAGATTGAGACCTGTTGAGGTCAAATCTTTGCACAATCCTGAATTTCTTCTCTAATTGATTCATCTGCCACTGGGTTGTGATTCTCTGAACGGAGCCATCTCGAAACTTAATAAAGATGACCCCGTCAAACGTCCACGAGTCCTGAATTTTTCCGTCACGAGCTATCATCCTAGCGCTACGAGCTAATGAGGCTCGGGTTCTAGTCAAGTCTTCATTGATGTAAACACCATTCCAACCTGTTCCTGATTGGACACTCTAAGAATCAATCTTGACAGACTTCAGTTTTGTCCTGGATCGATACAGTTTGTCTCGTGTCCGATAGTCGTCCAGTCTAAAAATGATAGGTCTCGCGCTCACTTGATTGCCATTCACAAATCTGGCACCAACACGGTGGCTTCGCGATATGTTCTGGATGGAAAGGCTAACTCCTGTTTGATTCGCAATATCCAAAACAATATTGTCAGTGTTCTCATCTAGTTTCTCTGGAATACCCGATAGTCTTAAATTTGTCCTACAGCCGTATTGTTCCAAGTCATCAAATTTATCACTAAGTCTTTCAAGTTTATGGTCTTTATCAAATAGTTCGTCTTGAAGCTCTTTGACAGTATGCTCCAGTGATTCAATGTGCTCATTGGCAGCTTCAAGAAATACGCATTTCAAGTTCTCACTTACCGATGGGTTTCTCAGGACTTTAACAAAAGCCATACACATACGATCATCTGGACTCATAGATAGCGGTGGTAGGTCGGCTCCAGCCATCAGAATGTCTGAAATGTTGAAGTCGAAATCGGGACTTAGTGCACCCTTGCTTTCTTATTTTCCCCAGGGGAGGGGATGTGGTCAGTCGTGTTCCATGATCTTTTCTTACTTTTTTCATTTTCATTTTCGGAGGCCACTTTGTCTTTCTGAGAAGTCTGAGAATTTTCCATGTTTTATTTATCTTTTTTAGTCCCCTACGGGAACCGTAAGGGGACTATAGGATTGCACTCCGTCCGTCCGTCTGTCCGTCCGTCCATCCATCCATCCGTCCATCCATCCGTCCGTCCGTCCGTCTGTCTGTCTGTCCGTCTGTCCGTCTGTCTGTTTTTTATGTTACCACCTCTCCCTCCAACATGCTTTAATAAGCTACACCTTTCATATTTGGTACATGGATAAATGGTTCTGAGGGGATGATGCACGCTCAAAATTTTTTTTTCAAAATCCAAGATGGCGGAATGGCGGCCATTTTTGTTGTGTTTTTTAAGCTTTTTTTCTCTATTTTTATGTTACCACCCCTCCCACCAACATGGTTCAAGCTACACTTTGCATATTTGGCACATCGATAGAGGGTTGGGAGGGGATGATGCACGTTCAATATTTTTTTTTCAAAATCCAAGATGGCGGCATGGCGGCCTTTTTGTTGTGTTTTTTAAGCTTTTTTTCTCTATTTTCATGTTACCACCCCTCCCACCAACATGGTTAAAGCTACACTTTGCATATTTGGCAGATGGATAGAGGGTTGGGAGGGGATGATGCACGTTCAATATTTTTTTTTCAAAATCCAAGATGGCGGCATGGCGGCCATTTTTGTTGTGTTTTTTAAGCTTTTTTCTCTATTTTATGTTACCACCCCTCACTCCAACATGGTTCAAGCTACACTTTTTATATCTGGCACATGGATAGAGGGTTGTAATGGGATGTTGCACGTTCAGTATTTTTTTTCCAAAATTCAAAATGGCGCCATGGCAACCATTTCTGTTGTGTTTTTTAAGCCTTTTTCTCTATTTTATGTTACCACTGCTCCCTCCAACATGGTTCAAGCTGCACTTTTCATATATTGTACATGGATAAAGGGGTTGTGAGGGGATTATGCACGCTCAATTTTTTTTTTCAAAATCTAATATCTGTCTGTCTGTCCGTCTCTCTGTCTCTCTGTCTGTTTTTATGTTACCACCTCTCCCTCTAATATGCTTCAAGCTACACCTTTCATATTTGGTACATGGATAAATGGTTCTGAGGGGATTGTCATCACATCAGAACATCAACATTTGAAATTATAAACTTTGTAAATAGTTTTCACAAATTCTTAATTGCCTAACAACATCAAACACTTGTTACCAACATGCTACCAGCATAAACAAACACTCAGCCATGAGTGACGACGAACAGCATATTTTCAACATATTGAAGTCTCAGCAAATCCTTCAAAAAACTTCTCAATGCGTATAAATTGCATCATAAAGTTTCCATAATGTTCTAGATCGACTCTATCCATCCATTGAGAACATGCTAACTTTTGATCCGCCCACTAAAAACATTTAATTCATCATAAAACCGACTTCGAAGCAGAGAGAGAAAAAAATCAACTTCTGACCACCATTAGTCACGTGTGTCTCTTTCCGATTTTGCTCACCTCAAAATAAAAATCGAACCAAAAAACCCCAAAATAGTCAGATTTCCGACAATTCAATCATAAAAAATAAAATAAGAGCAAATAATTTGTCCCCTGAGTACCATATTTCAACAAAATACTGTTTACTCATTTCCTTAATGACCCAAGGGATGTAACTCTATCGGTTGTCTTCTGCGATTATAAAAACAAAATAATTATCACGAATTTGGTCCAAGTGATTGTGGAGCTGAGATTTTATTTCCACTATGCTTGTATTGTGTTTCAAACGGGACAAAAACGTTATCTCCACCAACCTGTTTGGTATATGGAGATTTAATACCTGGATGACTCATTTAAACACCTTGTCTGCGGCTCGGTGTTTAAAAACTGACATCCAGGTATGAAATCTCCATACACCGTACATGTTGGCAGAGATAACTTATATTATCTTTCAGTAATTTTTTGGGAAATCCCTGGTTCCTGAATCCATGAAAAAGAGAGAGAGAGAGTATTATATGTCTTTGATTGTGCTGGTACATGCAAAGGTAAAAAATACAAAGTCACATTTGGCCAGTGGAGGATCCAATAATTTACTGTATGTGGCTACATGATGTTCTATGTGTTATCAGACATGTATCTGTGGGGTGTGTGATATTCTATGGAGTTTCTATGATGTAAATTGTTGAACTGCAGGTCGATTCTCTCTTTCAGCTGATCCTTTTTGTCATGCATCCCCAAGTTGTTTCACCCTGCCTGCCTCGCTAGATAATCTATTTCAGTTGCGCTATTTGTGATGGTTTAATAAACAAAGTGGTTCTTACTTGGTTAGTTTGATATCCCGGAAACTTCAAATCAGCATTCGACTAGAGCTGAAATGGTTAAGGGCCTAAGGGGTTTTCTTGATCGATAAATCACGTGGGTTAACCTTGGTTAACCGATTAATCACTTGTCCAAATAGATATCTGAATAATTGCCATACCGTTGATGATTTACAGCATGAACCCTTTACCCAACGTAACAAACAAAACCGACTAGGCCTATATACAAAAATCTCCATTCAAATTTATTATTTTTTCAATTTTTGTCTCAAAAACATAGCTTATGACCCCTCATTGGAACGAGCTCATTGAGCTTGTTCCAATGAGGGGTCATAAGCTATGTTTTTGAGTCAAAAATTGAACATTTTTAGTAATTCATGAATATATTTTGCAAGTATCGTCTGCTACCCGCAATGGGTAAAGGGTTAAGAATGACTATTTCCAGCTACTGATACAGTATTATGATCATGCAAGTAAACAAGTATGTCAGCAAGTAACTTACATGTTTTACTTTGTCTCATATAATTGATGTGAGTCAGTGTGACAATGTTTGCCTGTTTTGGAGCAAGTTTGTTCCTTTGTTAACCAATATGATACAATAGTTCAAAAGTAACGGTTGATTGATCAGTTACTTTTTGGATCAATCAATTACTTTTTGGATCGATCGACATGTTGATCATTGATTAATCGATTAACCGTTTCAGCTCTACATTCGTCCTTCAGTCTCAGGCTGATATGAAGTTACCTCAGGCTAATATCTCGGCTAATATGAAACTAACCAAGTAACAACCTCTAATTATTAGTCATAATAAAAGTGGCAGAAAGTTGATACATGGTGGTTACGTATACACCAAAAAGGCACCAAAAAGTCTCCAATTCGATGGAGTTGTTTAGGTAAAAATGGTTTCAATTGTTATGCAATCGCGACCACAGATTTGGAGGCAAGTTGAATGAAGATATGAAATTTAGTTGTCGTCAGATCACCGAAGTTAAGCAACGTCAAGCCCAGTCCTGGAAATGAGACATATGCGAGTGCAATAGCTCCCTTCAGCACCCGTGTTTTCTATTTTACAGGAGCAAAAAATAGCACTTGTTGAAAAATATTGTGGAACTTTAATATACTGTGAGTGCATATAAATATGTATTGTTTTTAGAAAGCAAGATCTTATACATTCAAACTTTCTGGTGTTTAGTGACAGTATTCCCTCAAAATTCATGTACCGACATTTTACAGGTGCAGTTTACTCCCATCTCTGATTTCACGGGAGCTTAAAACTGCACCCTCCCATTTTGTTCATTTCCAGCACTGGTCAAGCCTGGTTAGTCCTAGGATGGGGGACCGTCTGAGCGAACAATTCGGACTCCCACGTTCTGTCCTTGGGCAAGGCACTAAACCCTGATTGTCCACATGGGGGCATGATGATGCTGTGTACTAAGGTGTACTGCACGTGAATGGTACACATGTCTTCAACCAATCTAACCCTGCCTGTGCTGCAGTGCAGAGTTATGATGTTGGGGAACTGGCAGCTGCTCGTTGTTGCCCAGTGGTTCTCTCTGGGTACCCCAGCTTCCTCCACCTGTAAAACTGTCACCGGGACGATATGACCCTGGCTGTTAAAGTGCCGTTAAACCTTAATAAATAAATAAATAAATGTAGCTCATACAAAGGATAGGGCTGGTATGAATATATATGCTGTAATACGATTGTGGGCATATAATCCTAAGAGCATCATGTCCTAAGGGCATTTTGGTCACTACCACTAATGCAGATTTACTGAGGGCATTTTGTCAAAGGGCTTTTGTCCTAAGGCATTTTGTCCCAAAATCATTTTGTCCAGATATCCATTGTCAAAATGTCTCAAAACAACACTTTATCACAAGCGGTGTATTAATGGTCAACCTTTCCAGGAAACGAAAATGAGAAATGCCCTCAACATCTCATTTCCTAATTTACTACTAAACTCAAATTGTCAGTCGATCAGTGTCATTCCAATGACTCTCATTTTCAATTTTCACTAGTATGGGTTAGGTAATGCTTTGCTGATCATGTTAACAACAGTTTGTAGCTTACCTAACTGAAAGTCAGGGTGAGCTGAAGAGATCACTCTCCATCCGGTGTCCATGAACATGGTATTCCTGACTTCTCCAAAACTGCTGAACTGAATTCAGTGAAATTCGAGGTGATTATTTGTTATGATATCACATTTTGAGGTTGTTGAAACCAAGTGTCCCACTCTGAAGGAAAAAAAGCCATCAGATTTTGAAAAATCTTCTCGTGAACCGAATTGTATAATGACTATTTGGAACTGAGCTTCCTTTTGAGGTATAGAATAAAATTTGTTCAAATGAAGTTCATAGGGCAATATTTGCTCTTGTAATGGGATGGGCAGGATTTTTGGCTCTGCCCAAAACTTATGTTTTATGAACCGATGTTATGAGCCGCTTTGAATCAAATTTGGTATGTTGTATTAGGGACGTCAGATTCAAGTTTGTTAAAATCAAGTCCCTAGATACATATTTGGGCTCCTGTAACTTTGTGAAATTTGAACAATATTTCTTAAACACAGGCAGAATCGTTTAATATTTGGAATACAACCAGACATGTTAACCTCCAGAATAATATTTTTATACTACAAATCAATGACCCAGACTAGCTGGTGCAAACTAACTGTTATTAAGGGCCAAACACAAATTTTGAACCCCCCCCCCCCCCCCCCCCCAATCCCCCAAATTTGCTTGCAAAACCGAAAATTAAAGTTCTATCTGGTCCTCCATACTTTTACCCTCCATGCATGTGCAGCCATCAGGAAGTGACCGAAACTGGCACCAACATCATTCCTTGTTTGACCCTTCAGTCAATAACGATGTTTTGACATCTGTGCATTGAAAATCTACTTTTTGAGGATGCCAGACACAAATCAATGCAAGAATTGGTGGATCCAAGGCTGTTATTGGATGATGGAAGTGAACAACGGTGGTTTCATACTTTCAGGGCTGTAACTTTATAATAATTATAAAATTATTCCATGTTTCCCAATTTCGAGACATTCGCCTGACATCATCATTTTTACAAATGATTTATCCACTGTTTGTTGAGTATTCCTTCTCTATCCTTCCAGGAACCCTTCCTGTTAAACTTCTTAGAAGCTTTTTGGCTAATTTTTATTGAAATTTTTTATTAAATTTGTTGGGAGTTTTGCGTGTATTACAGAATATTTATTCTGTTTATCCCCATGGTTAGGTCTTCACCCTAGGGATGTTAGGTCATTTAGTCTTGCATCTTCTATCCAATGTATCGTTATGAAGATCTAGCTTTGCATCTGGTAGCATCAAATTGGTTATTGACTTTGGGCCTTGTTGTGTGCCTGATGTCTTGTTTCCAGTTTTTCTTTTGACGTTGTTTACATTGACAACATCCTCAATATGTGTAGTATTTCATATTATATTGATATATAATTGTAGAATTCAATTATTATTATTCTGGTAGTGTAGCTCAAAAGAATTGGATTTTGTCCTTGGGCACGTAGATTCCCTTTGGGAACTTAGGCTTTTCTTCAAAATAGGGAGGAATAGGAAGGAAGTCGGCAAGTTTCTTTTAGGGAGGCTCGGCGAGGTCTAATAAGACTACGAGCAGGAGAGGCCCCTCTCTAACCTAACAACATTTGGGGCCAAATGTTGTTTTGAGAAACTTGCATGAGCTGGAGCATACGTCCACCTGTTGCTCGGGATGCTCCATCTAGTCTGCAGCCGGGTTCGACTCCAGACAGGACTTCCTCTGCTACTTTACACAAGCCGGAACCAAGTTTTCTTTTCGGGAGGCTCAGCGACATCTGATGAGACCACGAGTGAGAGAGGTCCCTCTCTAACCCAACAACATTTGGTGCCAAATGTTATTTTGAGAAACTTGTACGAACGGAACATGTGTCCAACTGCTGCTTGGGATGCTCTGTCAAGTCTACAGCCGGGATCGGCTTCAGTCACGTCTTCCTCCACTATGTTATTAAAGCACACACGACCACAGTCTAGCTACTCGACTTCAGATATCCAGCCACTTGCACGAAGATAGAGCCATTCTCGCCCGTGAAGTCAGACCATCCAGTAGCTAGCGCTCCGAGGCATCGACCAGTGGGATGTTCGGAGAAGAGATATACCTCCGGATCTTCGTCCCTGGAGCAGCAAGCAGCGCATAAGTCGGAAGACCGCTGCTCCACATGCCTCGGTAATGGATTGGCTGTTACAGATCGCGCAGCAAATCACAGCATCCCAGCATATGCAAGAGCATTTTCCTGCAGACTTCGGAGGTAAGCTGTCGGGCGGTGCTGGGTCTGTCCAGTCATCTGCAGATGCAGACGCCAGGGACCAGACGTCATAGCTAATTCAGTCGGATGGTGAAAGGGACTAGGAAGAGGATTACCCTTCCCTTTCGGAACAGTTTATGAAGTTACGGACTTCATTCATCAGTAATGTCTTGAATCTGTTCAAACTGATCAGCATGCTACGACTGCTATAGAGGATTAGCTACCGGACATCGGATAGCCACAGTTGTCCGAAGACAGAGCATTCTTCACCTGTGAAGTCAGACCATCCAGTAGCTAGCGATCCGAGGCATCGATCAAGGGATGTTCGCAGAAGACATGAGCAGGCCGGGGATGAAGATCTATCCCTACCTGTATCATTTGCTATATGCTCGGAAGTACTTCCTCCAGATATTCGTCCCAGGGGCAGCAGCAAAGAACAGAAGACCGCTGCTCATCAAGTACAGGGACGTTCGGAGAAGATATGAGTGGGCCGGGGATGAAGAAATGTCCCTACCTGCATCATTATATATGTGCTCCGAAGTGCTACCTCCGAATATTCGCCCTAGGGGCAGCGGCGAAGATACAGAAGACCGCTGCTCCTTCAAGCCTCGGTAAGGCAAATACTGTTGCTGATAGCGCAGCTAGCTAATCACAGCATCCCAGCAAGTGTAAGAGCAGCCCCCACAGACTCCAGAGGTGAGCTATTGGATGGTGCTGGGTCGGTCCAGTCATCTGTACATGCAGAAGCAAGAGACCGGACATCATAGCTGATTCAGTCGAATGATGAAAGGGACGAGGAAGAGAATTACCCTTCCATTTCGGAACAGCATAGGGTAGCGATGGACTGCATTACTATCCTGCATCTGTTAAACCTGATCAGCTTGCTGCGTCTATTAGTGCTGTCGTCTCTTGAAGCAGACTAGGTGTGGAGGAAAGAGGACATTCTTTCCGTTCCGACACTATCTAGACAGGTGTCGCAGGCCTTCAGCCGCGTTGTAGATGCCATATTTTACCTATATAATGCTAGGAGGAAGGTGGTTTCTTATCGACATCTTCAATAAATATAACTTTCCTTGGACAACGTTCATTTATAATGGTTGGAGAAGATGTACAGAGAGCTCATCTGCATTTAAATGAGCAGGACAGGGATGAAAAAATGTTCATACCTGCATCATTTGGATTTGGAATTACAGGTCCTTGAAAAACAACTTTTAGCATAACTGGAAATCTGGGCATTATTTCTAGAAAAATTAGCGGACTTGGAGAAGAGAGTTCTAAATGATCTCTTGATTTCATTCCTCTATAGTGTTAACTAGCCTTCTTTAAACAACTTTGTCAGGTAAGTGCCTTGCCTGTAGGCCCCTGCAAATATTTGATTGTTCGAGTCGAAGTGGATTCAATCAACAAATTCAAGTTGAATTCGCGTTGAAAATAAAATCACGAATATAAAAATCAAATTTGAAAACAAACTTATTAAGAAATGTCAGGGTATACATACATTTAATACTGGCTAAATTGTCAAAACAAGGCAAGGAATTGAGCGTGATCCGCAAGCACACATTGCCAACATGGACTCTCATTGTATTACCAATGTCATTTGGAATCACGCGTGTCGCGTGATTCCAAATGACGTGTAATACACTCATATTTTACAGTGGATAAAGCCACAGCTACATACACGTGTAATACTTATAAGACTTCATATAAATCCCAAATGACAGAAGCAACATCTCACCTCTGGTACACTTCTGTAAAAAGCATCCATTGCTTCATAATAAGGCAAGATCGGTCAATGCTAAGCTTAAAGTCAAGAAAGGAGCAAAGCAATCACAGGTACATACAGATTGTTGGTCTCGTATTCAACCATATGTTCAAGTGTGCTGCATTGTTAACGTACAGACTGTTAAATGTTTGCATGAACATGTCGATAAATCATCAGTACAATGCGAAAACAATCCTAATGTGGCTATTTTAAACTGGAAATATTGCGTATGAAACCGCATTTGGGCACCTGGTTTCAGCTAACTTGGTTTGATTTCGATGTTTGGTTGACTCAAACATATTTTGGGCAAGTTCCAGTTGAAAGTCGAGTTGAACAAAAATCCATATTCGCAGGGGCCTACCCCCATAAAAAGTCGCTTTGGGTTTTCTTTCACAATAACTTCAGTCGGTTTAATATTCTTGTCAATGTACAAATACCTAGTTGTTCACCCTTTACCTACCATTTTGACCAAACTGGGCGAGCGATATTCTAAAGAATCACAATGCAAATTTTATTATTTGTTACTCAAAACTTACTTTATAACCCCCATTGAAAATGGCTTGCAGAGCTCATTTCAATGATGGGGTCATACAGTATGTTGTATAGGCAGAAAATAAAACATTTTTGTTACTTGAGAAATGTTTTCCAAATGTTTGTATGAGGGTTAAGATGGTTGCATACTTTTGTGGCATTATTAAATGAAAGACAAGGAGACTTCAGACTAGAAATATTTTAGAATGAGATCACAAATATCTGCTGTTCATAACCAAGGAAGTTACCTAGTAGCAGTGGGTATTTCTGTGGTAAAATTTGATAATGATTAACCCGTTACCCAATGTAATGGCCAAAACCGGCCAGCACCATTCTCAAAATTCACCAATTAATTTTTATTATTTTTTCATTTTTTGTCTCAAAAACATAGGTTATGACCCCTCGTTGGAACGGGCTTGTCAAGCTTGTTCCAATGAGGGGTCATAACCTATGTGTTTGAGACAAAAATGAAAAAAAATAGTTATTCAAAATTTTGTTTGCAAGTGGCGTCTGCTTTCGATGTTAGGTAAAGGATTAACTGGTCATTATTCAGTTTGTGCCTAACAACCAACTGGTTGGGAAATTTTCTAACCATTCTCAACACTGCAATTAGCTGATCAGAGTTGTCCTATTCCATCTCATTGACATGACCAGATCAGCGTGGATATTTTATTCATCGTGTTTCAGTTGACTGATCTGGTCTTGAGGGAATGTGACCACCCAGAACAGTTGACTGTTCCAATAATCTGTCTTTATCACTCTTGTGTGCAAAGGTAATAATACACCAGTTGTCTTTTCTTTTCAGGAAGTTTTGAAGAATTTCAAAATTTGTTAAGGGAAAAAGATGTCAGAATTGACTGTTTGGATAATGTGAGTACATATACATGTACTTGATGTTTGGAACTTTTGATAGAACTTTTGATAGACATTAATTTTGTTATTAGCTCACCTGACTGAAAGTCAGGGTGAGCTATTGTGATCACTCACCGTCCGTCGTCTGTGAACATGGTGTTTGCGTTTTCTCCCACTGAACCAATTTAAGTGAAATTTGAGATGGTTGTTTGTTATGACATCCCATTTTGATTTTGTTTAAATCAAGTTGCCCCGCCCCTCGGTAGGGTCATTCCCAAAAAGTGCGCCTAAACCTTAAAAAATCTTCTCATGAACCAGCAGTAGGAGAGACTTGATATTTGGTGTGCAGCTTCCTTTGAGGTGTAGACTCAGATTTGTTCAAGAGAAGTTCGTGGGGCTATATTTGCCGTCATCATGGGAGGGGCAAGAATTTTTGCCCAGCCCAAAATTTATATTTTCCAAACCAAGAGGCAGATTTGAACTAAATTGGGTTCGTGGGCTTATTGAGTCGTAAGTACTTAATTTATGCCAAAAAACCTGTCACCCCATGGGAACTGCAGGAGCTAAAAACAGAAAAAATTTAAAACGCCCATATCTGCAAAACTACACGGCACCGAGAATTCCTATTTGGTGTGAAGCGGTCATGGTTAGCCATTATGCATAAATATGTGACCTTAAACACCAATAAATAAATAAATAATTTGGTGTGAAGCTTCCTCAGGACCAACAGAATGGAATGGTCCAAAAAAATTGCTATCTGTAAAAATTGCTGTCAGCATTTTTTAACACTGTGGGAAATGTGGAAAACATTTTTAAGACTCTTCTTCTCCCAAACCACTGCTCCAAAAGCTTTCAAATTTTGCATATAACATATTTGGAAGATTGTTTCACGGGCTTATTGAAATCAAATCCCTGGGTCCATATTTGGGCTCTCTGCTGGAGCCCAAATGTTTAAAATAGTGCAATATGAGGAATTTTCTTTAAAAATCTTCTTCAGATCCAGCAGGGGAATGTTTTGATATTTGGTATCCAGCATCATTAGGGGGTGAGATTCAAGTTTGTTCAAGCCAAGTCTCTGAGTTCAAATTTGGGCTCCCTGTGCCTGAGCCTGAATTATAACTTAGTTCAATATATTTATATAAACATATTCTTTAAAAATCATTTTTTTCCGATCCACTGGCCAGAATCTTTTGATATTTGGTTTAAGCTTTTCATAGGAGGGGCAGATGCAACTTGTTCAAATCAATTCCCTGGGTTGATATTTAGGCGACCATGTCTGGTGAGCACCCTCAGGCCCTCTGGGGCTTCTTGTTTGAATTGAAAGTACATGTACATTTTATCACCTGGAAGTTTTTCAATAAAAGAGATGCTCATTCAAAGGGTTTTTAAGTGATCTACAGAGTCAAAATATGGGACTCAGTCCCAATATGATTTAGTCTGCATTGTTCCCAAAGTACAAGCTCCGTCTCTTCAGTAATCTCAATTTGCAATGAACTTAACTCTTTATCTAACAAACTGGCTGTATCAGTCTTCATAATTTACAAATTGAGCATTTGAAAAAAACTTATTTTTAGCTCTCCAGAGCAAAGCTCAAGGGGAGCTTAAGTGATCAGTTTCTGTCCACCGTCTTTCCAGCCATCTGTCAGACCTGCATGGACTTGACATTTGTGACTTCCCTGAAACCACTGGGCCGAATTGAACCAAATTGGATATGCATGTTCCTTATCATATGTCCATAAAGCTGTTCAAATAAAGTTGCCACAACCACAGGGGGCCTCAAAAGGGGCATAATTCTTGGGCATTCCACACATTTTTTTTTTTAACTTAAAAAATCTTCTTCTCCAGAACAATCGATCAGAATCTTTTGGTATGTGGTACACAACATCCTTAGAGGGGTCTGCTTCAGGTTTGTATGTTACAACTCCCTGGGTTCATATTTGAGCTCCCTATGGGAGCAGTATGAGGAAATGTGTGGGGTGTATTTCTTCAAATCTAGACCTTGGGATCATATTTGGGCTCCCTGTGGGAACTCGAACTTCAGCACAGTGTAGTTAGAAGAATATTATTTAAGAATCTTCTTCAGATCTACCAGTCACAATCTTTTGATAATTTATATGCAGCATCCTTAGAAGGTTCGGATTCAAGTTTGTTCAAATCAAGTCCCCAGGTTCGTATTTGGACTCGGTGTGGGAACCTGAATTTTAACTTGGTGCAATATGAGAAATTAAAAATCTTTTTCTTCTTATCTACCAGTCAGAATGTCTTTATATTTGGTATACTGCATCTTTAAAGGAGTCAGCTCAAATCAAGTCTCTGGTGTGACTTTTGGGGCAGAGGGAGTCCAAATTTTAAGTTTGTGTGATATGAGAATAAGGTTTTTAAAATCTTCTTCAGATCCACTAGTCAGAATCTTTTGATAATTGGTATAGAGCATCCTTTTGGGGGTGAGATTCATATTTGTTCAAATCAAGTCCCTGGGATCATATTTGGGCTCCCTATGGGAATTCGGAACTTTAACTTGGTGTAATATGGGGAGTCTTCTTTAAAAATCTTCTTCAGATCTACATGTACTAGTCCGAATATCAGGCCTGTTGTTTTCAGAATTTTGCATAACACATTTATCGTTCACCTGGTCTGAGCTTTCGTAACTTATCATTCGTTCCCCTGTAGTTTATTCAGGTAACCCATTATGTAACCTAAATATCTATGTATTGCAACTATGCCAATATATGAACTGTTGTATCATAACCAAGTTCTTGCTTCTATGGGCAATATCCTGAGGAATATTTATTTATTTATTTATTTATTGGTGTTTAAGGTCACATACTTATGCACAATGGCTAATCGTGACCGTGACAGTTTTACGGGTGGAGGAAGCCGGAGTACCCGGAGAGAACCACCGAGCAACGACGAGCAGCTGTCAGCTCTCCAACATCGTAACTCTGAACTCTGCACCGCAGCACAGGCAGGGTTAGATTGGTTGAAGACATGCGCACCATCGACGTGCAGTACGCCTCAGTACACAGCGTTATCGTGCCCCCATGTAGGCAATCGGGGTGAAGTGTCTTGCCCAAGGACACAACGCGGTTGCCGCAGGTGGGATTCGAACCGAGAACCTCTCGGCTTGCAGCCTGCACCTCTACCAACTGAGCCACCGCGCCCCATCCTGAGGAATAAAGATGAATTCTTAGGAACAATAATGAGGCTGAGTTGCTGCAATTCAGATACAAATTAGTTCCAATTATAGCTGAATCTTGGCATGGGCTAACATGCTGCAGATGAGTATGGCATCCATATCACTATTGGTGGCAGAGGCATGAATTAATGCCATTTTCTGCTTTTGTATCTATGCTACATCTTAAGATGATCAACAATTTAAAATGATGTTGAGCATCAACCAATCGTCAGCATAGATGTTTGCATTTTCCTGAAGTACATGTATAGCTGCTCTGTTGGCCATTAATTGGCCAACAGAGCAGCTGTACTTCAGGCAGATGCAAATGCCTATGCAGCTGATGATTGGTTGATGCTCAACATCATTCCACCATTCATTTGTACTAGATCATTCAACTTGGCAAAAATTTCACGTGACCCAGTGACAATTGGGTGCCACCCGTTTTTCATTCGGATGCTTTTAGCTTTACTTGACAAAGTCAAGATAAGCTATTACCATCACGCATGCGGAAGTTTGTTAGTCTATTCACATTTTCCTTTAGCACAGGCTACACCCCTTAGTTCTTGTCCAATCGTCACAAAATTTCATATGCAGGTTTGAGGTCATGTGTAGGTGAGAACGTCCCCTTTTGATCGCGATCGGTCAACCGTGATGGCTGCCCGAGCCCAAGACCCAAAAACCTTTAGCACAGTCTACAGGTCGTAGTTATGAAAGGATTTCATTGTAACTTGATGGGATGCCTCTGTATAATATCTAGATGAGAACGTCCCCTTTTGGTCATGATCTGTCAACCGTGACGGCTGCCAAAGCCTGAAACCCAAAAACTTTTAGCACAGTCTACAGGTCATATTTAGTAAGGAGGGATTTCATTGTAACTTGGTAGGATGACTCCATATGATGTCTAGATGAGAACTTCCCCATTTGGTCGCGATCATTCAGCTGTGACGGCTGCCCGAGCCCAAAACCCAGAAATATTTAGCACAGTCTACAGGTCGTATTTATAGAGGGATTTCATTATACCTTGGTAGGATGACTCCATATAATGTCTAGATGAGAATGTCCCCATTTGGTCTCGATTGGTCAACTGTCATGGCAACAGGGGCCCGAAGCCTGAAAACCTTTATCACCGTCTACAGGCTGTATTTATGAAGGGATTTTCATTATAACTTGATAGGGTGACTGGTTTTGGAATATTTTCACTGTAACTTGGTAACTTTCGTTGACATAGATTAACTGTGAGGGCCACATACATTAACTGTGAGGGCCACATACATTAACTGTAAGCCTGTAAGGGCCACATTAACCCACCCCTCAATTCTTTAGTACAGCCTACACCTCATATTATTTTTATTGAAAACATAGCATACAGGGAACAGAAACTAACATATTCCCAATTCTCACAATTTTTGTCCTATTTCATAATCCTTTCATAAACATTGAACATTATCCTTTTCATCAAACACCACACACAGACAAGTTAAGCTACAGAGTCATTGACACTTTCATTCGTTTTAGGTAACCTCCATGCTACCCAAATGGCCATTCGCCTCAAATTGATATGTCAGAATATGCAGTGTCCTTTGGAGGTTCAGATTCAATTTTAATCAAATCAAGTCCCACAGGTCATATTTGAACTCCTTAATGGAGCCTGAATTTTAACTTTGTGCAATATGAGGAATATTCTTTAAAAACCCTTTTCAGATCTTCCGGTTAGAATCTTTTATTTGATTTGCAGTATCTTTGGTGGGGTCAGATTCCAGTTTGTTCATATCAAGTCCCATGGTTCTTACTCTCCTCTGCCAAATATTAGTGAGGGCCAAATATTAGTGATGCTTCACATTTTTGGGTTCAATAAATAAAAGTGATGTGCCAAATGATAGTGATGGCAGGCTTACCAAAATTATGGGATTGATAGCTACAGTTGCATGGAATTCCTACAAATGCCACTTGACAATGCCTGTGCTTCACTCCTGTAAATTTGACATAGATCAAAGGAACTCAAGTGGATGGGATGCACAATAGTGGGAACTTAGGCCCCAAAATAATTTTGCTGGACCTGTTCACAGGTACGCAAATATTAAATTCTGACAAGCCTGGATGGTGTACACTGATGAAATTTTACAATATTTTCTTCAAACAAATGCAATATTTTTATACCACAACCAATGGCCCAGACTAGATGGTGCTAACTCAATTTAATTCAGGGCCAAACACAAATCTTGCCCCCCCCAATCCCCAAAATTTGCACCCAAAACCAAAAGAAATAAGTCCTATCTGGTCCTCCATACTTTTGTTATCTGCGCATGCGCAATATCCAGGAAAGCACCGAAATTGGCGCAAACCATCATTCTTTGTTTGGCCCTAAAGTCAGTAACAATGATCTGACATCTGTGCTTTAAAATCTCCTTTTTTGCGGATGCCAGACATAAATCAATGAAAGAATTGGTAGATCCAAGGCTGTAAATGGAGGATGGAAGTGAACAATGGTGGTTTCAAACGTTCAGGGCTGTAACTTTATAATAATTGTAAAAATTATTTCATGTTTCCCAATTTTGGAACGTATGCCTGACGTCATCATTCTTGCTAATGATTAATCCACTGTTTGTTAAGTGTTCCTTACCTATCCTTCCTTGAAGCCCTCCTGTTAAACTCCTAAGCTTTTTGGCTATTTTTTATTGAAATTTTTTATTAAATTTTTTGGGAGTTTAATGTGTATTACAGAATGTTTATTCTGTTTATCCCCATGGTTACGTCCTCACCCTAGGGGTGTTAGGTCATTTTGATCTTGCATCTTCTATCCGATGTATTGTTTTTTCTTCGTATGTAAGATCTAGCTACTCATCTGGTTGCATTTAAATCGGTTACTGACTTTGGGCCTTTTATGTGCCTTATGTCTTGTTTCCTGTTTTTTCCTTTGACGTTGTTTACATTGGCAACATCCTCAAATATAAGTAGTATTTAATATTAATTTACTGTAGGATACATGGATTATGATTCCGGTAGTGTAGCTCAAAAAATTTGGATTTTGTCCACACTTAGTAGTCCGGTCGCCAAACCCCCCCAAATTCACGAATGCGTGTTTTTGGGTATAAAGTTTTTTTCATCTGCAGATTTTGTAAATTTAGGTATTCCGACATCAAGATTTTATCGGCTGGCCATCTGTCAGCCTTGAGTAATATTTTTTTATAGCTCCCTAAAAAGAATACCCCCCCACCCCCCCAAATTTGTTCCCATGCGTAAAACCACATTTACTTGGAATTTGTTGCAAATTCACATGACTAACATGAAAATATGGAGGAATATTATCATTAATACACCTAGCATTCACTATTATACTCCAGATTCTAGAACTCGACATCATACCACCCTGAAATCTGACAATAAAGAGCGTTAATGTTTACCGCTATTTTAGTCGTAAGATAAATTCTTCAAATTTATCTGTTATCTATAACTCTCTTTATAACTACATGCTCCAAAATGTCATTACAGTCAGTTCAGTGGCATTTGATCACTCAACAGACGAGCACATGCTTTTACTTGTAGTCGATATTCAAAGTTTTTTATCAGTATTCTGACACCCAGTAACAGAGTATCTTTGAAAACCACTTGTGTATTCACGTTTAGTTTGATTTAACTTGCCTCACTGTTGATTTTGTAACTTGTTTCGTGTTTTAAGTTATTCGCTGAGTGAAGTTCCTCAGTTGTGTTCCTTGAGGCTTTTCTGGATCTTTCCTGGATATGTCGCAGAGGTGCTACTTTGCAGACATTTATCAGTGCTCTGATTCAAGCGGGCATTGCTTTGTTAAGGTTTTGGCCACAAGAATTAAAAAGGTCTTAGAATTTCTTGGCCACCTGTCACCAAAACTTGACAATACTCTCCCGGCACTGATGATAGGTAATATGATTACTTCTGCAATCAAAGGGATACCTACGCCGTTGCAAATAAGTTTAGCAGTAATGCTTTGCGATTCCAAGGAATTGGTCAAATCAATGAATGACTTCGGTGTCACTTGCACACACGATGAGCTGTTGCAGTTTAAAAAATCGGCAGCAGTATTGGCCTCTAAGAGTAGCAATCTAACTACAATCACCAGTTTGAAAGATGGGTTGATACAGTTCATAGTCGATAACTTTGATGCTGATATATCTTCACAAAATGGCAAGCTCAGTACACACTCATTAGCGGTCTTGATGACACAGCCTAACAAGAAAGCAGAACCTGCCTCCCCAATGATACCGAGAGTTAGTAAACATGATATGTCTAAACCCATTGATTACAATGTTGAAGCGTCCACGTTTGATGGATCTAAAAAGCCCAACATTCCCACTCATTGTATTCAAAATGACGTACCTCAGCTCAGTGTCTTGGCACGCATGGCAATTGCAGAGTGAAGGGCATTGGAAAGTGATTTTGGGTGTCTGAAAGACGTCATAAACATGCTGACTGTCCGGAGTTTTACGGTTACAATACCAGATTATCTTGCCAGACTGGCCGGTCACCCCAACTGGCGACGAAGGCAGTATATTTACCATTGATTGACATGCCCCCGGCTGATCCGGAAACAATTTCCACTGCCATGTTAGAAGCACTATGTCTAAGTTGACTGGGCAGAAGTTCACGCTATTCACTACTAATCAGCAGCTGTATAAAGTGGCATTAGATGTTCTTTGGTCTGATCCGGATAAATTCCAAACCATGATACCCCGGTTAGGAGGCATGAATATGCTTATGAGCTTCGTCGGTGCTGTCGGCACATTGATGGACAATACAGGGTTATCAGAAATTCTTGAGTCAGTATTCAGTGGTGTGTCTAAGATGTTGACTGGCAAGAAGTTTCCCATGAGCATACATGCATTTCGGTTGTTGACGAAAGAGTTGCTGAGAGACATCTTAGCTCAGGAGAATGTTGTCTGTCCTGAAGATTTGAATGAGATATTAGAGGACTTGTCTGAACGCAGCAAGACTTGCAAGGCATGGGTGACTGCTTGCAAGGCATGTGGGGGACCTTTTTTATCATGATGATGTACCTTGGAGCTGAGCGTGAAGGCAACTGGCTATTAAACTTAGTAGCGGTGAAACAAATGTTGCCATATTTCTTTGCATCGGATGACGTGAACTGTGCTAGGTACAGCTTATACAACTTGAGAGAGATGCAAAGAGTACCACCAGAGGTTTTACAGCACTTTTTGAAAGGGTCTCATGTACTGAGACACGTTGATGGCATTTGGAATGGCATATGGAGCGATATGTTCATTGAAACAACATTCATGCATTACGGCCATGGTAAGTCAGGCATTATAGGCATAACATAGAAACCAGAAACCTTGAAAGTGTGGGCTTTAAGCCTCCATAGCTGCGGCCAACTTATTAATGGTGTCGCTCAGCTGAGAGAGTCCAATGTCACGGCACAGGCATTGCTTGAACACAAAGAGGAGAAGAAGGTAAGAATTGCTGCTGACCACGAAGATCGTGAGGGTATTAGGAACAAACTCGCAACGGTCATACACCCACTGGACCCCACACAACACCCTGGTGCAATAGTAAATGTGATCAGTGGTGAGATTGCTACCAGAAATGTAAATTTGGACATGACCATATCACTTGACCGGCAAACATTGAATGCTTTTGGGAACAAACTCCCGAGTGGGTTTTATGATAAGATATCAATGCCCGTTGACACAATGGCAGTTATGAAAAAGTCGGTCAAGTTGGGTGACAACAAAATCTTTGACAGCAATCTTATTTACTCATGGGTAATGGGACTTCAAGCTAGCTCAAGAGACATTAGTATAAATGACATACTATCATATGAATTGTCCCCAATTCCGACAGCCCTTTTCAATGAGAATGGTGATACGCGACTATCAAAATCTAAGTCCGATCTGAAATCAGAAACTGCAGTTATGATTTCATCTGTGAAGACATCAAAGAGAAATGCGTCATCTTGCACAATACTAGATGGTTGTGCGCTATTGTGTATACCACATTTGCCTGCTCCCAGCAAATTATGTCCCCCAACAGTAAAAGATTATGTTAAGAAATTTCAGGAACAAGAGAAGCAGAGACTCTTGTCTGGAGACACCTACCTTGTATTTGACAGGTACAAAGATTTCTGTACTAAGTGTACCACTAGAGCTAAGAGAAGTGGCGAGGCTTGTTGCAGGAAATTTACGTTGAGTGCAACGTCACCACTAATATCTCAGAAATTGGTTCTGACTAACTGAAAATAAGAAACAGTTGATTGACATTATTGTGAATTAATTTAGTTGTGACAAACAGTTCGCTGTTGACAACACCAGGCAACATGTGTTGTTTGTAACTGGCCAAAATGCTCCAATTGAAATAAACAAGGGTGTAGTTATTGATAGGCATGACATGGCAACTGAGCATGAAGAAGTTGATAACATTATTGTACAACAAGCTCTTTAGGCTGCATCTGGCAATGACAATGTCATATTTCTTGCAGATGACACTGATGTATACGCGTTGCTTCTGCATCACTATCTGTCATGCAATATCTTCATGGAATCTCCCATAAAAGGAAAATCGGTTGTTGATATCGCAGCAACTGTTGAGAAGCATAGAGGTATTATCCCAGACTTGCTTGCAGCTCATGCCATCTCTAGATGCGACACAGTTGGATGCAGTTTTGGAATTGGCAAAGGTTGCACGTTAAAAGTATTAAAATGCGGCAAAAACTCACTAGCCTCCGTTGGTGATGTTAATGCCCCGTGGTCTAAGGTACTTAACCAAGCTACTCAATTCATGTGCTCATGTTATGGTTGCAAAGATGCGAGCACCATATCTGAAGCGCGAATTAGTGTTTGGACATCGAAGATAGGGAAGAAGGACGCTACCTAAGTTCCCAGTCTGTGTAGCCCGCCTCCAACCACCGAAGCATTCACAGAGAACATCAAACGTGCACATTTCTAAGTATGCATTTGGAAACACGCTTTAGACCTCATCTCCCCCACAAATGGATGCTCTAAATTTTGGTTTTATCAAGGATGGAATTTCAAAAACTTTATCACCCTTGTCTCTTGCAACTGGTGTACTGGTTGCCCCGACACGGTTTTGCGCATGGTTCGGTGTTCCTGTTCGAGTACACAGCCTTGCAAAACAAACAGGTGTGGGCGTAGCTCTTCTCGATTGGCATGCACACTTTTTTGTGCTTGTAATGCAACAATTGAGTGTTGTAATGAACAAATGCATTCGAGGACAGATGGCAGAGCAGCTCAGTTGAACGAAGCAGAAGCAGACACACCACGTAGTTCAGTATAGGGTTTCAGCAATTGGGCTGCTTATTCATGTACATTTCTTCTACAAAACTGCCTGCAATTTGTAGCAGTACTGCACTACTACTTCTTGTCTTCGGAAAACGAAAGATATGAATGTAATGCTACATATTTTTGTCAGAAGTTAGCTCCTGTTTGAGTGTTGTGTTAAGTATGATCTCAAAACGACACTTTTTCGCCCATTTTGTCGACATTTTGGCTGCCATTTTGGATTCAATTTTTTTTCGTTGGTACTTGAAATTAAAGATACTTACCGTGCATTACCCCATTGGTCTGAAATGTTCGAAAAATCATTTGTTTGGCGGTCAAACATGGATTATACCATCATCTCTATATTCAAGGCAGACATTTTGGTGGCCATCTTTTTTTAACCCAAATTTCTCAATATCTTTATCATATATTTATTGTGGAGTTTGTAGGAGTGCTATCGACTTTGTAATTATGAAAGCTTAGTGCTCTAAATGCAAGGCGAGGAAGTTGTCCTCAGATTTACATGATTGTTGCCTGCAGTCGATTCATGCCTACATATTCTTGTCCTACATCTGTACATTGGGATGACAAACGGAGACGGGTGTCTCGATACGTTGTTGGCAGTGAGATTCTTATGCCGGAACTCTCACTGCAAGATAATTCAAGTTTTTCAGGTTTTTTTTAAGAGGAACAAGAACATGGTGATGGTATCATGACACCCATCAAAAGTGTGCTTCCATCGTCACACTCTGATGAGCAAACAGAGCTAGCTACAAAGGTGCTCATGAATATTTAGCAAGGGATAAAACCTCTAGTTAGTGTTCTTAATCACTTGCAAGTAGCTAACTCGACAGGTGAAGCAGTTACTCCATCCGTGGGAGCTGTGACACCGGGTAAGTCTGTTGCAGTCGAAGGAAGTGTAGACTTGGGTAGAGCGAGCGCCTCAAAATCAAAAGCTCACCCAGCGATGATGGAAATAGAGAGGAAGTCAGCAAGTTTCTTTTCGGGAGGCTTGGCGAGGTATGACAAGACCACGAGCGGGAGAGGTCCCTCTCTAACCCAACAACATCTGGGGCCAAATGTTGTTTTGAGAAACTTGCATGAGCCGGAGCATATGTCCACACTCTCCGCTTGGGATGCTCTGTCTAGACTGCAGCAGGGGTCAGCTACAGTCACAGCTTCCTCCGCTACGTTACAAAACCACACACGATCTCTTGCTAGCTACCCGACTTCGGATATTCTGCCAGCTGCGCAAAGATGGAGCCAGTCTTCGCCCATGAAGTCGGACCATCCAGTAGCTAGCGATCCGAGACTTTAATCATCGGGATGTTCAAAGAAGAGATCTATCTCCAGATCTTCATCCCAGGAGCAGCAAGCGGCGAAAAAACAGAAGGCCGCTGCTCCTCAAGCCTCGGTAACGGACTTGCTGCCGCAGATTGCGCAGCTGATCACAGCATCCCAGCAAGTGCAAGAGCAGCCTTCTGCAGACTCCGGTGGTGAGCTGTCGGATGTGCTGGGTCAGTCCAGTCTTCTGCACACGCAGATTTGAAGGACCGAATGTCACGGCTGAATCATTCAGACGGTGAAAGGGACAAGGAAGAGGATTACCCTTCTCTTTCGGAACAGCATATGGTAGCGATGGATTTTATTCATCAGTACTATCCTGAATTTGTTCCACCTGATCAGCATGCTGCGACAACTAGAGAGAAACTGCTGTCGTCTTTGGACACAGACTTCGTGCGGAGGAAAGAGGACGTCCTTTCCTTCCTGTAACAGTCTAGACAGGTGTCGCAAGCCTTCGGCCATGTTGACGACACCATATTCAACCTCTCTAGTGCTAAGAGAAAAGGCAGTTTCTTATCGACATCTTCCATAAATATACTGTTCCTTGGACCACATTCGTTTAAAACGGTTGGAGATGATGTCCAGAAAGATACTCTGCATTTAGATGAGCAGGCCTGGGACTTAGATATGTCCTACCTGCATCATTCTATATATGCTCGGAAGTGATGGAATGTGCTATTTCATCAAATAGAGTGAATCTGGACACGATGTCCTACGCAGATCACCTTACAAGAGCTATGGTGCAACGTCTTAATGGGAAGGAATTTGAGGATGTTTGTTCCTCGCTTAGAGTTCTTTCCAGGGCAGTCATGTATGCCACATACAACTCAGCCCTGACAGTGGCAAATTTGGAGTTGATCAGACGTGATGCTGCCCTTGCGTCGTCATCACTTATAGATGACAAGGTGAAAAGCTCTCTCCGAGTCGCTCCGGTCTCCGGACATACTCTGTTTGATGACAAGCTTTTGTTAGTCTATGAGCAGGCTACAAAGAAAGCTTCCAGTGCACTGCTATTGAAGTCAGTGTCTCATCAACATGCTTCAGAAGACCGGGGTAAGTGAGGCTGTTCCGCTTCTAAGTCATCTAAAGGGAACTCCTCGCAAGAGTACAAGAAACCCTCTTATAACTACTCCGGAGGTCGTCAGTATAGCTACTCGGGAAAGGAGCGTAGGTCTGATCAAGACTATAGGTCAGATGCCCCGAAGCCGACGGGACGAGGTTCTTTGCGGGGAGGATGTAGTTTCTCCTCCTGTAAGCCTCGTAAGTCGTACAGGTGATGGACAAGACCTCTTTTGCTTGCCAGTTGGTGGAAGTTATCAAACTTCGCGAGAAACTGGATAGAAGTCATAGAAGATCAGTGGGTGAGAAGTGTTGTCTCGGAAGGGCTACCGCTATCATTCCGAGCAAAACCCCCACTTACAAGATGTCTGCATTGGACAAATCTTCCAGCGGATCCTTTCAAAAGAGGCTCTCTTATTAAAGGAAGCAATAGAGGTCGTCGAGAATAAAAATTCTCAAGGGTTTTACAGTCACCTGTACCTGTGCAGTAATAGACTTGAGCTGGATAAACAAGTTGATCGTGGCTCCAAAGTTCTATATGGAAACCATTTGGTCGGTAAGAGCGAGCATTCGGCTGGATGAATGTGCGGCAAGCATAGATCTAAAGGAGGCCTACTTTCATGTCTTGGTACATCCGGCATTCAGAAAGTACCCGCATTTTGCCGTGCAAGGAGAGGTTTATCAGTTCAAAGAAATGTGCTTCGGCCTGAACCTGGCTCTTGGACTTTCACTCGAATAATGAACTCGGTGATGTCATACTTCCGAGCTCATTTGTCTGTGGTAACGTCTGCTTACTTGGACGACATTCTTCAGAGATACGGCAACAGAATTATTCTTCAGAACGATGTTCAGAGTCTGCTGCAATTGTTCTGATGTCTCGGTTTCATAGTAAACAAGAAAAAGTAGGATCTAGCTCTGTCCGAGTCGTTCGTTCACTTGGGAATGAGCTTTGAGACTCACAACAATCTGGTTCATCTGCCATTATCCAGAGCGAAATTAGTCAGTTGTTATGTTCGCTTTTGTCTAAACTCTTCCACAATAACAGCGAGGGAGTTTATGTGACTGATGGGGGCTGTGCGAAGTGGCTGCTGATCTTATTCTGATGGGCCGCCTACGCACGCGTCCCCTCCAGATATTCTTTACTCAGAACTGGAGTGTGAAGACGCATTCACTCGAAACCAGTATTTTTTTAACGGATCTAGTAGAACAAAATGTTCAGATTTCGGCAGATCTTCAGATGTTAACTCAAGGAGTTCTGCTTCAGCTGCCGGATCCGGCTTTCATGATTATGACGGAGGCGAGTCAGATGGACTGGGGCACGTCTCGAAGTCCTGCAGACTTAAAGTGTCAGGGTCTTTGGGACTTTCAGTTCCTGGAAAAGCACATAAACATCAAGAAGATGATGTTAGTCTGGCTAGCACTACAACATTGGATTCGTCAAATAGCGAACGATCATGTTCAAATTCTGTTGGACAACTCGACAGTAGATTCTTACCTCAGGAACCAAGGTGGCACTCACTCAATTCAGTTATGCGAATTAACGTAGAACATTCTCCTATTCATTCTGAATCATCGCTTTCATTTCTCAGTCTGTTATATACCGGTCGTCTGAACGTACTAGCAGGCTCAGTCTCTCGGAAAGATCACCTGTTGCCATCGGAGTGGACTCTCAACAAGCGAATATTCAGTCAGATCTGCTACCAGTGGGATCGTCCCATGATAGATCTTTTTGCAACACACCTAAACAATCAGTTACCGACGTTCGTGTCACCATGTCCAGATGATCGAGCATACACAGAAAGAAGCTCTATCGATCTCATGGGGCGGAATGATAGGATATGCATATCCTCCTGCTTCGTTGATTCAGCAGATTCTGTTAAAGATCAAATAGTCTCACTGCAAAATCCTGCTAGTAGCACCTCTGTTGTCACAGAAACCTTGGATCAATCTTCTCAGGTGTCTGTTATGGGACATTCCCTGTAAGCTTCCACCTCGAAGGAATCTTCTATTTCAGGGGAAGTCACGCACACTGCATAACAACCCGGAAGGTCTCAGCCTTCACATATTTCCATTGTGCGGTCCTTCTTGCTTGGAAAACATTTTACAGGATGAGCAGTGGACACAATTTCTAACTGCAGGATGGCCTCCTCTTGAATTAAGCAGCAAAATGGCGGGTTTTCTTCCTTTGGTGTATGGATCAGTCGATAGACATATATGATCCGTCCATTCCACACATTGCCAATTTCCTGGTCTACCTGTTTGATGAACTCAAACTGCAGCCCGTCACTATTAAAGGCTATAGGTCTGTATAGGACACTTACGCTCATCATGATAACTTGACTATTGGATCAGATACTTCTTTATCCAAGCTAGTATGAAATTTCTCTATTAATTCCTAAGTGGAATTTGGCTTGGGTTCTGTTGAAGCTTCAAGAAGCTCCTTTTGAGCTGTTAGACATTGTAGAGTTCAAATTCTTGACCAATAAAACAGCATTTCTCTTAGCCTTCGCATCTCCCAGAAGATTTGGTGAAGTTCATGCGTTATCTGTTGATGATTCCCATTACCGTAGTGTGGGTAATACTATTACCCTCACTACGGAAGTGGGATTTTTGGCTAAGAATCAGATTCCGGATAAGTGGCTGGAGCCTATTGTCATTAAGGCTTTACCATCCTCGGATAACCGTAGACCATTGCTGTGTCCAGTTAGAGCAAAGCGCATTTATAAACGTCGATTGGATTTTAGTAGAAAGGGAAGAAAATGTTTCTTTCTCTGATTCCTAACAGAAAAGATATTTCTGTTCATTCTAGATGGATTCAGTTGGCAATATGTATTGCTTATGAAAGTCTATCTTCGGATCAACGTTCTGTCAACAAGATTTCAGCGCACGAGGTTAGAGCACTGTCCACTTCTTGGGCTTATTCTAACAGCATAGCCATTACTGATCTTATGAAGACTGCTCACTGGACACAGCCCTCTTCATTTACAAAGTTTTACCTTAGAAATTTAGAGTTCATCTCCGGTGACCTTAGATCTTTGGGTCCTCTTTCTGTTGCTCAGAATGTCATCTATTAATATTACATCTATAAGGTGTTTAGGCAGTCTGCTCGAGCACTGATGCCAGTCCGCTGCCCTCTTCGTTCTGAGGAATTTTACTTCAGAACAAGGGAAAGGGAGGAGGGGGGTGGGGGGGGGGGCGGTTTTTCCCTTATGTTTTCTGGCTTTACAGTGAAAAGCAAAGGAATACCTCCTCCAGAGACAGTAGTCCAGCATCAGTGCTGGGTAGTTTTAATGTGTAGCTCAGTGTGAAGCAATAACTATGTCTCATTTATGTACTGTTTTTAAAGTGTAGCTCACTGTGAAGCATTTGTATATGTTATTTGTCATACGAGCATTAATATTCAATCCTCGGACACTTTTAAATGAGTATAAAGAGGCTCATTCTCTGGACGATCTTTATATATTGGTTTCCTTCACTGAATTAGCATAATGGGTTATGCTGCCATTAAATGTAGAAATTATTTAATTCTCAATTACATTGTTGGTGTTATGCCATATTCTCTTTTCTTGTAAAAGGGAAGGACATATGTAATTCCTATGTCTTCTCCTATTCTCCTGTAAGAGCTATCCTTTATCGAAGTAATTGAGAGATTGGATTTTCCTTCAAGTCCTAGGCCCTCCAGCCTTTTTATGATTCAGCTAGTCTGGGCCATTGGTTGTGGTATAAAAATATGATAAATTTTAAGTAATTCGTATATTTTTTATACTTACCAATGGCCCAGACGGGGATGACCCGCTCTCCCATGAATGGGCACTCATACCTCCCCGCTGATTATAACATTTAGCAAGCACTGTAGAAAGAATGATGGTTGGCGCCAATTTTGGTACCTTCATGGATACTGCGCATGCGCAGATAACAAAAGTATAGAGAACCAGGTAGGACTTATTTTTTAGGGTTTTGTATGCAAATTTTGAGGATTGGGGGGCAAAATTTGTGTTTGGTCCTGAATTAAATTGAGTTTAGCACCAGCTAGTCTGGGCCATTGGTAAGTATAAAAAATATACGAATTACTTAAAATTTATCATTTTCAGGTGTTGTTGTTTTTTGGCTGACTTGCTGATCGGATATTCTGATGACAGTAACTCATTTTAACCACTTAACTGTGTATGATATATCCGTCCCTTGTAACCTTTATACTAATACGTAACACAGACATATCCATCTTATAATTATAGCATCCAACTACGTCTTGAGGGAATCCACAGTGAACCTTTTATGTTCATAAATCAATTATGCACAGGTTTGCTCATTCTCCACACAGAGTTGTCATTCTTCCTTCACTATCTTCGTCTTATAAATTTGGCATCAAACTACGTCATGTGGGAATTCCCGAGCAAGCTGTTCTATTTATAATTTATCTCCGGTTTTGTTTTGTTTCTGAGACACCTGACTGCTATTTCTTGCCGACTTTTGTGCTAAAATGTCTGCATCTAAGAAAAGTTTTGCAGTGTGTATTGGAATCTGATGAGGATTTATCGTCTTTAGATAGTGAATCGGAAAATGAAATGGGGCATGGTTATTTAGTTGGTGCAACTGATATGGACACTGAAGTTGAAAGTAAAAATGAAAGCATGGATTCCAGTACTGCTGATTCAGATTCAGAGCAGGCTGCAAATGACTGAAAAAATAAGAAAATATGATCGTTGATCGAAATGTTTACAACATATATTTTGATTTATTCAAGTTTGAAGCGAGTGCCATTTTAGATTTTCTCTGTGTTTAAAATTTGGAATTGGGTTTTACCATTCTGTCATATGGAATGTAGGTGCCGCAATTTCATTGGCTCGCCTTTTATTATAAATACCAAGACTTCTGTTCTGTACGGGACCCACCAAAATAAGTTCCAGTTGGTTTTGTTTGCATTTCACCTACTCCGACACAGGAGAAGGAGGAGGATTAGAAGAGGATTATAAATATGACTATTTGTGAGTCATCTGATTATGTAGTATTATTACTTTCCAAAGTGTGATTTACTGGGATTTCCCAGTTTGATTATAAATGATAACTTAACAAGTGAATTATGCAATCAACAATTGGGTCATGTATCCATGCACGCAAACGAAGACACTTTGCTGTGGGTGTAATGGGGACTTCATTGTTTTTTGTTTTTTTAACATGAAAAACAGACGACACTTGCAAAACAATTTCTTGAATAACTATTATTTTCATTTTTTGTCTCATAACCTATGTTTTAGAGATAAAAAATTAAAAAAATAATGAAAATTAATTAGCGATTTTTAGCCCGACTGTTTACAGTGTGGGCTGTAGTAATGACTTTTGTCCATCTGTCCGTCCGTCTGTCCATCTGTCCATCCATCTGTCTGTCTGTCGGTCCGTCTGTTAACATTTAGAGTTTTGGTTAAAGTTTGTGGTTAAAGTTTTTTACTGAAGGTTCAAGTGGGTTTTGTTTTTTTTTCTTTTCCTGTTTAGTTGACATTTGGAGTTTTGGTTAAAGTTTGTGGTTAAAGTTTTTTATTCAACCTTCAGGTACATGCTATACCCGGTAGTTCTTGTCTGATCGTCATGAAATTTCATATGCAGGTTTTAGGTCATGTCTACATGAGGACGCCCTCTTTTGATCGTGATCGGTCAACCGTTATGGCTGCCCAAGCCCAAAACCTGAAAACCATTAGCACAGTCTACAGGTCGTATTTATGAAGGGATTTCATTGCAACTTCATAGAATGCCTCTGTATAATGCCTAGATGAGAACGTCCCCATTTGGACATGATCAGTCAACCGTTATGGCTGCCCAAGCCCGAAACCCAAAAACTTTTAGCACAGTCTGCAGGTCATGTTGATACTTGTTATATGTTGTCACTTGATATGATGACTCTGTATGATGTCTACATGAGAATTTCTCCATTTGGTCGTGATCTATCAACCGTCACGAATGCCCGAGCCCAAAACCCGAAAACCTTTAGCACAGTCTACAGGTCATATTTATGGAAAGATTTCATTGTAACTTGATAGGTTGACTTTATATAATGTCTACATGAGAAAGTCCCCTTTTGGATGTGATTGGGCAACTGTGACGGCTACAGGTGCCTGAAGCCCAAAAACCTTCAGCACAGTCTACAGGTCATATTTATGAAGGGATTTCATTGTAACTTCGTAGGATCAATCCACATGATGCCCAGATGAGAATGTCCCCTTTTGGTTGCGATCATTCAACCATGATGGCTGCCCGAGCCGAAGCCTGAAAACCTTTAGCACAGTCTACACGTCATATTTATGGAGGGATTTCATTGTAACTTGATAGGTTGACTTCATATAATGTCTAGATGAGAACGTCCCCTTGTGGGCAACTGTGACGGCAACAGAGGCCCGAAAACCTTTAGAATATTCCACAGGCCATAATTATGTAGGGATTTCATTGTAGCTTGGTAGGATGACTCCAAGTTTGTGGTTAAAAACCCAGACAACCCCCCCCCCTCCCCCCCCCCCCCCCCCCCCCCCCCCACAATTATGCTTTTTTTCTTCTTCTTTTCTCCAATATGCATTTTGAACTATTTACAGTCACTACATGCGGAACCCTTTTTTAAACTTACTTACCCCGCCCCCCGCCGGGGGCCAATTCGGCACTTTTTCTTTCGTCAAAAATGCTTGTTTACAGTTTTGGTTAAAAACCCAGACAAACACCACCGCCCCCCTCCCCCCAATTAGGTATTTTTTTTTATATTTCCTCCAATATGCATTTTGAACTATTTACAGTCACTACATGCAGAACCTTTTTTTCTTCCTTTTGTCAAAAATGTTTTTTTTTACAGTTTTGGTTAAAGTTTGTGGTTAAAAATCCAGACAGAAATTATCCCCCCCCCACGCCCCCCCCCCCCCCCCCCCCCCCCCCCAATTAGGCATTTTTTTTTTCTTTCCTCAGATATGCATTTTCAACTATTTACAGTCACTACATGCGGAACCTTTTTTTTTAACTCACATAACCCCCCAACCCACCCCACCCCCACCCCACCACCCCTGGGGGCCAATTAGACACTTTTTTTTTTTCGTCAAAAATGCTTTTTTTACAGTTTTGGTTAAAGTTTTGGTTTTTTCTCTGCTCAAAATGCATTCTGAAGGATTTTGACTGACCACATGTGGAAAAAAAAAAATGGACTCCCCTAACACACCCCCACTCTCCAACCACCCCTCACTCCCCCCCCCCCCCCCCCCCACCTCCTCCTCACCCAGGGCCATTCATGTAATATTTTTTCTTTGGTACAAAATGCATTTTTAGCCTGTTTATAGTCAGGGCTATAGTCATGACTTTCGTCCATCCATCTGGAGGTCCATCCATCTGTCTGTAAACAATTGGTTTCCGACTGATAACTCCAGTTTGGATTATTCGATTTCAACCAAAGTTGATATGTGTATTTTCCAGCTAGTAATACGGGCCTGGTTTCAATATAGGTTCCACAACTCCACCCCCCCCCCCCCCCCCTCACACACACACACACACACACACGCACACACACACACAAACGTGTCACTTAGGCAATTATTCCCAAAATGCATTTTGAAAGATTGGGAGTTATTACATGCAAAAAAAGCAAATTGACTCATATAGTCCAACTTGCTTTATGTACTGCATCTTTAATCCTTTACCTAAGTTGAAGCCAACAGTACAAATTATTTTTCTGAAACATCAGATTTTTTCATTTTTATTTACTATAACCATGGCTTATTACTCCTTACTGGAACAAGCTCATCAAGTTTGTTCCATTAATAGGTCATGAGGTATGTTTTGAAGTAGAGAAATGAAAAAATAAAATTTGAATAGCAAATTTTGTATATCACGAGTGCAGATATGGCAGATTCGTTAGGTAAACTGTTAACAAAAAATGGCTCTGACTATTTTGCGTCTAAGCATTGCCATTCCTGGGACAGTCGTGCTGCATGCGTTACATCCATCTAGTTGAGAATAGCGCTGGCCGGTTTTTGCTGTTACGTTAGGTAAAGGGTTAAATAATATAATTATCGTTAATAATGAAAAGTAATAAACAGAGTAATCACTTGACTGGACTGGTTACATGAAATAATTCATTCGAGACGAGGGAGTATATTGTAAAACACTTGTGTGCGTCCGCACACTCGTGTTTGTACAACGTCCCTCCCTCTCCTGAATTATTTCACGTAACCAGTCCAGTCAAGCGATTACTGTCTACAGTACGTGGAGCGCGGATTACAAGTAAATCCCCGTTCGGCGATATTTTCGCCCATCGTCACTTGTTGCGCCAGTTGAATCACAGCGACTTTCCAGTGATCGGTATCATCTAAAATCGCTGGAAAGTCACTGCGCTCGCGAGTGTTTGAGATTAACTTCATTAAGTACATGTAATTTGAGAACAGCAACCATACAAGCCAAGCGTAACTGCACAAAAGCGAAGTGAATTAATATAATATACCCCTGCAATAATTATTTATACACATCATATATTCATATTTTCCAAATGATTGTGTGGTCGGTGGGCACGAAATTAGGCGATCTTGTTAATTCAGGGATGTTGAACATTCGGTCAAAATTGTGTAAGTAAAAACCTGCATGGCATACCCAGAATATCCGGAGAGTCAAATATGCACATATATTGTTGGACCCTTTCATTTTAAAATTCCATTTTGGACGATAGCCTTCTTGTACATGTGCAAGAGAAGGCGGAACAAAGTTTCGCTTATCCAACTGAACTTCAGTCTGAAGCCGACTGCAGTTCACCCCAAACAAACTTTGTAGTTTGCAACCTCACCTCATGTCGGAGGTTCTAATACTAAAATTAAACAAAACAAAAAACAAACATTAATGAACCAACAGTAGCTTTATTGAAGTAACAAAATAGCAAACAAATGAGGCTAACCGAAAAGATTGAAATGAAAGAATTTTAAAAGCGGATGTAAATTAACTGAAAAAAATTACTGTCCCCACGTTTTTTTTTGTCCACGAGGTTTCGCCCCAACAGTCACAAATTTTTACAGCTAATGCTGTATTTCATTTTTTTCTCCCGAGTTTTGGGTATACCGATAGTTTTTGTTAACAGCTTTCGATTTTCTAAAGAACATTCTGCCCCTCAGTATTGCTGTCCGCAGAAGTTTATCCAGGCAGAGACAAAATGGGCTATGATTTTTCAGCTGTTGTATATCTTTCATCTCACAGAAAAGAAGACTCCCAATGTATCCTCCTGTCTTTTGTTGTCGGGAAAACGAGGGATAAATTCCAGCGTATTAATTTTAATGAAGGTGGGGGGGGGGGGGGGGGGGGGGGGGGGGGGGGGGGGGGGGGGGGGGGGGCAGGAGGGGGGGGGGGGGGTATTCATATAGGCAAAACAACGCCGAAAATACATTAACAGCCAGACGTTAATTAACAAATAAAAAATATAATGAACACATGCTATAAATATAAATAGAAAACTGAAACAGTGATAGAGCACACAATTAGAGCACTAAACAGAACCCTACATGTAAGGTCAAACAAGATAATGATATTTGGGCCTTTCGCTGGTTTAACAATTTTGTTTTAATTTTTTTTTGGGGGGGGGGGGGGGGGGGGGGGGGGGGGGGCTCTGCTCTACATCCCCCCCCCCCCCCCCCCTTAATAAAATAACAACTGGAACATACCTAAATGGAATATATCAATTATTTGGAAAACTGCTTTTAGAAAAGACGCTACAGATATACTTTCCATTGATAAACTACTCAAATAGCAGGAAATTTATTGGAATTTTATGACTGCTGTCAATTACACACCAGCGACATGCAGGTAGAGGTGCCCTACCATCTGGATGCTTTCAATAGTCATGGTCATAATATAATACCGACATGAGATAACCCAGGATGTTGAAAGTGTCAAAAGTCAAAACACCAATAAATAAATAACAAGATATTAACAGTTTGGACGAGCTGATTTGCCGCAGGTTTCAGGCGTGAAGGCTTTGTTAGCCCTGAATGAATGAAAGGTTTTAGTGCGCCGAAGGCGCGCAGGGACAATGTGGGATTTACAAATCCCTTACAACCCTGTTAACCTTATTTTATTTCCTTGGATCACACAGGGCCTAGCTTTCCTATTGCCCAAAATGGAGTCTGAGGAGGGTATGCACGCGGTTAGAATACCCGGCAGTTTACGTTGGAGTGTTAGATGGTCAATACTCAATCCCTGAACGCCTTTAAAACTATTAGAGAGTGGGCTCTATTCGGTTCCAGTTTGGCGATGGTAGAGGTTTGAGTCCCACCATGGTGGCGAGCCAGAATGTAATGTTGTGCGATGGCAAGTTTAAGGGAAGATGAGAAAAGAAAACCAATTAGCAACGCCGGTTTGGTAGCGGCCCCGGTATATGACCATAGCGGTTACAAAAATGAAGTGGAGAAAGCTCCAACAGTTTAGTTTTGAAAAACCGGGAGTCATCCATCAAGCCTTCTGGGAGATAGGATGCCGTATGTGATTTTGAGGTATCTGGTTATCCTTCGGGAAGCCCTGTTCACTAAAATGCCTTCTTATCATCACGCTTCTCTCTTCCCAACACTCTGAAATGAACTGCTTAATGGCATCCCTTACCCAATTCTTTCCAACCTCTCCGATAATCGTACTAATACTCTACTAAGTGCTTTGTGTCACCCACTAAACACATGCCCTTCACTCTCCCATCATAATTCCGGTGAATCTTTTTCTGTTAGATTGCTATTTTGGACATTCTAATAGAAAGTGGTCTAGGGTATCCACTACGCCTAAGTTCTACATTTGCCAGTCCTTTTCACTGTCTTTCCTACTTTATTTTCCCAAGCTGCAGTGACCGCGACCCAAGAGTGTCCCACCAAAGATGCCGAGAAGCTACTCTTTAAAACCTGGCTGATCTTTATCACGCAAGCCACCCAAAGACCTCGCTGCTTTGCCTCCCCCTTCGCCAATTCAGGTTTTAATCCACCACGACTCTTTCTCTGACGACTTTTTACCTGGTTTCAGTGGTGTGTGCCCATTTCTGTATTCCAGATCTCCATTTAATAGTTCTCTAGGAACTCCCCCACTTAGTCTACCCAAATTTCCTGGAATAAATTTACACCATCGACTATCGCGGAGATTTAACACCTTACCCAACGCAACTGAAAAACTGATCGACGCTGTTTACAAAAAGCACCATTCAATTTTCTTTCTTTATTTTTTATTTTTGACATATAGCTTTATGACCCCTTCATTGCCGTGCGAGCTTGTTCCAATCAGAAGTCACAGGCTATGTTTTGAGACAAAAAAAATGAAAATATTATGGCATTACTCGACCTCGTCATAAAAATCAAGTGCAATTTATTGAATCAGGCATTTTGGTCTGTTGAACTTGACACTTTTGAATCGGTATATGTTTTGTCGAAATAAAATGAATTCCCCATGTTCCCCAGAAAAGGTACCTTGAAACATATGTACTCGCATTTTTAATGTTTAATCTGGCGCCTCAGAGATTCATTAATTTTGGTCACAACGCGATCTTTCCACAGATCCTGATCGCTTAACTGAGGGTTGAAATACAGCACATATCTTTCCAGGTACGTTTTCCTTGTGGGGTCTAGTTCTTTTTTACGTAAATTACCATCACCAAAATATGAATAATTTATTCGCTGGTTGTCACTTGTGAACAGTTCAGGGTACAATTTTTCAATAATTTTTTTGGCAAAGTTTCCTGGACCCGTGGAATGATTTTTCATTCGTTTTAGGTCCTCTTTGGAGATAGAAAAGCACGCTGGAATGTCATTAAAATTTGTCTCTGTACTGGGAGTGGGCAGCTGCTCTTCAGAAGATTCTATTCTCATGTCAGGAAATGGCATAGGTGATTGTCTGCCCACCGACTCAAAAATCTGACGCAACAGAATGTGTATATCATCTAATTTCTTTTCACTTTGGCGACTCTGTAATTCTTGTGCATCCAACCGTTTACTTAATGCATCCAGCTTTCGATTTACAAGATTCAACAATCTTCCGTGGCCATGATTAACACTTGCCGGACTGTTGTTCGTGTCTTCAGCAGCTCTTGGTCTTGGACTCAGTGTCGTCAAATTAGAAAGTTCATTTGATCAAGGTGAAAGGAAAACAGAAACTGGAGTGAGTGGTTCAGGTAGATTAGTCAAATTACGACTAGATGGAGTCAGAGGACAAGGAGGAATGGAGACAGGAAATGAACCTAAGGGATTAGGTACAGAGGGAGTGTGAGCAAAGTGGAAGTCTGAAGAGTTGAGTGTTGGTTCCATGAGAAGTGGAAGAAAATTGCAAGTGGCAGGTAAAGGTGAGGCAGAGAATGTAGCGACAGAATCAGTGGAAACAGCAGGTAAGTGGGTAGTAGTGGAGAAAGAAACATTAGATAAGGTTGAGACAAGACACAGGAAAGGCAGAATTAGAGCAGGAAGGTGAGTTAAAGACTGTTGAAGTGTGGTTGGAAGAGGTGGTAAGCAATGAAGAGCTAGAAACAGTGTTGAGAGAATCAGTGGAGGCAGTGGATGAAGCAAAGGAAGGCAGAGGTTTAGTGGTGTCGAATGACACTGAAGAAAAAGGGACAGAAGAGGAAGCCTGAATAGAAGAACATGAGGCATTAAGGAGTGAAGAGGCAGACACAACTGATAGAGAAACAGTAGAGGTAGATGAGACAAAGGAAGGCAAGGGGAAAGTGGTGTTGATAGACACAGAAGAAGACAGCGAGGCAGGAAAGTTAGACTGAGCAAGAGAACAGGCGACAGGGGGACTTTGAAGTAAGCACCGAAGAGACAGACACAACTGAGAGAGAGGTAGATGAGTCAAAGAAAGGCAAAGAAAACAGTGGTGTTGATAGGCACTGAGGAAGAAGCAGAGGCAACAGAGTGAGTAACAGTGCATCCAGCAGATAAGTTAGAAGAGTCATCATTCGTCGTGTCCGACATGTCAAAGTTAACAATATCTCCGCCAATTAATTTTATCACCCTTGCAGCAGGTTTTCCACTTTTCAGCTGAAAGAGAAAAGAATCATAAATTTAGTAAGTAAATAAAACACATTCTAATTATTATTCAGCTGCAAGTGATCTGTTTATTTTATTACTAACTGGGCGTAATTTAGTGTGAGTGATTTATTACTTTCTATGGAGGGATGGTCATTGGTTTGAATAATTCCAGCATATAAGTATGGCTATATGATGTGTTAATCACTAAAAATCACAATGCCACCATCAGTACTATCACATGAAGAAAAATTAGAGGCAATAGAAAAATATAAAAATGGCTGGAAACCAATAGCCATCCACCGAGAACTTCATTCCCAGAATAGGAATGTTTCGCTGCACGTTATCACATATCTTGTAGATCAGTATAG
Source organism: Pictodentalium vernedei (assembly GCA_031216915.1). NCBI lineage: Eukaryota > Metazoa > Mollusca > Scaphopoda > Dentaliida > Dentaliidae > Pictodentalium > Pictodentalium vernedei. The sequence continues at coordinate 247,662,319 of CM062289.1, forward strand.
AAAGGGGTTATTTTCAGATGTGACACGAGTCGAGAAAAAGAGAACTGTTTTCGAAAACGTTGATGCAATACATATTGACTACATAAATTCCCTACTCACCAAAAATCCTGCTCGATCAGCGACGGATATTATGAAAAAATTGCAAGATAGGCATGTGGCACCCACCACCAATAGTGTTATTTTCTGTATCTCACCACTAATCGTGTACATGTACAATCTTACAGCCAGTAGCTTAACAGTAAAATTGGGGGCCCCTTGGGTAATATTTCCGTGGGCGCAATAATATCACATTCCAAACACTAATTATAGGAGTTGAAATCAAAGTTTAATTAATGAAGCACCGGGTACAAAGAGGGCCGGGTCCTATTAAATACCGAAGGCCACCGATAGCCACCCAATATTACTAAAAGCGTTGCATTTAAAAGCATTTTTGAAATCAAACAATCTTTATTAATCGTAGAGCGAACGTTTGTAACATTCGTTCTTCAAATTAGCATTTATCAAAACAAATTTTCCTAAAATCCCCACCGACAAATATTCCATGTACATTGCCAAGGCATACTTTCGAAGGCGGAATGTCTAGATGATGAGGTTGGAATATTATTACTTCACTCCATTCATAACAAACTGGCTCTCCATCGGAGACCCCCCTCCCCCCCCCCCCCCCCCCTGCCATCTTTTGGCCATATTCGTAACGCCCTTGTGTAGGGTAACAGAGAATACTGAACAAATGAGTGAGATATGGTATATTGTTTTTCAGAAAGCCCAGATCTAAATCCCATTGAAATGGTGTGGTATGCTTTGAAGCTGTTTGTTGCCAAAAAAGGACCCCAGGACAAGGACGGATTAGTGAATGACATTAATGAATTCTGGGAGGAAAATTTGACGACAGACATGTGCAACCAGTACATTGATCATATATACAGAGTGGCGCCAGTTGTTAAAGAAATAGGTGGAAAAGCCAATGGCGATATTCCAAACAGGATTTTTCGTGAACCATCAAAAGACAAAAACTTTGCGTATTTTAACATGAAGTTACAGGCATTCGAAATGCGAACATTTTTGAAAGACTAAGTCTGCAGATCAGTAAACATTTGAATTGATTCTTTCCGAATAAATGAGAAAAACATATCAGATTAAAATATTCACCTTTTTAGTTGGAGGCTTCTTGGTTTTTGTTTGTTTCTTTTTAACAACTTTGCGACGTTTCGGTGGAACTGATATTTCCGATTCTGATGTTGATTGACTACTTTCATGTTTATCATCAAAAGTGCTCATTGTTTTCTTTCTCTGTTTTGCCTCAGTGGGAACCGAGTTGGTCATTGAGGCCGACTGTCTTTTGTACTTTTCCAAAGCATTGCTCATTTCTGCTGTATACCCGGATTCTAAATTTAAGAAAGTTTTCCTGAATAAATTCAATATCACACGTGAGAGTTTAATTTGGGGGCGGAGGGCAGATATTTTTTACCAAACTCGTATACCGTCGTATTGGTAAAAATCTAGTACAGTGAACACAAAAGACATTACATATTTTGTGGGAAGTACATTATTGAATTTTGCTAAAATGACGAGTACTTGTGCTAATAATGGGGTATTGTTTGTTTCATCGTTCAAAGCAAGAACCGTGGTATTAATCTCTGGGAAGGGTACATGTTTGATCCAGGATTTGGGAGTTAGCCCTCCCCCCCCCCCCCCCCTCCCCAATTTTAGTTTTTTGGTTTGGTATCTCCTATTAAAGAACGTTCCAAACCAAAAAATACAATACAGGCTTTTAGGCCATGTATGGTCTAGTTCCCCCCCGATCCCCCCCCGCCCCCCCCCCACCCCCTGTTCGAGTGCATAATTATGTGTAAGTAACAATAAATTAAAAATAAAAATTAACAATAAGTCCCGACAGAAATCTCGTAGTACTACCACAAGTTAGTTTGATGTTACATGGATGTGTTAATTGTATTCACTGAAAGTTATGTACAAAACATTCAATCCGTTAACACTTGTTCGCTTGTATACAGTTAACTTGTCTTTTTCAATCAATAAATCTCGTAGTACCCAATGCTCAATATAAAATGTTACTGCTATTTGAGGTCACGTAATGGCTGGTAATTCCTTCATATCCTTAATTCATTCTTGTTGCAATGGTGTCACCCCATTGTGCCTACATTATTAAAACAACATTTTCCATTCAGCTACTTTATTTACTGGAGGCAAATTGGCACCTGAGAGGTGCGAAAAAATAACTTGTCTCACCAATATTGTAAAGGACAATTAACTGACCACTGATTGACTATGTATACAATGTTTTGTATAGTTTGGGAAAGATAATACTTAATGAAATCATGAAGCGAGTAACTGTTAGGTAATTTTCAAGTTGCATATTTTAGCACAGGCTATTGGGATTAAAGACGGAAGAATTCGACGCACTGAAACATTCATTCATTCATTCATTCTAGATATTTATAAAATATTTTAAGATTGGGAAGGGGAGAGGCAGTCAGGTTCCCGAGAGAAACAAATTCATTCCAATCAAATATTTGAAGTGAAAACCTGCAATGTCTGGGCCAAAATGAATAGGGACGAATTGTATTCAATCCCCCCAAAGCACGCGATGAACAGCGCAATCTCTCGACGTACTATCAACGTCGCCAGACATTGATATTGTGGATTGTCAGTTGTGTTTCTAGTGAATTATTGGCATCATGTCTTCCAATATAGCGAATAAAGAGCTAAAACTCATTCTATTGTGTTTTTTGTCTCTTGAAAATGTTGTAATACGCTCATTAATATCCTGTGAACGAAAGTTAACAAGATATCAATTTACCCCAACTGACACCCACACAACAAGGGAGTTGAAAAAAGGCATTAGTCCTAAGAATTAAACGTTTAGTATTCGTTGGCAATCCATTGTGGGCGGAGGGGGATAGTTGAGATGACACAAATCTTTATTCAATAGTAAAATTGCAGTCAATATAATCAAGTGCGTACAGCAAGGTGACACAGGACGAACATTAAGGGGCGATTAAAATGCAGGCCTGATTTACCGAATTGACAACTTCCCATCAACATTTACGGAGGTCTGAATTTCAGTGAGTGATATATCGATTTGTGGTTATCCGGCCGTAGGACGGAGTGAGCCTTTTGGGGCCCGGGAGGCTCGGACCTAATGGAGGTCCCTTCATCCCACCTTGTGAGTTTTGATCTTCCGCTTGAGTCGAGTTTTTTGTTACTTCAATCTTCTCCTAGTTGTCTGATGTCTCGGTTGGCAGGAGTGCAGTCTTTGGTTCATATTTTTATTTTGACGAGCTGAATCTCAAAGGACGTGGACCAATGTGGGAGGAGCAAGTCCTCCCTGAGAGGTACTACCACTGTCTTTTTGAAATCCAGCTATGTCTGGTTTACTGGTTTTGCATCATGTGTTGATCCTTTGTAATTTTGTGGGCCTTATTCCGATGTTGTAGTTGGTGGTTGGATCTTCCGATTTTTTGATAATGTTTTGGTCTGCTGGTGTATTTCCATTGTCGTTCTTTTGATTCGCTGCTGTTGGTGCTATTCTAGGTTGTTGGTTTTGAGGGCATGTCTGCGAATCCTGGTGTTTATTGGCATTTGTCTGGGACTGTGTTGTTGATCTTCTGATTTGCTCTTATTGTTGTTGTTCTCGTTTATTGGCTTGGAGGCATCTCAGGGTGAACCCTCCTACTGACGTGGACCAATGTCAGAAGCTTGCTTCCCTGAGAGGTGCTACCACTGCCGAGTAGTTGAGTTCATTCTGAGATGGGTTTTTCTTTTTATAGGAATGTCTTATTAGTCTGATGAAAAATGGAACAGTATTCATTTTAATCGTACAGATTTACCTTTACATTCTCCAAAGATGAGAAATTTTAACTGTTATAGCTTCTTCATTTTACCTAGGTCATTTTCTCTCAGTTTGAACCTGAAATTGTAACGGGGCTTTTTCATGGAGAAATTTCTCCCTCACATTGTTATGGAGAAATTTAGTGGGTATCACTTGTCATCGCAATCCTTTGTACACCAGATACAGCTAACCCTTTCATTCAAAGGTAGCAAGACAAGTCAAAAGACTGTAGACATATTTTATTAACTTGATATTGTATACCAGTATTCTATCAATACAGGAGAAATCCTCTTCGGTCGGCTGGAGAATATTTCTCTCATTTTGGTGGACATCATCCAATGTAATAGTGCTTTGGAGAAGAGTTGTCCCCTGTTAGCTGTATTCACTCTTATGTAAATTTGGTCATTTTTATTATATTCAAGTGAGTCCTCCCCATATCTTTCAGTTGAAGACTCACCTTCACACAGTACTGGTAGTGGTAGAGTGTTTCCCCCATATGGGAGATATTCAAGTCTGAGGGTGGAATTTCGCCCATATTGGTGATTTATCCCATCAATCGGAGAAGACTCCTAGCATCTCAAACAATTGCATAGAACCTCGCTTATAAATCTTATCATACCCCGTAGTCGGACAAGCCCTTGGTAGAGGAAAATTTATCCACACAACCCTTCACCCATATGGGAGAAACATAACCCTACTGGGGTTTTGTTGCTCCTTTATTGGTGAAGATTTGTATTGCTCCAGCCTATAGTTTGTACCAGTCCCATAACATTCCATCATTCGTTTGTAACACGATATTATTTATCAACTGTGTTCAAGATAAACAGAATGGCATAAAGTAATTTATCATTAATAAAAATAAGTTAATGGTTTTCCAGTTTCTTTATTAAAAAACATGCTTTATTGGCTATTGTCACCTTGGTGATAGCTCTTGCTTCATCCATCCACTTTCATTGTCCAGCATTAACCCCTCATTCTCCATCAAAGAGTGAAATGTAACCATACTCCTATAGATTTTGCCATATATACACTTGTTCATTGCTTTCTGCCTTCCTACTACTCCTCAGGCCTTACACTGCCTACCTTAGGGCATGTGATCTCAGTTACTATGGGGTAAAACCATATTGGTACTTTTGAGGTTGGCCATTATTAATTGAGAAAACCACTCATTGTTGCTCTAGTGACTACACTAGACTACGCCTTCCCATAAGAGTTTAGAAGATATCACAGGGCCTTAAATAAACACTATAAATATTTATTTTGAAATTTTACTCTTATGGCACAGCTTGACTTACTCGGATGCACAAATAGCATAACACAGCATGCTTAACATGCACTCCACCCATTGTATGAGAAACTGTTTCCTTTTACCAGGACTGCTGAAAACACAATCTACGAAGTCGTCATCTATTTTCTAGCATAGTTGCCACAGAAACTTTATTATTCATACATCTCTGCATTGAGGACAATTTTTTTTATTGGGGGGGGGGGGGGGGGGGGTGGAGGTGGGAAGTAGCATGAACCAACTAAATGGAGAACAATTGTCTTGAATAGAGGGGATTTGAATTTATCAAATTTGTGGATGTATTTTTAGCTCACCTGACTGCAAGTCAGTGGGAACTATTGCCATCACTTGGCATCTGGCATCCGTTAACTTTTGCAAAATTGACTTCTACTTCATAACCACTAGGCCAAATTCAAACATATATTGCACAGACCATCTATAGAGTATGCCCATTCTATTTTGTTCAAATAAAGCAGATGCTATCTTCGGGCTCTGGTTAATGCCCCAAAAGCTAAAAATCTTCTCATGAACCACCAGAGGGAAAGCCTTGATATTTGGTATGGAACATCCTTTGGTGTTGAAGATTAAAGTTTGTTCAAGGGAAGTTGGTAGGTCAATATTTGGGGGCTCTATGGGGACTGTTATTTGATGTGAAGCATCCTTAGGACCAGTAGAATGGAATGGTTAAAAACATTGCCATTGGTTATGTTAGGGTGTGTGGTAAGAGGCAAAAAAAAAATGCAGACCTTCATTTTAAAAAAATCCAGGCAATATACATCGCATGGCCAAGATGACCCCAAGGCATGCAGTTCCCTTGGTGGTACGCTGATTTGGAAAATGGCCCTAAGTGCATAAAAACAGAAAAAGGAGACGCAATTGCGACTTATTGTCAATTATGAAATAATAATATAAAGCACTGGAATAAAGTGCAAATCGATTTAATGATACAAGCACAATAATTTCTTACTACTAAATTTCTAACTTTTAAGCATAATATTCAGTGGAATATTTAGTGAGGTATGGTAAAATCAGTTCAAAATCCTGATAACACAAGTGAAAATCAAAGCTCCATCTGGATTCTGAAGTTTTCATTGGGGTCTTTTTGGGGATCTAGAAACTGTCGCTTGACGAAAATTGCCAGGAATATAGCACACGTTGTTTATTCAAGCCAATTGGATCTTCTAAAAACTAGGATTTACCGTGAATTCCTCATTGACGTAATCAACTTTGTTTTATGTGATGCTAACGCTTGAAAGTATGGAAGTTTATTCAGTACTAATTTAGTGTCAATAAATTCCAGTTTGATTTATTGAATTTAAAAAAATAAATGGCAACAATTAACATGGATTATCAACAATTTGTTTGCAATAGCTTGTTCCAGAGCAGAGTTTAGGTATGACAACGTCCATTTCATGAGATAATATGCGAGGGTAAAGTAAAAATTACTGCCTATTTTCGTGATATAAACAATGAATACGAAGAAACGAGGTACCGAGAAACGTTACATGCCCCTTGCAGACCTATATTATCATTCGGTGGCATGATGTGTACGGCTAAAAAACATAGTAGACTTCGAAAAATAATAGTAACTGCTTTTAGTTTTCCACGCGCACGATTGATCGTTCACCGCAAATTGTAATTGCGCGAGCGATGATGCATGAGAGTGATCGCACACCATTAAAACGAAGGTCTGAAAATGCTGAGTAATATTTTTCCCCCCAAAAATTATTAAGAGTTCTTCGGACTGTTTACTATTATCATCACATATGTCAACAAGAGACAGGAGAGACTCCTGTCACCTGTCAAACACACATGTTCTCTATATTATTTTAACTCAATGGAATGAAATTTCTGTTCAATGCTTAAATAAGTGGCAGAGGAAAAATTTATCTGAATACCTTTTATTTAACCCTCTCATGACTTTAGTATGTTTTCCAAAGATTTTATTTCATATTGAACTTTTTCAATGCTGTGCACATGTTTTTTTCTGCTTTCTTGGAAACATTTATCTGATTCCTATATGATATCTTTAATTTAACCCTCTCAAGACTTCAATGTGGGTTCCAAAGATTTTATTTCATGTAATACTGTTAATGAAAACCCTTTTTCTGATTTCTTAAAAAATATTTTACCCCTCAAAATAAGCCTCCATAAATTCTCTTTCTGTTTTGTTTATTTTTGATGCTTTAACATTTTCGCACAGACTTTAATTTACTGGTGGCAGTAAAATTCTGTTTCTCTAGTTTGAAATTTTTCTTATTCTTTAAAACCACTGGGCCAAATTCATTCATTTATGACACCGACCATCTTTGGAGTAAACCTTTTCCTCTTTGTTAAAATGAAGCTGCTGCCATCTTCAGGCTGGTGGAATTTACTCTTCTGACCCCCCAGCCCTTTCCCCCCCCCACCCCCACCAAGCCCCACCACCACCCCCCGAAAATTACGATATCCCTTGGTGTGAGGTTAATGCTCCTTAAGCCTAAAAGGTTTTCAAAAGCCTTGTTTTATAAGCCACTTCCAATAATGCTTAGATTTTTTGTTTGGAACATACTTTAGTGATGCAGATTAACTTTTTTTTTTAAAGAAACTCAGTAAGACAAAATTTGGACACCCAAATGTGGGCTACACTCAAAATTTCTATTTTCAGATCCAATGGGCAGATGTGAACCAAATTTGTCACATAGTATATAACTGGGTCAAAAGTATTTCACTTATGTCAGATTTTTATTTTTGAGGGGGGGGGGGGGGGAGAAGGGGGTAGTTGGGGTAGAGAGAACCACAGTAGTTAAAAACAAAACAAAATTTCGTTTTGTTGTTTTTTAGCTCACCTGACTTGCCCTGTGTGAAGGTGGTGTTTGAGCCTCTTTCTCCTAAACCACTGGCCACATTTTAATTAAATTTCATGTAAATAGTGGTTATGTAGGGGCATTTTGATTTTTATCAAAATTACGTTTCGGCTCATATTGAGCAGAGGTGTGGGGAAAAAATGGCCAAATTTTTTGAAAATTTTCTTCTAATGAACTACCAGTAGCAGAGACTTGATATGTAGTATACATAGTCCTTTTGAGGTTTAGAATCAAGTTTGCTCAAGAGAAGTTTGTCGGGCATTATTTGCCTGCCTTCGTTATGGGAGGGGCAAAAATTTTGGCCACGCCTAAAATTTCTATTTTCAGAACCATGAGGTCGATTTGAACCAAATTTGATATGAGATGATAATGGATCATAAGTAGTTGATTGATGCAAAAAAAAAATTTTCTCATTGCCCCGTGGGAACCTTGGGAGCTGAAAATAGGAAAAACCTTAAAACTGCCATATCTCCAAAACTACATGGCACAGAGAATTCTTATTTTGTATAAAGCTTACTTTTATCCAGTAGAATAGAATGGTTAAAAAAAATCCCTAACGGTTTGATCACAAGGTACTTTTTTCAGGACTTTGAAAAAGTGCTGAGTCAGCACTTTTTAACACTAGGCAATGAGAAAAGATTAAAAAATCTTCTTCTCCAGATCCGGCAGGCAGAATCTTTTGATATTTGGTATGCAACATTGTAGGGTGGATCTGATTCAAGTTTATTCAAATCGGCCCCCTGGGTTCATATTTGGGCTCAATATAGGAGGCCAATTTCGAACTTAGTGCATTTCAGGCAAATTTCTTAAAAAATCTTCTTCTCCAGATCCAGCAGGCAGAATCTTTTGATATTCGGTATGCAACATTGTGGGGTGGATCTGATTCAAGTTTGTTCAAATCAGCTCCCTAGATTCATATTTGGGCTCACTATAGAAGCTCGAATTCGAACTTTGTGCATTTCAGGCAAATTTCTTTAAAAATCTTCTTCTCCAGATCCAGCAGGCAGAATCTTTTGATATTTGGTATGCAACATTGTGGGGTGGATCTGATTCAAGTTTGTTCAAATCAGCTCCCTAGATTCATATTTGGGCTCACTATAGAAGCTCGAATTCGAACTTAGTGCATTTCAGGCAAATTTCTTTAAAAATCTTCTTCTCCAGATCCAGCAGGCAGAATCTTTTGATATTTGGTGTGCAACATTGTGGGGTGGATCTGATTCAACTTTGTTTAAATCTGCCCCCTGGATTCATATTTGGGCTCACTATAGAAGCTCAAATTCGAACTTAGTGCATTTCAGGCAAATTTCTTAAAAAATCTTCTTCTCCAGATCCAGCAGGCAGAATCTTTTGATATTTGGTATGCAACATTGTGGGGTGGATCTGATTCAAGTTTGTTCAGATCGGCCTCCTTGGATTCATATTTGGGCTCACTATAGAAGCCCGAATTCGAACTTAGTGCATTTCAGGCAAATTTCTTAAAAAATCTTCTTCTCAAGATCCAGCAGGCACAATCTTTTGATGTTGGATATGCACCATGCTTAGGAGGGTGAGATTCAAGTTTGTTCAAGCCAAGTCCCTGGGTTCATATTTGGGCTCACTGTGGTAGCCCGAATTATAACTTAGTTCAAATGAGGAATTTTCTTTAAAAATCTTCTTCAGATCCAGCAGTCGGAATGTTTTGATATTTGTTATGCAGCATCGTTAGGGGGGTGAGATTCAAGTTTGTTCAAGCCATGTCCCTAGGTCCATATTTGGACTCACTGTGGGAGCCCGAATGATAACTTAGTTCAAAATGAGGAATTTTCTTTAAAAATCTTCTTCAGATCCAGCAGTCAGAATGTTTTGATATTTGGTATGCAGCATCCTTAGGGGGTGAGATTCAAGTTTCTTCAAGCCATGACCCTAGGTCCATATTTGGACTCACTGTGGGAGCTCGAATTGTAACTTAGTTCAAAATGAGAAATTTTCTTTAAAAATCTTCTTTTTCAGATCCAGCAGTCAGAATGTCTTGATATTTGGTGTGCAGCATCCTTAGGGGGGTGAGATTCAAGTTTGTTAAAGCCAAGTCCCTGGGTTCATATATGAGCTCCCTGTGGGAGCCCTAATTATAACTTAGTTCAATATGAGGAATATTCTTTAAAAATCTTTTATTTTTTTAGATCCACGGGTCAGAATCTTTGGATATTTGATATAAGCTTTTCTTAGGAGGAGCAGATGCAACTTGTTGAAATCAATTCTCTGGGTTGATATTTAGGCTACCATGTCAGGTGAGTGCCTTCAGGCCCACTGGGGCCTCTTGTTTTAATACTTCCAAAACAGAGGAAGCTTTCCTAGGACCAGCAGAAATCAATGGCCAAAAAAGTTGCCTTTGGTTGTGTTAGTGCAAATCAAAAATTGCTCTTGATGCTGATCACTTACTGATACACATCTCTTTTGACAACTTGAGCCAGGTGAGGGTTTTAGGCTCACTTGAGCCTCTGGTTTAGTCAACCAATTTTGTTTGAGAAAAAATTGATGACAGTTTTTAAAGCACCGGAAAGCAGGGAAATATTCATTCCTCAGAAAGTATCACAAACAATTCCAAACGTCATTAGTTGAAGTTGTTAAATTACTGAAATTACTCTTGAGGGCAGATGTTGTCATCACATGTGGAACACACCCCAATTGCACATGGTGTAAATCAACTGTCCCTTGTTGACCGATTCAAATAAAATTTGGTATGTAGGTGTATCAACAAAAAATACAGGTCAAGTTCAAATCAGGATTTGGTTCAACATTTTTTGCCAGTGTTATGTCCCGTTTTTGGCTTTGAAAAATTCATTTTTTTTCAAATACCTCCGATTGCACATTTCTTCAGGGGACGTGTGGCTGGGCAGCCTTTTATGTTTACAACTTTATGTAGTGGTAATATACTGGCAAAATATGACTTCAGAGGAAACTCTGAATTATGCCGAACTTTGATAAGGAAATGGACTATTGTGTGATCATTGTCACATTGATATTTTGTGCATTGGGTAAAGGGTTGAAGGCCACCATGGACTGGTCACTTTCCATGGGTGGACAATATTTCCAGTGACCTAATAATAGATTCCAAACACTAATTATAAGAATAATCATCAAAAATTTAATTAATCGGGTACAACTTGATACTTCACTAATTAAAATGTTGCTGATGATGATTTTTAGCTTAATCTGACAAAGCCAAGATAAGCTATTGCCATCACGAGTGCAGAAGTCTGTGAGTCTGTTCACAATTTTTTAGCACAGGCTACACCCCGTAGTTCTTTTCCGATCATCACTAACTTTCATGTGCAGGTTCGAGCTTATGTCTAGATGTGAACGTCCTATTTTGGTTGCAATCGGTCAACCGCAATGGCTGCACAGGTCTGAAAACCGAAAACCTTTAGCACAGTCTACAGGTCGTATTTATGATGGGATTTCATTGTAACCTGGTAGGATGACTTTGTATAATGTTGAGACGAAAACGTCCTATTTTGGTTGGGTTCAGTAAACCGTGATGGCCACAGGGGCACATTACCTAGATTCCTTTAGCACAGTCTGCAGTTTGCATTCATGAAGGGATTTCTTTGCAATTTGGTAGGATAACTCGGTATAATGTCTAGATGAGAACATCCTATTTTGGTCATGATCGGTCAACCTTGATGGCGGCACAGGCTCGTGACCTAGATTTATTTAGCATAGTCTGCAGTTCATATTTATGAAGTGATTTCATTGTAACTTGGTAGGATAACTCGGTATGATGTATAGGTGAGACTTTCCTATTTTGATTGGTCAGCCATTACAAACGCTTTATTACGTGATCTAGATTCTTTTAGCCCTGTCTACAGGTCGTTTATATGAAGGGATTTCATTGGAACATGGTAGGATGACTTTGTATGATATCTTGATGAGACTGTCCTATTTTCGTCACGATACGTCAACCGTGACCGCTGGATAGGCACATGACCTAAATTTACCACAAAAATCTTAAATGCCCCAATGAACTAAATACCATATATTATAAAAAATATTGTAGAATATTTAACAAGATTAAGAAACAAAGCAAGTCTATGTGTTACAAACACATACTAAATGAAAATAGAAATAATCTACGAAAAATATGGCATATCCTAAATGAGACAATAAACAGGACGAAAAAGGTATCCACCTTGCCGTCGTTCTTCACCCTGGACAATAATCAAGAAATAAATGATACGATTATAATTTCAAATGAGTTCAATAATTTTTTTGTTAACATAGGAAAGTGTACAAGTGAAAAATATGGAAAACCCTGTAAACACTTTTCAGAACTCATGAATATAAATGTTCCAAATAACTTTTTCATAACCCCAACTTCTCCCAATGAAGTAATGGAAGTGACTAAATCAATGAAATCCAAGAAGTGTGAAGATTGTGATGGACTAACAATGAGGATTGTGAAACAATCTATAAGAATTCTGGCCCAATCCTTATCCCATGTAATAAATAACTCATTTATTAGCGAGATAGTCCCTAACAAGATGAAGGTTGCAAAAGTAATCCCTGTCTTCAAGAGCAGTGATGAGCCCAAACTGAACAACTATAGACCCATCAGTATTTTGCCTACCTTCTCCAAAATTTTAGAAAAATTCATGGCAAAAAAGAATGATCAGTTGCATGACAGCATTCGAAATCCTATACGAACATCAGTACGGATTTAGATCTAAGCATTCTATTATTCACCCTATATTGCAACTACTTAAAAGTATAGGACAAGAAAACAACAAGCAAAGTAAAGATATTACTCTTGCAACATTTATTGATCCCTCTAAAGCATTTGACACCATAAACCACAGCATTCTTCTGACAAAATTGGTTCCGGGGCATCAGCAATAACTGGTTTAGAAGCTAACAGATTACATTTCGTGAAATACGGTGATAAAATTTGAGACTTAGCCCATATCACATGTGGTGTACCCCAAGGCTCTATATTAGGACCAATTCTCTTCCTATTGTACATAAACGATATATCTTCGTCTACGTCACTACATGTCTTGTCGTCTGCTGATGATACTGCTACATATGCAACAGCCTCAAAGGCAAACATGTCAATCCCTTACTTTAAAGATGAATTAGATTTATTATTTGAATGGTTCTCCGCTAACCATTTAGCCCTCAACGCGAAAAAGTCTAAATTTATGATCTTAAGTCCTTCATCTCGCACAAGAATCCAGACAAACCTAGACATTTATATAAATAATGTAAAAATCAAAAGAGTAGGAACTAACGAAGGTGAAAATTCCCTACAATTTCTGGGCATTGGTTTCAACGATAATCTAGCTTATTGCAGTCACATTTTGCGGATTAGCGCTAAAATAGGAAGAGCAAATTACACTCTGAATAAAGTAAAAAAAAATATTACCACACAACACAATGAAGGCGCTCTACTATTCCCTTGTGCATTGCCACTTGGTATATGGCATTCAGATATGGGGAAATTCAAAAGCTGCTAGCAAGCTCTTGACAGAAACGATCACTCTGAATTATTAATAATAAAAGGTATAATGCCCACACAGACCCATTATTTGCAAGAGATAAAATTCTTAAGACAACTGACTTATTCAAACTTCAGGCCTGTCTCCTTTAACTCCTTTAACGATTATTCCCAGTTCACATTCAATTCTTCCAATTTAAATACTAGGCTATCTCAACTGCATCACATCAGTAGAACTCGGACAGAAGCTTTAGACAGATTGTCAATATATGCCTTCCCAAGACTTTGGAACAACTTAAACCAAAATATACGAAATATCACAGGTAGAGCAGAGTTCAAGAAAAAACTCACATCACAATTTCTATCTTTATATTATGCTGAAGTCCAATGTGATAATCGCTATTATCCTTACTGTCATCCTAGTATTCATCAATCGACATGACTAACTGCAGTCTCATCGCAGGTCTGTGCAATTGAACTGATCCATAATATAATGCAATGTATGAAATATCAACCCAAGATACCCACAAGATACGACTGGTCATCTCGTCCATGGTTGTTCCCTTCCATCTATATGCCACCGGCTCTTTTCAGTTCCATTTAATTCCAGGCAACCAATACAAAATGTTATTTATGGTCTGTAAAAAATTTTACCTACTCACTTTATTGGGAGATGCCAGGTAGACAGCCAATCTGACTATGACATCTCCAATGGAAAAGTATGTTATGATTAATCATTATGTCGCAATGTATTTATTGTTTACACTTTTACCATTGAATAAATTATCTATCTATCCTTTGCCAAAGTCTACAAGTCATATTTTGAAGGGATTTTATTGTAACTCGGTAGGATTTTACTGTGACTTGGTACCTTGGGTTGACATTTGTTAAGTGTGAGGGCCATATCAACACAGGCCTCAATTCTTAAGGACAGTCAACATCTCAAATTATTCTTGTTGAAAACATAGCATGTAGAGTACAGAACATAACGTATTCTCAATTATCACAATTCTTGTCTCTGTGCAGAATCCTTTCATAAACATTGAATATTATCCATTTCATTAAACACTACACACAGTCAAGTTAAGCTGCAGTGTCATTGACAGTTTCAATATTACCTGGTAAACGCATGCCTGGACATCATTGCACATGCGTAGATTATGACCAGTCCACGATGACTGTACTGTATTTGTGCATCATGTGGGATGAAAATGTGCCATTTACTAAAAAATCTGATTAGGTGTGACTTTCCCTCTGTAAAATAGATAGAAACTTGAAACACTTGACATGATGTTTGTTCAGTTTGATTCGATCACATGTCCCCAATTAGGTAATCAATTGAAATGAATTACCAGTTCAGTTTGAAAAACAACTTGACATTTGAATAATCAAAAGTGGGCTACACATGATAGAACACTAGTCAAAGTTATTCAGAACAGAATGTATTTAATCACAGATAATGAAAGTTTTTTTTCAGGTGGAAATCCACCCACATGTGTTTTGATTGGGTCCACTTTATACTGTTTAAGAACAAATAATTGTTGTCTTTAAAGCATGCTCTGACATGACTGATACATAGATAGTTTTTCCACTGTGGCCTGAGTTTCTTCGTTCCAATCTGCCGAACATATCTTAGCTATTAATGGTTGTATATTTGTGGCAACTGGAGTCGCTTCTCTGCAGCGCTTTTTCATGCTGGACCTAATCTTTTTAACACTCAATTATGAAGGTTTCGGTTCATGATTGTGTATGTGGTTGAACCTGACTGGAATGCTATCATGCATTCAAATGGTTGCAGGACAGCTTTTAATGGCACACCTCCAATAAACTTGCTACAATTGTTAGCTCACCTGACTTTCAGTCAGGAGAGCTATAGTGATCACTCACCATACGTCGTCCGTGAACATGGTGTTTGCGTCTTCTCCTCCCAAACCGCGGAACCAATTTAATTGATATTTGAGATAATAGTTTGTTATGACATCGCAATTTGATTTTGTTCAAATCAAGTTGCCTCGCCCTTCAGTAGGGCCACGTCCAAAAAGTGTCCTTAAATCTTAAAAAGTCTTCTCATTACCCAGCAGCAGCAGAGACTTGATATTTGGTGTGCAGCTTCCTTTTGAGGTGTAGACTCAGATTTGCTCAAGAAAAGTTCAAGGAGCTATATTTGCCTTCGTTATGGGAGGGGCAAGAATTTTCGCCCCGCCCAAATTTCTATTTTCCAAACCGAGAGGCAGATTGGGATGGGAACCGCAGGAGTTAAAAATAGAAAAAAATTATAACGCCCATATCTCCAAAACTACATGGCACTGAGAATTCTTATTTGGTGTGAAGCTTCCTTTGGACCAACAGAATGGAATGGTAAAAAAAAATTGCTATCGGTTTTATCATGGTGTACTTATTTGGGACTTTTAAAAAAGTGCTGAGTCAGCATTTTTTAACACTGTGGGTAATGGGAAAAACATTTAACACTACTTTTCTCCCAAACCACTGCTCCAAAAGCTTTCAAATTTGACATATAACATATTTGGAGGATTGTTTCACATGTTTATTGAAATCAAATCCCTGTGTCCATATTTGGGCTCTATATGGGAGCCCAAATGTTTAAATTAGTGCAGTATGAGGAATATTCTTTAAAAATCTTCTTCAGATCTACCAATCAGAATCTTTTGATATTTGGTATGCAGCATTCTTAGAGGGGTAATAATAATAACACTTTGGCCGGCTGCTGATTTGTCGTGGTTCTCGTATGAGAAGGCCTTGGTTACCCCTGTTCTACCAACTGCCTGGGTGAAATTCAAGTTTGTTCAAGCCAAGTCCATGAGTTCATATTTGGGCTCACTGTTGGAGCCGGAATTATAACTTAGTTCAAAATGAGGAATTTTCTTTAAAAATCTTCTTCAGATCCAGCATTCGGAATGTTTTGATATTTGGTATGCTGCATCCTTAGGGGGGTGAGATTCAAGTTTGTTCAAGCCATGTCCCTAGGTTTATATTTGAGCTCACTGTGGGAGCTTGGATTGTAACTTAGTTCAGAATGAAGAATTTTCTTTAAAAATCTTCTTCAGATCCAGCATTCGGAATGTTTTGATATCTGGTATGCAGCATCCCACTGGAGGTGCGATTCAAGTTTGTTCAAGCCAAGTCCCTGGGTTCATATCTAGGCTCCCTGTGGGAGCCCGAATTATTACTTAGTTCAATATGAGGAATATTCTTTAAAAATCTTCTTCTTTTTTTTTAGATCTACTGGTCAGAATCTTTGGATATTTGGTATAAGCTTTTGTTAGGAGGGGCAGATGCAACTTGTTGAAACCAATTCCCTGGGTTGATATTTAGTCTACCATGTCTTGTTTTTTAATGCAGGAATTTATGATTTGGGGAACAGGCTCATTTACCAGCTTCTGGAAGGGACCATTTGGAAGTCCTATCTACTTAGTGAATGTTTTATTAAAGAAATTGTTCTCTCTGTATTGTACAGTACGGTTATGTTAATTTCCAAATATATTTTCAGACTGGCATGACCCCATTAATGCATGCCTGCTTTCGTGGAAGGAAGGATATGTGTGAAGTATTACTAAATCATGGAGCTGATGTGAATTCAAACTACCATGAAAACAGCTATTCAGCTTTGATGTTTGCAGCATTATCTGGTAAGTTTCTTGAAATTGTGTATCATCTGACTTTTAACCCTTTACCCAATGCAGACGATTTCCAAATTTATTATTTTAAATATCATTTTTAAAATTTAAAAAAAAAATTTCAACAAAACCATATCATGTGACCCCTCTTTGGAACGAGCTTGACGAGCTCATTCCAAAGAGGGGTCACATGATATGGTTTTGTTGAAATTTTTCAAAAAGTAATGTTTTTTCAGCTGCTGAATTTGCATATTATGTGGGCGGATGTGGGCAATGCACTCAGATGTGAACAATACACCATGAATTATGCCCGGAACTCGACAATAGCGCACTTCACTTCAAATACTAGCGAGCAGTATACATCACGCCACCCATTTTCAAAATTTTTATACTGCAGTGGTTGGGGGTGAATGTTTGCAGCAGTTTGTCACATGGATATAAACGATTGGCTCAAACTGTCTTATTACTTATGTGGTGGTCATGATATATCCATACAGTACTGTGGTGTCAAAAGTGGACAGAGTTGAACCAGATCAAACAAGTAGAATCTTACATGTCAAAAAATGATTGTTGGAAGAATTTAAAGAGACCTGTATGTGCCTACCTCTGTGTCTGCGCCTTTGCAAAATGACATCTGAATTCCTTTTGTCATAATTAGGCTTTTCCCTCTGGAAAAGACTATTGTTTTTCTACGGATTATTATTTTTTTTTTTTTTTTTTTTCCACACATTTTGTCCGTACGATTCAGAAGCCATTTTCAAACCGATTTTCACGAAATTTTGCACACGCATAAAGGGGCACAAAATCTAAAAATGTACCCAAGCGGAATTTTCGAGTTAACCCTTATTTCCTCAGAATTGGCAAAAAACTGCCAAAATTGGGGTTTATCGGCACTTTCTCGAAACACGTCTTGTAGATTTTTTTATACATTCGTCATTGCTAGACCTGTCTGTGACATGCCCTTTGATACACACGACATATCAGGCGATGCATATGGTAACCCTCCACAGGCTGCCAAACATCGAAATTTTGATGAAATAGGCCGGTTTCAGGCCCCCACCGCACCCAAACAATACACGAGAGATAAATATAACTTTCTTTACTGGGAGTGGAATTCACCGAGGATCATTTTTGTCAGTAATAAGGGTGTTCAAAAAACCAAGCGTTAACCCGTTTTGGGCTGGTTAAACAGCAATACCCCCATAAAGCTCAAAAATTTGTATTTTCCGTGGATTTCTCTAAACGAGTCTTGTAGATTTTCAAGAAAAATTTGTCACTCCCAGGCCTTGGTGTGACAATAGAAGTTGCATGGACAAAATACTGCGGTGAGCATTTGTTAACCCTCCACGGGCTGCTAAAAGTCAAAATTGTGATAAAATGGGCTGTTTTTGGACGCCAACAGCACCCAATGGGTACGCCTCAAAGAAACGTGCCTTCTTTTATCGAGCGCGCAATCTATGCGCAAACATTTTTGTAAGTAGTAAGGGTATTCAAAAGTCGAAGTCTTAACCCATTTTGGACAGGCTAAAGAGAGAGATACCTTAAAATCTTAAAATTCCCATTTTCTGTGGATTTCTCTAAAAACATCCTGTAGGTTTTCAAGAAAAATTGACTACTCGCAGGTCTTTGTGTACAAGCTGCATGGACAAAATATTCCGGTGAGCGTTTATTAACCCAATAGAGGCTGCCAAGCATCGTAATTTTGTTGAAATGGGCTGTTTTCATGCACTCACATCACCCAACGTGTACCTGAGAAATAAACATAATCTCCTTTGTTGGAAGTGGAATTCTCCGAAGACCATTTTTGTAAGTAATAAGGGTATTCAAAAAACCAAGCGTTAACCCATTTTGTGGTTGTTAATAGTGATACCCATCAAAGGCTTAAAAATGTATGTTTTCGCTGGATTTCTTTACAAACATCTGGTAGGGTTTTCAAGAGGAAATGGCCATTGATAGGTCATGGTGTCACATTACCAGTTGATTGGAAAAAGTATTCCTCTAAGCATTTGTTAACCCTCCATGGGCTGCTAAATGTCAAAATTTTGAAAAAATAGTTTTTTAAACAACAACAATAGGAATATTTATTCATGCAACAACAACAACATCAGAGGAACGTAACTTCTTTTACCGGACGCAAAACTAAATGTTTCGGTAACCATTTGTTAACCCCCCAGAGGCTGCCAAGCATTGACATTTGGAGAAAATGGGCTGTTCTTGGGCAACCATAACACCAAATGTGTACCTACGAGATAAACATAACCTCCTTCATTGGAAGTGGAATTCACCGTCGATCAATTTTGTAAGTAATGAAGATATTCACAAAACCAAGCATTAACCCTTTAGAGCTGGTTAAAGAGAGATACCCCTCAAAAGGTTAAAAATTCATGTTATCTGAGGATTTCTTTAAAAACATCCCGTAGATTTTCAGGAAAAAATGGCCATTCTCATATCTTAGTGTGACATTACAAGTTGCATGTACAAAATATTCCTGTAAACATTTGTTAACCCTATGCAGGTTCTCAAACATCAAAATGTTGATAAAATAGGATGTGTTTGCGTACCCACAGCACCTGAAGTTGGGAGGAGAGATCAAAATAAGTGGAAGTAGAATTCACTGAGAATTATTTTTGGAAGTAATAAGAATATTCCAAAAACAACACTTAACCCGTTTTGGGCTGGAAAAACAATGATACCCATCAACAGCTTAAAATTCCTGTTCTCCCTGGATTTCTCTGAAAACATCTTGTAGATTTTAAAGAAAAAATGGCCATTCACAGTTCTTGGTGTGACGTTACAAGTTGCATGAATAAATATTCCTGTTGGCACTTGTTAACCCTATACAAGCTGCCAGGCGTCAATATTTTGGATACATTTGAGATAAAATGGACCATTTTTAAATTGACACAGCACTCAGTGAGTATGTGTCAAACAAACATAACTCCTTTTGTCGGTCATTGACTTGTTGGACGACGATATTGACATTAACTCACTCCACCTTTAATGATGGTTTTTACCTAAACAATTTTTTATCAAACTGTGTCATTTGAGACAACTATCTTCACCTTTCTCATAACATCAATGAAGGAACTTCAGTGAGACAGTTAAAAACAATTCATCAGACACTGTGGGGTCATGAAAAATCATGGAATCTCATCGGGAAAAGCCATGATTCTCCAGAATCATTAAGTCTAGTTCCACAATAAAATCCACTGGTCTCAAAAATTTTATTTAACAATTGTGCGTTATCGTATATTTCATATTCAGACAGTCAACTCTTGTGCACTTTGAAAACTGGACAGTGTTACTCAAAGCATGATATGTCGAACAGATAATTTTGTGATTTTGTCACTGGCTGTCAGATGCAATAAACAGTACTGAAATCACAGGAACTGAGAAATTGAGAACCGTTGAAATATCCATGGATTGAGCTATTTTGCTGGAGCATGCAAAGTCACAATGCTATTATATGGAATTCCACACTGGAGTTTGGCTGCAAATGCGTCATGTGCTGATCATAGTTAACTCTGTTTGTAAAGTATGTGATGTTGGGGGGTGGGGGGGGGTGGGGGTGGGGGGGGGGGGGTCGCAGACGATTTGTTAGAGGGTTGAATACCATTGTATAATAATGATAACTTTAGAAGAATTAAAAAATTAGGATATATTTTTGATATTTTTTCATGCATAATGGTCTAGGAGAGGATTTGGATAATTCATTAAGAAAAGGGTTAAAGTTTTAGTTTTTGTTCTTTTTATTCTTATACTACTCAAAGTTTGCTAAGCACCAAGTATCCAACTACCGGTTTTACGTTTACGTCAACAGTTGGATACGGCTCAGGCTAGAGGCCGTATTTATGAACCGATCTTTACGAAACTTCTTGGGTACCTTTGTTATGACCGTGGGACGAGAACGAGTGTTTTTGGGTGCGGTCCGAAATTCAAGATGGCTGCCAGCCACCATTTTGTACCGACGATGCAGAAATCTGTTTTTTGTACAGAACTTCCATATGAAAGCTCTGATTTGAATAATTTTTTGTATGAATGTTTAGTACCATGGGATACATCACATATAATACAGGTTTTTTTCTCGTGCGTAAATTATGCAAATTAGACTAACTTTGATGTTTTTTGGTGTTTTTTTCAGCACTGTAAGTGCAAATGTCTATACGGCTCGCGCTAGAGGCCGTATTTATGAACCGATCTTTACGAAACTCCTTGGGTACCTTTGTTATCACCTTGGGATGAGAACAAGTGTTTTGGGGTCCGGTCCGAAATTCAAGATGGCCGATGGCAGCCATTTTGTACAAAATTTGGTGCAATCAGATTTTTGCACAGAACTTCCATATGAAAGCGCTGATTTGAATAATTTTTTGTGTGAATGTTTAGTACCATGGGATACATCACATATAATATGGGTTTTTTTCTCGTGTAGAAATTATGCAAATTAGATGAACTTTGATTTTTTCAGTGCTACTTACACGCAGTAAGTACACATGTCAATACAGCTCGGGCTAGAGTCTGTATTTATGAACCGATCTTCACGAAACGTCTTGGGTACCTTTGTTATCACCTTGGGACGAGAACAAGTGTTTCTGTGTGCGGTCCAAAATTTAAGATGGCTGCCAGTGGCCATTTTGTACCGAAATTAGGTCTAATCAGTTTTTTGTACACAACTTCTATACGGCTCAGGCTAGACTTTGTTATCACCGTGGGATGAGAACGAGTGTTTTTGGGTGTGGTCCGAAATTCAAGATGGCCACCAGCAGTCATTTTGTACCAAAATTAGTGCAATCAGTCTTTTGTACAGAACTTCTGTATGAAAGTTCTGATTTGAATAAATTTTTGTATGAATGTTTAGTAACATGGAATACATCACATATAGTACGGGTTTTTTTCTCGTGCAGAAATTATGCAAATTAGATGAACTTTGATTTATTCAGTGCTACTTATACACTGTAAGTGCACATGTCAATACGGCTTGGGCTAGAGGCTGTATTTATGAACCGATCTTCACAAAACTTCTTGGGTACCTTTGTTATCACCTTGAGACGAGAACGAGTGTTTCTGGGTGCGGTCCAAAATTCAAGATGGCTGCCAGTGGCCATTTTGTATCGAAATTAGGTCTAATCAGTTTTTTGTCACAACTTCTACACAGCACATATTTGTGAACTGATCTTCATGAAACTTCTTGGGTACCTTTGTTTTCACCTTGGGACAGGAATGAGTGTGTTTTGGGGTGCCTTTGTTATCACTGTGCTATGAGAACAAATATTTTGGGGTTCAGTCAGACCCACTCTGGGACACAAAGATTTTTTTCTAGTTTAGCATCTGACTGTCACCCACCTTTACAATACTTTACCTATACATCTGTTACAGGCAACGGTCAATATTTATGTACAGACAGTTACAATACTGTATATGTACCTTTGTTATCAGGTCATTACCTAGATGTTTGTCATTGCTGTGTCACATACTATACATGTACATGTCTTTGTCTTGACAAGTTGAGCTACAGTGTCATTGACACTTTCATTTAGCTTTTGAATATGATAACCATGGAAAATGTATATTATTGGTAAAAGAGGAAATTTTTCAATATGCCAAAAAGTTGACGGAGTGAACTGGTGTGGCATCAATACTGAGTATGAGACCCATTACTGTTAATTACAGCTTGACAGCGCCTTCTCATGCTCACAATCAGGTTCACGGCAGTCCTTTTGTGGGATGTTGTTCCATTCTTGGACCAGCATGGCACCAAGCTCCTGGACACTTCTTGGCTGGACTGGACGGGCTGAAATTGCAAGCTGCAACTCATTCCAGACATTCTCGATTGGATTGAGGTCAGGGGATCTTGCTGGCCATTCCATACACTCAATGCGCTCCCTCCGTCGGTACTCCCCGACAGCATGGGCAACACTAGGACAGGCATTATCGTCCATCAGAATGAATCTATCACCCATTGCACCTGCATACAATCTGACATGGACATCCAGGATCTCATCAATATACTGTTGTGCAGTCAGTGTACCACATTCAAGGACACAGAGCTCTTGTTTGTCCATCCCAGCTGATGCCGCCCCAGACCATGATTGACCCTCCACCATAGCGGTCATGCTCAGCAATGTTGGCTGCATGGAATCGCTCTCCTGGTCTTCTCCATACCCTAGAACGCCCATCTGTGTGGTCTAGGCAGTACCATGGCTCATCTGTAAAAAGGACAGGTCGCCAATCTTCTCTGGTCCATCCAATGTGGTCCATGGCCCATTCATATCGTACCTGGTGGTGGTTCAGGGACAGCGGAATACGAAATACATGGTCTTCTCGATTGGAGACCACCTTCGTGCAACCTTGCCTGGATAGTCCGTGTCGAAACTTTTACCCCGGATGCATTCTGAAGGTCAATGCGAAGCTGGGTTGCTGTGGCAAAGCGGTTCTTACAGGCCTGAATGATCAAAAACCGGTCTTCAGCTGCAGATGTTGCCCTTTCTCTGTCACCACCATGCTGTCTTACTGGTGTGCCTTACTGCTGAAATCTTGTCCAGGCTCTGGTGATCACCTTATGGTGCACACCAAGGGCTTCACCATCCTGACGATGGGTAGCCCCTTGCTCCACCATCCCTACAGCCTGCCACATTTCTGCTTCAGACAAATGTCTTCTTACATTTGTATTTGCCATATTCATTCATTAAATCACAAGGGTTTGTGTTGAAATGAAGATTGAATACCCTACACATGTCATGTACATGTAGACAGTTCACAAAAAGATCATGAAAATCAAGGGGTACAAGGGGTACATACTTTCCATGAATGTCATGAAAAGTCTGCCTGCCAAGAAAGCTAATGTAAACACTGGGGACCATCTCAATACATTCCTCAATCATATCCACCAAAAATATCGCAAATATGTCACAAGCAAATTTCACAATGATGTGTCAAATATTTGGTGCTTAGCAAACTTTGAGTAGTATATTTTATTAACCCTTAAGGCCAAACAAAATTAAATAATTGATTCTCGTTCATTTTTTTTTCAAAACGAATGAGGGAGGGCAATTTTTTTTTTTTTCTTCCTCATGGATGCCTAAAATTCAGTCGTGAGAGCCTAAAATTAAATACTAGAGCTTCCATATTGATTTCACTGTTAGTTTTGTGTGACAATGATCATGCAATACAAAATCAATATATAACAACTAAAATGGAGATAAAAAATAATAAGGAATTTTTTTAACTGGTTGAGTGCTAGAAGCTACAATCAGGCCTTTCAAACAAACGGAAGGCACTAGTGCAAAAGTCAACATTTTCCTTGTTCAAATTTCGTATCAAGTCAAACTTAAGTAATAGTTTGTTCATACTAATTTGTTCTATTACAAATTATTGGAGATTCCGGTTGGCACTCTCCAATAATATCTAATAAAACTATTTTTGATTCAGACCACCAAAAATAATCTAGCACTCAACTAGTTAAATAAATATTTTGTACATACATATGAGAATCGTGTCGCATTTCGCAAAGAGAATAATAATACTGTATCAATGTATACGACGTATTGCTTTGCAAATCTTGATGCGATATCGCTAAAATTACACCCTATGATAATTTTATACATTTTGAATGTGGCTGAAAAAATGAATGCGCCACAGCCCAAGAATCAAAAGAATAATTTTGTTTAGCCTGAAGGCCAAATTAAGACTTTGATCACTTTTTACTGCAACAAAAAGGGGTACCCAAACAGGAGGTCTTTGGGCAATCTTGCAAGTTATATTCTAAATATTTTAGCAGTTGTATCTAGGCAAGTCTTTGCTGCCTGCCTTTCCACAGAAAGAAGACTGTCAAGTTGTAGCAAGAATGTATAAAATCCTCCAGCCTTTAAGGGTTAAGAATGAATCTTGGTGTTGAAACCTGTTCTATTTATAGGTAATGCAGATGTAACAAGTTTAATGTTGGAAGCTGGTGCCAATATTGATCACACAAACT
This sequence comes from Pictodentalium vernedei, assembly GCA_031216915.1. NCBI lineage: Eukaryota > Metazoa > Mollusca > Scaphopoda > Dentaliida > Dentaliidae > Pictodentalium > Pictodentalium vernedei. The sequence goes on from CM062289.1 coordinate 247,687,377, forward strand.
CGGTGAATCGTGATGCGAAACAAATGGCAGCTTTTGTAGGTAAGCATCACAAATTTAGAATATAATAGGCTTGATTTTTGATTTGATTAGATTATCCAAGTAGTATGATTGGGTAACTTTCTTAATAATACATTGTGTCCTGATTAAAAAAAAATCTTCTTTATAGACAGATATTGAAACAGAAAAAAACTCTCATATTTTCCACAGTTCACGCAAAGATCCATTTTTCAGATTGTGTGAAAGAAGCTGTTAAATCAATGAAGGTAGGCGTGAGATATATATTTGGCAATAGTTAATTCCATTGCACATAATATCAATATTTGTTATTTTAATTATTTAAAAAAAAATTTCAATCAACAAAAACACTCATACAGATAATTTTTAGCTCATCTGAGCAAAGCTCAAGGGAAGCTTAAGTGATCACTTTCTGCCTGCAGTCCATCCATTAGTCATCAGTCTGTCTGTCTATCCATATGGCATCAACTTTATATTATCAACGTCTCCTCAAAAACCACTGAGCTGCATTGAACCAAATTTGATATGGATGTTCCTTATCACAGTCAATTGAAGTTTGTTCAGACAAAGTTACCATGCCCACAGGGGGCACTACAAGGAGCATAATTCTGTTAGCATCCCACACATTTTTTTTTTAAATTAAACAGAACTATATGTCACAATTTTTTGATACTTGGTATACAACATCCTTAAAGGGGTCAGATTTAGTTTGTTCGAAACAAGTCCCTTTGTTCATATTTGAGCTCCAAAAGTAACCCAAATTTTAACTTTGTGCAATATGAGAAAATGTATTTAAAAATCTTCTTCAGATCTAACAGTCAAAATCTCTTGATATTTGGTGTACTTCATCTTTGGGGGGAGGAGGCGGCTTGAAGTTTGTTTAAATCAAGTCCCTGGAGTCATATGTGGGAGTCCGAATTTCAGCTTGGTGTAATATAAGGAGTATATTCTTTAAAATCTTGTTCTTCAGATCCATCAGTCTGAATCTTTTAGTATTTGGTATGTAGCATTCTTAGTGGGGTGAGTTTCAAGTTGTCCGCGAAAATTTGTTAAACTATTAAAATAGCCTGTGTCCATGCATTCATGTGTGTGTGTGTGGAGGGTGGGGGTGGGATGGGGGTGGGGGGTCCATCCATCCATCCGTGCCCATCCATCCCAAATAGCTTTCCCAATGATAACTTTAGTTATAGTTAGCCAAATCAAATGAAATTTGGTGCGTAGATATATCAACATAAAGTACAGATCAAAATCGAATTGGGGTGAGGTCCGACAATTTTTGCCAGAGCTATGCCCCTTTTTCGACTATGAAAAATTCATTTTTTGGGGTTCCCGATGATAACTTTAGTTATAGTTGGCCAAATCAAATAAAATTTGATATGTATGTGTATCAACATAAAATACAGGTAAAGTTTGAATCCGGGTGCGGTCCAACAATTTTTGCCAGAGTAATGCCCCTTTTTTGATTTAAAAAATTCATTTGATTTGGTTTCCTGATGATAACTTTAGTTGTTGTTGACTGAATCAAATAAAATTTGATCTGTAGACATCTCTACCTAAAATACAGGTCAGGTTCAAGTCGGGGTTTGGTTCGACATTTTTTAACAGAGTTGTGTCCCTTTTTCGACTTAGAAAAATTCAATTTTTTTCGAATACCTCGAAATGCACACTTTTTGGGGGGGAAATGTGGCTGGGTGGCCTTTTATTCAAATCAGATCCCTGGGTTTATATCTGGGTTCCCCCTAACTCCATCCAATATGATAAATTTAAAAAAAAAAAAAAACTTCTTCGGATCCAGCATTCCAAATCTTTTGATGATTGAATTAGAGCACCCTTATGCAGGGGGCAAATTCATGTTTGTTCAAATCAGGTCCCTGGTGGCATATTTGGTTTCACTATGGGTTTGCAAACTTTAACATTGTGCATTATGAGGAATACTATTTAAAAAATCTTCTTGTTCAGATCTACTATTCAGAATCTTTTGCTATATCATATACAGCATCCTTAGGAGGTTCAGATTCAAGTTTGTTCAAAGCAAGTCCCTGGGCTCATTTTTGGGCTCCCTATGCAACCCAAATTTTAACTTAGTGCAAGACTTGAAGAAATTTATTTAAAAATCTTCTTCATATCTATCCTGCATCTTTAGAGGTGGGGTTGGGAGGTTTCAGCTTGAAGTTTCAAATCAAGTCCCTGGAGTCATATTTGATCTCCCTGTGGGTAATATGAGGAATGTTCTTTGAAAAATCTTCATCTTCCCATTCATCAGTCAGAATTTTTTGATATTGGGTAAGAAGAATCCTAGTGGGGTGAAATTTAAGTTTGTTCAAATCATGTCCCTGTGGTCAAGTTTGAGCTCCCTTGTGGAACTTAGAACTTTAACTTAGTCTAAATCTTCTTCAGATCTTCCAGTCAAAATCTTTTGGTATTTGACTTCAGGGGTCAGCCGAGTGGGCGACTAGGGCAAAGAAGTCGCCTTTTCATTCCTCAAGTCGCCTTGGCTTACATTGGGGGCGAAATTCAAGTTACCCTCCAAAACCTCCTTGGGAGACATGGCAGTTTACTGTATTTTCTTATGTTTTATTTCCAAAAAAACAACGCTTTTGCATTCACAAAAAAGTGAACACGGCAGCTGTTAAAATCCATCATACGGCTCTGAAAATAGCCTAAACTAGCCCAATTTTATATTTCTGAAAAGAGTTGTAATGGCGTTGTCGTTCAAACAATACACCCCAACTGATAGCAACCAGCACAAAATACTATTTAAAACCAAAAGTGTCAGCAAAAACAAGAAATCACACAAGATGCGCATCAAGTTTATTAGAATTTATTAAAGTTAACCACAGTTTCAAAACCCCCAAAATGTGTAGGGGACAGTTCATCCATAAAAACGTCGAAAGTGCTTACGGTTACGCTCTGTTCCACTGAAAAATTGGTTGCATTGAAATTTGCCCTGCAATTTGCATTGAAAGTTTTTCTTTGAAAACCTGTGTTGAAAGGGGGTTAAAAGTGATAAGGATACGATAGAAATCATACATATTAGGATGGATAAGAATGGCAGACCTAAAAGCACCAATCGCACGTGTCAATGTGAGATGGATGGAAGAAATTGTCATTTTTCCAAACAGAGTATTATCACCCAGCGCACCAGGTAAGGGAGACAACTGAAATATTTTGTCATTTACCTTAGAAATAAATTAACTCAAATTGTTAATGACGCTTAATTTACGAAGGATGTCGAAAACTTTTTTAACTACACTTTTCAATTCAATTAGGACATTCAGAAACCATGAATGACCCAGCTTCTTATGTAAACTTGAAATTTATTTTAAATACTTGAAATATTTTTTTTTTAAAAGAATGTACCTTCTTTTACAGAGAACACTCTCACCATGGGTAATGCTAAATTTCAAATCCACTGCATTGAGGCAAATACAAAATCATCACTGTTGGGAAAGAGTTAGGGTATTCAGAAACCAAGGACGACACAATTTTTTGTAGGGGAGGGGGGAGGATTTTAACCTACATGACTTAGTTTTGTGTGTGTAGGTATGTTTGTATAACTTTCATTTTTTTCTCCACAATGTGTCCTCTGTGTACATTTATTTTGTCACAATGTCATATACGTTTTGTTTTTTTCTGACTTCTCCCTCATGTCCACTGACTTCTCCCTCCTGGCCCCTGACGTCTCCCTAAAGTCTCTGGAGGGAGAAGTCACTTCTCCCTAAAATCAGCTGCCAGGCTACCCCCTGTTTGACATGCAGTATCTTCAGGAGGTTCAGATTCAATTTTAATCAAATCAAGTCCCTGTGGTCATATATGAGCTTCTTGTGAGAGCCGAAATTTTAACTTAGTGCAATTTGAGGAATATTCTGTAAAAACCTTCTTCTTCAGATCTGCGGGTAGGAATCTTTTGATACTTAGTGTGCAGTATCCTTTGTGGGGTCAGATTGCAGTTTGTTCAAATCAAGTCCCTGGGTTCATATTTGTGTTCCCTATGGCAACCTAAATTTTAACTTAGTGCAAAATGTGGGGAAATTCCAAAAATCTCCTCCTTCAAATCCATCAGTCCAAATCTTTTGATATTTGATATGCAGCAACCTTAGGAGGTTCTGATTTCCGTTTGTTCAAATCAAGTCCCTTGGGTCATATTTGGGTTGCCTATGGGATCCCAGCTTTTACCTTAGTGCAATATAAGGATTGTTCTTTAAAAAAATCTTCTTCACATTTACGAGTCAGATTCTTTTGTTACATAGTATTGACAACCTTAGTGTGGTGAGATTCAAGTTTGTTCAAATCATATCCCTGTGCTCATATTTGGGCTTCGCTAGCAGCCAAAATTTTAACTTAGTGCAGCATGAGGAATATTCTTTAAAGATCTTCTTCAGATCCAATACACAGAATCTTTTGATATTTGGTTAGTTAGTTGGTTAGCTAGCTGGTTAGTTAGTTATTGGGGTTTAATAACATTTTAGATAGCTAGGATCACCTCGTGTCGGACAGTTTTACAGGTGGAGGAAGCCAGAGAGAACCACCAAGTAATGGTGAGCAACTGTCGGACTGCCCAACCTATTAACTCCACACAAGCTGGATTAGCATTGGCTGAAGTCAAGTGCACCATTGATGTGCAGTATGCCTTAGTACATGGCACCACCGTGCCCTCACATGGACAATCAGGATGTAGTGCCTTGCCCAAGGACACAATGCAGTTACTCACTAGTGGGGATCGAACTGTGGACCTTTTGTTTTGAAGTCTATGCTTTTGGTGGGCAACGGGTGGGGTTTGAAATTTTATCACAGACCCCAGTGTAGAATTTGTTGTTTGTTTAAATGAACTGTGCCAATGCATAACAGCTGGTTTAAATAAACTGTGCCAATGCATAACCGAGCTGGTAAACCTTTCTTAGATGTAAATGTGAGTACATAAGATTAATGGGGTTCCATTAGTCCCTTTGTTCAAATGAGGTTCCATGAGGAGTCCTCTTGACACTAAGGGGGATGGGAGGCAGGTCTGTTGGTCAAAATGGGAGTTGTTAGCTCACCTGAGCAAAGCTCAAGGTGAGCTTTACTGATCGCTTTCTGTCCGTCATCCATCCGTCGTCATCTGGCGTAAACTTTACAAAACCAACTTCTCCGAAGAAACCACTGGCCCAATATTTTTCAAATGTTGGGTAAATGTTTATTACCTAATGTCAATTCAGATTTGTTCAAATGAAGTTGCCCCTCCTCCTGGGTGGGGCCACGCCCCCAAGGGGCACCAAAATCGTTGAAAATCTTCTTCTCATGAACCAGCAGTAGCAGATACTTGATATTTGGTATGCAGCTTCCTTTTGAGGTGTAGAATCAAGTTTGTTCAAGAGAAGTTTGTCGGGCATTATTTGCCTTCGTTATGGGAGGGGCAAAAATTTTGGCCACGCCTGAAATTTCTATTTTCTGAACCGTGAGATCGATTTGAACCAAATTTGATGTGAGATGATAATGGGTCATAAGTAGTTGAATGGTGCAAAAACAATTTTCTCATTGTCCCGTGGGAACCTCGGGAGCAAAAAATAGGAAAAACCTTAAAACTACCATATCTCTAAAACTACACGGCACAGAGAATTCTTATTTTGTATAAAGCTTACTTTTATCCAGTAGAATAGAATGGTTAAAAAAATCCCTATCAGTTTGATCATAAGGTACTTTTTTCAGGACTTTGAAAAAGTGCTGAGTTAGCACTTTTTAACACTGTAGGCAATGGGAAAAACATTAAAAAATCTTCTCCAGATCCAGCAGGCAGAATCTTTTGATATTTGGTATGCAACATTGTAGGGTGGATCTGATTCAAGTTTGTTCAAATCAGCCTCCTGGGTTCATATTTGGGCTCAGTATAGGAGCCCGATTTCGAACTTAGTGCATTTCAGGCAAATTTCTTAAAAAATCTTCTTCTCCAGATCCAGCAGGCAGAATCTTTTGATATTTGGTATGCAACATTGTGGGGTGGTTCTGATTCAAGTTTGTTCAAATCGGCTCCCTAGATTCATATTTGGGCTCACTATAGAAGCTCGAATTCGAACTTAGTGCATTTCAGGCAAATTTCTTTAAAAATCTTCTTCTCCAGATCCAGCAGGCAGAATCTTTTGATATTTGGTATGCAACATTGTGGGGTGGATCTGATTCAAGTTTGTTCAAATTGGCTCCCTAGATTCATATTTGGGCTCACTATAGAAGCTCGAATTCGAACTTAGTGCATTTCACGCTAATTTATTAAAAAATCTTCTCCAGATCCAGCAGGCAGAATCTTTTGATATTTGGGATGCAACATTGTGGGGTGGATTTGATTCAAGTTTGTTCAAATCGGCTTCCTAGATTCATATTTGGGCTCACTATAGAAACTCAAATTCGAACTTAGTGCATTTCAGGCAAATGTCTTAAAAAATCTTCTTCTCCAAATCCAGCAGGCAGAATCTTTTCATATTTGGTAAGCAACATTGTGGGGTGGATCTGATTCAAGTTTGTTCAAATCGGCTTCCTAGATTCATATTTGGGCTCACTATAGAAGCTCGAATTCGAACTTAGTGCATTTCAGGCAAATTTCTTAAAAAATCTTCTTCTCCAGACCCAGCAGGCAGAATCTTTTGATATTTGGTATGCAACATTGTGGGGTGATCTGATGCAAATTTGTTCAAATCGGCTTCCTAGATTCATATTTGGGCTCACTATCGAAGCTCGAATTCGAACTTAGTGCATTTCAGGCAAATTTCTTAAAAAATCTTCTTCTCCAGATCCAGCAGGCAGAATCTTTTCATATTTGATAAGCAACATTGTGGGGTGGATCTGATTCAAGTTTGTTCAAATCGGCCCCCCTGGGTTTATATTTAGGCTCAGTATAGGAGCCCAAATTTGAACTTAGTGCATTTCAGGCAAATTTCTTAAAAAATATTCTTCTCCAGATCCAGCAGGCAGAATCTTTTGATATTTGGTATGCAACATTGTGGGGTGGATCTGATCAAATTTGTTCAAATCAGCTCCCTAGATTCATATTTGGGTTCACTATTGAAGCTCGAATTCGAACTTAGTGCATTTCAGGCAAATTTCTTAAAAAATCTTCTTCTCCAGATCCAGCAGGCAGAATCCTTTGATATTTGGTATGCAACATTGTGGGGTGGATCTGATTCGAGTTTGTTCAAATCGGCCCCCTGGATTCGTATTTGGGCTCACTATCGAAGCCCGAATTCGAACTTAGTGCATTTCAGGCAAATTTCTTAAAAAATCTTCTTCTCCAGATCCAGCAGGCAGAATCTTTTGATATTTGGTATGCAACATTTGAACTTAGTGCATTTCAGGCAAATTCTTTGAAAAATCTTCTTCTCAAGATCCAGCAGGCAGAATCTTTTGATATTGGGTATGTACCATGCTTAGGGGGTGAGATTCAAGTTTGTTCAAGCCAAGTCCCTGGGTTCATATTTGGGCTCACTGTGGTAGCCCAAATTATAACTTATTTCAAAATGAGGAATTTTCTTTAAAAATCTTCTTCAGATCCATCGGTCAGAATGTTTTGATATTTGGTAGGCAGCATCCTTAGGGGGTGAGATTCAAGTTTGTTCAAGCCATGTCCCTAGGTCCATATTTGGACTCACTGTGGGAGCTCGAATTGTAACTTAGTTCAAAATGAGGAATTTTCTTTAAAAATCTTCTTCTTCAGATCCAGCAGTCAGAATGTTTTGATATTTGGTGTGCAGCATCCTTAGGGGGGTAAGATTCAAGTTTGTTAAAGCCATGTCCCTGGGTTCATATATGGGCTCCCTGTGGGAATCTTTGGATATTTGGTATAAACTTTTCTTAGGAGGAGCAGATGCAACTTGTTGAAATCAATTCTCTGGGTTGATATTTAGGCTACCATGTCAGGTGAGCGCCCTCAGGCCCATTGGGGCCTCTTGTTTTTTTCTTAAGAACAAGATTTATAGGATTTTTGAGTGATTTTATGCAACAAAAATTAACTTTCACCCTGTTGGTTGGGGGGAGGGAGTGGGAGGTGTGTGGATGGGATCAACTGGGTGATTTTCTTTTTTTTTTGCTTCAAAATAAGTTTTGAAAGGGTTGAGTGATTTTATGCAAAAATAAAAAAAAACAGTTCACAAACAGATCCTTCTCCCCAGTTAAATTATATTAACTATATTAACATGTTGATGCTGAATGTGACCACAAATACTTCTTTAAACAATTTTATCATGTGAGCGATTAAGGCCCCTTGTTTTTCAACTGCCCAACCTGTAAATTACATGGGTAGATGCATCTTGATTTGTTCGGTAAAGGGTTAAGCTAGAAAAAGTATCTTGATAATATTCAATACTGTAATTTTTTTTTGCGATATTTTTTCTCTCCCTTACTTATATGTAGAATGCCAGGTTATGTATACTCAAACAATGGATCAGAATGACAGGTGAGTCTTGTGGACAAAATTGAACCTCCACCTAATGTGAATAGCAGATGACATTTAGGAGATAAACTTCTCTTGTTGAGTTAGACATTTGGGAATTTGACTATGGAAAACCTTTTGTTAATGAGCACCGAAGGGGCAGGTTAACAAATGGTTTTCCATAGTCAAAATCCTGAATGTCTAATGAAACAACAGATGTTTATCTCCATTGTAATTCCTGTCATCTTTAGAAGTGAAAAACTTCTCCCAACCCATTTTATGTGAAAAAAAAACAAAATGAGAGATGAGTGGTTTAGCGCCGTTGCTCGCTCGTAGTACTAATGTTCTAATTGACCTGCTTTTGGCAATTAGAGCACAGTGAATTTACCTGAGATTAGAGCTCGGAGCCGAGCGGCTCCCAGCCTTTCAAATTATGGGTTCAGAAAGAACAAGGTTGAATTTAACTGATGAATTACAATTGTAAATAAAACTCTTTGTGATGAAAATTATTCATTTCTTGTCTCAAACACATAGCTTATGTCCCCTCACTGGAATGAACCCAAGAAGCTTGTTTCAAATGAGCTACATTTTTTAGGCAAGAATACACAAAAAACTTGAATGGCTACTTCTGTAAATAGCTCTGACCCATATAGATGTTATCTATATAGAATATACCTATAATAGATTTGTGTACACAATGTTCATCACAAGTGTGAAGTGGTGTTAACTGTAAGTCTTTGGCATGCGGTTAACACCACTCACCATGAGTGGTGTACATTTGGTACACCAAGCTACTTTGGGTATATTTTATTTATACCATGACCGGCAGATTATCAAGACTCAATATTATTTTTTCTTGATTTTACTGAACAGCAGACGTACATACATGCAAATCTGTTTTTGTTTACATGAGCATCGGAGGCGGTACTTCCGCTATCAATTTTATTGCCGAAACGATGTGGAAAAAGAAATGGAGCCGTTTTTGTTTTAATAACATAATAACATAATGCTTCGAGTTGTGCTGCTTTATTAACATGAGACACTGCATGTTTGCAATTTTCGGCATCTTATGAGGTTAGAAATGTAATAAATAATTGCCGGTTTCATTTCACTCTTCGCGATGTAACGTGCAGTAAGTTCAGACAGTTTGCATTCAGGTCGACGTCACCAAAGATCAACTAAGATGTAGTTCTAATGTAGGTGTAAAATTTAACCAGTGAAATCCCATTGCTGGCGTTTTTACCACAGTTGGTGTGTAAAACTAAAATTTATGTCAGAGACTTTTCATATATAGTACAATAGGTAACCTGGCTTGTAATTTTGAGGCAGGCGATTGGCCACGGCCGCAGTTGCCCGCCTAAACTAAAATTTCTGCGGACCATAAACGACCGCCTCATGCAAAATACTGTGGGCAATAAATATTTATGAGCTCCAATTTGTTAAGCTTGAGATTTTGCGGCACACAGCCCCAGTTAAAATTGAGAGGGGGGGTGGGGGATTTTTTTCTCAGCATTATATTTCATCAAATGGCCGGGAGCAGGTGCCTGTGCATGTAATTTCACCATTCGCCTATCCAGAATTATGCACAGAACATGCCAACAAAATTTTGAAACATTCCAATAATAATTGGTATTCAAATGAGCGAAGTGACCAACGTTTCATATCTGTAAAATGTCACTCATTTTGTCAATGTGAGGATTCCTTTGCGTATAAAGCCTTATCCCTGAATTGTATCAGAAGTCTGAGTGATAGGCTATTTATATTAAATTATTATATCCAGCAAAATACAAAAAATACGCAGGACGCTTCACCCCAAAACAGCTTTGTTTTAATTTTTATTTGCTGTGTGTCACGTCATTTCACCTACATGTGTTGAGTACTCTTCTTTGATGTGCAGAGCTCTGTTTTGAACAGCTAATTCCAGGTTTCCTTTCTTGCTTTCACACTCCCGTTTTTGGAAACATTCTATTTTCGAAATAACAGCATATCAAAATATTTCTTTATTGAATAACAATTCTTCCAATATATTTACCAGTATGTAATATTCTTAGGGGTTTTTTCACCAAATGTCTTGCCGGTACCTAATGTAAACTGTTTGATATTTGTGGGACATTACTGGTCACTGGAATGGCAAAGCTCAACTAACTTCGTGTCAACTCAAGAATAGGCCCGACCTCAGTCGCCCATCTTTGATGAATTAAGGTGGACCAAAAATGGCCCTCCTGGACCCATTTTAGGTGGACCATTATGGCCCTCCTGCAATTCTGATAATGACAAGCCTGGGTAATCATGGTATAAAAATGGTTAACCTCTGGGGCCTGGACAAATATCCTGAATTCCCACCATTATTTTTTTGTAATATGTGGTGTAAATTGATACCACCGCTCTTTTTCACCAGAACCACCAGTCAGAATCTTTTGATATATGATATTGATATTTGTACTCCCTCTATTTTTATACGACAACCAATGGCCCAGACTAGCTGGTGCTAACTCATATTTAATCCAGGGCCAAACACAAATTTTGCCCCCCAATCCCCAAAATTTGCATGCAAAACCAAAAAAATCAAGTCCTAGATGGTCGTCCATACTTTTGAGATCTGCGCATGTGCAGTATCCAGGAAGGCACCAAAATTGGCGCAAACCTTCATTCTTTGTTTGGCCCTAAAATCAGCAATATTGAACTGACATCTGCGCTTTTAAATCTCCATTTTTGAGGATGCCAGACACAAATCAATGGTAAAATTGGTGGATCCAAGGACATAAAAGGATGATGGAAGTGACCAACAGTGGTTAGAAACGTTCAGGGCTGTACCTTTATAATAATTATAAAAATTATTTCATGTTTCCCAGTTTTGGGGCATGTGCCTGACGTCATCATTCTTTCTAATGATTTATCCACTGTTTGTTAAGTGTTCCTTCCCTATCCCTCCTTGAAGCCCTCCTGTTAAACTCCCAAGCTTTTTGGCTTATTTTTATCAAAAATATTAAATTTCTTGGGAGTTTAACGTGTGTAACAGAATGTTTATTCTGTTTATCCCCATGGTTACGTCCTCACCCTAGGGGTGTTGGGTCGTTTGGGTCATGCATCTTCTATCCGATGTATCAGTTTTTCTTTGTTTGAAGATCTTGCTTTACATTGGATAGCTTTAAAATTTGTTACTGACTTTGGGCCTTTTTTCTGTGCCAGATGTCATGTTTCCTGTTTTTTTCTTGACGTTGTTTACATTGGCAACGTCCTTAAATATATGTAGTATTTAGTTATTATTACTGTAGGCTTGTTGTAACATTATTTAATATTCCGGTAGTGTAGCAATAAAAATTTGGATTTTGACCACACTTAGGCTCTATCGGGATACCCTTGGACTCTTCATGTTCCCTTTGGGAACTTGGGCTTTTGTCAAAAAAATTTCGAAAATTTTTTTGAATTTAATTTTTCGATTTTGATTTTGATTGTTGTTTGTTAGCTCACTTGACTGAAAGTCTCAAATTTGTTCAAGAGAAGTTTGATGGGAAATATTTGCCTTTGTTCTGAGAGAGGCAAGAATTTTTGCCCTGCCCAGAATTTTTATTTTCTGAACCGAGAGGCCAATTTGAACCAAATTTAATATGAGGTATTATTGGGTTATAAGTACTTGATTTATACCAAAAAAATTTTTCCTGCAGCCTCGTGGGAACCTCAGGAGCCAAAAACTGCACAGCACTGAGAATTTTTATATGGTGTGAGGCTTCCTTGGGACCAACAGAAAGGAATGGTAAAAAAAAATTGCCATCAGTTTTGTCATAAGGTACTTTTTCGGGAATTTGAAAAAATGCTGAGTCAGCTTTTTTTAACACTGTGGGCAATGGGAAAAAAATTAAAGAATCATTTGCTTCCAAACCACTGCTCCAAAAGCTTTCATATTTTACAAATAACATCTTTGGAACATTGATTCACATATTTGTTGAAATCAAATCCCTCGGTCCATATTTGGGTTCCCTATGGGAGCCCAAATGTTCAGATTAGTGCAGTATGAGGAATATTCTTTAAAAATCTTCTTCTTCAGATCTATCAATAAGAATCTTCTGATATTTGGTATGCAGCATGCTTAGGGGGTGTGAGATTCAAGTTTGTTCAAGCCAAGTCCCTGGGTTCATATTTAGGCTGACAATTTAGGGTCTTGGTCCGGGCATAGAAATTTTGGACCAACATCCGGAAATGAGTTTTTTGTTTTTTTATGCTTTTCGGCCAATTTTAAGACCAAAAAATTTTTTTTTACACTGAAAATTTGGGGTCCAGGTGTGACTTGGAAATTTTGGACCAAAATCCAGAAATTAGTTTTTTTGTTTTTTATGCGTTTGGTCAATTTTAAGACAAAAATTTTTTATTTTTTTTACACTGAAAATTTGGGGTCCAGGTGGGACTGAAATTTTGGACCAAACTCCGGAAATAAGTTTTTTTGTTTTTATGCATTTTGGTCAATTTTAAGACAAATTTTTTTTTTTTTTTTACACTGAAAATTTAGGGTCCTGGTGCGTTTTGGTCAATTTTAAGAAGAAAAAAAAATTTTAGTCTGAAAATATTTTGTTTGGGACTTCGAAAATTTCCGAACAAAAATAAAAAAAAATCTGTTTTTTATGTATTTATCTCAATTTTGGGACGTAAAAGTGCAGGAACTGAAAATAGAAGGAAAATCCTGTGTATTGTGTGGGCACAATCGCTTCATCTAGTTGGTATATGCTTTTCTTAGGAGGGGCATATGCAGCTTATTCAAGTCATGTCCCTGGTTTGATATTTAGACTACTATGTCAGGTGGGCGCCCTCAGGCCCCCTGGGGCCTCCTGTTATGTATCTTCATCATATATTTATTGTGGAGTTTGTGGGAGTACGATCGACTTAGTTTTGATTATCGTGAAACCTTATTGCTCAAAATGCAAGGCGAGGAGGTCTTCCTCAGATTTACATGCATCTTGCCTTGCCTGTAGTCGATGTACACCTTCAGACGCTTGTACTACATGTGTCGATTGGGGTGACAAAAGTTGGAAGAGGGTGTCACAGTACGTTGCTAGCGGTGAGAGGCCTATGCCGGTGCTCTCACCACAAGTAATTCAAGTTTTTCAGTTTCTTTTTCAGAGGAACAAGAACATGGTGATGGTAATGTGACACCCACCAAAAGTGTGCTACCGTTGTCGAGCTCTGATGAGCAAACGGAGCTAGCTGCTAAGTTGCTTATGAATATTTGGCAAGGGATAAGGCCACTGGACGGTGTTCTTAATCTCTTGCAGGCTGCTAGCTCGACCGGTGAAGCGCTTACTTTGTCCGTGGGAGCCGTAACACTGGGTATGTCCGTTGCGGTCAAAGAAGTGTAATGAGTAGAGCGAGCACCTTAAAAACAAAAGCTCATCCAGATACGACGGAACTAGGGAGGAAGCCAGCAAGTTTCTTGTCGGGAGGCTCGGCAAGGTCTGAAAAGTCCGCGAGTGGGAGAGGTCCCTCTCGAACCCAGCAACATCTGGGGCCAAATGTTGTTATGAGAAACTTGCACGGGCCGGAGCATACGTCCACACCTGCCGATCGGGATGCTCCGTCTAGACTGCAGCCGGCCTTGGCCACAGTCAAGGCTTCTTCTGCTACGATCACTAAGCACACGTGACCGCATCATAGCTACCTGACTTCGGATATCCAGCCAGCTGCATGATGAAGGAGCCACTCTTTGCCTGTGAAGTCGGACCATCCGGCAGCTAGTAACCGAGGCTTCGGTCATCGGGACGTTTGGTGAAGAGATCCATCTCTGGAATGCTGTTCCTGGATCAGCAAGTGGCTAAAAAACAGAAAACCGCTGCTCCTCAAGCCTCGGTGACGGACTTGCTGTCGCAGATTGTGCAGCTGATTGCGACATTCCAGCAAGTGTGGGAGCAGCCTCCCTCAGACTCAGAAAGTGATCTGTCGGACGGTGCTGGATCGGTCCAGTCGTTTGTTCACGCAAATGCATTGGACCAGGATTCTCAGCTGATTCAGTTGGATGGTGAAAGGGATAAGGAAGAGGATTACCCTTCCCTTTTGGAACAACATATGGTTGCGATGGATTTTATCCATCAATACTATCCTGAGTTTGTTCCACCAAATCAGCAAGCTGTGACATCAAGGGAGAAACCGCTGGTATCTCTAGACGCAGACTTTATACTGAGGAAGGAAGAAGTTCTTTCTTTCCCGGTCCAGTCTAGGCAGGTGTCGCAGGCCTTCAGCCATGTAGACGATGATACCATATTTAACCTCTCGACTGTGAGGAAAAGAGGCGGTTTCTTGTCAACATCTTCCATAAATATACCGTTCCTTGGACCACGTTCATTTAAAACGGTTGGAGATGTGCAGAGAGCTCCACTGCGTTTAGATGAGCAGGGTGGAGATTTAGACATATCCTTACCTGCTTCATTCAGCATTTGCTCAGATGTAATGGAAACTGCAATTTCATCGAATAGAGCGAATTTGGACGCAATGTCCTATGCACATCACCTTAGCAGAGCTATGGCACAATGTCTCAACAGGAAGGAATTTGAGGATGTGTGTACCATGCTTAAAGTTCTTTCGAGGGCAATCATGTATGCCACATATAACTCCGCTCTGACAGTGGCAAATCTGGATTTAGTTTCATGTGATGCTGCCCTTGCATCGTCATCACTTATAGATGACAAGGTTAAAAGCTCTCTCCGGGTCCCCCGGGTCTCCGGACATACTATCTTTGACGTCAAGATTTCGTTAGCATATGAACAGGCTACTAACAAAGCTTCCAGTGCTCTGCTCTTAAAGTCGGTGTCTCAACAACCCGCTTTAGCAGACTGGGGTAAGCGAGGACGTTCCAAATCAAAATCTTCTAATGGGAACTCCTCGCGAGGGTACAAGAAACCCTCATACAGTTACTCCGGTGGTCGTCTATACAGTAACTTGGGAAAGGGGCATAAGTCTGATCGGGACTATCGGTCAGACATCCCTAAGCCGATGGGGTGAGGATCTTCGTGGGGAGGGCATAGTTATTCCTCCCGTAAGCCTCACAAGTCCTACAGGTGATGATCAAGACCTCTATTGCTTGCCAGTTGGCAGAAGGTTATCAAACTTCGCGAGAAACTGGATAGTAGTCACGGAAGATCAGTGGGTGAGAAGTGTAGTCTCAGACGGCCTACGGCTATCATTCCGAGCGAAACACCCACCAACAAGATGTCCGCGTTGGACAAATCTTCCAGCAGATCCTTTCAAAAGAGAGTCTCCCCTAGTGGAGGTACAGGCTCTCTTATTAAGGAAGCAATAGAGGTCGTCGGGAATCGGAATTCTCAGGGTTTTTACTACAGTCATCTGTTCCTCATACCGAAGCCAGACGGCTTGTTCCGACCGGTAATAGACTTGAGCTGGATAAACAAGTTGATCGTGGCTCCAAAGTTCTGTATAGAAACCATTCGGTCGGTAAGAGCGAGCATTCTGGTGAACGATTATGTGGCAAGAATATAACTAAAGGACACTTACTTTCATGTCTTGGTACATCCGGCATTCAGAAAGTACCTGTGGTTCGCCGTACAAGGGAAGGTTTTTCAGTTCAGAGCAATGTGCTTTGGTCTGAACCTAGCTCCCTGGGCTTTCACTCGAATAATGAACTCGGTAATGTCATGCTTCCGAGCTCATTCGTCTGCGATAACGTTGGCTTACTTGGATGACATTCTGCAGAGATACGGCAACAGAATTATTCTTCAGAACGATGTTCAGAGTCTGCTACTATTGCTCTGACATCTCGGTTTCATAGTAAACGAGAAAAAGATCTAGCTCCGTCCAAGTCATTCACTCACTAGGGAATGAGCTTCAAGACTCCCAACAATCTGGTTCGTCTGCCGTTACCCAGAGCGAAGTTAGTCAGTTGTTATGCTCAGACGCAATAACAGCGAGGGAGTTCATGCGACTGATGCGGATGTGCAGAGCGGCTGCGGATCTTATTCCGATGGGCCGCCTACGCACGCGTCCCCTCCAGATATTCTTTACTCAGAACGGGAGTGTGAAGACACATTCGCTCGAAACCAGTATTGTTTTAACAGACCGAGTAAAACAAAAGGTTCAGATTTGGGCAGATCTTCAGTGGTTAACTCAAGGAGTTCCGCTGCAGCTGCCGGATGTGCCTTTCACGATTATGACAGATGCGAGTCAGACGGGCTGGGGCACGACCTTAAGTCCCGCAGACTTGAAGGCGGCACCCATTCGATTTCATTATGTGAATTAACAGAGAGGATTCTCCTATATGTCATGAATCATTGTGTTCATCTCTCTGTCCATCATATACCGCTTCGTCTGAACGTATTAGCAGACTCCCTCTCTTAGAAAGATTGCCTGTTTCCATCGGAAGGGACTCTCAACAGGCGAATATTCAGACAGATTTGCTACTAGTGGGATCGTCCCATGATAGTTCTTTTTGCGACACACCTGAACAATCAGTTACCAGATCATCGAGCATACGCAGTGGACGCTCTGTCAATTTCATGGTACGAGATGATAGGATACTCATATCCTCCAACTCTGTTGATTCAGCAGATTCTGTTGAAGATCAAACAGTCTCGTTGCAAAATCCTGCTAGTAGCACCTCTGTCGTCACAGAAATCTTGGATCAATCTTCTCACGTGTCTGTTATGGGACATTCCCCGGAAGATTCCTCCACGAGAGGATCTTTATCAGGGGAAGTCGCGTGCACTGCATCACAATCTGGAAGGTCTCAACCTTCACGTATTTCTGTTATGCGGACCTTCCTGCACGGAAAACAATTTACAGGACACGCAGTGGACGCAATTTGTAACTGCAGGAGGTCTTCCTCTTCGTTGAACTATGCAGCGAAGTGGAGGGTTTTCACCCGTTGGTGTAGGGTCAGTCGATAGATGTATACGATCCGTCCATACCAAATATTGCCGATTTCCTGGTCTATTTGTTTGACAATCTCAAACTGTAGCCTGTCACCATAGGTCTGTGTTATCAGATACCTACGCTCATTATGATAACTTGACTATTGGATCAAATACTTCTTGATCCAAGCTAGTTAGAAATTTCTGTCACAATAGATTTTAGAGTGCCAATGTTGTTTCAGTAAGAGGTAAGTAAAACTGCCGCAAATGGGTTAGGAATATGCAGTCAACTTGTCATGTGTAACCTTGAATTGCTGTCAGCCTTAATAGGGAACGTTTGGTCAGTGCTGTTTGCCATGGAATAATGATGTTTGTAAATTGCGGGTGGAGAGTGCAAGGTATATGAAAAAGCGTGCAAGAAATTAAGTCAAGGCTGATTGTAATGAAAATAGAAGTCACTCTGTTTTGTGATTTATTGTGAGATGGATCGAAATATAAAATATATTTGGAAATAATATTAAATAGAAACTGCTTCATGGAACAAATGTTATGGGTTTGCTGCCATTCACTTTGTAAGTAAATGTAAATATGTACAAAATCGGATTTCTCTGTTATTTTACATTTAAGGCTACAGTTAACGGAATAAACGCCCATAGTAAAATTGTTTCCTACAGTAGTCTAAACGCGCGTCGTAAAATTGTTTCGTTACATAATTTTTATTTCATTTATATTTACTAAATATGGCCTGAACTATAAGTAAACAAATGTTTGCTTATCTTTCAGGTGGTCTCCGTGTTGGGATATGAGGCGGTGTCGATTGTACAGAAGCCCGGAAGTGTGATTTCAACTTCACGTTAAATAAGAAGTGAATGGAGAGTCATGTTGTTAATCGGCGTCAGCAGTCAAAGTGAACTCAGAAATAGATTTGAATGCATGCTACGGAAGCCTGTAGGTGAAACTGTGTTACATGCTTTGTGCAATTATCTGTGAAATATACTTAGTGTATAAGCTTAGTGCATTCCTGTGTGGAAAACGCTTCGTGCATATCTTAGTGAAAGCTTAGTGCATTCCTGTGTGGAAAACGCTTCGTGCATATTATCTTAGTGAGCTTAGCACAGTTGATCATATGATTTCCGTAGTGATTAGTGAATGAATTGTATCTCTGGTGTTATGACTAATGCCCACCTTTGTGTGATAGAGAGTCGATATTGACTGGTGTGTGAAGGATTGGGTTGATGTATGCCAAATTTATAATTAGTAAATGTGTCACTTGTTTGATGATATGGTTATCAAAACTGAATAAAATCCAGATGTAAATAAAATGAGTGATTCCAGACAGTATATTGACTGTACAGACATAACTGTGTTGATTGTTGGTCGTTGTGTTTCTCCACTCGGTCATTTATGACAATTTCTCTATCAATAGACCTAGAACACTCAGATTAATTCCTAAGTGGAATTTGGCTTGGGTTCTGTTGAAGCTCAAAGAAGCTCTTTTTGAGCCATTGGATGTCGTAGAGTTCAAATTCTTGACCAATAAAATGGCATTTCTCTTAGCCTTTGCATCTGCTAGAAGAGTCAGTGAACTTCATGCATTATCTGTTGATGAATCTCATTACCGTAGTGTGGGAAATACCATTACCCTCACAATGGAATTGGGATTCTTGGCTAAGAATCAGATTCTGGATAAGCGGCTGGAGCCTATTGTCATTAAGGCTTTACCATCCTCGGATAACTGTAGACCTTTGCTGTGTCCAGCTATGCGCATTTATAAATGTCGATCGGATTTTGTTAGAAAGGGAAGAAAATGTTTCTTTATTTCATTGATTCCTAACAGAAAGGATATTTTTGTTCATGCTGTCGCTAGATGGATTCAGTTGGCAATACGCATTGCCTATGAAAATCTATCTTCGGATCAACGTTCTGTCAATAAGATCTCAGCACACAAGCACTGTCCACTTATTGGGCTTATTCTAACAGTATATCCATTACTGATCTCATGAAGGCAGCATTCTGGACACAGCCCTCTTCATTTACCAAGTTTTACCTGAGAAATTTAGAGTCCATCTCCGGTGACCTTAGATCTTTGGGTCCTCTTTCTGTTGCTCAGAATGTCGTCCATTAATGTTACATCTATAAGGTCTTTAGGCAGTCCGTTCCAGAACTGACGCTGTTCCGCTGCCCTCTTTGTTCTGAGGAAATTTACCTCAGAACAAGGGGGGGGGGGGGGGGAGAGGGGTTTTCCCTTATGATCATCTGGGATTATAGTGAAAAGCAAGGGAAGACCTCCTTCGGTGTCAGTAGTCCTGCATCAGTGCTGGATAATGTGTAGCTCAGGGGGAATCAATAACTGTGTCTCATTTATGTACGGTTTTTAAAGTGTAGCTCACTGTGAAGCATTTGTATATGTCACGTGTCAAACGGGCATTAATATACAACCCTCGGACACTTTAAAATGAGTATAAAGAGTCTCATTCTCTGGACTATCTTTATATATTGGTTGTTCTTCACCGAATTAGCATAATGGGTTATGCTGGCATTAAGTGGAGAATTATATATTATGTAATACCCAATTACATTGTTGGTGTTATTTCTTTCTCTTTTCTCGTAAAAGAAAAGGTCATATGTAATTCCTATCTTCTCCTATTCTCTTGTAGGAGCTATTCTTTACAGAAGTAGTTGAGAGATTGGATTTTCCTTTAAGTCCTAGGCCCTCCAGCTGTTTTTCGATTCAGCTAGTCTGGGCCATTGGTTGTCATATAAAAATATGATAAATTTTAAGTAATTTGTATATTTTTTATACTTCCAATGGCCCAGATGGGTATGCCCCTCCCATGAGTGGGCACTCATACCTCCCCCGCTGTTTATAACATTTAACAGGCAATCTGGAGAAAGAATGATGGTTGGCACCAATTTCAGTATCTTCCTGGATACTGCTCATGCGCAGATCTCAAAAGTATGGAGGACCATCTAGGACTTGATTTTTTCGGTTTTCCATGCAAATTTTGAGGATTGGGGGGCAAAATTTGTGTTTAGCCCTGGATTCAATTTGAATTAGCTCCAACTAGTCTGGGCCATTGGTAAGTATAAAAAATATACAAATTACTTAAAATTTATCATTTTCCACTACTGGAAATCTGGGCATTATTTGTGTTGAAGCATCTCAATACCAGAAAAAATCATCTTACTGGACAACAGTTATGAATAGTTACATGACTTCATTCAGAGGTGGGCAGATTGGAAATTTTGCATAACCCCTGAAAGGTTATGCAAAATAATTTTGCACAACTCTTTCTGAATTAGACAACCTCTTCTTCACTAGTCAATAGAACCATGTTTTTCACCTAGGTCTACAGCTGTGCATTTAACCCAAAATCGCAACACCCTTTTCTCAGAACAGCAGTGCTACACAATTTGGTATCAAGTTTCTTTTCAACCTACTCACAATTGTTTACAATTGGCTGTAACGTAAGTGCAAGCCCTACTTCGGAACTAACTGAAGCTTTTAGAGAACTTTTCCAAACAAGTTGGAAAAGTAATAGAGTGCAAAAGCACCAAAAAGATCGAAAAAAGGGTCGAGCGAGATCAGCGCTCGAAATGACAGGTACTCTCTCTGTACACCTCTTGCGTTTACCGAGCGCATGCGCAACAACCGTGACGTCAATTCCTTTAATTTCTGCCATTTGTACATGGTCGGAAATTTTTGTGACTCGTGCTACTTTGCCGTTTTTCATCGTGAATAACTTATTATATGTGCTTTGCATTTCATTGTGTGCAAGTGGATTGTATCCTTTTGTCAAGCTCTCCAAATTGTTTTTGATTAATGTTATTTTTTATCATTATTGCTTGTTTCTTCAGACTTAATCTTGTTTTTCCCCCATGTGTGAACACGACCTTTGTGCTATTTTCCGTCGGCGGGAAGCTTGATTTCATTATTTTCATTCATATAATGCCAAAGACCTCTTGCTTGCAAGTGAAGCATGTGGACGACTCTCATTCCACATGTGTCACTTGCAACAATTGCACTCAGGCCCAATCATGTGGTATTTGTGGGGTTTGGTCCTCTAAATTCTGGGCTTTTGTTAACAAGGTGGTTCTGTCCAGAGCTAGAACCCCTCATTCTCGGGGTAAGGGTAGCCGTGCCATAGCCGACATTTCTGCTGGTGCACGTGGTGACTCTGTCACACAGGATTCTGATCTGTCTTCTGTGGCGAGTTCCTCTGCAACTGTTGACGGTGCTAGTTCAGTGATACCTGACGTGGAGACCGTGGTCTCTTTGTCTTCTGATTTCACTCTTGAGGCCTCTGTTTTCGTAGAGAGCTTCTCCGAGGTCAGCTCGGTGACCCTCTCCAATCTGCCTCCTACGCCATCAACAGTTGCTGAGGAAGTTGTTCCTGCAGATCCTATTCTGTCTGATGGTGGCTCTTCCATCTCCTCTGGGGATGGTCTACAGTCTCGGGGGACCGAGGCTGTATCTGCTGGTGTGTCTGTGTGCTCTCAGCCTCCCCTAGCCTCGCGGCGGGGCTGTGCGGGTTTGCTGTCTGCTCTGTCTCATCTGGCTAGGTTTGCTCCTAGTCAGTTGAGCCGGTCGGTCGCTTCGGCATCGATTCCTCGCCCTCGAGTGAATCGTTTATTGTTCCTCCTTCCCCTGCTAGTGTGCCACCTAGCAGGATGGTGTTGGGACATTGGCATCCAGGGCCTGCTGTTCGGCAGCGGTCAGTGACAGCCCCTGTTAGCTGTCACTCTCGGAACCTTCCTCCGGTGATTCCTCACTGTGTTCCGAGTCTGGGTGTCGATCAATGCTTGCCGTCGGTCTCAGAGGATGGGCAGTTGGGGCCGTCTGCCGCGCAGAGGCCAATGACAGGTTCCTGTCATTCTTGGGACAATCCTACGGTGTCTTCTCACCGTGTCCTAGGTCCAGCTACCGATCGACGTGCGCCGTCGGTCTTTTTCGAGGATTTACAGGCAGGACCTTCTGTTTCGCAGAGGTCAGTGATGGCCCCTGGGCGTCACAATTGGGACTATCCTCCAATGTCTTCTCACCGTATCCCTATTCTGTCTGCCGATCGACGTTCGACGTCAGTCTCTTCTGAGGATTTGGGTTCTTCTACCAGAAGAGTCCATTGGGAGGACACTCCGTCAGGCGTTGGTGCTGCGACGGATTCTCAGGGTGACCTGCGTCAGGCCGTTTTGGCGCTCACCCGGTTGCTTTCTAGCAACCCTCAAGTTGGCCTCCCTGTGCCTCCTGAGGCACAACCTCCTTTGGTCGGTCGCCGAGATGTCTCGCCTGGTCCCTTGGATACTGCTCAGTCTTCCCAGGAGGTTTCTGCTGGTCAGCCCGAGTTTGGCTACGTCTCCTCTGCTACGAAGGATGACGATTATCTGGAAGGTGATGGGGCCCCCCTCGTCAGTCTTGGGGCAGGCTTTGGATTTCGTCTTCGGCTTATTGCCGGAAGTTCAACCTTCAGACCAGCCATCTGTGACCGTCCGGCCGTGGTCCACTGTGGAGCGCCGTAACCCTGTTGAGCCTTCTAGCTCTGGGGCTTTGCGTCCTCTGCAATCGGCTCAGGTTGTTGAGTCCTTCCAGGGCTTAGATGCCAAAATGCGTTCTAAGGCCCTCAAGGGTTCCTTCTTTTCTAGAGCTGATGCCTTTCTGCCTCCATCGCGGTTTCGTGTTTACGATTCCGTCTGTCCTCCAGTCTTCCAAGGGATGACTACTGTGGATGAGGATTCTTCTTCCCTCGGGTTAACTAAGCCTAAGTCGGCAGTTCTCCCGATGTCGGTAGTTGAATCTATGGTGGGCCTGTCCCAAGAGATGCTGGGTATGTTATCTCTCGCGGACCATGTCGTCGCTGCTCCGGCTGAATATTTTCCACCAGGGGAGTTTGATGACGCTCAGGTGCCTTTTCGCGTTTTGTCACAGGCTCTTATGAACTTGACACACGCTCACTCCTGTAACACGGCTAATTTGGAGCTGGCACGCCGGGATGCGGTGTTGGATTCTTCTCCATCCCTTCCTTCTGAGCAACATGCTGTTTTGAGGTCTGCCTCTTTGGTGGGACCTCAGTTGTTCCATGGTTCCGTGGAAGCTGTTCGTGGCGAAGTTCTTCGTCATTCGAAAGATCAGCTTTTGCTGCGACAGCTTGACCAACTTGCTGCTGCGGGTGGTGGTCGTTCCAGGCCCGCCAAGCGTGCTGCTGCGTCTGCCTCGTCGGTGACATCGGCTATGCCTTCGGCTCCATCTGCTCCTTCTGCACATAAGAAGCGCCGACGTGGCCAGGCTCGCTGGCAGCCTCAGGCAGGAAAGTCTCAGGACTCCCGAGGTGGTTTCGCCTCTCAGGGGCCTCATCGAGGCCGCAAGTGAGGGTTCTCACCTCGATTCGCCTCCAGTCGGGGGAAGGCTGTCGCTGTTTTACGACCTTTGGACTAGTGTCATGCGAATATGAAATTTTTTTCGACTCGAACATTGACTCGAATTTCCCCTTTGAATGTTCGATTCGGTCGAATATCGAATTCGAATACTATAATTACAAAAGAAACGTGTTACAAATACAAGACCCTGATTTTGAGATTTTCTTGTATATATTACATTAATTCCCTGGTATATTCATCCCATACATAACTATAAGTATAATAAGTAACATTGTAACTAGATCTAGGAATTCTGGGAAATGTAATGGAAATGAGAAATATTGAGAATGAACACGCGTCTTTTTGCTCGTTTTCGCTGGCCAGCGATATGGTAATGGCAGTCTGGAAACTACCATTAGACTTATCGCTGGTAGAGTTACTACTTCCCTTGGACCACTGACTCACAAAAGATTCACGCATTGATGGCTGTGACTCACAAAAGATTCACGCATTGATGGCTGCGATTCGTTCATAAGCGGACTGTCAATATCACTCTCTCAGTGGTCCAAGGGAAGTAACTCTACGAGCGATAAGTCTAATGGTAGTTTCCAGACCGCCATTACCATATCGCTTTGTGACGTTTTGTCATATAGATATACAAGAAAGAAACGATATTTTTGACATAAATTAACACCAGGTTTAATCATTAACACTATTAATTAACATATTAAACAATTGCAAGAAGATTCGTTAGAGTCGTTAGACCTACACTTCCTACAGCCCTACTTGAACCTTTGAATCAGAGATATACCATCAGATCCGACTCTGAAAACTGAAATAAATTTAAAATCAAAGTGAGTTGGCCGAATCGCAATACAACTGTTACAACAACAAGAACGAAATGAGTCCATTGTCACTTTTTTAGTTCAACTACAGAAAAGTCATTCAATCAGGTCGCCGTTTTTTCTGGCCCAAATCAATGTGGTGGCGTTCTGTCTAGATAACCGATGTCTTCTATCTGTGATAGTGCAAGAACCCACCGAATTTACTCTTTTGGAGGAACAGTTGGTTGCTTGAATGGAAAACAAATCCCGAGCCACAGATGATAAAAGAGGGAAACTTCCTGCATTCTCACGCCAAAATTGTAAGGGGCTCTCATTTCTGTTAGCAACAGGGCAAACTGTGTACCCACTTAATTCGGCGGTTAAACAGGCTTCTTGATTCATCTGGGCACCCGACTCTGTTGAACAGCTCGAGCTTTGTATGTCTTTAAATATAGCATCCATCAAAGATGGACGCTTAGGGGATTTATCCGAGTCATCGACGCTAGCTTGCTGGGTGTGATGATGCGAAGAATCAGCACTCGGTTCGTCATCCTTGAGACAAGCTACGGAATCAACAATGTACCGCTTTGCAATGTCAAAGTTATCCTGCTTTATCAATGTCTTAAAGCGGGGGTCTAAAAATGTTGAGGCTAGCAGATAGCCTTGGCTGAGATCAAACCTCCCTTCTAATTCTGAAATTAGACCATCACGAAATGCCTTCGTACCATGTGAAGTTTGGGATGACAGCTCTCGTTTCAAGGTTTGAATACAGGGAAATATCATCGATATGCTGACAACAGTGTCCGCGCTAAGGATAGTTGTAGCCTCAGAAAGGGGTTTCAGTAGTGGCAGAACTGACTGTCTAATTTGATTTAAAGCCGACGATATGGGCGGTGGTGGCGAACTTGCACATTTTCTGTTCTGCTCACATTCTACCAATGCCGTGGCTATGGGTGATGCATTCTTCTTACTCCATTCCAATAATGTACACGTGCTATTAAAGCGAGTTGACACGTCAAGGGGTGGGTCCGATTCAGAGAGGCCCGCTGCTAACTGGTGTTTATGTAAAGCATGCAGCCCAACCGTTGATGAATTAAAGAATGTAGTTATTCTGTGTGTGGCATCTATCAGGTTCTTAACCATTGGTTGTTGCTTTAGATTTGAATTTATACACAGCTGTAGTTTATGGGCGGGGGAATGTAACTGCCGTCTGTTAAAGTGCTGCATAGTTTTTGGAACCCTTTCCCAGCTACTAACTCAAATGGGCGCCCATCTGCCACTACAAAAGAAAGAACAGCCGCGTCATATTTACTTTTCATATCGCCGTCGATTTTTCTTCGTGTAAATGCGGTCATACTGGCTTGTTTCTTGGAGTGTGAGCCAGAGGTAGCTGTAGTTTGGGCTTGGCTATGGTCGACAATAGTACTGGGACGAGGCCTCTTAATACCCTGTCCCTGTGCTTTTCTAATTTTTTCATCATCTTCTTTTGCCTTGTCGTACAGCTCTCTGTGTTTTTTCAAATGCACCCACAGGTGACTAGTTGTCCCAGTAGATTGGACTTTGTAAATCGTGGAACATGTGTTACACTTATAGGTTCCCGATACTTTGTCAAGAGAAAAGTAGGAATGTATTATCGAGTGCGACATTTTCTATTGATACAGACGACAATAATCACCAAATGACATATTTCGGTATTTGGGACGGTAGGTAAAAAACTCCGACCTGGAAACGACATAGCGTAACTCAATACCGGAACATAACTGTGTGCCAGTGTGTGGCGTAAACGTAATTCCTTTTTATGTAGAATACATTATTAAACCCACACGTTCAAAGAAACAAGCCATACACCGATACACGGTCATACACCATAGACGCTTCACATTTTCACGATTAGGATTTGACTTCGTAATTGAAATTTGAGAACCACAGATCAAGGCTACGTTCCTGTATATTGCACCATTTTGAGCGCGATTGTTGTCATCGTGGTGGAAATTTACGACATTAGAGATTGTTCGTCGTCGCTATATTCGAAATTGTTATATTCAGGTTTCAAATCGACTCGAACTCAACTCGAATTTAAATGTCGACTCGAATTCGACTCGAATTTTCGAATATTCGCATGACACTACTTTGGACAGAGATAACGTCGGACCCTTGGGTCCTCGACGTCATTCAATCCGGTCTGCGACTGTCCTTCCATCAGCACCCCAGTTTATCTTGGGTGCCCCTCCCGACTCAGGTCCCTTCCGATTCTCTGTGTCGGGACCTTCTGGTGCAGGAGATAGACAATCTCCTCTCCAAAGGGACGATTGAGGTGTTCAGGAACACCCTTTCACCGGGGTTTTACTCGAGACTTTTCTTGGTGCCGAAGAAAAACGGCCAATTTCATCCTGTCATCGATCTGAGTATCCTGAACGAGTACATTATAGCTCCTCGTTTCAGTATGGAGACTTTCCGGTCGGTTCGACGTTCAGTTCATCAGGGCGACTTTGCTGCCAGTATCGACCTGAAGGATGCCTACTTCCATGTACCCATTCATCTGGCATCACGGAAATTCCTTCGGTTCTCATTTCGGGATCAAGTTTATCAATTCAGAGCTCTCCTGTTCGGTTTGAACCTGGCCCCTTGGGCCTTCACCCGACTGATGTCACATGTGCTTGCTTTCCACCGTACTCAGTCGGCTGTGACTTCGTCAGCCTACCTGGACGACATCCTCCAACGGCACCACGATGCTGCTGTTCTGGAGTTAGATGTCCGGCAGTTTCTTTGCCTGCTAGCGTCGCTGGGTTTCAGAGTCAATTTCGAGAAGTCGGGTCTCCGCTCGGGCGACGATTCTTTCCGCCTTGACTCGGAACCTGCTTCAATCTTCCTCGGTCTCAGCCAGGACTTTCCTTCGGATGCTGGGCCTTTGCTGTTCATCGCTTGTTTGTCCGACCTATCCAACACTTCCTGTTGGATCATTGGCGTCCGAATGTAGATCTGTTGGACCTGGAACTCACTATTCCTCGGTCTCTGCTTTGTCACCTCCACCCTTGGGCCGATATTCCCGGGCTGACACAGGGTGTTCCGTTGGATCTTCCTTTGGCCGATCGCAACCTTACTGTGGATGCCAGCGATCGGGGCTGGGGTGCGACGTTGAATCCTCTCGGTCTGCCTACTCACGGCGAGTGGGACAGCGAGCAGGTGGACCTTCATATCAACCAGAAGGAGCTCCTTGCTCTTCTGTTGAGTTATCGGCTTTGGATCCCTCATCTGTCGGACCATTTTGTCCTACTTCTTTCGGACAATTCGACAGTAGTGGCCTACATACGGAATCAAGGAGGCACACATTCGATTCCCATGTATCGGCTGTCTCGGGATCTTCTTCTGTTGGCGTGGGATGTGAACGCTCGGGTGTCCATTCGACACATTCCCGGGCGTCTCAACGTCCTAGCAGACTCCCTGTCCCGACACGACAATGTCCTTCCAACTGAATGGATGCAACATCGGTCGGTGTTTCGCGATTCGCGAGCAGTGGGGCCGTCCTCAGGTCGACCGTTTCGCTACTCACTGGAATCATCAGGTTGAGACCTTTGTCTCCCCTTGTCCAGATCCTCTGGCATTTGCAGTCGATGCTCTGTCTCTGGAACTGGACAGGTTGGATCGGCTATGCCTTTCCTCCTGCACCGTTTCTTCCTCAAGTATTAGCGAAGATTCGTGCTTGCAGTTGCAGGATCATTCTGATCGCACATCTGTCTCCACAGAGGGTGTGGATCAATCTGCTGCAGCCTCTGTTGGCAGATCGGCCGATTCGTCTACCTCTACGTCGCGATCTTCTTTCCCAGGGTCATCCCAGGAAGTATCACAACAACCTGGCGAGCAAGTCCCTTCACGCCTGTCTTTTATCAGGTCCAGACGTCTCCGACGTAGAGGTTTTTCGAGACGAACAGTGGAGTGCATTTCTGCATCGCGGCGACATTCCACTGGCATGACTTATGCTGCGAAGTGGAAGGTTTTCTGCCACTGGTGTGCAGATCACAATGTGGATTACCATGATCCGTCAATCGCTCAAATTGCGGATTTTCTGGTATATCTTTTTGACTCCAAGGGCCTCCAGCCTATTACGATTAAGGGCTATCGGTCTATGCTGTCTGATACTTTCTCTTATGTGGGAAAGCGGTGCATCGGTCATAATCTTTTTCTCTCCAAACTCATTCGGCACTTTTCTTTGAAGAGGCCTCGAGTTTTGTGTCTTACACCCAAGTGGAACTTGGCATGGGTGTTGCACTGTTTGGAGGGGGCGCCATTCGAGCCTTTATCTGAGACCGATATGTGTTTTCTCACCTATAAGATGGCTTTTCTTCTAGCGTTTGCTTCTGCTCGACGAGTCAGTGAGCTTCATGCGCTATATGTTGATTCTGCCTTCTTCAGAAATGAGGCTAACAGTGTCACCTTCACTACTGATTGCTCTTTTCTGGCTAAGAATCAACTTCCTGATTCAGTACATCCTCCCATCTGCATTTGGGCTCTCCCTGCTGTCGATGGCCGGAGACTTCTTCTTTGTCCTGTTCGTGCGATCAAGACTTACATTACTCACACTCAGTTCATTAGGAGGGGTCGGAAGAGATTCTTTCTGTCTCTCATTCCTAAGAGGCAGTCTCTCTCTTCCCATTCTATTTCCAGGTGGATCTGTCTTGCAATCAAGCTGGTTTATTCCCGCTTGTCTGCGTCAGATCTTGTTTCATGAGGTTCGTGCCATTTCTACATCCTGGGCGTTCTCCAATTCTGTTTCGCTCCGGGATGTTATGAATGCGGCTTACTGGAGGAATGCCTCTACCTTCTCCTCCTTTTATCTCCGCCACCTTCAGCAGCAATCTGAGGACCTTTATTCTTTAGGCCCTCTCGTTGCTGCTAAGGCTGTTGTGCACCCTCGTTAAAATTGTTTTTATCGAGGTTGTGCTTTGCTCAGCCTTGTTCTTTTCAGGTGCCTTCTCTCTATCTTCATTACAGGTTTTGCTAGTGTTCTCTGCCATCCTTGCTGTTCTTTCTGCTGCTCTTGTTGGTATTGGTTATGTGATTCACCTCCTCCTATTGTTTATTCAGCCAATTGTAAACAATTGTGAGTAGGTTGAAAAGAAATTAAATTTTTTTAGTAAATTTTGTTTCTTAACATACCTACCACAATTGTTTACTGGAGGCCTACCCTCCTTGGGGATACCCTTGATATCGATGCCTCCTCGCTAAATCACGAACTTCTCGTTGGCGGAAATACGGAATTGACGTCACGGTTGTTGCGCATGCGCTTGGTAAACGCAAGAGGTGTGCAGAGAGAGTACCTGTAATTTCGAGCGCTGGTCTCGCTCGAACCTTTTTTCGATCTTTTTCGTGCTTTTGCACTCTATTACTTTTCCAACTTGTTTGGAAAAGTTCTCTAAAAGCTTGAGTTAGTTCAGAAGTAGGGCTTGCACTTACGTTACAGCCAATTGTAAACAATTGTGGTAGGTATGTTAAGAAACAAAATTTACTAAAAAATTTTAATATTGTATTTACCCAAATACTGTGAATACAGGTGACACAATAGACTTAACTGCAGTGCACATTTCATCACTGGCTACCTAACCACAACTTACTTGTTCCCTCGAATGATGAGATTTGTCACTCGTTTGTTTTAGAGCACAGTTTGCGCCATACACATGCGCAGGTGTTGTATTTTATTTTTGATATTGGGTTTCCTGAACATGCAAATCACGTTTAGGAAAATCCAACATAAATACAACTACTGCGCAAGTGTACGGTGCAAATTGTTTCAATATGGGTTACTCCGTTATGGTATGAAAAAACAATTGCACTAAAATTGAATGATTGAGTATCCAGTGACCAAGAGTTATAGCTTTTGACTGTACAATTCTTGAAGATGTGATAACTTTATTATGTCAAGTGGATTTAATATAGTTATTACTTGATATCTTCAAGAATCATGGAGTCCAAAATTACAACTGTGACATTGACTGGACATGGATGGTGACCTAGAAAATGCAACATGCCCTAGTGAGGTAACCCAATTAGTTGTCCCTCCGTTGGTGATTCCATTATAGCAATCTTTGCGATTAAAGAGCATGTCAGACTTTTTTTAGCAGCATGTTGAAAATTTCCAATTTCATCAGTGAGTATTCAGTGACCAAGAGTGATCGTTTCGAATTATGGAATATTCAGAATCACAAGGTCATAAGTGATTGCTAATGGAGCTTTCAGTACACAAGCGAAAAAACGGTTGTCCAATTTAATTTTGCTTAACCCGGGGACGAGCGTAACGCTCTCTCGTCCAATTTGCCCACCTCTGCTTTATTCCTCTGTAGAGTTTACTGGCTGTAGAGGTGCTAATTAAATCCTGCTTTAAACAACTTTGTCAGGTGAACACCTCAGGCCTCATGGGGCCTCATGTTTCTATTTTGTATTTTTTTCACACTGTTTTTTCAACTTGGTTATCATTAACTGTTGTTTTTCAATTCTTAATAGCATAGGAACTCTAGGTGCATGAATGTATTTTTGTACTGTACCAATGGCCCAGACTTAGCTGGTGCAAACTCATAACTTTTAAGGGCCAGACACAAATTTTGAACCCCCCCCCCCCCCCCAACCCCTCAAATTTGCATAGAAATCCAGAAATTTAAAGTCCTGTACTGTCCTCCTTACCTTTATACACTGTGCATGTGCCACAAGCTGGTAGCCACAGAAATTGGCAGCAGCCATCATACTTTTGTTTGGCCCTATGCCAGTAACATCTACCTGACTGTGCTATAAAATTTATTTTCTGAAGATGCCAGACACAGATCAATGAATATATTTGTGGATTCAATGGTTTTACAGGATATTGCAGGAGAACATTGGTGTTTTGGAGCAGTAACTTTTAATTTTTTAATAATAAAAATTATGTTTC
The DNA here is from genome assembly GCA_031216915.1 of Pictodentalium vernedei. Classification (NCBI taxonomy): domain Eukaryota; kingdom Metazoa; phylum Mollusca; class Scaphopoda; order Dentaliida; family Dentaliidae; genus Pictodentalium; species Pictodentalium vernedei. The sequence goes on from CM062289.1 coordinate 247,718,721, forward strand.
CCATTTTTGGGACATATGCCTGATACATTCTTATGATATCACTAGTATTGTTTAGTGTTCTCTCCTGTCCTTCCTTGAATCCTCCTGTTAAGTTCCCAAGTGCCTTTGGCGTTTTTTATGAGATTTATTTTTAAAAATTTTCTTGGGAATTTGACGTTTTCATCGGAATATTAGTTCTGCGTACCCCCTTGTTTACGTCCTGGTCGGGTCGACCTCTGGGGATGTCTTAGTCTTACATCTTCTACCGGCTGCATTATTTTATCTTAAGGTCGCATACTTATGCACAATGGCTAATCATGACTGTGACAGTTTTACGGGTGGGGCAAGCCAGAGTACCTGGAGAGAACCACTGAGCAACAATGAGCAGCTGCCAGCTCCCCAACATCGAAACTCTGCACTGCAGCACAGGCAGGGTTAGATTGGTTGAAGACATGTGCACCATCGACGTGCAGTACGCCTTAGCACACGGCGCATCATCGTGCCCCCATGTGGACAATGGGGGTTAAGTGAATAAAATTCTCATCAGTATGGTTGTATGAGCCAAAAAAATGATTTACAACTTTGAATGTCACTTGGGGGGAAGGGGGGAGTCATAACCTAACCGTGATCCCCCTCCCCACCCCATTCGAATATGTTTGTCACATTTTACAACTTAAGCACAGGAATCTTGAGAATGGAAAATATAGCAAAAAATCAGAAGAAAACCAACCTTTTGTGACTCAGGTGTGTGGTGGGTAAGATAATTTCTGAGTGAATAAAGAAAAAACTTCTTTCTGTTGAGAACTTTTATTATCATAACAATAAAAACCATGTAAACTACAGCATCAAATTCAAACAAAACATCTAGAACTTAATAGATTCAACAAAGCCCTCAATGCATTTCTCTTCAAAATGGTGATATGAACAGTAATATACAGATGGAATTCTCTATAAAATGGTGGTTTAATTTGCCTTAAAAAAAGACATTTGGCAATTTCAAGTGTCAGGTGGGGGGTAAGATAAACTGGTCATGACATCCCCCCCCCCCCCCCCCCCCCCACAACAATCTGAATTTTTTCTCTTCCAACTCAAAACATATGAATCAAAACAATAACCTGAATGTTTGTTTTTTTCAACAACTTAGACATAGGATTCGTCATACTCATACATTTAAGTTGTTAAAATAGAAAAATTTTGACTAGGGTAGAAGATACTGTGACCAGTTTATCTTACCTCCCACATGACACTGGAAATTGGAACTCAAATTTACTAGTGGGACATATGAATCTTAATATAGGATGAAATTCTCTTCAAAATGGTGGTTTGACCTAAACAATATTTTTTTTTGGAACAGGACTTGATAACTAAAATTTATAGTTCAATAAGTAGGTCACAGATAGAAATGTGTTTCTGGTAAGGCAGAGTTATGGTCACCTAGTGGGAAGGGTGTGAGATAACCCTTTTGAAAACAACTGGCAAGATGTTTCCTCACTTGCTTGGGTTCAAACCAAAAAGGACCAGCATTACCATTTAACACATGCAGACAGCAATGGCATAAACCCCACTGTCATTTGTATTGTTCTGTCTTGCAGTCTCTGGGTATACAACCTTGAGTGATGGGAAGCCAGTCATAATGTCCTTCAGGAGTACTTGAAAATCTTTGCTGATCTGGCGATATAAACTATCAAAAACTTCAATTGTTCCTACCGAACAGCCAACTGTGGAAAGTGCAACCCAGTGGTTGCCTTCAGTGTTCACTATTTGCACAAATTCCTCTGTGGGAATGTCAAAGAATTTAGATTAAAAAACAATTTTGAAGGCCAGGAACACTAGGGAACTTGTTTTTCAGCAAGAGTTGTCCATAGTTTATATGATTGTCATTTAACCAGTCACCACTCAGAATACTTTTTTTTTCACCTGCTGACAAGGAGAAATCTCGAATGATCCCTGACTGGCTACCACCATCACTTTCGTCTACTATAACACAATCATCATTGGTTGGCTCAGAAGAAACACTTTCCTCACTATTTGAAGATTCATCATCATTGGAGTCATTACCCACCACATACAACTTCAGTCTTGATACATTGATAGCTGTTTTCAGGGCTACACCTTGTTGATTCTTTAATCTATAAACATTGTTCCTTACAATCTTGTTGATGGTATAAGGCCCCTTCCATCGGCTATCAAGTTTCCCACCAGCTCGGTTTGAGTTTGCTATATTTTTCATCAGAACTGTTTGTCGTGTGCTGAATGTTTTTAGCTCACCTGACTGAAAGTCAGGGTGAGCTATTCTGATCACTTTTCGTCCGGCGTCTGTCGTCCGGCGTGAAGGTGGTGTTTGGGCCGTTTTCTCCCAAACCACTGGCCGCATATTAATGAAATTTCATGTGATTAGAGGTTATATAAGGGCATTTTGATTTTTTGTCAAATTAGGTTTTGGCTCATATTGAGTAGAGGGATGGGGCAAAAATGCTCCAATTCTTAAAAAATCTTCTTCTCAAGAACCAGCAATACCAAAGACTTGATATTTGGTATGCAGCTTCCTTTTGAGGTGTAGACTCAAGTTTGTTCAAGAGAAGTTGGAGGGGCTATATTTGACGATGTTAAAGGAGGGGCAAAAATTTTGGCCCCGCCCCAAATTTTTATTTTCCAAACTGCGAGACCGATTTGAACCAAATTTTACGTGAGTGCTTATTGGGTCATAAGTACCTAATTTATGGAGAATTTTTTTTTTCCCATAGCCCCGTGGGAACCACAGGAGCTAAAAATAGAAAAAAATGAAAACGCCCATATCTCCAAAACTACACGGCACTGAGAATTCTTATTTGTTGTGAAGCTTCCTTAGGACCAACAGAATGGAATGGTCCAAAAAAATTGCCATCGGTTTTATCATGGGGTACTTTTTGGGGACTTTGAAAAAGTGCTGAGTCAGCATTTTTTAACACTGTGGGTAATGGGAAAAACGTAAGACTACTTTTCTCAGAAACCACTGCTCCAAAAGCTTTAAAATTTCACATATAACATCTTTGGAAGATTGTTTCACATGTTTATTGAAATCAATTGCCTGGGTGGATATTTGGGCTCTCTATGGGAGCCCAAATGTTTAAATTAGTGCAGTATGAGGAGTATTTTTGAAAAATCTTCTTCTTCAGATCTAGCAATAAGAATGTTTTGATATTTGGTATGCAGCATCCTTAGGGGGGTGAGATTCAGGTTTGTTGAAGCCAAGTCCCTAGGTTCATATTTAGGCTGAAAATTTGGGGTCCCGTTGCAAACTTAGAAATTTTGGACCAAAATCCGAAAAAAATTTTTTGTGTTTTTTCTGCGTTTCGGTCAATTTTAAGACAAAAAAAAATTTATTTTTTTTCCCCTGAAAATTTGGGGTCCGGGTGGGACTTAGAAAATTTTGGACCAAAATCCGAAAAAATTTTTTTTTTCCTGAAAATTTGGGGTCCGGGTGGGACTTAAAAAATTTTGGACCAAAATCCTGAAATTTTTTTGTTTGTTTTTTATGCGTTTCTGTAAATTTTAAGACAAAAAAAAAATTTTTTTCCCCCTGAAAATTTGGGGTCCGGGTGGGACTTAGAAAATTTTGGACCAAAATTCGAAAAAAATTTTTTTTGTTTTCTTGCGTTTTGGTCAATTTTAAGACAAAAAAAAAAAAAAAAAAAAAAAAATTTCCCCTGAAAATTTGGGGTCCGGGTTGGACTTAGAAAATTTTGGACCAAAATCTGGAAATTTTTTTTTGTTTTTTGTTTTTTATGCCTTTCTGTCAATTTTAAGACAAAAAAAATTTTTTTTTTTTTTTTAACCTGAAAATTTGGGGTCCGGGTGGGACTAGAAAATTTTGGACCAAAATCCGAAAAAAAATTTTTTTTGTTTTTTATGCGTTTTGGTCAATTTTAAGAGAAAAAAAAATTTTTCCCTGAAAATTTGGGGTCCGGGTGGGACTTAGAAAATTTTGGACCAAAATCCGAAAAATTTGTTTTTTCGTTTTTTCTGCGTTTTGGTCAATTTTAAGACAAAAAAAAAAAAAAAAAAAAAAAATTTTCCCCTGAAAATTTGGGGTCCGGGTGGGATTTAGAAAATTTTGGACCAAAATCCTGAAAATTTTTTTTTTGTTTTTTTTTATGCGTTTCTGTCAGTTTTAAGACAAAAAAAAAATGATTTTTTTTACACCGAAAATTTGGGGTCCGGGTGGGACTTAGAAAATTTTGGACCAAAATCCAGAAATTTTTTGTTTGTTTGTTTTTTTGTTTTTTCTGCGTTTTGGTCAATTTTAAGACAAAAAAAAAAAAAAAAAAAAAAAATTTCCCCTGAAAATTTGGGGTCCGGGTTGGACTTAGAAAATTTTGGACCAAAATCCGGAAATTTTTTTTTTTTTGTTTTTTATGCCTTTCTGTCAATTTTAAGAGAAAAAAAAATTTTTTTTTTTCCCTGAAAATTTGGGATCCGGGTGGGACTTAGAAAATTTTGGACCAAAATCCGAAAAATTTTTTTTTTGTTTTTTCTGCGTTTTGGTCAATTTTAAGACAAAAAAAAAAAAAAATTTCCCCCTGAAAATTTGGGGTCCGGGTGGGACTTAGAAAATTTTGGACCAAAATCCGGAAATTAGTTTTATCGTTTTTTATTCCTTTTAAGAAGAAGAAAAAAAAATTAGGCTGAAAGTATTTTGTTTGGGAAAAAAAATCTGTTTTTTATGCGTTTATCTCAATTTTGGGACGTAAAAGTGCAGAAACTGAAAATAGAAGGAAAATCCTGTGTATTGTGTGGGCAAAATCCCTTCATCTAGTTGGTATATGCTTTTCTTAGGAGGGGCGTATGCAGCTTATTCAAGTCAAGTCCCTGGTTTGATATTTAGACTACCATGTCAGGTGAGTGCCCTCAGGCCCCTGGGGCCTCTTGTTTTTTATTGTTATTTCTTCGATCATATGCCTTCTTCTGCCTTGTTTGTGCCTTTTTAGCTCACCTGACTGAAAGTCAGGGTGAGCTTTTCTTATCACTCTTCGTCCGTCCGTCTGTCGTCCATCGTCCTGCGTGAAGGTGGTGTTTCAGCCTCTTTCTCCTAAACCACTGGCCACATTTTAATTAAATTTCATGTAAGTAGTGGTTATATAGGGGCATTTTGATTTTTATGCAAATTAGGTTTTGGCTCATATTGAGTAGAGGTGGGGGAAAAAAATGGCCAAATTTTTTGCACATCTTCTTCTAATGAACCACCAGTAACAGAGACTTGATATGTGGTATACAGAGTCCTTTTGAGGTTTAGAATCAAGTTTGTTCAAGAGAAGTTTGTCACCACCATTTTAAACCACCATTTTATAGATTGGCAAGAATTTTCGCCACTCCCAAAATTTCTATTTTCCAAACCGAGAGGCAGATTTGAACCAAATTTGATATGAGGCTTATTGGGTCATAAGTACTTAATTTATGCCCAAATGTTTTTTTTCCGTTGCCCCATGGGAACCGCAGGAGCTAAAAATAGAAAAAAATTAAAACACCCATATCTCCAAAACTACACGGCACTGAGAATTCTTATTTGGTGTGAAGCTTCCTTAGGACCAACAGAATGGAATGGTAAAAAAAAATTGCTATCTGTTTTATCATGGGGTACTTTTTTGGGTCTTTGAAAAAGTGCTGAGTCAGCATTTTTTAACACTGTGGGTAATGGGAAAAACATTTAAGACTACTTTTCTCCCAAACCACTGCTCCAAAATCTTTCAAATTTCACATATAACATCTTTGGAAGATTGTTTCACATGTTTATTGAAATCAATTGCCTGGGTCGATATTTGGGCACTCTATGGGAGCCCAAATGTTTAAATTAGTGCAGTATGAGGAATATTCTTTAAAAATCTTCTTCAGATCTACCAATAAGAATCTTTTGATATTTGGTATGCAGCATCCTCAGGGGGGAGAGATTCAAGCTTGTTCAAGCCAAGTCCCTGGGTTCACAATAAGGCTGAAAATTGGGGGCCCCGTTCCGGACTTAGAAATTTTGGACCAAAATCTGGAAATTTTTTTTGTTTTTTTATGCGTTTTGGTAATTTTTAAGACAAAAAATTTTTTTTTTTTTTTTACACTGAAAATTTGGGGTCTGGGTGGGACAAAATTTTGGACCAAAATCCGGAATTTTTTTTTTGTTTTTTATGCATTTCGGTAAATTTTAAGACAAAAATTATTTTTTTTTTTACACTGAAAATTTGGAGTCTGGGTGGGACAGAAAATTTTGGGCCAAAATCCGGAAATTTTTTTTTGTTTTTTATGCATTTCCGTCAATTTTAAGACAAAAAAAAAAAATTTTTTTTACACAGAAAATTTGGGGTCCGGGTGGGACAGAAAATTTTGGACCAAAATCGGGAAATTCTTTTTTGTTTTTTATGCGTTTTGGTCAATTTTAAGACAAAAATTTTTTTTTTTTCTCAACACTGAACATTTGGGGTCCGGGTGGGACTTTTTGGACCAAAATCCGGAAATTAGTTTTTTGGTTTTTTATGTGTTTTAAGAAGAAAAACAAATTTTAGGCTGAAAATATTTTGTTTGGGAAAAAAATCTGTTTTTTATGCATTTATCTCAATTTTGGGACGTAAAAGTGCAGGAACTGAAAATAGAAGGAAAATCCTGTGTATTGTGTAGGCACAATCGCTTCATCTAGTTGGTATATGCTTTTCTTAGGAGGGGCATATGCAGCTCATTCAAGTCAAGTCCCTGGTTTGATATTTAGACTACCATGTCAGGTGAGCGCCTTCAGGCCCCCTGGGGCCTCTTGTTTATATTCTGCATTGCATGACCAGTTGCTGTCTCACAAAGCCTTCCCATTTTTTCAATAATTTCATCAACATCTGACAGAAAGGATGGCTGTGGGTCATTGGAGTTACTACCAGTTATCTCCACTGGGAGTCGAGGATGTCTCCCATACAGGAGGTAGAATGGTGAATAACCTGTAATAATAATAAGAACAGTTTTTTATTTTCATGCATATCTCCAAAAGAAATTGGTCTGTACAAATCTAAACAACTTGATGTCCCATTTGGGAGCTTCTAGATAATTCAGTAAAAATCAAAGAGGATGTCTAGAGCATTAGTGATTACACACAGTTGTTCAAATTATGGAAAGGATATTTTTCATCAAGCTCTTATCAGCTGTTTTTTTGGTATGTTTTATAAACCCGAACATTGCACGTCAGGGTGATCCTCCCTCCTTCATCAGACCATCCTAATAATGTACAAGAGACCTCTCAGCTTACATAGCTCTGCCCGTTCAACTACTTTCAGTGGCAGCCATATTACTATTTATTTATTTTTTTGGTGCTTTGGTCACTTTTTGCAGTACCGTATGGTTAATTGTTTTAAAGTCCACTTTAACCAATTGTATAAACTCAAATCATCACTCACTGATTCACTTAAATATAATAATGTCTGTTATAGTATCGAGGCATTACAGTATCAAGGCATTATTGCCTCTAGTATAACTTGATAGAGAAGTAACTCACCAGTTGAAGCGTGTATTGAAGATCTGTATGCAAACAAAATGCCATCCAATATATCTGCCCACCCTTCTTGCTTATCTTTGAGATGTTTCAGCAATGATCTCAGTGTCATTTGATTTTGACGCTCCACAAGTCCATTTGCCTGAAAATTGATTAAGAAAGAGCTTATTTTTCAAAATCATAGCTATAATCTTTGCATTTTTAAAACAAAATGTGTGCCAAGGGAATCAATTCAGGGATAGTTGAAGTCATTTGGAGATTTCCTGTCTGGGGAATAATTGGTGAAATAAGCATAATTCAGTACATTGTGCCCAGTCGGTCACAATATGTCTTGTTTGGAGATTTATGTGAAGGTCAAACATGTCTTCACATAAGACACATCTGCTCCTGCCAGAAATAAACAGTTAGTCTCATTGCTATTCAAATAGTATAGGAAAAAAATGTTTTTTGCATGTCAGTCTGATGAATTCACTCATTTGTCTCACACATATGAACGTAAACATGAATATATTTTGCACATAAATGGTGTATGCAATCCGCACAAAAAAGAAGATACAATTGTCTTCAGGCATTTACCTATTTCTTTTTTGACATTTCACATACTCATGCAACTATATGCTGAGTTCTCTGACAAAAAAATCCTGAGACGATAACTCCAATTCCACACACTGACTATTGCTCTGCACCTTAACCAAGGTGCATGGAACCCCCATATCACGAACTATTCTGTGTGGCAACAGGGACAGAATATGGCCACCCCAAATGAGACCTGGGAATATTTTCCCAAATTCCTAATCCATCAAACTTTTTAAACTTACAAGGAAAACACAATTTGATAAATCCGGTGCTCTAAGAGCTATTGACTTATGAATTGGACACAAAAGCATAAGAAAAGAAAGCAAACTGTCTGGTATGCTTGCTAATTAAGGATGCAAATTTTCTCAGAATCCTTTCCATTTAATAGGGATAGAAAATTCTTGACAAAAGCACTTACCTGTGGATGATAAGCACTGGTGATGTGGTGATCAACACCAGTCAACCTGTGAAGTTCTTTCTGGAGTTCATTTACAAACTCTCGTCCTTGATTGGAGATGAGCACTTTAGGACAGCCATGCCTACAGATCAGGGTGTACAGGAAGCTGGCAACAGCAACTGCAGATTTCACTTTGAGAGGAGCAGCTTCTGTCCATTTTGTGAAGTAATTGATGACTGTCACTGAAAAAAAAAATGCAGAGAGTTGGTCATAAATTCGCCCAAACAAGTTACATGTATTCTTCTGTGTTAATTATATTTCAAGGAAGATGGTATAAGAATACAAAAAACAACGTAACTGTCCTCGAAGATGGCGTTGTATGCCTCACATTTTCCAGACATTTGGATGTCGAAATTGAACTGGGCACAGTATAAGTTACATAATATATAGGAGCCCATGTAAGTTGACTTATTCAGTCAATTGAATACAACTTCCAAACACAAAACCATTTACCATACCTCAATACAAACTTTACCTGGTAAATGTCCAAGATAGAAAACATGATGAGCAAACAAAGTTTCTAAGAACTACACCTGTTGTGTTTGCATGAAAACAAAGGCCCTCAGTGGCTGTGTGCGAAAATATTTGTCTTAAATTCTGACTTGGAAATTTTGGACCAAAATTTGGAATTTTTTTTATTATGTTTTTTATCGTTTTGCTCCATTTTGAGACGAAAAAAAGAGAATATTTTTAGCCTTAAAATTTTGGGTCCAGTTCAGACTAAATTTGGACCAAAATTCGGAAATTTTTTGGGGGATTTTTTATGCGTTTTGTTCAATTTGGAAATGGAAGAAAAAACAATTTTTAGCCTGAAACTTTTGGGTCCGGTTCTGGCTGAAATTTTGGACCAAAATTTGGAAATTTTTGATGTTGATTTTTTATGCGTTTTGTTCAATTTTGAGACAAAATTTTTTTTGTTTATAGCCTGAAACTTTTGGGTCCAGTTCCGACTTGGAAATTTTGGACCAAAATTTTGAAAAAAAAATTCAGTTTTTAGCTCATCTTGACAAAGTCAAGCTGAGCTAATCTCATCGCTCTCCGTCCGCTGTCCGTCGTCCGTCAACACCATGTTTTGGTCTTCTCCTCTAAAGCCACTGGGCCAATTCAATTGAAATTTTGTGTGAGAGATGGTCCCAAAGGGGCATTTCATTTTTGTTCAACTCAGCATGCCCAGCCCCATAGAGAGGGAGTGGGGGAAAATGCTCCAAAATATTTTTAAAATCTTCTTCTCAAGAACCAGTGTGTACAATGACTTGATATTTGCTATGGAGCTTCCATATGAGGTGTAGAATCAAGTTTGTTCAAACAAAGTTCGTGAGGTAATATTTGGCTTTGTAATAGGAGGGGGAAGATTTTTGGCCCCACCCAGACATGTTAACCTCCTAAAAATTTTTTCAGGGAGATTGAAGAAAATTTTCAGGGAGATGACATGATTTTCAAGGAGATTTTTTTTTGCGCGTAGAAACCATGTGTGGATCGATCAATTTTAAATATAAATTAATACCAAATACCCCCTCCCCCCCCACACACACACACATAACAGGAAACAGCCCAACAACAATACATCAAAGGAACATACGTCAACGTTCTACTAACTGGTGGTGAGTGACCCAGACCTGTTAATCTCTGGAGGTGACTGTCAGTGAGATTTTGATGAGCTCCCAGTGAGACTCGGATGCTTGTCAGTGAGATTTTTGCATGTGGGCAGCACATCAATAATTTCCATGTTAACCCCCCCCCCCCCCCCACACACACACACACACACACACATACATTAAACATTCCACCCTAATGTGTTTTATTTGAACAATTTGTCCTTTCAAAAGCCAAACCATAGAAATATAGAGAAAAACAGAAATCAGAAATATGGATGTGGTCATGTGCCAATATCTGAGCTTGTTCCAATGACATCCATATTTCAATGGTTTTATGTACAAAATGTTTGGAGATATTTTCGACCTTTTCAGCACTATATCAGTTATGGTGCTGTGTTGAAAGTTTTGGATCCATTTGGGTAATTATGGGTACTTGCGGCGACCTGCGGTAACCTGCGACGATCTGTGGTGTTTAGGCACACCCCAGAGCCCGGTTGTTGTGGTAATTCGATCTTCCAAAGCCCAGCGCCCCATCTAACCACACCGGTTACTCACTGGAAGTAGTTGGTCATTTATGAAGGGGATTTGGAATGGGGTGATCTTTTTTCAGTGAAACGTGAAAATTATGCCACAGCCAGCCCAGGACGAAACATCTCGGGGATATTTTGTTGTCCATTCATCACTACGAATGAAAAAACGTGCAAGTGCCGTAAATTACCAACTTTTTAGAGATTTTTTTCACCAAAAACATAATTTTTTTCACAGCCTGCTTTATAAAATTGCGAATCAGAAATTTTTTCCAATATATTGAAAATTACAGCAACTCATATGTTTGAGCCGTTTGTCTCCAAAATTGGCTATAAATTATCTGAAAGTGAAATCCAAAATGCACAATAAATTTGTGCGTATTTTTGCACATTTTTCAATTGGACAAGATTTTATACGTATGGAATTTATTTTTTCGATTTGACTGCTACCTGTATACAAGCAAAGGTGTGCCTTTAATATATAATCAATTTCAGCAATTATCCTGCATCTCAAATTCATTTAATCCGCCTGTCAAACGTGTTGCAATAATCACAACACGGCCATTGACAGAAATGAGAATTGATCATCAGTTCTTACGTAAGTGGTGACGTTTCACACAAACTTAATGACCTTGCCATTGAGAGTAGAGCACATGCTTTTGTATTTGTAAACAAAAGCTGGTGGATTCAGTTTTTGTCTGGTATGTCGACTTTCCGGGAGATTTTTGGTCCAAATTGACTCCCGGGCTGGAGGGCGAGCGGGAGGGGATAGCTAATTCCGGGAGAATCCCAGGCATTCCGGGAGAGTTAACATGTCTGGCCCCACCCAAAATTTCTATTTTCTGAACTGATGGTCCGGTATGAATCAAATTTGGTTTGTGGTATTATTGGGTCATAAGTACTTGACCCATGCAAAAAAAAAATTCCTGCATCCCCATGGGAACCCTGGGAGCTAAAAATATAAATATTTTCAAATGCCCATATTTCCCAAACCACATGGAACAGAGAGCAGTTATTTGGTATGAAGTATCCTCAGGACCAGTAGAATTGAATGGTAAAAAAAAATTGCCATCGGTTATGTTAAGGCGTTCTGTAATGGGCATCGAGAAAATGCTGAGTCAGCATATGTGCAAAAGTTTTAAAAAATCTTTTCTCCAGAACCAATCATCAGAATCTTTTGATATTTGGTATACAGCATTCATAGGGGGGTCAGATAACAGTTTGTGGAAATAAAGCTCATTGGTTCATATTTCGGCTGACTACAGGAGCCTGAAGTTTTAACATAGAGTAATATGGGGAATATTCTTTAAAAATCTTCTTCTTCAGAACCACCTGTCAGAATCTTTTAATGTTTGGTATACATTATTGTTATGAGGGTCAGATTCAAGATTGTTCAAACCAAGTCTGTAGGTTAATATTCGGGCTTCCTATGGAAGCCCAAATTTTATCTTTGTTCAATATGGAGGGTAATTTAAAAAAATCTTCTTCAGATCCACCAGTCAGAATGCTTTGATATTTGGTATGCGACATCTCTAAGGGAGTCAGATTCAAGTTTGTTCAAATCAGATCCCTAGGTATATATTTGGGCTCACTATGGTAGCCCAAATTTTTTCTTAGTGCAATATGAGGAAATTTCTTTAAAAATCTCCTTCTTCAGATACACCAGTCAGAATGCTTTTATATTTGGTATACAACATCTCTAGGGGGGTCAGATTCCAGGTTGTTCAATTCAAGTGCCTATGTTAATATTTGGGCTCCATATGGGAACATGAAATTTAACTTGGTACAATATGAGGGAATTTCTTCAAAAATCTTCTTCTTCAGATCCACTCGTCAGAATGCTTTCACATTTGGTATACAACATCTCTAGTGGGGTCAGATTCAAGTTTGTTCAAATCGGATCCAACTTAGTGCAATTCGAAGAAATTTCTTTACAATTTCTCTTCTTCAGATCCAGCAGTCAGAATGCTTTCATATTTGGTACACAACATCTCTAGGGAAGTCAGATTCAACTGTGTTCAAATCAAGAGCCTGGGTTAATATTTGGCTCTCTATGGGAGCCAGAATTGGCCATTTTGCTGAAAAATTAAAAATTTTGTATTCAGTACCCTCTAGAGGTGTGTAACTAAGATTAATCCACTTAGGTTGTATCAAGGGGCTTCATAGGGGAGCTCTACATTTTATTTTATGATCAACTGAAGAAAAGGCATGATGCCCAGATTATTTTTGTCACTCCTGAGGGACTCAAGGATTGACAGTGTAGCCTATGGAGATGGCTTGCTTAATGTAGACTCATTCTTGGACTCTGTTTAAATTGTGTTCTGTTCAAGATGAGCGCTTCAGGCCCCATGGGGCCTCTTGTTTATGCATTTTTTTCAATTTTGAGATGAAAAACAAAAATAAAATTTTAGCCTGAGAATTTTTGGTCCGGCTCTTTTTTCAAAATCTAGTTCCCAAATGAATTAGAGTGCTTTTATGCGAAAATGTTTTTACTCTATGTCCTCCCCTCCCCTCCCTACCTTATTGGGGGGGGGGGGCAGTTAGATGTAACAAATTGTTTGGCTGCAAAATATATTTTGAAAGATCAACCCCACTCGCCACCCCGGGGTTCAATTAAGCAAAGGAAAAAAGATTCCTACAAAATGCATTTTGAAGGAATTAGAGTGAATTTATGTAAAAAAAAAGGACCTCTATAATAATTTCATGATTTCATTCCTCTGAAGCGCTGATGAGCCATGATTAGCTGAATGTGATCCAAAATAATTCTTTGAACAACTTGTTTAAGAAATCTTCAGATCCACCAATCAGAATCCTTTCATATTTGGTATACAACATCTCTAGGTGGGTCAGATTCGAGTTTGTTCAAATCGGGCCCCTTGGTTAATATTTTGGCTTACTCTTGGGGCTCAAAGTTTAACTTAGTGCAGTGTGAGGACATTTCTTTAAAAACCACCTTCTTCAGATCCACCAGTCAGAATTTTCTCATATTTGATATATAACATCTCAAGGGGGATCAGATTCAAGTTTGTTCAGTGTGAGTCCCTGGCTTAATTTTTGGGCTCTCCATGGGTGGGGGTTGCAGGGGGGAGTATGTTAGGCTCAGGTTTGTTCAAATCCATTCCTTAGTGTTTTTTCATAAAATTTCATGACTTCATTCCCTTGTAGTGTTGATGAACCATGTCTAATTGAATGTGACCACCCAAATACTTATTTGAACCACTTTGGCAGGTGAGCGATTAAGGCCCCATGGGGCCTCTTGTTTTGTTATGATAAGCTTCTATTCACTGTTAATGCTCTTTTATTGAGAATAGCAGCAGGAGCATAACATCAGGAATGTAGCGCGAGGTTTCCTTTTTTCGCAGTTCCAAGCTTTAGTATTACTTCACCGGCTATACTTATCTAGCGAATCTAGTATTGCGGGTGGGGGGTTTGATATATGACTTTACATCGACCCCTCCCCCCACGCCCATATGTTCGAGGCGATTACAGGGCAGGACATAGTTCTCTTCTCATAAGCCCCGTATTCATTCAATTGTATTCAAGTCTTCCATTGCTCTTTAATGGTGGAGGGTTATTGTTCTAATGGCAACTTCAGGGGTGCAATCATTCATTAATTGGTTTGCAACCTGCGGTCGTTTGATCATAGTTCGTATCCAAGCATATGAGTTTTGGATAAGTAACTGTTTTGGGATTCTGGATTTTTTTCATGGAACACATTCAGTTGGTATTGCTAGCCTTTGAGTAACCTGTGTGGCAGGCATGTCAGCTTATCTGGGCGACATTCTCCGAATATGGCAATTAGTCCACTCTTGAGAGATTTGTTTAGAGTCGGCTGCTTCTGGTACAATATGAATTTATTCGCCATGTTATAAAATCGCATAAGTGTCGTTTTATTCCTTCAGTTTCCTGGTTATATTTTGAATAGCTCTGATTATGCCAATGATACAGACTGTATTCAGGCGAGGGCAGATGCAGGATTCTGTTAGTTGCATGGCTTAATATGTTTTAATCATAAGGCAGACACATCTCTTGAATAGATTCTCTTAAATTCTTGCTCATTATCAGTATAAGAGCTTATGATAATTTGGGGCTATTTGGATCAGTAATGGATATTCCTACAGGCTGTTTAAACATACCTCCTCTCTATTTTTCTTTATTATTCGGAGTTGTATATAATCATTCTCTGAACAGTCATTGATTTTAACGGACCTAGGGAACAATGATTCAAATTGGGATGGTCCTTGACGTTTTTTTTTTAATCATATCCCATTCCAGGTTCTGAATCCAGTCTTTAACTGGAAGCGGTACACAAAGGGAACCTACTCTCTCATTCTTGCAGATTTGAGTGGTTACAGTTTGGAAGTTCATTTATTGGGAATCACTTGTACACCGGGACGTGGTCACCTGTTGGTTGGCACTGAAACATCTGAGTTCTCTCAGATAACTTTCCATTGGGATTCGATTGGACAAGTTTAAGGTTGTAACATATTAATATCACCGGTTCTCGTCTGATCTTCGTATTAACAATGTTCTGCCCAGTCAGTACTTTGACATTTACTGCCTGGGTATTCTGGATGCAGTACACATTTTAGAAGCTTTTGATGTTATTAAAAGATCTCTGCTAAGGAAGTTGGAGCTTTATCTTCATCTTGAGTCTTAACAGATGATTCCATTTAGATCTCGATGCCTTAGGAAAGCAATGTAATGGTCACAACAGATTAAATTTTGCTTGTAACCGGGAACCTTTAAAGCGATTATATATCCTTCAGTCTGCCTTTTATTGCTCAGAGGAGAATCCTATATTAGGTTTCTTTTCTGATATTCTTCAGTACCTTTTTTTTCACTGATTCCAGGCCGCTTCCCTCTTTGTTTTGAAGGTTAATTTCCTTCAGAAAAGAGGGTTGTGGGAGGTGGTTTCTCCTTACCTCTTCTGGCCTTATAGTCAGTGTGTTACTATGGGTGAAGCTGTTATTGTCTATAGATAATACAGATCTCTTATGTACAGCTCGGTGTGTTGCATTCTATACAGCGTGTGTCTGCGGGCATTAGTCTCCATCTCTTGGACACACTTTTCCTAATTTTAAGCATCTTATTCTGGACTAGCCTTAAACTTGGGGCTCTTTACACCCAATTAGCATAATTGTTTATGCTAAGTAATAAGGATTCATTTGGCTATTGTTCCTTTTATTTCTTTTTAGTGGTATGTCCTTCTCTTTTGTTGTAGAGAGAAGGATATATGTAATTCCTCATATTTTAATCTCCTATTCACCTTTGGGAGTCCTGCAGGCTTAGCAGCTGAAATTTAGCCTGTTATTCCTTAACGTCCTAGGCCCTCCAGCCTTTTTACTATTCAGCTGAGTCTGGGCCATTGGTACAGTAGAAAAATATGAAAGATTTATAGTAATTTGTATATTTTTTTTATACTTACCTATGGCCCAGACAGGGATGGCCCTCCCATGAGTGTGCACTCACTCCTCCCTGCTGGATTTTCTACTTTATCAGGCACATAATCCGGTAAGAATGATGGCTGGTGCCAATATCCGTGGCTTCCTGCTTGCGGCGCATGCACAGTGTATAAAGGTATGGAGGACCATATAGGACTTTAAATTTCTGGATATTTTCCCACTGTACCAATGGCCCAGACTAGCTGGTGCAACTCAATTTATTACCAGTGCCAAACACAAATTTTGAATCCCCAAACCCCAAAAATTTGCCAAAAAGTCCAAAAAAGAGAAGACCAGTATGGTCCTCCATACTTTTTGCACAATGCACAACTTGTCAAGGACAACAATAGGCTACTGCCATCTTGTCATTCTGTTGTTTGGCCCATGTCAGATCAACACGTATCCTGACTTCTGTGCTATAAAATCCTAAAGTATAATAAAGCCAGACACGATTATGGAGTGGAATGGTGGAATATTTGCAGCAGAAACTAGCTGAATAATGACATTGAATATTTGAACGTTCAGGGCTATAACTTTATTGAAATTAAATAATATTTCTTGTTCTTCCCGTTTTCGGGATTTGCTCCTGATATGTTCATTCTTTGTTATTAATCACTATGTGTTTGTTCAATGTTCACCCTTTTCCCCCTGAATCCCTTCATTAGATTTTTAAGAACAATTAAGAACAATTTGCTGTTTCGGAATTTGTTATTCAATTGAAAATTCTGCTTCTTAAAATCTTAGATAAATTACGGAATGTGGATAATTCGTACCCCCTTTGTCGCGTACCAGTTATTCTCAACATAGTTGGACATGTCTGTTTTGCCATTAACCTTCTCTGTGGGGAATCTTCTGTGGAAGTTTCTCTATTGTTAAGGGTATTCTTTGGATACCGGTGTCTGACCTGGGCCTTCGTTGTGCCTATGTTGGAGTTTTGGGCAAATTTTGGGGGTTTGGGGATTCAAAATTTGTGTTTGGCTCTGGTAATAAATTGGGTTGCACCAGCTAGTCTGGGCCATTGGTAAGTATTAATAATATTAAAATTGGTATAAATTTTTCATTTCTATGCAAATTGTGGGGGTTGAGAGGTTCAAAATTTGTGTTTGGCCCTTAAAAGTTATGAGTTTGCACCAGCTAAGTTGGGGCCATTGGTAAGTATAAAAAATATACAAATTACTATAAATTTTTCAATTTCGTAACAGGTTTCCCGCACAGCCTTGAATTTGACTAAGGGCCATTCAAGGCCTTAAAAACCTGGAAAATGGGCCAGCAGGACTTGAAAAACCTTCCATAGTCATGTAATGAAAATGCTGACAAACCGGACAATCTTTACTGTTTTGTTTTATAAGCCAGAGTTTCTGGTCATTGCCTCCTTCCATCACTTCTCTTTCAGGGAAATGGGAGGAGGGGTAATGACTGAAGGTCTTAGTTAGGACTAGTGAAGGCAGTGCCTTGAAAATCCTTGAATTTGGCTATTGTAGGGCCTTGACAAATGCTGCAAATTGTTGGGAAATTCCCAGCTTTCTAACAATTTATCTCATGCAAAATATTGACCAATTTCCTGAGCATAGAATTTTTTTGGTACTTTTAGTGTGTTTTGGGGGTGACTAAATAATGTTCAACTACAGACAGAAATTCTTTTGCAATTAGTGGCAGATCTAACCTGTTTGTGGACTGATCTAATAATAAAAGTTCAATTCTTGTATTAATTTACTGTCTTTTTTTCTTCTTAACAGGACAGCATCATTGTGTTTCAGTGATAAACAATTTCTACCCAAAGTCTGCATTGGAGTACTACACAGTTGCAAGAGGTATTAATGTATTTTTATACCCCTTACTTGAAAAGTCAAAGGGGCCTCTAGTGGAGACCTCCATCCTTCCTTTCATCCATCTGTCTGTCTGTCCGTTCAGCTGTCTGTCCATCCATACCAACATTTTCTCTTGTATCCTAGCCACTACTACTCCAATTTGAATGATATTTGGTGTTGTGATAGAGTATCATGGGGGAATGATACCTGTGTAGCATAAGCCTCTTCCCCACATTTTTTACAGTGTTATAGCCCTTTTTCAATCTTTTGACTTCGAAAATATTTTGCTGGTTGGGGGCATTGGCACACGCTTTGTGTTGCCCTTTCTTGTTCAAATAATTTTCAGTTTGTTTCTCAGAAGTACTTAAACATTTTACTTCCAATCTAAGTCGAGTATTTTCAGTGGCTGGACCACTTTACTTCTGTTTTAGGCTACAAAATTCCAAAGCTATCCTTCTCACAAAGTAATTTGCATGTCCTTTTTTTGAACTTTCAAAAATATAATGTTGTACCCACCATATGTTAACTGGTTGAGAGCTGGTAGTCCACATTGGGGCTTTACTAAAACATGCTAATGCCCTAATTAAAAGAATTCATATTCTATGGACATGTGTCATATTCACTTAGATGTGGAAAATTTTGTGTTCAAAATGATTTGTTTTGCAGCAGGCATTTAAAAAAACTATTCCTGTTTCTCAGCCAATTTTTCATGCATTTTAGCTAAGGGACGGAGGCATATTTTTCTTTAAACAACTATGAAAATAGGCCTAATAACGGTTTAAAATGTTGTTAAAAACAGCAGTTTTTTTCTGAGGTTAAAGTTTCCATCATATTTATTACATGTCAAAATTTGAAAAGAATTGGCTTTTGGTTTGTGTAGATTTTAAATAGCTAAAAATAAAAAAGGTATAAAACTTTGGTGGGGGAAGGCAGATTTTGATAGTGAGGAGGTGACTAAGAAACAGGTCTAAATGCCCCTAACTTAGTTGAGGTGGAATATGGTGACTGAAATGCATTTAAGCACTGCAGTGTGTGTTCAAGCCAATAACTTCCAAGGTCAAGGTCACTCTTAAAAATTTGTTTATGTTTATCCACCATTACCACTGGCCCAGACCTGCTGGCTACTCCATTTGATAGAATTGTGGCAAATGCTTAAATTTTTAACTCTTCAACTGCAAAGATTAAACCAAATTAACCAGAAACTCGAGTCATGTAATGCAGATCTTCAGGAAGTGACCTTCATTCCCACCAATAACCATTCTTTTGTTTGACCTCCTTTGTAAACAGTTCAATATTTACTTGCTCTTTAAAAATTTAAATTTTTGCAGGATCAACAGGGATGTGCTTCTAAAAGAACATCTATGAAAGATATTCGGTAGGATGGCAAACAGGAACATTTTATATCAGGACAGTACATTCTAAAATTTACTTTGAAATGTTTAGAATCCTGTGTTAACCTTGTTTTGGGTCTTTTCCTGAGTTTTCTTTACAGCCTTCTCTTGTGCATGTTTTGGTATCCTGTATGATTATAATTGGACAGTTCCTTCATTATTGCAAAGATTATGTTCGTCTCGAAGATTTGGTTTCAGAAATACTACTTTAATCTTCAAAATTTCAGATTTTAGGGAGATGACTTCCAAAAGCTGATAGCCTACTGTTGAATCCCTTACATGTATTTTTTGATTCTTTTGTTTTGTTGCATTGTATGCTATTTATATCGTGAGTTGTTCCTTCTTATCTCTTTGCGTGATGTATACAATTGACACTTCCAGCAATAAAATATTGTTTAAACTAATTTCAGATTTTCTAATCGTAAGCTGCATCTTAATGTGGTAGTATTATGTATTCTGTGATATATTTCTACCTGCTTTTGTGACCTTCACATGTTAACATTAGTGACTGACCTTATTGTTTAATAAAAAAGAAACTGATATTTTGTTATGTGGGCATTATTCAGTATTGGCCTCAAGTGTTTCTTCCCTAGGTCCCTGTGAATATTTGTACACTATTGAATCGAATATTGAATCGAATAGCAGCCATTATTTATGAATCAAATCGAATATCGAATTAAATATTTTAACACCCTTCCCAACAGTATTCTTATCATCACAATGGTAGAAATTGCCAACCTAAAGGCAACAATTCTTATGACCGGGTGACGTAGCATTACAGCAGTGGAATTCACGATTATTTTTAGATTGTCACACAGAATCAGAAATGGATGCTTATGTAACACGATTACTGATGGCTCTTTCTGCGTTGAAATTTGTTTTCCCAACTAGACCACTGACCTATCCTTCGCTCTGAACTAGCATGCATAGCCCAGTTTATATCTCTTCAACTTTAGGACACATGTACAGTAACAGATGCTATATATCTCCCAACAATTGTTGTCTATTTCATGTACCGATAAATCCATTTTAAGAAATTCTCAGATAAAATTGGAAACATTAGGTTATCTAGCAGATGGCCCAGATCGCACCTTTCAAAAAATAATTATGACTTGCAGAATGTTTTTTTGTTTATCACGCGAAAGAAGAAACTTCCACATTACATCAAAGGGAATGCCATTTGTTTTTAGAGTCCTACATGGAATCGAAAACAGACAGCAGCAAGGTTTGCTTTCGTAGTAATGTACTGGTAGTGATCTGGAGCTTTCTGTAACATAGTGGTTGGATTTTGAATTTAAAGATTCATGAACAATGATTACCTGGTCATTGAAAAAACTGGAACCTGTATGGGAACAGCTCAGACTGCCATGTTGATTTCTTTAGAGATTCCCTTGAATTATGGAAGTCTTCTTACAACAACTCTTCTCCATAGATCTGTATTGACCATCCACCTTTTCCTTTTATTTATTCAGCTGGGCTGGACCAGTCATAAAGGTGGATAAATAATTGAAATTTAAAATAATTTCTATATTTATCATTACTACTACTGGCCCAGACAAGATGTGCCCTCCTTTGAGTCATTCACCCATACCTTCCCACGTTAAACTATTAACACTGAATAGTCACAACAAAAGAACGGTTATTAGTGTGAATGGAGGTTACCCTCTGGGGCTCCATGGATGCGCAGATTTCACCTTTGGAGTGCCATACAGAGCTCTAGAATATTTTTATACTGTACCAATGACCCAGACTTAGCTGGTGCTAACTCTTAAATATTTAGGGCCAAACACAAATTTTACCCCCCAATCCCCAAAATTTGCATCAAAAACCGAAAATTACATGTCCTATATGGTCCTCCATTCTTTTACTTCACTGCGCATGCGCAGTGTAAAGGAGGTCACGAAATTGGCGCAATTATCATTCTTTGTTTGGCCCAAAAATCAGTAACATGTCACTGATATTTGTGCTTGTAAATCTCAGTTTAAATGATGCCAGACACATAATTATGAAAGAAATGGTGGATCTAAAGATGAAATAAGAGGATGAGAGGAAGAAACAGTGGCAGAATGTGTTCAGGGATGTAACTTATAATTTTTTTACGAAATTACTTCATGTTCCCTAATTTCGAGGCATGAGCCTTATTTTGTCATTCTGGCTATGAACTTACCATTGTTTGTTCAGTGTTTCCTCTCTCCCTTTCCTTAATACCCCCCTTGCTATTCTCCCATGCTTTTGGCATAATTTGGGAATTTTTTCTTACTAAAATTTCTTGGGAGTTTTGGCTTGGTAACAGAATGATTATTCTCTTTTTTCCCCATGTTTACGTCCTTACCCTTGGGTGTTTAGGCGTTGTTTTCTGCATCTACCATCTGATGTACTGCAGTTTCTTCCCTGGAAGCCTCTGTTTTACATCGGATAGTGTTTAAATTGGTTACTGATTTTGGGCCATTGTTTCAGTGCCTGGAGTCATGTTTCCGGTTTCTGTTCACTTTTCCTTATGTTGACAACGGTTACTTCTGATGGTGATTACATGTCTTCTGTTAGTTCTGCTCATAGCCAGATACATTAATATTGTCCGGAAGTGTTGCATTAATTTTTAAAAATGTTTTAAAAATTTTGTCCACACTTAGGCTTTTTTAGGATCCATTTGGGCACATTATTCCCATTGGGAACTTGGGCTCTTCTGAAAATTTTTCAAAAATTTTTTTTTTGAAATTATTTTTTCAAAATGTTATAATGGATTATATTATATTATGTATCTTTGTTTCAAGGGTTGGTGCGAGTATTATGACTATTTATATTTTTTCAAGATGAAAAAATATTGTTCAATTGTAATGCGAAGAAATCTTCCTCTTATTCTCATGTTCATTGTGTTTCTTGTTGTCAATGTACTCACACTAATTCTTGCTCAGTGTGTGCTAATTGGAATGACAACGTTGGAGACGTGTGTCACGGTATATTGTTAGCGGTGAGGGGGCCATTCCGGTCCTCTCTCCACAAGGTCACTCTATTTTATCAGTCTCTTTTTCAGAAGAACAAGAACAGGGTAATGTTTCTGTGATGTCTTCAACAAGTGTGTCTCCATCGTTGCAGTATTAGGGCTAGTGGCTAAGTGCTCATGGAAATACGACAATTGCCGAAGAGGTCTCTAGTAGGATCGAAGGCATTGATCGTCCGCTAGTCCACCCGGTGTAGCGACCATTCATCGAATGGCTCGGCAGCCGGGTTCGTCCGTTGCGGTCCAGGGAAGCAGTTTGGGTGATGCAAGCACTATAAACATCAAACGTGCACACCCAGCAACAACGGATCCGGGGATAGTACGGAGGAAGCCTGTCAGTCCGGTAGCTAGCTTGTCCAGGTCTATCTGGACCACGAGCGAGAGAGGCTCCCTCTCTCTTACAACAACATCTGCGCCACGATGTTGTTGTATGTTCATTTATTAGTCAGAGCATACGTCCACTCCTCCTGCTCGGGACGCTCCGTCGCATGGACAGTCCAACGCGGCTGTTCTATTGGCTTCCTCATCCTTACGTCAGCACACACGACCGCACCTTGGCTATGTGACCACAGAAACGTCTCTGGAGCTCCTGCTTCGCCGACCAGAGAATCCACGTCGACCAGGTCACTCCATCTGCTAGCCAGGGACACGAGGCCTTTCCAGTTGGGACGTACGCATATTATATAAATGCAGGAATGAACGTCCATGGAGCTTCCAGCGGCTATTTACGTAAGACCGCGGCTCCACAGACCTCATTGAGGAACAATAACAGGGTAATGTTCCGTGATGTCTTCGAAAAGTGTGTTTCCATCGTCACAATCAAATGAAGAGCTAGCGGCAAAAGTGCTCAGGCAGATATGTTAATTGCCTAAGAGGCCCCAAGTAGGATCGACAGCTTTGGCATCCACTAGCTCGCCCGGTGTAGCAACCATTCATCGAATGGCTCGGCAGCCAGGTTTGTCCGTTGCAGTCCAGGAAGGAGATTTGGGTGATGCGGGCACTATAAAAATACTACGTGTACACCCAGTGACGACGGATACGAGAATGGTACGGAGGAAGCCTATTAGTCCGGTTCCTAGCTCGTCCAGGTCCATCCGGGCTGTGAGCGAGGGAGGTCCCTCTCTCGTACAACAACATCTGGGCCCAGATGTTGTGGTACAGAACGTTCCTCAGTCGGAGCATATGTCCACCGCTCGGGATGCTCCGTTATATAGACAGTCCGGAGAGACTGCTTTATTGGCTTCCTCATCCTCACGGCAGCACACACGACCGCACCTTGGCTGCGTGACCAGTGATATCCAGCCAACCTCCCTGACCAGGAATTCCACGGCGACCAGGTCACGCCATCCGGTAGCCAAGGATACGAGGCCTTCATACGCTGGACGTTCGCATAAAGAAGTATGCAGGAGTCAACGTTCTAGGAGCTTCCAGCGGATAAATTTTGTAAGACTGCAGCTCCACAGGCCTCCGTTAGGACGTACTATCGCAGATAGCACAAATTATCGCAGCATCCCAGCAACCGACAGAAACTCTGTCAGATCAGGTATTATCCGAGGAAGCTGGGTCAGTACATTCCGCTGCAGGTGCAGGCACGGATAACCAAGAATTACAAGTGGTCCGACAGGATGGCGAAAGGAATATGGAGGAGTTGGAACTTTCTCTTTCAGAACAACATAAATTGCCATAGAGTTCATCCGGCTTTATCTTTTTGACGTTGTTCCTCCGGACCAAAATGCTGCGTTGCCGGATAAGAGACTGATAGCGCCACTGGACACAGAATTCTTTAATTGGGTTAGGGACATCGTCCCTGACTTTCCGACACAGTCCAGAAATATCTTACAGACATTTGAACTATTGAATGACGCTATATGTAAACTTGCTACCAGAACGGGCAGGTCCGGTTTCTTATCGGCAAATGCTCTACATCTGCCTTTCATCAATTCAAGGAATAATTCGAAACGGCTGGACAGGGCATTCCGAGAGTTCATCTGCGTCTAGATGACCAGACTGAAGACCTAGAATTGTCTATACCGTCGTCTACGTCAATTCCAACCATGACGTTGAAAACGACAATATCGTCTAACAGAGCTAGTTTAGACACATTATCGTACGCAGTTCACCTTACGTCCCAAAGGAAAAGAATTCCAGGATATACAACCTCCTTAAGAGTTCTTTCGAGGGCCATAGCATTCTCCATGTATAACTCCGCCCTTTTCAGTGGCAAATCTGGAGTTGGTTACACGTGACGCGGCCCTGGCTACATCCACGCGCATGGATAATATGGTGAAAAACTCTCTCTGAGTCGCTCCGGTCTCCAGAGAGCTTCTCTTCGACGGCAAGCTTTCCGCAATCTATGATCAGATAATTAAGAAAGCTTCAGACTCTCTGCTATTCAAATCCACTTCTATAAAGTCGGATTCAGCGGAGAAGAGTAGGAGAGGCACTTCTGGGGCGAATACGTCCAAGGGAAGTTCCTATAGAGGTTCCTATGCAGACTCTAGGTCTTACTCTAGAGACCGTCAGGGTAGCGACTCAGGTAGGGGCCGTAATACTGCCTGAGACAACCGGTCAGACGCCCCTAGTTTGACGGGGTGAGGTGCGGGCCGTGGAGGACATGGTTTCTCCTTCCGCAAGCCTCGCAGGTCCAGGAGGTGATGGTATAAACCTCTATCGTGTTCCAGTGCGCGGAAGACTGTCGAGTTTCTCAACCAACTGAGAGTCGATTACGGACGTCCCTTGGGGTCGAGGAGTGATTTCGGAAGGACTAAAACTGTCCTTCAAAGGAAAACCTCCGTTTACTCGAAGTCCAAGATGGACTCAGCTTCCGTCAATTCCGCAGAAAGAGGCCCGCTTCTATCAGAGGTCCAGTCTCTTTTGGAGAAGAATGCGATAGAGGTTGTAGAAAACCAGGAATCTCCAGGTTTCTACAGCCATCTTTTTCTGGTTCTGAAACCAGACGGCACGTTCCGTCCAGTCATAGATCTGAGCTGGATAAACAAGTTGATCGTGGCTCCAAAATTTCTATATGGAGACCATCCGATCGGTCAGAGTGAGCATTCGGGTGAACGACTATGCTACGAGCATAGATCTCAAGGATGCGTACTTTCCCGTCATGGTACATCCGGCATTTAAAAAGTATCTTCGCTTTGCCATCCTAGGAGTCGTGTTTCAGTTCCGAGCAATGTGCTTCGGTCTGAATCGAGCACCCTGGGCTTTCACTCGAATAATGAACTCGGTAATGACTCATTTCCGAGTTCATTCGTCTGCGGTAACGTCGGCCTACCTGGACGACATTCTTCAGAGGTACGGCAACATGTTAACACTTCAGAACGATGTGCAGAATTTGCTTCTATTGCTCCGACGGTTTCATAAGTAAACGAAGAGAAGTCGGATCTGGTCCAAGTCATTCACCCACCTGGGGATGAGCTTCGAGACGAACAACAATCTCGTTTGTCAGCCGTTAACCAGAGCAAAATTAATCAGTTGTTACGTTCGCTATTGTCTTCACTCAGACAAAGTTACAGTGAGAAAATTCATGAGACTGATAGGTTTGTGCGGAGCTGCCGTGGATTTTATTCTGATGGGGCGGCTACGCACTCGTCCTCTCCAAATTTTTCTGACCCAGATTTGGAGGGTGAAGATTCATTCGCTCGATACGGACATCCTCTTGTCAATCAAGTGAAACAAGAGATTCAGACTTGGGCAGATATTCAGTGGTTAACTCAGGGAGTTCCACTGCAATTGCCGGATCCGAGTTTTACAATTATGACGAATGCCAGTCAAACAGGTTGGGACGCAACATTGAGCCCAATGGATTTGAAGTGCCAGGGTCTTTGGGATCCGCAGTTCCTAATCAAGCACATAAACATCAAAGAAATGATGTCAATTTGTCTTGCGCTATTTCATTGGATGAACGTTATTCAGAATGCTCACATGCAAATTCTGTCCGACAATACGATGATAATAGCGTATATTCGGAACCAGGGAGGCACTTATTCCACTCTGTTATTCAAGTTAACGGAATGAATCCTTCTGTTTGTACTAGAACATCAAGTTCTCCTATCGGTCCGTCATATTCCTGGTCGTCTGAACGTATTAGCGGACTCCCTTTCACGGAGGGGTCGCTTGTTGCCATCAGAATGGACTCTCAACAAACGAGTATTCCATCAGATTTGCTACCAATGAGAGCAGCCAATGATAGACTTATTTGCGACGCATCTCAGCAATCAGTTGCAGACGTATGTGTCACCATGTCTGGATCCCCGAGCGTTTGCAGTAGACGCTCTATCGATCTCGTGAGACGGAATGATAGGATATGCGTATCTTCTAGCGCCGTTGATTCAGCAGATATTGCTCAAGTTTAAACAATCTCAATGCAAAATTCTGTTGGTAGCATCTCTGTCTCCACAGAGACCGTGGATTAATCTACTTAGGTGTCTGTTGTGGGACATGCCGTGGAAGCTTCCTCAACATTTCGGTCCATTCTATTGCTAGATGGATTCAATTAACTATCCGTACTGCTTATGATAAATTATCTTCAACTCAAAAGTCTGTGCTTAAGATTTCAGCTCATGAAGTAAGAGTTCTATCTACATCTTAGGCTTACGCTAATAGTGTTGCTATTACAGATCTAATGAAGGCTGCATATTGGTCTCAGCCTTCCACTTTCACGAATTTTTATCTTAGAAATATTGAGTCTATTTCTAGAGATCTGCATTGTTTAGGTCCGTTATCTGTTGCTCAGAATGTCGTCCACTAAACAGTTGCAACTATAATTATGCAGGCTTTCTGTTCCGGCAGTGACTCTGTCCTGCTGCCTTCTTTGCTCTGGGGTATTTGATCCAGGGCAAGGGGAAGGGGAGGGGGGAAGGTGTTCCCTTAGGTCACCTGCTTTATAGTGAAAAGCAATGGAATACCTCCTCTGGAGTCCGTAATTCTGAGTCGGTGTCGGGATGGTTTTAAACTGTAAAGCTAATGTTAACTCATCCATGTAATATTTTTAAGTGTAGCTCGGTGTGAAGCATTTGTATATGTCACGTGTCATACGGGCGTTAATATACAATCCTCGGACACTTTTAATGAGTATAAAGAGTCTCATTTCTCTGGACTTCCTTTATTTATTGGCTTTCCTTTAAAAATAATTAGCATAATGGGTTATACTGAAGGTTAATAGAGATCAGTGATGTTATTGTGCTCAATTACAGAATGGTGTTGTGTCTTTCTTTTTTTGATGCAAATAAGAAAGATAATTGTAAAGCCTATTTCTCCTTTCTCCTCGAGGGGATAATTCTGTTATATGTAGTTGAGCCTATTGGATTTTCCTTTATGTCCTAGGCCCTCCAACCTTTTTACTATTCAGCTAAGTCTGGGTCATTCGTACAGTATAAAAATGTTAAAAAAATTATAGTAATTTATATATTTTTTATACTTACCAATGACCCAGACGGGGATGGCCCTCCCATGAGTTGTGAACTCATACCTCCCCGCTGAGTACATACTGCTTACCAGGCACTGGTTGTAAGAATGATAATTGCGCCAATTTCGAGACCTCCTTGACACTGCGCATGCGCAGTGGAGCAAAAGTATGGAGGACCATATAGGACATGTAATTTTCGGTTTTTGATGCAAATTTTGGGGATTGGGGGGTAAAATTGGTGTTTGGCCCTAAATATTTAAGAGTTAGCACCAGCTAAGTCTGGGTCATTGGTAAGTATAAAAAATATATAAATTACTATAAATTTTTTAACTTTTTTGTTAAGTTGGCTTAATTTTAGGGATTGGGGGTTCAAAATTAAGCATTTAGCCTACTTCTATCAAATGGAGTAGTCAGCTGGTCGGAGCAAGTGATCGGAATGATGAAAATTATTTGAAATTTACAATATTAGTGTCTCACCAGAACTCAGAAAGGAATCAAACTTCATTCAAATATTATGGACAGTCAGACGGTGGGCCACATACAATACTTGCCTGCACATGTCTCAGGTATAACTTAGAAACTATTGGGGCTTCAATCATCAAACTTCACACATATATAAAGGACAATAGGAGTATGTGTCACACACCACAGGGAGACTGTAACTTCAAACTGTGTCTGTGACTTCAAGGTCAAGATCATATTTCAAGGTCTGTCGATATTCTTGTCTCAACAATAACTCAGAAACAAACCAAACTACAGTTCTCTCTCTTAATACAAATATTAAGGACAGCCAAAAGCATGTAACGTATAGATACTTGCTTTTGCATCTTCAAGGTCAACATCATACTTGAGAACTTATGTTGATGATCACATGTTATGTCTCAGCCGTAACCAGGCCTGAAAATAAGCCATCTGTCATTTGCAAAATGAGGTCCCCAGAGGGTGAATTTGCTGACTATCAAGTATAGTGGGCCAAGTTATCCTCTGGGTACCTCTTTCTGTTAAGGTTTGAGACCTTGATTCAGATTGAGGATCACAGAGGGTAAATTTAGTGATGCTACCCTGCTGTGCAGGGTAGCATCACCAAATTCACCCTCTGGGGACCTCATTTTGCAGATGGCAGTCTGCTTATTTTCTGGCTTGGCCGTAACTCAGAAACTATTACGGCTACAATCATCAAACTTCATGCAATCATCAAGGTCAGTTCTATTCAGTTTTTTGGAGAGGAGACATGTGTTACTCCAGTGACATTTATTGTTTAATTGGGTGTAATTCAACAACATATATTGCAATTAACAGGCCAAATTTCTGAAAATAAATGGTTTGAAGGTTGTATCCAATTAGCAGTTATTTTATTAAGCAATATCCACTCAAGCGGGTCCTACTAGTTATTCAGTTGCCTTTTATCTATTTTAGGTTTAGAAAAAGAGCCAAAATTACCTAAAGAATGTGAATTACCATTGTTGAGAATGGTAAACCTCACAAATATTCATCCTGTGAGGGTAAGTATAACACATGTATGTACGCCAGACATTTTGGGTTTGATCTATGGTGGAGGGAGTGTTATGATCAATGAGAAGTGCAACACAGGTACCAAGCATTAGATTCTCAGATTGCTAGGGGTGTTAAAAAAAACACTCCTGATGAAGGTGAGGGGTGCTATTTTAGGGAAGCCTGGGGGTTGGGTGGTGGAGGACCCAATAACAGACATGTTAACCTCCAGAATAATTTTCAGGGAACCTAAGGGTGATTTTCAGGGAAAGGGGATGGAGTTCAGGGAAATGTTCGCACTTGCGAATTTTCAGCTCATGGAACACCATTAACACCAGGTTATATCCAGATCTAGTTGTCAATTATGCTGATGCATTTATGCTATGTTAAAAAATCATAAAATAATTGTTGATTTGACACCCCCCCCCCCCTATCCTCTTCTTCATGACACCCCACCCACAGAGCACCACCACCTGTGGTTTGCTTTTATCAAAGTCTACTAAGCTAATAATTTCCCAAGTATTGAAATGTTAACAGAAAAGATGTCCTAATGTTCAGTTACTTCAAGAAGATTAGTACTTGGAAAGTATCTTCATCAAAATCCTTCATGCATGTATGGACGTTTGTGCTCTTCACAAAACTTTTCTTTTCATCATTGAAGCATTTTTTTTTTTTTTTTTTTAATTCCATTCAAAATTTTCTGGGTAGAGGCGGTGAACAGTTAACAGTTCTGTCGGCAGCACAACGGAATAAATGTAGTGTTAGAAAATAAGTCTATTGTGTATACATATGCAGTCATAATTTTTCGACTTTAACTTATTTTTAAACTGTGTTAAATAGTTGAGGTCAAGGTTTTGTTTACATTTTGATTTGGAAAAGGGATGAGAATTAAAGCTATTCTATGAATAAATAAATATATATTATTTAATTCCTTTTCATATATTTTATTTACCAAAAAACTGCATTTAAATGAAGGTGGAGTTTTCAATTTTTGGAAAGTAAGTCACCTATTTTCACTTCGACACTCGCACATTGATCACAAATCTCCGATTATGAAGAAAACCCCCAGAAATAAACATGAACACAGTTGAAATATATATCATAAAATACCCTTTTTATACCCCCCGCAAACAAAGGTTGGGGGGGGGGGGGGGGTATATAGGAATCACCCTGTCCGTCCGCCTGTCCGTCTGTCCATCTGTCCGTCTGTCGTAAGCGCAACTCCTCCTAAACCGTTTGAAGAATTTTCATGAAACTTTACACAATGGAAGAACTCCATATGGGAATGTGCATGAAGCAATATAATTCCGTTCTGACATTTCCAAGGGGAGATAATCTGTCCGTCTGACCATCCTTGTAAGCGCAACTCCTTCTAAACCGTTTGAACAATTTTCATGAAACTTTACACAATGGAAGAACTCCATATGAAGATGTGCATGAAGCAATATAATTCCGTTCTGACATTTCCAAGGGGAGATAATCTAACTTATACCGTCTGTCCATCCTTGTAAGTGCAACTTCTCCTAAACCGTATGAAGAATTTTCATGAAACTTTACACAGTGGAAGAACTCCATATGAAGATGTGCATGAAGCAATATAATTCCGTTCTGACATTTCCAAGGGGAGATAATCTAATGTATACCATCTGTCCATCCTTGTAAGCGCAACTCCTCCTAAACCATTTGAAGAATTTTCATGAAACTTTACACAATGGAAGAACTCCATATGAAGATGTGCATGAAGCAATATAATTCCATTCTGACATTTCCAAGGGGAGATAATCTAACTTATACATTTCAGGCACGGGGGGTAACACTTTGTGAGTTTGCTCACAGTACCTCTAGTCTTAAATATATTTAACTTAAATCCATATTATACTGCTTCGTGAGTTTTTACCAAAGTTTGAAATGCATGTGATTTGACTCTGAACGTTTTACATAAGTTAAAACGGGAAAGAAATATTCGACTGTTGTTTTCAGGGATTTTTGGTCCAAAACTGATTCCCGTCCGGGAGGCCTGGAACTACACTGAAAATTTTTACACTGTAAACCAATGGCCCAGACTAGCTGGTGCTTAACTCATACATAATTCCAGGAGAGTTAACATGTCTGATCTATATGGCCATCCTCCATCTGTCCAAAATCCTAAACAGCCAATAACTTCACCAATAGCTGATGGATTGTAATGAATTTCATTATGTAGTTTTCTCTTTATTTGCTAAATACTCTCATTGCAAAGTTACCATGCCATCAGAATTTATCCAAGAGTTCTAGCTTTTTTTATACCCCCCACAACGAGTTGTGGGGGAATATACTGGAATCACCTTGTCCGTCCGTCCATCTGTCTGTCTGTCCATCCATAGACATAATTTTGTCCAGAGATTTTCTTGGATGTTCACGAACCAAACTGCTTGAAACATGGTATTGTTGTTCACTACCATGGGAACCTGCGCACCTGCGATTATAGTTCTGGTCGGATTATTTTTTCCAGAATTATGCCCCTTTTCAATTTGAAATAGCAGGCCTAGAAGTTTGTCCGAAGATTTTCTCAGATGTTTATGAGTCGATTCCTTTGAAACTTGGTATGGAAGTTTCTTCCCGTGTGAACCTGTGCACCTGCGATTATAGTTTTGATCAGACCTTTTTTTGCCAGAGTTATAGCCCCTTTTCATCATGGAATGTGCAAAGTTTGTCCAGAGATTTTCTCAGATGTTTATGGGTTGATTCCTTTGAAACTTGGTGTGGATGTTTACTACCATAGGAGCCTGTGCACCTGTGATTATAGTTTTCATCGGACCTTTTTTGCCAGAGTTATGCCCCTTTTTGTCTTAGAATGCATGAATTTTGTCTGGAGATTTTCACAGATGTTTATGGGTTGATTCCTTCGAAACTTGGTATGGTTGTTTACTGCCATGGGAACGTGTGCACCTGCGATTATAGTTTTGATTGGACCTTTTCTGCCAGAGTTATGCCCCTTTTCATCTTAGAATGCACAAATTTTGACTGGAGATTTTCTCTGAAGTTCATGGGTTGATTCCTTGAAATCTGGTATGGATGTTCACTACCATAGGAACCTGTGCACCTGCAGTTATAGTTTCAATTAGACTTTTTCTGCTAGAGTTATGCCCCTTTTTTTCTTAGAATGCCTGAATTTTGTCCAGAGATTTTCTTGGATGTTAACAGGTTGATTCCTTTGAAACTTGGTATGGATGTTCATTACCATGGGAACCTGTGCACCTTTTTTGCCAGAGTTATGCCCCTTTTCGTCATAGAATGCGTGAATTTTGTCCGGAGATTTTCTCAGATGTTTATGGGTTGATTCTTTTGAAACTTGGAATGGATGTTCACTACCATGGAAACCTGTGCACCTTTGATTATAGTTTTGATAAGATTTTTTTTGCTAGAGTTATCACAGTGGGGGGTATGGATAGGCCCATCTGGGACAGTCACACCTCTAGTCTGCAAACTGTTCATGTTGAAATTAATTTTTGTAAAGCTTCACCAATACTTGATAAATTGTAATGAAATTTAGTAACGTACCTTTACCATCATATGCCAATACTCAAAATGCAAAATAACGTTGCTGGATAATTTCATCCTAGATTTATGCCCCTTTGTTTGATGAAAAATGTACTTGTTGGACACAGCATTGAGGTATAATAGCACAAATGGTACAATCATGTTTTAACTAAATAAATATATATTACATGCATTGAAACATATAATGTTCTTTTCTTTTGATAGCTTTGCATTTATCTCAGAGACAACTCGATTCTTCTAGAGAAACACAGAAGTGTAACCTCGGTGTTAGATCTTTTGTGTGAAAAAAATATGAAATCCAGGGATACAAATGACATTGCAGCAGTAAAACTACATTACGTAGGATTTCTTATCAAGCAGGCATCTAAGTCATTGCAAGAAAATCAAGATAATTTGAAATCCTTTATAAGAGCGTATGTATTTATTTTAAATATGAGTGGACATTTTTCTGTAACTAAAGTTCCCACTTAACCCTTTACCTAACGAATCGCCCGTATCCGCCCGCATAATATGCAAATTCAGCAGTTGAAAAAATATTATTTTTAAAAAAATTGCAACAAAACGATATCATGTGACCCTTGTTGGAACGAGCTCGTTCCAACGAGGGGTCACATGATATGGTTTTGTTGTAATTTTTTTTAAAATTTAAAAAAATGATATTTAAAATAATAAATTTTGATATCGTCTGCGTTGGGTAAAGGTTTAATTCTTTATCCAATGCGCACCTCTTGCAATTGCAAATGCAATTTGTTTTTGTTTTTTATTATTTTCTCAAATTTTTCATGAAAGTTCAACAAAACTGTAGTGTTCCACTGAGGGGGTCACATGATATGGTTTTGCTGAAATTTAAAAAAAAATAAAAATTTTTTTTACTGAATTACTCAGATGTGCCAACTCTTCAATTAGTTAGGTAAGGTTTAATTACATACTGGTTAACCATTTACCTGAAATAGTGGAAATATTGGCCACCACTATTTATAAAAATTACCATTCAACTTTTTATTTTTTGTCTCAGAAACATAAATTATGACCGATAGCATTCCAAGAACCTTAGCACTTAATTTTAGGTAATTTTTTGTTGCCAAAATAGCCCGGAAACAACTGCAAAGCTACAGGATGCAGACCGTCAAAGTGTAGCAAATATATATATATAAATATCCAGACATTCAGGGTTAATGGAATATTCCTGTTAACTGTTTATCTTTTTCACTGATACAGTTGGTATTTAATTCACAATGTTCCATGGTTTTCCTATTTTTCCATAAATGACAAATGGTGTAATGATGCAAGTTTTCTTATTGTATATCAACATGTTGAATGAGAAAGATATAAAAACTAATTTTTAAGACATCCTGATGGGACAAATGCTTAATTGACACCTTGTCTCCTGCAGGTTGTTAAAAGGTCGTGCAGAAGATGGGTTTCCTGAACTACAGGATAAGTTGCTACGTCAGAGTTTAAAGGAGTTTCCATTTCCAGAATCTCAGCTTTTACAGAGTATAGTTCGCACAATTGCACCTGTGAAAATTGTAAGTTTGTTTTTATTGAACATTTATACACCCAAATCTAATATTTTTACCCTCTTACTCAATGGCCCAGACTAGCTGGTGTTAACTCAAAGTTATCAAGGGCCAAACACAAATTTTGAACCCCCCCAATCTCCAAAATTTGCTTGCAAAACCGAAAATTAAAAGTCCTATCTGGCCCTCCATGTACGAAAAACTGATTGCACCTCATTTCGGTACAAAATGGCTGCTGGCAGCCATCTTGAATTTCAGACCGCACCCAAAAACATTAGTTCTCGTCCCAAGGTGATAACAAAGGTACCCAATCAGTTTTGTGATGATCTGTTCATAAATACAGCCCCTAGCCCGAGCCGTATTGACATGTGTACTTACTGTGTATAAGTAGCACTGAATAAATCAAAGTTCATCTAATTTGCATAATTTCTGCACGAGAAGAAAACCTGTATTATATGTGATGTATTCCATGTTACTAAACATTAATACAATAATTTATTCAAATCAGAACTTTCATACAGAAGTTCTATACAATGATAGTGTCAATGACAATGTAGCTTAACTTGTCTGTGTGTTGTGTTTGATGAAAAGGATAATGTTCAATGTTTATGAAAGGATTATGAAATAAGACATGAATTGTGATAATTGGGAATATGTTAATTTCTGTTTCCTGTATGCTATGTTTTTAATAAAAATAATATGAGGTGTACACTACTAAAGAGCTGAGTGGTGGGTTAATATGACCTCACAGTTAATGTATGTGGCCCTCACAGTTAACGTATGTCAACGAAAGTTACCAAGTTACAGTGAAATTATTCCAAAACGAGTCATCCTATCAAGTTACATTGAAATCCCTTCATAAATATGGCCTGTAGACTGTGCTAAAGGTTTCCGAGCTTCAGGCCTGTGTAGCCATGACGGTAGACCGATTGCAACTAAAAGGGGATGTCCTCATCTCGACATTATACTGAGTCATCCTACTAAGTTACAATGAAATCCTTTCACAAATACAACCTGTAGTCTGTACTAAAGTTTTTCGTGTTTTGGGCTCGGGAAGCCATCATGGTTGAATGATCACAACCAAAAGGGGACGTTGTCATCTGGGCATAATCTGGAGTGATCTAACGATGTTACAATGAAATCCCTTCATGTATATGACCTGTAGACTGTGCTCAAGGTTTTCGGGCTTCGGGCCCCTGAAGCCGTCATTGTTGACCAATCACGACCAAAAGAGGATGTCATCATCTAGGCATTATATGGAGTCAACCTAACAAGTTACAATGAAATCCTTCCATAAATACGACCTATTTATTTATTTATTGGGGTTTAAGGTCACATACTTGTGCACAATGGCTAATCATGACCGCGGCAGTTTTACGGATGGAGGAAGCCGGAGTACCCAGAGAGAACCACCGGGCAATGACGAGCAACTGTCAGCTCCTCAACATTCTAACTCTGTTCAAGCTCCGCTCAAGCAGGATTACAGCAGTTGAAGACATGTGCACCATCGACGTGCAGTACGCCTTAGTACATGGCATCATTGTGCCCCCATGTAGGCAACCGGGATAAAGTGCCTTGCCCAAGGACACAATGTTGGTCGTCCTGGACGGGGATCGAACTCAGGACCTCTAGCATAGAAGTCCAACAGTCTACCACTGAGCTGCCGCGCACCCAAATACGACCTATAGACTATGCTAAAGATTTTTGGGTTTGGGGCTTGGGCAGCCATCAAGGCTGAATGATCATGACCAAAAGGGGACATTCTCATCTAGACATTATTTGGAGTCATCCTACCAAGTTACAATGAAATCCCTTCATAAATATGACCTGTAGACCTTGCTAAAGGTTTTCGGGCTTCAGGCCCCTGTAGCCGTCACAGTTGACCAATCATGACCAAAAGAGGATGTCATCATCTAGGCATTATATGGAGTCAACCTAACAAGTTACAATGAAATCCTTCCATAAATATGACCTATTTATTTATTTATTTATTTATTTATTGGGGTTTAAGGTCACATTCTTTTGCACAATGGCTAATCATGACCATGACAGTTTTACGGGTGGAGAAAGCTGGAGTACCCGGAGAGAACCACCGGGCAATGACGAGCAACTGTCAGCTTCTCAACATTCTAACTCTGTTGAAGCTCCGCTCAAGCAGGGTTACAGCAGTTGAAGACATGTGCACCATCGACGTGCAGTACGCCTTAGTACACAGCATCATTGTGCCCCCATGTTGGCAACCGGGATAAAATGCCTTGCCCAAGGACACAACGTGGGTTGTCCCGGACGGGGATCGAACTCGGGACCTCTAGCATAGAAGTCAAACAGTCTACCACTGAGCCGCCGCACTCCCAAATACGACCTATAGACTATGCTAAAGATTTTTGGGTTTGGGGCTTGGACAGCCATCAAGGCTGAATGATCGCGACCAAAAGGGGACATTCTCATCTAGACATTATTTGGAGTCATCCTACCAAGTTACAATGAAATCCCTTCATAAATATGACCTGTAGACCATGCTAAAGGTTTTCGGGCTTCAGGCTCCTGTAGCCGTCACAGTTGCCCAATTGCATCCAAAAGGGGACGTTCTCATCTAGACATTATACGAAGTCAACCTGCCAAGTTACAATGAAAGCCCTTCATAAATATGACCTGTAGACTGTGCTCAAGGTTTTTGTGCTTCGGGCAGCTGTAGCCATCACAGTTGACCAATCACGACCAAAAAGGGATGTCATCATCTAGGCATTATGCATTATATGGAGTCAGCCTAACAAGTTACAATGAAATCCTTTCATAAATACGACCTATAGACTATACTAAAGGTTTTTGGGCTCGGGCAGCCATCAAGGCTGAATGATCGTGACCAAAAGAGGGCGTTCTCATCTAGTCATTATTTGGAGTCATCCTACCAAGTTACAATGAAATCCCTTCATAAATATGACATATAGACTGTGTTAAAGGTTTTTGGGCTTTGGGCCCCTGTAGCTGTCACAGCTGCCCAATCACGTCCAAAAGAAGACGTTCTCATCAAGACATTAGATGAAATCAAACTTTGTACAAAGTTACAATGAAATCCCTTCATAAATATGACCTGTAGACTGTGCTAAAGGTTTTCAGGCTTTGGGCTCGGGCAGCCATCATGGTTGAATGATCGCAACCAAAAGGGGACATTCTCATTTGGGCATCATCTGGAGTGATCCTATGAAGTTACAATGAAATCCCTTCATAAATATGACCTGTAGATTGTGCTCAAGGTTTTTGGGCTTTGGGCACCTGTAGCTGTCACAGTTGCCCAATCATGACCAAAAGGGGATGTCATCATCTAGGCATTATATGGAGTCAACCTAACAAGTTACAATGAAATCCTTCCATAAATACGACCTATAGACTATGAAGGTTTTTGGGCTCGGGCAGCCATCAGGGCTGAATGATCGCAACCAAAAGGGGATGTTCTCATCTAGACATTATTTGGAGTCATCCTACCAAGGTACAATTAAATCCCTTCATAAATATGACCTGTAGACTGTACTAAAGGTTTTCGGGCTTTGGGCCCCTGTATCTGTCACAGCTGCCCAATCATGTCCAAAAGGGGATGTTCTCATCTAGACATTATATGATGTCAACCTACCAGGTTATAATGAAATCCCTTCATAACTATGACCTGAAGACTGTGCTAAAGGTTTTCGGGCTTCGGGCTCGGGCAGCCATCATGGTTGAATGATCACAACCAAAAGGGGACATTCCCATCTGGGCATCTTCTGGAGTGATCCTACAAAGTTACAATGAAATCCCTTCATAAATATGACCTGTAGACTGTGCTCAAGGTTTTTTGGGCTTCGGGCAGCTGTAGCCATCACAGTTGACCAATCACGACCAAAAAGGGATGTCATCATCTAGGCATTATATGGAGTCAACCTAACAAGTTACAATGAAATCCTTTCATGAATATGGCCTATAGACTATACTAAAGGTTTTTGGGGCTCGGGCAGCCATCAAGTCTGATTGATCGCGACCAAAAGGGGACTTTCTCATCTAGTCATTATTTGGAGTCATCCTACCAAGTTACAATGAAATCCCTTCATAAATATGACCTGTAGACTGTGTTACAGGTTTTCGGACTTCGGGCCCCTGTAGCCGTCACAGTTGCCCAATCACGTCCAAAAGAGGACGTTCTCATCTAGACATTATATGAAATCAACCTACAAAGTTACAATGAAATCCATCATAAATATGACCTGTAGACTGTGCTAAAGGTTTTCGGGCTTCGAGCTCGGCCAGCCATCAGGGTTGAATGATCGCAACCAAAAGGGGACATTCTCATCTGGGCATCATCTGGAGTGATCCTACCAAGTAACAATGAAATCCCTTCATAAATACGACCTGTAGACTGTGCTAATGGTTTTCAGGTTTTGGGCTCGGACAGCCATACCGATCACGACCAAAAGAGGACGTTCTCATCTAGACTTTACCCTAAACCTGCATATGAAATTTCGTGACAATCAGACAAGTACTTCGGGGTGTAGCCTGTGCTAAAGGAAAATGTGAACAGACTCACAGATTCACAGACTGACAGACTAACAGACTCACAGACTAACAGACTTCCGCACGCGTGATGGCAATAGCTTATCTTCACTTTGCCTAGTTAAGCTAAAAAACTGATTGCACTAATTTCGGTTCAAAATGGCTTCTGGTGGCCATCTTGAATTTCGAACCGCACCTAAAAACACTCGTTCTCGTCTCACGATGATAACAAAGCTACCCAAAAAGTTTCATAAAGATCGATTCATAAATACGGCCTCTAGCCCGAGCCATATTGAATTGTTGATGGACGGACAGATGGACAACGGATGACAGGCCATGGCATAACCTCAAATTTGACAATGTCAAGGTGAGCTAAAAATGTGTGGAAGAAATTCACACTACACAGGTATCATTCCCCCATGATGCCCTATCACAACACCAAATAATCAAATCGGAGTAGCAGTGGCTGAGATAAAAGGGAAAATGTTGGTACAGACAGAGATCTCCACTAGATGTTCCTTCAACTTTTCAGATCGGGGGCATAATAATGTTGGATTAAAGAAATGGACATGGATAATTTTTTTTATCCACCAAAGTGTGTGTATGGGGCAGAAAAAAATACATGATTTGAAAAAGTATGTCTGTTTGTGGTGGGGGAGGGGGTATTTGCCACCCTCTTTCCACCCATTACTTGTTTCGCTCCACCACTGGGAAGATACTGGGGGCACGGTGGCATTGCGGTAACCGGTTCTCATCAGACCACCTAAGTTAAGCGATGTCGAGCCTGGTTAATCATTGGATGGGTGACCATCTGAGTGATCAATTCAGACTCCCACACTGTGTCCTTGGGCAAGGCACTTAACCCCGATTGTTCACATGGGGGCACGATGATGCCATTTACTAAGGCATACTGCACGTCGATGGTAGGCATGTCTTCAACCAATCTAACCCTGCCTGTGCTGTAGTGTGGAGTTACAACATTGGGGAGCTGGCAGCTGTTTCTCGTTGCTCGGTGGTTCTCTCCAGGTACTTCGGCTACCTCCACCCATAAAACTGTCACGGTCGTGATAAGCCATTGTGCATAAGTTTGTGACCTTAACTCTTTACCTGACGTAACAAACAAAACCAGGCAGCGCTGTTCTAAAAAAATCGTCAATTCATTTTCATTATTTTTCATTTTTTGTCTCTAAAACATAGGTTATGAACCCCTCATTGGAGCGATGTCATCGTGCTCATTCCAATGAGGGGTCATAACCTATATAAATGGGAAGACACTATCCACACAGGTGGACTAGATAGTTCATCAGAATTTCAATCTGCAGGTCAAGTCATCCTGTAAATTATTTGTAGTTAAGCCTTGGCTGCTTAAATAGGTAGCCAGAACCCTCTCCTGTTTGATATAAAACTTGAATGAAGAAGCTTACCCATTCAGAATTAACACAAGATTTAACTACTTTTCATTTAAAATATTTGGGGTCATTGGCTAAATCAGACCAAGCAACCAGGGTCATTGCAATTGACATGGCTGCTGTGGAGTGTAATTCATGAAGAATCATTTCCAACGGTCATCACAATCAATAAGCTTAGAAAAAGCTGACAGGTAAGAATTTCTTCCCACCAATGACAAATTTCAAAAGTCATGAGCAAGCACATTTCCATGCTTGTAACACTTCCATTATGGTGTTTTGTTTTTATTTTCTCTTCATTTTGTATTGTATATTTTATCCCTTCAGAATGTTCAGCTTATTTTTTTTAAGAAATACGAAAGTGTATGCAATTAATTAACTGGTACAAACAAAAGTACTTTCTCTTTTCGATTTATTGAATTTTAATGTAATAAATGAACAAAAAACTCCTATTTTGAGAGAAGTAGTGTTGTGTCATGCAATTTTCTAGTTTGTTACCTCCCTTGATAATATGCCCAGTGCTTCTCAGCTGTAATTTTCTGGGCCAAACTTCCGAGATCTACAACTGTAAATGCATGGGAATACTGGACTCCAGCTATGATTATATTTTTACAGGCCTTTAATTCATTTATATTCAGCATACTGTTTGGCCCTAATTTGGGCACATTAAATTTCTAGAGTACAGTTTTATCCGTTTTTCAAACAATTGCTCAAACAGATGTAAAAGTTAGAAGCCATAAATAACACCAGGTTTAACCCTCTACAAATTGATGTCAAAATACTGAAATTGCAATTTTTTCCCTTGGTGCAACTAGGAACTTAACCCCTTCGATCTTTTTTGACAGTAGCCAGGATTCTATAATGGACAGTTTGGGGGGAGAGGGGGGGGGGGGGGGGGGTATTTGGAAAACTGTTGTCGGGGATGCCTTCCCTAGTCCTCACCAAGACACTCCAGTCTCTACTCCCTCTTCCCTGAAGGGGGAAGAGGGGGTAAAGACCAGAGGGTCATAGTTATGAAAATTATGCAAAATTCAGCGCTCAAGGAGCAAATCTGAGTCATTTGTGGCCTGTGTAGTCCTATTTTGTAGACCATTCTTGTGCTCAACAGTACAAGTCAAAATAAGTTGCAGGATAACCACTACAACACTGAGAGCTTTCCAGAATATGATGTCAGATTCTGATCTTATCAGTGCACAAGCAGCAGTATACATAGTTTATTGTGGTTATGTTACAACTTATTTTGACTTGTACTAGAGCCCTCCAGTCTCTACTCCCTCCCCCCTCTTCCCTGAAGGAGGTAGAGGAGGGGGCTAAAGACCAGAGGGTCCTAGTACCAGGCCCCCACCCCCAGAAAATTATGCAAACTTCAGTGCTCAAAGAGGAAATCTGAAGCATTTGTGGCCTGTGCAGCTTTATTTTGTAGACCATTCTTGTGCTGTATGTTATGTCAAAGTTGTATTGGGCCAATGTCTTTTTAAGGGGGGGGGGGGCATTTTAGCCCCCCCCCCCCCCCCCATTCAGTCCCGGTAATTCATCCTTGTTTTCTTGGCACAAAAATTCCTGTGGAAAACTGGTGCTTCTACGGTAATTGCTGTGCAGCCTGTTTCATGTGTGAAAATCATCAGGGGGCAGGGCATAGTCTCAATTGTCATGTATATGTAGTATATGGTGAAATGAAAACTTTCAAGTAACTATAACATGTGAAAGGGGGCGCGGTGGCGTTGCGGTAACCAGTTCTCGTCAGATCACCGATGTTAAGCAACATACCTGGCCCTCCATACATTTACTCTCCGCGCATACGCAGGCGTCAGGAAGTGACCGGAATTGGCACCAACATCATTCTTTGTTTGGCCTTAAAGTCAGAAACAATGAACTGACATCTGTGCTTTAAAATCACCTTTTTTCAGGATGCCAGACACAAATCAATGCAAGAATTGGTGGATACAAGGCTGTTATTGGATGAAGGAAGTGTTCAATGGTGGTTTTGGACGTTCAGGGCTGTAACTTTATAATATTTATAAAATTATTTTATGTTTCCCAATTTCGGGACATATGCCTGACGTCATCATTTTTGATAATGATTATTCCACTGTTTGTTAAGTATTCCTTCCCTATCCTTCCATGAACCCTTCCTGTTAAACTCTTAAGCTTTTTGACTATTTTTTTATTGAAATTTTTTATTAAATTTCTTAGGAGTTTAACATATATTACACAATTTTATTCTGTTTTTCCCCAGGGTTAGGTCCTCACCCTAATGGTGTTAGGTCGTTTAGTCTTGCATCTTCTATCTGATGTATCGTTTTTTCCTTCATATGAAGACCTAGCTTTGCATCTGATAGCATTTTAATTGGTTCTGACTTTGGGCCTTTT
Organism: Pictodentalium vernedei; assembly: GCA_031216915.1. Taxonomy (NCBI): domain Eukaryota; kingdom Metazoa; phylum Mollusca; class Scaphopoda; order Dentaliida; family Dentaliidae; genus Pictodentalium; species Pictodentalium vernedei. The sequence continues at coordinate 247,761,252 of CM062289.1, forward strand.
TTGTGTGCCTGATGTCTTGTTTACATTGACGTTGTTTACATTGTCAACGTCCTCATAAAAAGGTAGTGTTTAGTCGAGTTGTGACGAAGTCAAACTCGACTTATAGTTTGATAAATGGTAGACGGGCATTTGGGCAGGCATAAACAATTGGTTTCCGGATGATAACTTGATAATAGTTCGGCTGACGTTCATGAAACTTCATAGGTAAGTTGGCCTCGGTGAGAGGAAGAACCCTATTTATTTTGGACTCACCAGGTCAATGGTGAAGGTCACAGTGACCTTGAACATACTAAATCATAAACAATTGGTTTCCGATGTTAACTTGACTATGTTTGAAACCACATTCATGAAACTTCATATGTAGGTTGGCCTTTGTGAGAGGAAGAACCCAATATATTTTGGACTCGCTAGGTCAAAGGTCAAGGTCACAGTGGCTCTGAACATAGTAAATCAAAACACTTGGTTTCCGGATGATAACTTGATAATGGTTTGACCCATGTTCATGAAACTTCATAGATAGGTTGGCATCAGTGAGAGGAAGAAGCATATATTTTGGACGTGCTAGGTGAAAGGTCAAGGTCACAGTGGCCTTCAACATAGTCAATCTGTAAACAATTGGTTTCCGGACAATAACTTGATAATGGTTTGACCCACATTCATGAAACTTCATATGTAGGTTGGTATTAGTGAGAGGAAGAACCCTATTTATTTTGGGTCAAAGGTCAAGGTCACAGTGACCTTGAACATAGTAAATCAAACAATTGTTTCCGGATGGTAACTTGACTATGGTTCAACCCACATTTATGAAAATTCATATGTAGGGTGGCCTTCTTGAGAGGAAGAACCTTATGTATTTTGGACTCGCTAGGTGAAAGGTCAAGGTCACAGTGACCTTCAACATAGTAAATCGTAAACAATTGGTTTCCAGATGATAACTTGATAATGGTGTGACCCATATTCGTGAAACTTCATAGGTAGGTTGGCCTAGGTGAGTGGAAGACCCCTATTTATTTTGGTCTCGCTAGGTCAAAGGTCAAGGTCACAGTGACCTTGAACATAATAATTCGTAAACAATTGGTTTCCGGATAACTTGATTATGGTCCACCCACGTTCATGAAACTTCATAGGTAGGTTGGCATTGGTGCAAGAAAGAGCCCTAATTATTTTGGAATCACTAGGTCAAAGGTCAGGGTCACATTGACCTGTCACATAGTAAATTGTAAACAACTGGTTTCCTGACAATAAGTTGATAATGATTAAACCCACTTTTGTGCTGTCACAACTTGACATTGGTTCAGTGATCCTATCGGAATTTTTAGCTCATCTACTTCTGAAAGAAGTGGTGAGTTATTGTCATGACCTCGGGCGTCGATGTCGGCGTCCGGCGCATCCAATATTGTAAGATTTAATGTTAAGGTTAATTTCTCAAGATCAGTGGGCTTAGGCCTTTGATATTGCATATGTAGGTTGTAGGGGACTATCAGAACAATATTTAACCCTGATACTACGACTTTTTTCCAAATTTTACCTAAAATGTTCTGCCAAATCTTGTAAGAATTTGTGTTTAGGTGTTGTAAGAATTTGCGTTAAAGTCAGCTTTTGTGCAGACTGTGCTGCTTTAACTTCTCATTACTGTTGATTTTCATATTTCAATAACAACTGTAGGTATTAACCCTTCGGTATGCAGAAATTTAATGAAAATTTTCTTTTTTTTCACTCAAAATTTTCATGTTTTTCTCGGACTTAGTAAATTTTAAGTTGTAAAACTTTGTAAACTTTGTGTTTAGGTGAGTTGTGTTTCTATGTGTCTTTCCAAGCGATTAATATTCGGCACTTGGGTTACTGAACTCCATTGCAGTAATATTTAACCCTCGTTACATGCATATTTGAGGAATTTGAGCCTGATTTTCTGCCAAAACTTGTAAGAATTTGTGTCATCTTATGTGCACATTGTGGTGCCTTCACTTATCATTACTCTTTATTTTTGTCTTTTCAAAAACTACTTTAGGTATTAACCCTACTGTAAGCAGAAATATAACTGATTTTTTTTTTTTTTTATATCCAATGATTCTATGTTGAATTGATATATAATAAATGCAGAAATATAGACTTTCCAAAGCCATCACATAAACCACATTAATCATTTGATGCCTAGTTAATGATTTATATTAACTAAATATTAGGCATGTTACATTGGAATGACATTATCAAGCGCGAATGTAGGTGAGCGTTGGGATGTAACATCCCTCTTATTTATATTTATTACTATAGTATACTGTAGGATACATGGATTATTATTCCGGTAGTGTAGCTCGAAAAAATTTGGATTTTGTCCACACTTAGGCTCTATCGGGATGCCCTTGAGCTCTTAATGTTCCCTTTGTTTACAAAAAATATTTTTAATTTATTTATGATTGCTATTATTCATGTATCTCAGTTATATATATATATTGTTGTGGAGTTTGGAGGACTGATATCGACTTTAGTTGATGCACTCCTGCGGACTCTTGTATTCTTGAGTTCACTGGGATGATTGATGTTGGAGTCGGGCGTCGTGGTACGTTGTTGGCGATGAGGTTCTGAGAATCATGACTCTCACCGCGTTTTAATTCATTCTGTCAGTTTCTATTTCACAGGAACATGAACATGGTGATGATATTCTGACACCCATCCAAGTGTGCTAACGTCGTCGCGCTCCGTGGAGCATGTAGAGCTAGCTGCAGTGCACATTATTCGCAAGAGTTAGGGCCTTTTGTTAAGGGTTCTAATCTCTTGCAAGCAGCTAGCTCGACCGGTGAAGCGGTACTCTGCCCGTGGGTGCCGTGACGCCGGGTAAGTCCGTTGCGGTCATAGGAAGTGGATGTGGGTAGAGCGAGCACTTTAATATAAATAGCTCACCCAGCGACAACGGAAATAGGGAGGAAGTCAGCAAGTTCTTGTACTCGGCGAGGTCTGACAGACCGCGAGCGGGAGAGGCCCCCCTCTTTAATCTAGCAACGTCTGGGGTCAGATGTTGTTTTGAGAAACTTGCACAAGCCAGGAGCATATGCTGCCCTCCACTCGGGACGCTCTGTTTAGTCTGCAGCCAGGGTCGGCTTCAGTCAAGGCTTCCTCCGCTACGTTTCACAAGGCTGGAATGAGGTTTTCAGGTTGGAAACTTGCACGAGACAGAGCATATGTCCGCCCGCCGCTCGGGACGCTACGTCTAGTCTGCAGCCAGAGTCGGCTTCATTCACGGCTTCCTCCGCTACGTTATTTAAGCACACACGACCGCATCCTAGCCACCCAAATTCGGATATCCAGCCTGTTGCACGAAGAAGGAACCACTCTTCGCCCGTGATGTTGGACCATCCGGTAGCTAGGGAGAGGAGGCCTCGATTATCGGGACGTTCGGAGAGAGGATCCGTTTCCGACACACCATCCCAGGAGCAGCATGCGGCTTAGGAACCACTGCTCCTCAGGCCTTGATGACGGACTTGCTGTCGCAGATTGCGCAGCTGATCACAGCATCCCAGCAAGTGCAGATGCAGCCTCCCTCAGACTCAGAATCTGAACTGTCGGATGCTGCTGGGTCGGTCCAGTCATCTGTTCACGCAGATGCAATGGAGCGAGATTTGCATCTGATTCTCTCGGATGGTGAAAGGGATAAGGAAGAGGATTACCCTTCCCTTTCGGAACAGTACATGGTTGCGATGGTTTTCATCCATCAATACTACCCTGATTTTGTTCCGCCGAATCAGAATGCTGCGACGACAAGAGAGAAACCGCTGGCGCCGTTGGACGCAGACTTTATCCGGACAAAGGAGGAAGTCCTTTTTTCAGAAACAGTTTATGCAGGTGTCGCAGGCCTTCGGCCATATAGATGACGCTGTATTTATCCTCTTGAGTGCGAGGAAGAAGGTGGTTTCTTATCTTTATCTTCCATATACATACCGTTTTTTGGACCACGTTCATTTAAAAACGGTTGGAGAAGATGTTCAGAGAGTTCCTCTGTGTTTGGATGAGCAGGCCGGGGATCTAGAGGTATCCTTACCTGTATCATTCACTATTCGCTCAGACACTATTGAGACGGCAATTTCTTCAAATAGAGCGAATTTGGACGTTATGTCTTACGCAGATCACCTTACAAGACCTATGGCGCAACGTCTCAAGGGAAAGGAATTTGAGGATGTTCGTACCTCTCTTAGTGTTCTTTCCAGGGCAATTATGTATACCCCGTATAACTCAGCCCTAACAGTGGCTAGTCTGGAGTTAATCAGACGTGATGCTGCCCTTGCGTCATCATCACTGATAAGATGTCAAGGTGAAAAGCTCTCTCCGCTTTCCGGACATTTTATTTTCGATGACTATCTTTCGTTAGTCTATGAACAGGCTACTAAGAAAGCGTCTAGTGCTCTATACCACGTTTAACTCCGCCCAAACAGTGGCTAATCTGGCTAATCTGGAGTTAATCAGATGTGATGCTGCCCTTGAGTCATCATCACTGATAAGATGACCAGATGAAAAGGTTTCCGCTCATTTTATTTTTCGACGACTAGCTTTCGTTAGTCTATAAACAGGCTACTAAGAAAGCATCTAGTGCTCTGCTTTTGAAGTCAGTGTACTGTGGAGGTCGTCAGTATAGCGACTCGGGGAAGGGGTGTAGGTCTGATCGCGACTATCGGTCAGACATCCCTAGGCCGACTAGGCGATGTTCTTCACGGGGAGGATGTGGTTTCTCCTCCCGTAAGCCTCGCAGGTCATACAGGTGATGGTTAAGACCTCTGTTACTGGCCAGTTGGTGGAAGGTTATCATGCTCTGCAAAAAACTGGATAACTGTCACGGAAGATCAGTGGGTGAGAAGTGTAGTCTCGGACGGCTTACGGCTTTCATTCCGAGCAAAAACCCCACTAACAAGTTGTCTGCGTTGTACAAATCTTCCATCAAATCCTTGCATAAGAGAGTTTCTCCTATCGGAGGTACAGGCTCTCTTAGAGGAAGCAATACAGGTCATCGTGAATCAGGATTCTCAAGATTTTTACAGTCACCTGTTCCTCGTACCGAAGCCAGACGGCTCCTTCCGACCGGTAATAGACTTGGGCTGGATAACAAGCTTATCTTGGCTCCAAAAATTTATATATGGAGATCATTTGGTCGGTAAACCCGAGCGTTCAAGTGATCGACTATGCGGCAAGCATAGATCTAAGGATGTGTACTTTCATGTCCTGGTACATCTGGCATTCTAAAAGTACCTGCAGTTCGCTGTACAAGGGAAGGTGTATCAGTTCAGAGCAATATGCTTTGGTCTGAACCTGGCTTCCTGGGCATTCACTCGAATAATGAACTCAGTAATGTCATACTTCTGAGCTCATGCATCTGTGGTAACGTCGGCTTACTTGGACAACCTTCTACAGGGATACGGCAACAGAATTATTCTTCAGAACGATGTTCAGAGTCTACTTCTATTACTCCGACGTCTCGGTTTCATCGTAAACGAGAAAAAGTCGGATCTAGCTCCGTACAAGTCGTTTATTCACTTGGGAATGAGCTTTGAGACTCAACAATCTGGTTCGTCTGCCATTACCCAGAGCGAAATTAGTCAGTTGTTATGCTCGCTTTTGTCTACACTCAGACACATTAATAGTGAGGGAATTTATGCGACTGTTGGAGCTGTGCGGAGCGGCTGTGGATCTCATTCTGATGGGCCGTCTGCGCGCACGTCCGCTCCAGATATTCTTTACTCAGAACAGGAGTGTGAAGATGCTTTCACTTTAACCAGTATTGTTTTAACGGACCGAGTAAAACAAGGGTTCAAATTTGTGCAGATATTCAGTGGTTAACTCAGGTAGTTCTGCTGCAACTGCTGGATCTGGCTTTCACGATTATGACGGATGCGAGTCAGATGGGTTGGGACGCGACCCTAAGTCCCACAGACTTGAAGTGTCAGGGTCTTTGGGACCCTCGGTTCCAGAAGAAACACATAAGCCTCAAAGATATGATGTTAATATGGCTAGCGCTACAACATTGGATTCACATAATAACGGACGTCCATGTTCAGATTTGGTCGGACAACTCGACAGTAGTAGCATACATCGGGAACCAGGGCGGCACCCATTCATTTCCGTTATGCCAACTAACGGAGAAGATTTTCCTATACATCACCTGGTCGCCTGTTGCAATTGGAGTGGACCTCAACAAGCGGGTATTTGGGCAGATTTGCTACCAATGGGATTGCCCCATGATAGATCTATTTGCGACGCACTGGAACAATCAGTTACTGTCGTTCGTGTCACCATGCCCAGTCCATCGAGCGTACACAGTAGACGCTCTGTCGATCTCATGGGGATGAATGATAGGATATGCATATCCTCCAATTCAGTTGATTCAGTAGATTATGTTTAAGATAAAACAGTTCCGTTGTGAAATCCTACTAGTAGCACCTCTGTCGTCACAGAAACCTTGGATCAGTCTTCTCAAGTGTCTGTTATTGGATATTACCCGGAAGCTTCTTTATCAGGGGAAATTTTTGTTCTTCACGCCCTTCTCCGCACATAGTGGCATAATGGAGTCAGCTAGACATGAGGGTACCCTTGCGGTTCCTATATTATTTTATGACTAACACAAGAACGATTAAGTAATGCGGGTTCGATATAGCTTTGAATCCCCCCCCCCCCCCCACCCCCTTCCCATCGCCAATGTGTTTAGAGGTGATTACCGGTCAAGACATAGTTTTCTTCCTGTAAGCCTCGTATGAGTTTAATTACATACATGCATTTCATGACTTCTCGATTGGCGGCTGGGTCGTGTTCTATGGCGACCTGATGGGCACATCCACTTTTTAGTTAGTTGGTTTCCTGTGGTTGTTCGTCTTTTTGTGATATATGAGCGCATCATTCATCATAAATAAATTGCTAGTCTTTGGGTACCTCGGAGGCTGCCTAGCCAGTTAACTGGTATTCAGATGATTACATGCGGGATTTCAATGCTCACGCACATAATAATGAATTATTAAGCAGATGCATTATTGTATGTTATGGACCTTAGAAATTATTAATTATTTCGGGGGCGGTCCGTGTCGAGCCTGTTAATCATACCTTCTTCCAAGTTTCTCATTGCCCCGTGGGAACCTCGGGAGCTAAAAATAGGAAAAACCTTAAAACTGCCATATCTCCAAAACTACACTGCACAGAGAATTCTTATTTTGTATAAAGCTTACTTTTATCCAGTAGAATAGAATGGTTTAAAAAAATCCCTATCGGTTTGATCACAAGGTACTTTTTCAGCACTTTGAAAAAAGTGCTGAGTCAGCACTTTTTAACACTGTAGGCAGTGGGAAAAAGATTAAAAAATCTTCTTCTCCAGATCCAGCAGGCAGAATCTTTTGATATTTGGTATGCAGCATTGTAGGGTGGATCTGATTTAAGTTTATTCAAATCGGCCCCCTGGATTCATATTTGGGCTCAGAATAGGAGCCCGATTTCGAACTTAGTGCATTTCATGCAAATTTCTTAAAAAATCTTCTTCTCCAGATACAGCAGGCAGAATCTTTTGATATTTGGTATGCAACATTGTGGGGTGGATCTGATTCAAGTTTGTTCAAATCGGCTCCTTAGATTAATATTTGGGCTCACTATAGAAGCTCGAATTCGAACTTAGTGCATTTCAGGCAAATTTCTTCAAAAATCTTCTTCTCCAGATCCAGCAGGCAGAATCTTTTGATATTTGGTTTGCAACATTGTGGGGTGGATCTGATTCAAGTTTGTTCAAATCAGCCCCCTGGATTCATATTTGGGCTCACTATAGAAGCCCGAATTCGAACTTAGTGCATTTCAGGCAAATTTCTTGAAAAATCTGCAAATTTCTTGAAAAATCTTCTTCTCCAGATCCAGCGGGCAGAATCTTTTGATATTTGGTATGCAACATTGTGGGGTGGATCTGATTCAAGTTTGTTCAAATCGGCTCCCTAGATTCATATTTGGGCTCACTATAGAAGCTCGAATTCGAACTTAGTGCATTTCAGGCAAATTTCTTCGAAAATCTTCTTCTCCAGCTCCAGCAGGCAGAATCTTTTCATATTTGGTATGCAACATTGTGGGGTGGATCTGATTCAAGTTTGTTCAAATCGGCACGCTGGATTCATATTTGGGCTTACTATAGAAGCCCGAATTCAAACTTAGTGCATTTCAGGCAAATTTCTTAAAAAATCTTCTTCTCCAGATCCAGCAGGCAGAATCTTTTGATATTTGGTATGCAACATTGTAGGGTGGATCTGATTTAAGTTTGTCCAAATCGGCCCCCTGGATTCATATTTGGGCTCAGTGTAGGAGCCCGATTTCGAACTTAGTGCATTTCAGGCTAATTTCTTAAAAAATCTTCTTCTCCAGATCCAGCAGGCAGAATCTTTTCATATTTGGTATGCAACTTTGTGGGGTGGATCTGATTCAAGTTTGTTCAAATCGGCTCCCTGGATTCATATTTGGGCTTACTATAGAAGCCCGAATTCAAACTTAGTGCAGTTCAGGCAAATTTCTTAAAAAATTTTCTTCTCCAGATCCAGCAGGCAGAATCTTTTCATATTTGGTATGCAACATTGTAGGGTGGATCTGATTTAAGTTTGTTAAAATCGGCCCCCTGGATTCATATTTGGGCTCAGTATAGGAGCCCGATTTCGAACTTAGTGCATTTCAGGCAAATTTCTTAAAAAATCTTCTTCTCCAGCTCCAGCAGGCAGAATCTTTTCATATTTGGTATGCAACATTGCGGGGTGGATCTGATTCAAGTTTGTTCAAATCGGCCCCCTGGATTCATATTTGGGCTCAGTATAGGAGCCCGATTTCGAACTTAGTGCATTTCAGGCAAATTTCTTAAAAAATCTTCTTCTCCAGATCCAGCAGGCAGAATCTTTTGATATTTGGTATGCAACATTGTGGGATGGATCTGATTCAAGTTTGTTCAAATCGGTTTCCTAGATTCATATTTGGGCTCACTATAGAAGCTCGAATTCGAACTTAGTGCATTTCAGGCAAATTTCTTAAAAAATCTTCTTCTCCAGATCCAGCAGGCAGAATCTTTTGATATTTGGTAAGCAACATTGTGGGGTGGATTTGATTCAAGTTTCTTCAAAGCGACCCCCTGGGTTTATATTTGGGCTCAGTATAGGAGCCCAAATTTGAACTTCGTGCTTTTCAGGCAAATTTCTTTGAAAATCTTCTCAAGATCCAGCACGCAGAATCTTTTGATATTGGGTATGCACCATGCTTGGGGGGGGGGGGGGGGGGGGGAGGGGGGGGGAGTGAGATTCAAGTTTGTTCAAGCCAAGTCCCTGGGTTTATATTTGGGCTCAATGTGGTAGCCCAAATTATAATTTAGTTCAAAATGAGGAATTTTCTTTAAACATCTTCTTCAGATTCAGCAGTCGGAATGTTTTGATATTTGGTATGCAGCATCCTTATGGGGGTGAGATTTAAGTTTGTTCAAGCCATGTCCCTAGGTCCATATTTGGACTCACTGTGTGAGCTCGAATTGTAACTTAGTTCAAAAGGAGGAATTTTCTTTTAAAATCTTCTTCTTCAGATCCAGCAGTCGGAATGTTTTGATATTTGGTGTGCAGCATCCTTAGGAGGATGAGATTCAAGTTTGTTAAAGCCAAGTCCCTGGGTTCATATATGGGCTCCCTGTGGGAATCTTTGGATATTTGGTATAAGCTTTTCTTAGGAGGAGCAGATGCAACTTGTTGAAATCAATTCTCTGGGTTGATATTTAGGCTACCATGTCAGGTGAGCACCCTCAGGCCCCTTGGGGCCTCTTATTTATGATATGTCTTCTCTGTTACTGTATAGAGAGAGATACATGTAATTCTTAATTTTAATTTTCTTTCATCTTGGGTTACAGGATTGGAACTATATTGATCTACTAATTCTGAAGTCCTAGGCCCCCTCCTTTTTACGATTCAGCTAGTCTGGGCCATTGGGTTATAGTTTAAAAATTTTATAAATTCAAAGTAATTTGTATATTTTTATACTTACCAATGGCCCAAACGGAGATGGCCCTCCCATGAGTGGGCACTCATTCCTCCCTGCTGAATTATTATGTAATACTCTCTTCTACAAAGAATGATGTTGGCGCCAATTCCGGTCACTTCCTGACGTCTGCACATGCGCGGAGAGTAAATGTATGGTGGGCCAGATAGGACTTTTAATTTTCGGTTTTGCAAGCAAATTTTGGGGATGGGGGGGGGTTCAAAATTTGTGTTTGGCCCTTAATAACTTTGAGTTAGCACCAGCTAGTCTGGGCCATTGGTAAGTATAAAAATATACAAATTACTTTGAATTTATAACTTTTGCTGAAAAATTATTGATGTTTCAGAGAAGTTTTTAATTGGTTCAGGATTATATCTATTCAGAATGATTCTTTAAAACCTGAAATTTAAATATAATATCTGTTTTATTCCCATGTACAGATAACAGTTTTCTGAATTTTTCTTGAGACCCTGGAATTTCTAACAAAGCAGCATGCTCAGATCTTAGAACTAACCTTTTCTGTTTCTTCAGCTTCAGATGTATTCCATGCAGACATGTTAACTCTGCTGGAATGCCCCGGAAAATCTCAAAATTTCAGTGTAGTTCCCGGTCTCCCGGACGGGAATCAGTTTTGGACCAAAAATCCCGGAAAACAACAGTTGAATATTTCTTTCCCGGTGTAACTTATGTAAAACGTTCGGAGTCCAATCACATGCATTTCAAACTCTGGTAAAAACTCACGAAGCAGTAAAATATGGATTTAAGTTAAATTTATTTAAGAAAAGGGTATTTTATGATATATATTTCAACTGTGTTCATGTTTATTTCTGTTTTTTTCTTCGTAATCAGAGATTCTTGATCAATGTGAAAGTGTCGAAGTGAAAATAGGTGACTTACTTTCCAAAAATTGAAAGCTCCACCTTCAATGCTGTATTTTGGTAAATAAAATATATGAAAAGGAATTAATAATATATATTTATTTATTCATGGAATAGCTTTAATCCTCATCCCTTTTCCAAATCAAAATGTAAACAATACCTTGACCTCAACTATTTAACACAGTTTAAAAATAGGTTAAAGTCACTTAGGATGCCGAAAAATTATGACTGCATATTTATACACAATAGACTTATTTTCTAACACTTCATTTATTCTGTTGTGCTGACTACAGAACTGCTAACTATTGGCCGTCTGTACCCAGAAAATTTCGAATGGAATTCAAAAAAAAAAAAATCCTTCAATGATGAAAAGAAAAGTTTTGTGCAGGACACAAGCGTCCACACATGCAAGAAAGATTTGATAAAGATACTTTTCAAGTACCAATCTTCTTGCAGTAACTGAACATTAGGACATCTTTTCCTGTTAACATTTCCAGACTTGGGAAATTATTAGCTTAGTAGACTTCGATAAAAGCAAACCACAAGTGGTGGTGCTCTGTGGGTGGGGGGTCTCATGAAGAAGAGGATGCCGGTGGGTTGGGGGGGGGGGGGGGTATCAAATCAACAATTATTTCATGATTTTTTAACATAGCATAAATGCATCAGCATAATTGACAACTAGATCTGGATATAACCTGTGTTAATTGTGGTCCATGAGCTGAAAATTTGCAAGTTTTTTCTTTTGTTTTGTCCCAGCGTGAACTTTTCCCTGAAATCCATCCCATTTCCCTGAAAATAACCCTCAAGTTCCCTGAAAAATAATTCTGGAGGTTAACATGTCTGATTCCATGATTTTAACATACTAACAAATATTACAGATTTGCTCAAGTACAGATCATTTTACAGACCAATTATGCCAAAAAAAGTGTTATCAGGTTGAAAAGGAGAAATGAAATGATGTGCTAACAGGCAGAAGATTGTGGAGAATGAGTCTCCCAAACTTTTCTTGAAAAATGACAACCTTATATACTACCGGTACTCATTTTGTTACTGTTATGCCTTCACTTTCTGGGTACTCAAGCCTTAAAAGAAATGTACATGGGGTGCTCCAGTTGGTATGAAAAGTTTATTGTCTCCCACTTTTTGAAAAAAACGGGAGATATTAAATTTGGGGTGTCCTTCCGTGTTTTTCGTTTCCAGACTCTAACTTTCTTTACAGTTACTGGATTTCGATGAAATTTTGGTAGTAGATCACTTTCATCAATTGTGGGTCCAAGTTCGAATATGGACATTTTTCCGTGCATATTTAATTAGGTTGTTGAAATTTGATTGGCTGACGGTTTCCAGACTCTAACTTTCCTTAAAATCAACCGATTTCGATGAAATTTCATATATGGATTACTTTTATCAATACCTAGGTCAAGTTCAAATGTGGGAAATTTTGTACCGAAAATCTGTCCGTCTGCCCTGTGCATCAACGCACCTCGGACTAAAAGCCGTATTTATGAACTGATCTTCATGAAACTTCTTAGGTATCTTTGTTATCATTGTGAGACCAGAATATGTGTTTTGGGGTTCGGTCCAAAATTCAAGATGGCCACCAGTGGCCATTTTGTTCCAAAATTGGGTGTAATCAGTTTTTTGTACAGAACTTCTATATGAAAGTTCGGATTTGAATATTTTTTTTTTTAATTAATTTTTGTATGAATGTTTAGTAACATGCAATACATCACATATAATACAGATTTTGTTCTCGTGCAAAAAATATGCAAATTAGGGAAACTTTGATTTATTCAGTGCTTCTACTAATACACAGTAAGTGCACACCTTCCGTGTTTTTCGCTTCCAGACTCTAACTTTCCTTACAGTCAGTCAATTTCGATGAAATTTGGGTAGTAGATCACTTTCATCAATTGTGGGTCCAAGTTCGAACATTTGCATTTTCCGCGCATATTTAATTAGGTTGCTTAAATATGATTGGCTGATGGTTTCCAGACTCTAACTTTCCTTAGAGTCAACCAATTTCAATGAAATTTCATATTGATTACTTTTATCAATACCTAGGTCAAGTTCGAATGTGGGAACTTTTGTACCGAAAATCTGTCCGTCTGCCTGTCCGTCTGCCCATTCATCAACGCACCTCAGACTAAAAGCTGTATTTATGAACCGATCTTCACGAAACTTCTTGTGTATCTTTGTTATCATTGTGAGACCAGAATATGTCTTCATCATTACTTCTTTTGCAACTCTACAAAGTCAGACTCTCCCAGTACCATATACAGACCACCATATTATCTGGACATCACTTCCAAGGTTTTATTAACTTCTGATCACAAGCTTTACAGGTTGGTTAACACTTTTCACATCAGTTTAATGTAATATGTCTTATCATACAGTCTTAATTTTTAGTGATTCTCACAGTTATACTCCACATCACTTTACTTGCTTTGACAGTGACCTCCGAGAAAATAAATCTGATAACCACTGTCTAAAGCACTGTCTGTTCTGTCTCTTCTAAGTAACTTCCACTTGCAACTCAAATATATTCCACTGGATGCATTAATTCCCCTTGAAACTGCTGCCCAGCGGTAGACATGAAATCATTGAATTTGCTTGTTTTTTTCTGAAAAGACCCTGGACCATCACCTATGGAGGATACACTCTCTTAACCCACCACAGGGTAACCCTCCCCTGTCACATCATTTAACTCGTTGCATGATGCTGGTGGATATTCCTGCCCAGCACAGGGTTTCTCTTGTCACTGAAATACATATACATTGGGAAGATTTAATCATATTTTCCTCCTGTAAATTGAATGGATTTTTAGCTCACCTGACTGAAAGTCAGGAGGAGCTTAAGTGATCACTTTATGTCTGTCGTCTGTCCATCCGTCATCCATCTGGTGTGAACTTTACATTCTCGATTTCTCCTCATAAACCACTGTGCCGAATTGAACCAAATTTGATGTGTATGTTCCTTATCATATGTCAATTCAAGTTTTTTCAAATAAAGTTGCCACGCCCATAGGGGGCATCACAATGGGCATTACTCTGATAGCACCTATAAATTCTTTTCCAAAATTAAAAAAATCTTCTTCTCCAGAACCATCAATTATAAACTTTTGATATTTGGTATATAACATCTCTAGAGAAGACAAATTCAGGTTTGTTCAAATCAAGTCCCTGGGTTAATATTTGGCCTCTCTACTGTTTAAGTTTAACTTAGTGAAATATGAGGAATGCTCTTTAAAAATCTTCTTCAGATCAACCAGTTAGAATCCTTTCATACTTGGTATGTGACTTCTCTAGGTGGGTTAGATTCAAGTTTTTTTCAAATCGAGTCCCTGGGTTAATATTTGGGTTACCTGTGGGAGCCCCAATTTTAACTTAGTGCAATACGAGTGAATTTCTTTAAAAAATCTTCTTCTTCGTATTCACCAGTCAGAATCCTTTCCTATTTGGTATACATCTCTGGATGGTTTAAATTCAAGTTTGTTCAAATCAGGTTCCCAGGTTAATATTTCAGCTCCCTATGGGAGCCCGAATTTTAACTTAATGCAATATGAGGAAATTTCTTTAAAAATCATCTTCAGCAGATCCACCAGTGGCAGTTAGAATGATTTCATATTTGGTACACAACTTCTAAGGGGGGGGGGGGGGGGGGAGGGATTGGGGGGATGGGGGGGGGGGGTCAGATTCAAGTTTGCTAAAATTGAATCCCTGGGTTAATATTTGGGAGCCCTAAGGCTAATTTTAACTTAATGCAATATGAAGGAATTTAAAATCTTCTCCAGAAGCATCTGTTAGAATTTTTTAATATATGTTTAACAACATCTCTAGTGGGTTGGATTCAAGTTTGTTCAAATCAAGTCCCTGGGTTAATATTGGGCTTTCTATTGAGTGGGTGGGGGGGGGATGGTTGCAATGACTGCAGTGACATAACAACCTTTGGAAGTTTGGCATTGCTTATCTACTGCTGATAGAAGTGGAAGCAGTCAGGAAGACCTATGGCAATAATCATCTGGCATGGACACAAGAGTTTTGAATAATTTCATGACTTCATTCCTCTATAGTGTTGATGAACTATGACTAACTGAATGTCACCCAAAATACTTCTTTAAACCACTTCGTCAGGTGAGCGATTAAGGCCCCTTGGCACCCCTTGTTTCACCAATGATGTCTTGTGTTATATTAAGATGAATTTTTCATCAAATCTAATCATGACTGCTTTAATGCAGCCATGACAAGATGTGATGAAAAACATCTAGAAAATACTCAGTGGGTTAAGAAAATCTTTGAAGAAAAAATTTGCATATTTGTTAGGATCACCACTTTTATCCCAGTACCAATAGGTATGAATACATTACTAGCTAATGATGGGTTTTTGAAAGCCCTGGAATTTGATAATACTTTTTCAAAGCCTTGAAGGTTCAGTGAAGCCCACTTAATAAGATATTTCTTTGCTGAATTGCATGAAGTCTCCAACCACATAACCATTTCCCCTTCCTTCAGTACAAATTTTATCTTCTAATTGCATATAGAATATAGAGTAAATTTCTGTCAATTGAATAAAGGAAATGTTGAGATCTACCAAGAGAATTACTGTGACAGACATTGAATTCTCAAAGTTTATAGACCTTTTTGGCCTCAATACTTCTAATATAAGCATTAATTGATTATATCTTGTTTGACAAAGCTCAGTAAGCTCTGTCAAACAAGTTATAATAGTTTGTTGGTTTTGTTTTATTGGGGTTTAATGACACTTTCAACAGCTAGGGATATATCTTGTTGGACAATTTTATGGGAGGAGGAAACCAGAGTACCTGGAGAGAATCACTGAACAATGGTGAGGAACAGTCAGAATTCCCAGCATACTACAGGGATACTTTAGGGCATCTATAAGGGCCGTTTATGGTACCCTTTCCCAGTGACACATGGACATGATTTTTCCCAATTCTTAACCCCAATTTTCCCAGTCTCAGTTTCCACTGAGATTTAAAGCACGACTGGGTAGTAAAACTTACTTGTGGTATATATGCAGTTGCTTAGGTATTGGTCTCAGTGTGCTCTTCCAAATTCGAGTGTAAAATTTCAAAGTCTTTGTATGTTTTTCTCCTCTAAAACAAATTCCCAATCAGAGCCCCGATGTCACAAATTTTCCCAGTGGCATGGGCCCGACACTTTCCCAAAGAGGGCAGAATAATCACTGTACTAGCTCTGCACAGACAGAGAGAGCAGCCGTTGAAGGTAAGTGCACCATCAATGTGCAGTGTATTTTAGTACACAGCACCACTTTGTCTCCCTGTGGCAATCAGGATTAAGTGTCTTGCCTAAAGACACAATGCTATTACTGCTGGTCAGGATCGACTGCCATTCTATTAGTTTGAAGCTTAATGCTCCAACCACTGAGTCACCACACTCTTCAAACAGGTTACAATACAATAAGTGAAACATTTATCACTAGAATATAGAAAATGCCCAAATTCCTGTTAATTGATTATGCCTGTTAATTGAATATTTTTCTCTAGCAAAATGACTGTCACTAGCAAAATGACTGTGCAATTAACTTAGTTCCGAAATGAAAATGGTCTACAAAACCCCAAAGTGCTTGAACATGAGTCTGTTTCATAGGTACTCGTTTTGGTTTTTTGTGTTGCGCCAGTTGTGGCATTCAGGGTGGGTGATTTTTATTTTTTTTTAAATTGATTTTTTTTTATTTAAATCAGATTTTTAGCTCACCTGATTTTCAGTCAGGAGAGCTATAGTGATCACTCACCGTCCGTCGTCCGTGAACATGGTATTTGCATCTTCTCCTCTCAAACCGCTGAACCAGTTTAATTGATATTAGAGATAATAGTTTGTTATGACTTCGCAATTTGATTTTGTTCAAATCAAGTTGCCTCTTTCCTTGGTAGGGCCACGCATAAAAAGTATGCTTAAATGTTAAAAAACAATTTTTCTCATGAACCAGCAGTAGCAGAGACTTAATATTTGGTGTGCAGCTTCCTTTTGAGGTGTAGACTCAGATTTGTTCAAGAGAAGTTTGTGGGGCTATATTTGCCGTCATTATGGGAGGGGCAAGAATTTTTGCCCCTCCCAAAATTTCTATTTTCCAAACTGAGAGGCAGATTTGAACCAAATTTGATATGAGGGCTTATTGGGTCATAAGTACTTAATTTATGCCCAAATTTTTTTTCCCGTCGCTCCATGGGAACCGCAGGAGCTAAAAATAGAGAAAAAAAATTAAAACGCCCATATCTCCAAAACTACACAGCACTGAGAATTCTTATTTGGTGTGAAGTTTCCTTAGGACTGGTAAAAAAAATTGCTATTGGTTTTATCATGGGGTACTTTTCTGGGACTTTGAAAAAGTGCCGAGTCAGCATTTTTTAACACTGTGGGTAATGGGAAAAACATTTAAGACTACTTTTCTCCCAAACCACTGCTCCAAAACTTTCAAATTTCGCATATAACATCTTTGTAAGATTGTTTCACATGTTTATTGAAATCAATTCCCTGGGTCCATATTTGGGCTCTCTATGGGAGCCCAAATGTTTAAATTAGTGCAGTATGAGGAATATTCTTTAAAAATCTTCTTCAGATCTACCAATAAGAATCTTTTGACATTTGTTTTGCAGCATCCTTAGGGGGGTGAGATTCAAGTTTGTTCAAGCCAAGTCCCTGGGTTCATATTTAGGCTGAAAATTTGGGGTCCCATTCCGGACTTAGAAATTTTGGACCAAAATCCAGAATTTTTTTTTGTTTTTGGTCAATTTTAAGAAGAAAAAAAAATTTTAGGCTGAAAATATTTTGGTCGGGACTTCGAAAATTTCCGAAGAAAAATAAAAAAAAATCTGTTTTTATGCGTTTATCTCAATTTTGGGACGTAAAAGTGCAGGAACTGAAAATAGAAGGAAAATCTTGTGTATTGTTTGGGCACAACTGCTTCATCTAGTTGGTATATGCTTTTCTTAGGAGGGGTGTATGCAGCTTATTCAAGTCAAGTCCCTGGTTTGATATGTAGACTACCATGTCAGGTGAGCACCCTCAGGCCCCTGGGGCCTCTTGTTTTTATTTAAATCTATTTATTTGATTTTTATTTCCATACTGTAAATTATTCACCAGAGGATACTTTTTCCCACATGATTTCTCACATGATTCCTTTAGGTCAGAGAAATAGATTGACTCTGTTTCTCGTATCTAAAGGAATCATGTGGGAGAGTGTATTGGCAACAGTTTATATCAAAGGCTATACAAAGAATGGACACAAATAACTAATACTAAAACATTTACCTGTGTTACCCATTTCCGCGTATTGGGTGGCATGAGGGGAAGAATTCCAGAATACAGTTGGCATAGAATAGATGGAAATTGAAAGAAATCATTAAAACTTATGTTTTCTCATTGTTACAGAATTGCTTGAAAGAAGATGACTTCTCAAAAAAAAAAAAAAATATTGCTACTTGCAACATTCTTAAATCACTGATCCTTGTTCTCAGAGTTAATTTAGTATTGATGGGTTCATTGAAATATCATCATATGTATGTTTTTTGGTATGGGGATTCATATTATTTATGTTTTATTAATATGTCTCTATGTTAATTTACCACTAGATGTTGATCCAACTGCATACAAATTTTGTATTTTCTGGTGAACTTTTGTTTCAGTTAATGGACTATGTTGCTGTTTGATTTATTATTGGTCCACATGTGGTAAGTTAGGTTTTTCCCAATCTGTCCTTTTCATTGTTCCCTTCATAGGTATCATTCACTGGTGTTCTTTAGTGACTATTGTGGTTACTTTTTACATTGTCTTTGTTAACCTGTTTTCTTTGTAGTTTTCAGGTTAAGCTTTCCAGAATGCCGTACTCTGTTTTTGGCAATAAATGTCACTGCAAGAAACATGTGGATGATGACCACACCGATTGTATTTCTTGTAACGGATGCAGTTCTGATCTACATTGCACCCTGTGGTGTTTCGTCTAAGAAAATGTGGACTGATGTCCGGTGTATTGCTAAGAAAGATGCTAAGTGTTCTTCAGTTTCTAATGCATCTCCTCCTGTGATTGATTACATGCATGATAATAACAATTCTTTTTTTGCTGGTCTAGATCATGTTCCGGTTTCAGATTCTCATGGATTCCGATATTCTGGTGTTAGGGAATCCCTCGAGATGAGTGTTGCTTTGACAACTATGGAATCGGGGCCGATAGGTACTTTATTAATGATTCTTATCCTGAGTTGGTCCTTCGGGCTGACTCTGCAGCATTCACGGCCGTCAATGTAGTCGGATCTTTATCTGGCAATAGGGTAGGTACCGACTACTTTAATGAGTCCTATGTCTCGGGGACAAGTGTGAGCATTGCTGGTAAGAACTCAACAAAAAGGGTTCATTCCCATTCTGGTTCACACTCTGAAGTTCTGTCTTTTAGTGAAAGTTCATCAGGCATGTCAGGTGTTGAGGGCCTTCATGAAAATCAGTTATCTGTTGGCTCGCTTTCTAGAATTGATACTAGTCTTCCACTCTATACTTCATGTATCAATACATCGAGCCTACAGACAGTATAGGTCAGCAGTCAGGTAGCTCCTTTCCATTATTCATACTCTTTCCATTGTACAAATACTGCTGATGCAGCAGTAAATCGAATTCAGACCCATATTCAAACTCCCAATTATGGGTTTCGTACATTCGGCACTCCTGCATATAGGTCCGCTTCTCATTTCTCACATTCAGTCGGACACTATGGCAGTGCTGATGAAGCATTATCATCTTCTCTTCATCCATTGCTTCAGTTAGATTATGATTCAGGTATTCATGGGCATACTTCGCAGCAAGTCTCTCATTCATTTCCTATTGGCAGAGATTTGCCAGCGCAAATATCAACGTTCCATTTCCTTCCAGTCTCCAGCTGCAGAATGCGTTGACTTTAGCCTGTCTTCGGTCTACAAACAAATTGCTCAAACATTCTCTTCGCTTGCCGAATCCTTGATCTCTCATAAGAGATCTGCTGAGCAATTTGTAGACCTGGCACCTAAACAGTGTCGCGACTCTTGTTCTGATCCTCATGTTGCAGTCGCTTCTTCTTCTGGTACGGATTTCGATTATGCCATGTCTGATGAAGAGGATGATTACATTGATGATGACTACTATGATGATTCTGTCACTCAGGTCCATCAATCGGATCTTGCGGAATCTTTGGATTTTTTCTTTGAACACGTTTCTGAGGCTAAACCTGAAGAGGTTCCTCAGATGCTTCGTAGAATGTCCATGGTAGAAAGAAGGTCATCTTCTTCCGTTAATCAGACTTTTTCTGGGTTGATTAAGCCTCTTCAGTCGCCGTTAGTTGATGATGCTTTTGCTTCCATCGATTCTCAGTTACCTGCTAAGGCTTCGAAGTCTTCATATTTTTATACTAAAACCAATGGCCCAGACTTAGCTGGTGCAAAACTCATTAATTTCCAGGGCCAGACACAAATTTTGCCCCCCCCCCCCCCCCCCCCCCAATCCCCCAAATTTGCATACAAAACCAAAAAACCTTAAAGTCCTAACTGGTCCTCCATACTTTTGTTCACTGCGCATGCGCAGTAACCAGGAAGGTAACGAAATTGGTGCCAACCTCATTCTTCTGTTTGGCCCAAAAATCAGCAACATCTGAACTGACATCTGTGCTTTAAAATCTCTTTTCTGAAGATGCCAGACATAAATTATTCATCATTATGGTGGATTCAAGGAACTAAAAGGATGCTGGAAGTGAACTATGAAGGTTTTGGACGTTCAGGGCTGTAACTTAAAAATAATTATGTAAAATTATTCATGTTTCCCATTCTCGTGACATTGGCCTGAACGTCATCATTCTTACTGATGAAAAACCTACTGTTTGTTAATGTTCCTTCCCTCTCTTCCCATGAACCCTCCTGTCAAACTCCCAAACTTGTTGGCTTTTTTTATTGAAAATTTTTTAATTAAATTTCTTGTGAGTTTAACGTGATCTACGTAATGTTTATTCCGTTTATCCCCATGGTTACGTCCTCATCCTGGAGGTGTTAGGATGTATGTAGTCTTGCATCTTCTACAAGATGCACTGTTTTTTCTTCTCATGAAGATCTAGCTCTGCATCAGGTAGTATTTGATCGGTTTTTTGTCTTTGGGCTTATTGTATAGCTTGTTGTTTAGTTTCTGGTTTTTCCTGTTGACGTTTTTTTTACTTGAACAATGCTTTAATATATTGTATACTGAGTCAAAAAATAAAGTATAATAAACTTTGAGGAGCAATGTCCGCTGCGAACTTTACAATATCGACTACTCCTCACAGTCTACTGGATCAAATTGAACTAAATTTGGTGTGCATGTTCCCTATCATATGACAATTCAAACTTGTAGAAATAAACTTGCCGCACCCACAGGGAGCACCACAAGGGGCATAACTCTGATAGCACCCATGAATTTCTTTCCAAAATTCAAAAAAATCTTCTTCTTCAGATCCACCAGGCAGAATTCTTTCCTATTTGGTATACATTATCTCTAGGTGGGTCAGATTCAAGTTTGTTCAAATCGGTCCCCTGGATTCATATTTGGGTTCACAATAGAAGCCTGAATTTTTATACTGTACCAATGCCCCAGACTTAGCTGGTGCTAACTCTAACAAAACCAGGGCCAAACACAAATTTTGCCCCCCAATCCCCAAAATTTGCATCCAAAACAAAAAGAAATCATGTCCTAAAGGACCTCCATACTACGCCCCCACTGCGCATGCGCAGTGTCACGGACGTCCCGAAATTGGCGCCAATTATCATTCTCTGTTTGGCCCTTCATCAGTCAACATCTCACTATCTTTGTGCTTGTAAATCTCAGTTTAAAGGATGCCAGACACGTAATTTTTGGAGAAATGGTGATTCTAAGGAGGATATAGAAGGAGGAGAGGAAAAAGAAGTGACAAAAAATAATCAGGGCTGTACTTAAAATTTTTTGATGAAATTATGTTAAGTTGCCTATTTTCGAGGCATGGGCCTCTTGTTGTCATTCTTGCTAAATGTTGCACTGCTTATTCAGTGTTTCCTCTCCCCTAGCCTTTTAAAGTCCCCCCTTGCAATTCTCCCATGCTTTTGGCATATTTTTGAGAAAGTTCATTTCTAAAATTTTCCTGGGAGAGTTGCTTGGATACAGAATGTTTTCTGTTATTTTCCCCATAGTTACGTTTTCACCCATGGGTGTATAAACGTTGTGTTCTGCATCTTCCATCTGATGTTCTGCAGATTCTCCCCTGGGAGTCTCTGTCTTGCATCAGATAGAGTGTAATTTTGATGACTGATTTCGGGCCAGTTTTCTCAGTGCCTGGAGTCATGTTTTCTGGTGTTTTACACTGTTTGTTTACATTGGCAACAGCCTTTTTTGAGGGGGGCTGTTTGCCTTTGGTGTAGTTTATCTCACTATAAGATACATTTATATTATCCGTAAGTGTCTCATTAATTATTTAATATAAATTTAAACTTTATTTTGACCACACTTTGCCATCGGATCCATCGGGGCTCAACGTTACTTTTCAGCAACTTGGGCTTCGCTGAAAAAATATTTTTTCAAAATCATTTTGATTTGCAATTGTTTTTTCATTTATTAATGGATCATGTTATTATGTATCTTTGTGTCAGGGGTTTGTGCGAGTAACTAGGACTTGTTGTTGACTTTTCACAATGAAAGGATGTTGTTCAAATTGTAATGGGAAGAAATCTTCCTCTGACTTTCATGATCATTGTATTAATTGTAGTCAGTGTTCTCGCACTAATCCCTGTCCTAGTCCTATATGTCAATATTGGGATGATAAACATTGGAAACGTGTGTCACGGTATGTTGTTTCTGGAGAAAGGGCTATGCCGGCTCTTTCTCCGCAAGGTCACTCTACTCTCTCAGTTTCTATTTCAGAGGAACAAGAACAGGGTGATGTTTCCATGTTATCTTCTACAAGTGTGCGTCCGTCGTCACAAATGAATTCAGAGCTAGCGGCAAAAGTGCTCATGGAGATTAGACAAATGTCGTCCGCTAGCTCGCCCGGTGTAGCGTCCATTCACCGAATGGTTCGGCAGCCGGGTTCGTCCGATGCGGTCCAGGAGGAAATTTTGGGTGATGCGAGCACTATAATCATACAAGGTGCTCACCCAGTGACGGCGGATAGTAAGCGAGAACGGAGGAAGCCTTTGAGTCCGGTTCCTAGCTCGTCCAGGTCCAGCCGGGCCACGAGCGAGAGAGGCCCCTCTCTCGTACAACAACATCTGGGACCAGATGTTGTGGTACAAAATGTGTCGCAAGCGGAGCATACGTCCGTCGCTCGGGACGCTCCGTTGTATAGGCAGTCCGCGGAGACTGCTAAGGCTTCTTCTTCTCGTCAGCGCACACGACCGCACCTTGGCTGCGTGACCGCCGATATTTTACCAGCTTTGCCGATCAAGGATTCTTCAGCGACCAGGTCACACCATCCGGCAGCCAGGGATTCGAGACCGATGGACTCCGGACGTTCGCATAGAAAAAGTATGCGGGAGCCATCTGATGCGGAGCTGCCCTCGGCGAAGCAGCGAAAGACTGCGCCTCCGCAGGTCTCGACGCCGGACATTCTTGTGCAGATAGCACAGCTTATCGCAGCAGCCGACAGAAACGGTGTCGGATCGAGAATTATCCGACGGCGCTGGGTCGGTACGCTCCGCCGAAGCATCGGGGGCGGACGACCGGGAACATCATGAGGTCCGACCGGATGGTGAAAGGGATACGGATGATTTGGAGCTATCCCTTTCGGAACAACATAAAGCTGCCGTGGACTTCATCCGGCACTTTCTCCCTCAAGTTGTTCCGTCGGGCCAGACTGCTGCGGTTCCGGACAAGAGGATTATAGCGTCATTGGACTCTGAATTTTTTGAGCGGTTCAGGGACATCGCTCCCGAGTTTCCGTCGCAGTCCAATAATGTTGCAAGAACATTTGAATTATTGAACGACGCTATATTTAAACTTGCTTCCAAGACAGGGAAAGCAGGTTTCTTGTCCGCTAATACTCTCAACCTGCCTTTCATTAATGCAAGGAATAAATTCGACACGGCAGGACAGGGTATCCCGAGAGTTCCTCTGCGTATGGACGACGAGGCGGAAGACTTAGAGCTATCATTACCATCGTCGCCTTCTATTCCAACCGCGGTGTTGGAAACAGCTATTGCGTCTAACAGAGCCAATTTAGATGCCTTATCTTACGCAGATCACCTTACTAAGGCGTTATCACTGTGCCTTCAAGGGAAAGAGTTTCAGGATATACAATCCTCTTTAAGACTTCTTTCAAGGGCAGTAGCTTATTCCACGTGTAACTCCGCCCTTTCAGTGGCAAACCTGGAGTTGGTTAGACGTGACGCAGCCCTAGCTACATCCACACTCGTGGATTCTAAGGTGAAGAACTCTCTTAGAGTCGCTTCGGTCTCCGGAGAACTTCTCTTTGACGGCAAGCTTTCTGCTATTTATGATAAAATTACAAAGAAAGCTTCGGATTCTCTGTTGTTCAAATCTGCTTCTAAGAAGCCGGATACAGCAGACAAGAATAAGACAGGCACTTCTGGGTCTAATGCGCCCAAGAGAGGTTCCTATAGAGGTTCCGGTGCGTCCTCTTGGTCTTATTCGAGAGACTGTCAGGGTAGCGACTCTCGTTCGGGACGTCCTTCGGGCCGGGACAACCGGTCGGACGCCCCAAGGTCGACGGAGCGAGGTGCGGGTTGTGGAGGACGTGGTTTCTCCTACCGCAGGCCTCGCAGGTCCAGGAGGTGATGGCTTAAACCTCTATCGCGTACCGGTTGGTGGAAGGTTGTCGAGCTTTTCACAAGAATGGGCGTCGATTACGGACGACCCTTGGGTGAGAGGAGTGACTTCGGAAGGTCTAAAGATATCCTTCAAACGAAAGCCTCCATTAACTCGAAGTCCAAAGTGGACTCAACTTCCGTCAAATCCGCAGAAAAGAGACGCTCTGTTATCAGAGGTGCAGTCTCTTTTAATGAAGAACGCGGTAGAGGTCGTAGAAAACCAGGAAACTCCGGGATTCTACAGCCATCTGTTTCTGGTTCCGAAACCAGACGGCTCGTTCCGTCCAGTCATAGATTTGAGCTGAATAAACAAGCTGATCGTCACTCCGAAATTTTATATGGAGACGATTCGGTCGGTCAGAGCGAGTATTCGGGTGAACGATTATGCAACAAGCATAGATCTCAAAGATGCGTACTTTCACGTCATGGTACATCCGACATTCCGAAAGTATCTACGCTTCGCAGTCCTAGGAGTGGTGTATCAGTTCCGGGCGATGTGCTTCGGATTGAATCTAGCACCCTGGGTTTTCACTCGGGTAATGAACTCGGTAATGATCTATTTCCGAGCTCATTCGTCTGCGGTAACGTCGGCCTACCTGGACGACATTCTTCAGAGGTACGGCAACGAGTTAACGCTTCAGAACGATGTTCAGAATCTACTTCTATTGCTCCGACGTCTCGGTTTTATAGTAAACGAGGAGAAGTCGGATCTGGTGCCGTCCAAGTCATTCACTCATCTGGGAATGAGCTTCGAGACGCACAACAATCTCGTTCGTCTGCCGTTAACCAGAGCGAAATTAGTCAGTTGTTACGCTCGCTATTGTCTGCACGGAGACAAAGTCACAGCGAGAGAATTTATGAGACTGATAGGTCTGTGCGGAGCCGCTGCGGATCTCATTCCGATGGGGCGGTTACGCACACGTCCTCTCCAAATTTTCTTGACTCAGAATTGGAGTGTGAAAATTCATTCGCTCGACGTAGATGTTCTCTTGTCAGATCAAGTGAAACAAGAGATTCAGACTTGGGCAAACATTCAGTGGTTAACTCCGGGAGTTCCGCTGCAGTTGCCGGATCCGAGTTTTACCATTATGACGGATGCCAGTCAAACAGGTTGGGGTGCATCATTAATCCCAACGGATTCGAGATGCCAGGGTCTTTGGGATCCGCAATTCCTGTGCAAGCACATAAACATCAAGGAAATGATGTCAATTTGGCTTGCATTACGTCATTGGATGGACATTATTCACAATGCTCATGTCCAAATCCTATCCGACAATACGACAGTAGTGACGTATATACGGAATCAGGGAGGCACTCATTCAGTTCCGTTGTTCAATCTAACGGAAAGAATCCTTCTGTTTGCGCTAGAACATCACGTTCTTCTTTCGGTCCGTCACATACCGGGTCGTCTGAATGTGCTAGCAGACTCCCTTTCACGAAAGGGTCGCTTGTTGCCGTCGGAATGGACTCTCAACAAACAAGTATTCAATCAGATTTGCTACCAATGGGAACGGCCAATGATAGACTTATTTGCGACACATCTCAACAATCAGTTGCAGACGTATGTGTCTCCGTGTCCGGATCCAAGAGCATTTGCAGTAGACGCTCTGTCGATCCCTTGGGACGGAATGATAGGATATGCGTATCCTCCAGCGCCGTTAATTCAACAAGTATTGCTAAAGATAAAACAATCTCAATGCAAGATTCTGTTGGTAGCATCTCTGTCGCCACAGAGACCGTGGATAAATCTACTCAGGTGTCTGTTGTGGGACCTACCGCGAAAGCTTCCTCCACGGGAGGATCTTCTTTCGCAGGGGAAATCGCGCCAACTCCATCACAACCCGCAAGGTCTCAACCTTCACGTTTTTCCGTTGTGCGGTCCTTCTTGCATGGCAAGCACTTTACAGGACGAGCAGTGGACGCGATTTCTAACTGTAGGAGGACCTCCTCTTCGCTAAACTATGCGGCTAAGTGGAAGGTTTTTCGTCGTTGGTGTAGGGATCATTCTGTAGATATATTCGATCCCTCTATACCAGACATTGCAAACTTTCTAGTATACTTGTTTGACGAAATCAAACTGCAGCCTGTTACTATAAAGGGTTATAGATCTATGTTATCTGATACCTATGCACATCATGATAGTTTACAAATTGGATCTAATGTCTCTTTATCTAAGTTGGTTAGAAACTTCTCGATAAATAGACCCTGAACTCTTAGATTAATTCCTAAATGGAATTTAGCTTGGGTTCTTCTTAAATTGAAGGAAAAACCATTTGAACCTCTTGGGACAGTAGATTTCAAATTCTTATCTTATAAAACAGCTTTTCTCTTAGCTTTCTCTTCTGCTAGAAGAGTCAGTGAGCTTCATGCACTGTCGGTGGATGATTCTCACTATCGTAGTGTCGGGAACACTATCACCTTCACTACTAATGTGGGTTTTTTAGCTAAGAATCAGGCTCCTAATAAATATCCGGAACCTATTGTTATTAAGGCTCTTCCGTCTTCAGACGGGCGTAGGCCTTTACTCTGTCCTGTTAGAGCGTTACGTATCTATAAACAGAGATCTCAGTTCATCAGAAAGGGACGGAAACGTTTCTTTCTGTCTTTGATGCCTAATAGAAAGGACATTTCGGTCCATTCTATTGCTAGATGGATTCAATTAACTATCCGTACTGCTTATGAGAGTTTATCTTCTCAGCAGTCTGTGCTTAAGATTTCCGCTCATGAAGTAAGAGCTCTTGCTACTTCTTGGGCTTATGCTAATAGTGTTGCTATTACAGATTTAATGAAGGCTGCTTATTGGTCTCAGCCATCCACATTCACGAATTTTTATCTCAGAAATATTGAGTCCATTTCTGGAGACCTGCATTGTTTAGGTCCGTTATCTGTTGCTCAGAATGTCGTCCACTAAACAGTTGCAACTACAGTTATGCAGGCTTTCTGTTCCGGCAGTGACTCCGTCCGGCAGCCCTCTTCGCTCTGGGCTATTTGACCCAGGGCAAGGGGAAGGGGGGGGGGGGGGGGGGGCGGGTGTTCCCTTAGGTCACCTGCTTTATAGTGAAAAGCAAGGGAATGCCTCCTCCAAGTCAGTATTTCTGAGTCGCTTCCGGGATGGTTTTAAAGTGTAATATTAATGTTAAAATTCATTCATGTCTTATTTTTAAAGTGTAGCTCGGTGTGAAGCATTTGTATATGTCAAGTGTCAAACGGGCTTTCATATACAATACTCGGACACTTTTAAATGACTATAAAGAGTCTCAATTCTCTGGACTACTTTATTTATTGGCTTACTTTAAAAATAATTAGTATAAGGGATATACTGGATGTTAATAGAGAACATGAATCTTATTGTGCTCAATTATTAAGGGTAGTGTATCTTTCTAATTTAATATTAAATAAGAAAGATACATATAAAGCCTAATACTCCTTTTCTCCTTAAGGGGTTACCTCTTTATTATATAGTTGAGCTTATTGGATTTTCCTCTATGTCCTAGGCCCTCCAGCCTGTTTACTATTCAGCTAAGTCTGGGTCATTGGTACAGTATAAAAATGTTAAAAAATTTATAGTAATTTATATATTTTTTATACTTACCAATGACCCAGACGGGGATGGCCCTCCCTGGAGTTGGGAACTCTTGCCTCCCCGCTGAGTACATAGCGCTGACCAGGCACTGCCAGTAAGAATGATAATTGCCGCCAATTTCGGGACGTCCGTGACACTGCGCATGCGCAGTGGGGGCGTAGTATGGAGGTCCTTTAGGACATGATTTCTTTTTGTTTTGGATGCAAATTTTGGGGATTGGGGGGCAAAATTTGTGTTTGGCCCTGGTTTTGTTAGAGTTAGCACCAGCTAAGTCTGGGTCATTGGTAAGTATAAAAAATATATAAATTACTATAAATTTTTTAACATTCGAACTTAGTGCATTTCAGGCAAATTTCTTTGAAAATCTTCTTCTCCAGATCCAGCAGGCAGAATCTTTTGATATTTGATATGCAACATTGTGGGGTGGATATGATTCAAGTTTGTTCAAATCGGCCCCCTGGGTTCATATTTGGGCTCAGTATAGGCAAATTTCTTTAAAAATCTTCTTCTCAAGATCCAGCACGCAGAATCTTTTGATATTGGGTATGCAGCATGCTTAGGGGGTGGGATTGAAGTTTGTTCAAGCCAAGTCCCTGGGTTTATATTTGGGCTCACTGTGATAGCCCAAATTGTAACTTAGTTCAAAATGAGGAATTTTCTTTAAAAGTCTTCTTCTTCAGATCCAGCAGTCGGAATGTTTTGATATTTGGTATGCCGCATCCTTAGAGGGTGAGATTCAAGTTTGTTCAAGCCATGTTCCTAGATCCATATTTGGGCTCACTGTGGGAGCCCAAATGGTAACTTAGTTCAAAATGAGTAATTTTCTTTAAAAATCTTCTTCTTCAGATCCAGCAGTCGGAATGTTTTGATATTTGACATGCAGCATCCTTAGAGGAGTGAGATTCAAGTTTGTTCAAGCCATGTCCCTAGGTTCATATGTGGACTCACTGTGGAAGCTTGAATTGTAACTTAGTTCGAAATGAGGAATTGTCTTAAAAAATCTTCTTCTTCAGATCCAGCAGTCAGAATGTTTTGATATGTGGTGTGTAGCATCCTTAGGTGGGTGAGATTCAAGTTTGTTAAAGCCAAGTCTCTGGGCTCCTATTTGGGCTCACTGTGGGAGCCCAAATGATAACTTAGTTCAAAATGAGGAATTTTCTTTAAAAATCTTCTTCTTCAGATCCAGCAGATGAATGCTTTTGATATTTGGTATGCAGCATCCTTAGAGGGGTAAGATTCAAGTTTGTTTAAGCCATGTCCCTAGTTCCATAAAATTTGTCTCTCATGACTTCATTCCTTTGTAGTGTTGATGAACCATGTCTAACTAAATGTGACCCCAAATCCGATTGCCTACCTGGGGGCACGATGACGCTGTGTACTGAGGCGTACTGCACGTCGATGGTGCGCATGTCTTCAACCAATCTAACCCTGCCTGTGCTGCGGTGCAGAGTTCAGAGTTACGATGTTGGAGAGCTGACAGCTGCTCGTCGTTGCTCGGTGGTTCTCTCCGGGTACTCCGGCTTCCGCCACCCGTAAAACTGTCACGGTCACGATTAGCCATTGTGCATAAGTATGTGACCTTAAACACCAATAAATAAATAAATATGTGACCCCAAATACTTCTTTGAACCACTTTGGCCGGTGAGCGATTAAGGCTCTTTGGGGCCTCTTGTTAGTATTATCGACTTTAATCCCAAACAAATTATTGTAAATTCATATTTCGAGTCTAGCCGTATGAATTTGCATAATTGCATGTTCTTACTGTTGCCAGCGTCACGTCAGGACGTTGCAATTCCGACATGGGGTGAAATGAAAAGTTCACACATGCAGTCAATAGGTCAATAGTGTGTATGTCCACCTTTTGTCTCTTGGATAGCAAGACATCGACGGCGCATGGACCTGATATATCTCTGGATGTTACCCTGTGGTATTGCGTTCCACTCCTGCCTTAGAACAATACGTAAATCGCCTAATGTCTGAAGATCATAAAGTCGTACCCGATGGTCCAATTGATCCCAAAGATGCTCGATTGGCGACAAATCTGGCGAAAGTGGGGGCCAGGGAAGAAGTTTGATGCTCTGCTCCTCAAGAAAGTCACAACAGATACGTGCCACATGACATCGGGCATTGTCTTGGCTGGAATAACTGCAATCCGACGTTTGCATTGAACAATGGGACAACAACAATGTTCAGAATTTCATCCCTATATCGCTGTCCATTCAGATTACCATCGATGAAGATCAACTGCATTCGATGGTGCAAGGAAATTCCTGCCCAAACCATTACACGACCCTCGCCGAAACGGTCGCGTTCCCTCACATATGCATCAGAAAACCGTTCTCATTGGCGATACACTCTTGCCCAACCATCAGCACACTGTAGACAAAATCGTGATTCATGACTAAAAAGAACTGTCCTCCAACGCTGCTGAATCCAGCGAACACGCTGATGTACCCATTCCATTCTGACGGTACGATGACGCCAGGTAAGGATTGGTCCGTGGTATGGATGCCTACTTCGGATGCTGTGTTCAACGATTCTGTTGCAGACAGTTTGTGCACTGATTCTATTGTTAACTCTACCAGGAGTAATTGCTGCTGTCCTCTCCGGAAGGAAGTGATCCCGCAAGTGAGACGTCCTGATGTGTCGGTCTTGTGCAGGGGTCATAACTCTTGGTCGACCTGAAAACGGTCAGTCGGCAGTAGACCTTCCAATGAAACGGTAAATATTGGCCACAGTGACTCCGTACTCAGCAGCAAGCTCATCTGGATGTATCCCAGCCTCATGCACACCAAAGGCATGCAACCTCTGATATTCGGTTAACCTTGGAATATTTTTATACAACAACCAATGGCCCAGACTAGATGGTGCTAACTCAAAAATTAATCCAGGGCCAAACACAAATTTTGCCCCCAATCCCCCAAATTTGCATGCAAAATGGAAAATTTAATGTCCTGTCTGGACCTCCATACTTTTTGAATCTGCGCATGCGCAGTATCCAGGAAGACACCGAAATTGGCGCCAACCATCATTCCTTTTTTTGGCCCTGAAGTCAGCAACAATGAACTGACATCTGTGCTTTTAAATCTCATTTTTGAGTATGCCAGACACAAATCATTGGTAAAATTGGTGGATCCAAGGACATAATTGGATGATGGAAGTGAACAATGGTGGTTTGGAACATTCAGGGCTGTAACTTTATAATTTTTATCAAAATTATTTCTTGTTTCCCAATTTTGGGACATGGGCCTGACGTCATCATTCTTGCTAATGATTTTTCCACTGTTTGTTAAGTGTTCCTTCCCTATCCTTCCTTGAAGCCCTCCTGTTAAGCTCCCAAGCTTTTTGGCTTATCTTTATTGAAATTTTTTATTAAATTTCTTGGGAGTTTAATGTGTGTAACAGAATGTTTATTCTGTATATCCCCAGGGTTACGTCCTCACCCAAGGGGTGTTTGGGCGTTTGGGTCATGCATCTTCTGTCCAATGTAACGTTTTTTCTTCATCTGAAGATCTTGCTTTACTTCAGGTAGCTTTAAAAATATGTTCCTTACTTCGAGCCTTTTTTTATTCAGTGCCTGGGGTCTTGTTTCTGTTTTTTTCATTGACGTTGTTTACATTGACAACGTCCTATAAATGTATGTAGTTTCATCTTATTATTACTGTAGGATTGTTGTAAGATACATGTTATAATATTCTGGTACTGTAGCAATTATTTTTGGAATTTGTCCACACTTGGTCTCTATTGGGGTACCTTTGGGCACATCTTGTTCCCTTTGGGAACATGGGCTTTTGTCAACATTTTTTCAAAGAATTTTTTTAAATTAATTTTTCGATTTGTAATTTGAATGTTGATTATTATGTATCTTTATCATATATTTATTGTGGAGTTGGTGGGAGTTCAATCAACTTTTTGAATTATTATGAAAGCTTATTGCTCAAAATGCAAGGCGAGGAAATCTTCCTCAGATTTACACACTTGTTGCCATGCTTGTAGTCAATGTGCTCCCGCTAATTCTTGACCTACATGTTTTGATTGAAATGACAAATGTTGGACGGGGGTGTCACGGTGTGTTGTTAGCGTTGAGCGGCCAATGCCGGTCCTCTCGCCGCAAAGTCAAGTTTCTCAGTTTCTTTTTCAGAGGAACAAGAACATGGTGAAGGTTATGTGACACCTATAAAAAGTGTGCTACCGTTGTCACGCTCTGATGAGCAAACAGAGCTAGCTGCCAAGGTGCTCATGCATATTAGGCAGGGGATAAAGCCACTAGCCGGTGGTTTTAGTCCCCTGTCTGCAGCTAGCTCGACCGGTGAAGTGGTTACTCTGTCCGTGGGTACCGTGATGCCGGGTATGTCCATTGCAGTCGAAAGAAGTGGATTGGGTAGAGCGAGCACCTTAAAACCTAAACATGCTCACCCAGCAACGACGGAACAGAGGAAGAAGCCACCAAGTGTTGTGGGAAGCTCGGCGAGGT
Source organism: Pictodentalium vernedei (assembly GCA_031216915.1). NCBI lineage: Eukaryota > Metazoa > Mollusca > Scaphopoda > Dentaliida > Dentaliidae > Pictodentalium > Pictodentalium vernedei. Next base: position 247,794,005 of record CM062289.1, read on the forward strand.
CTAAAAGGACCACGAGCGAGAGAGGTCCCTCTCTATACCAGCAACATCTGGGGCCAGATGTTGTGATAAAAAACTTGCGTGGGTCGGAGCATACGTCCTTTCCTGCCGTTTTGGACGCTCCATATAGATTACAGTCGGCCTCTGCTACAGTTACAGTTTCTTCCGCTTCAACTACTAAGCACACACGACCGCATCCTAGCTACCCGACTTTGGATATCCAGCCTGCTATGCGAAGAAGGGACTGCATTTCGCCGGTGAAGTTGGACCATCTGGTAGCTGGGGAGACAAGGCCTCGATCATCGGGACTTACGGAGAAAAGAGCCATTTCCAACACAATGTCCCAGGAGCAGCAAGCGGCGAAGAAACAGAACGGTGCTCCTCAGGCCTCAGTGATGGACTTGCTGTCGCAGATTACGCAGCTGTTTGCAGCATCCCAGCAAGTACAAGAGCAGCCTCCTGCAGACTCGGAACCTGAGCTGTCGGACAGTGCTGGGTCAGTCCAGTCGTCTGTTCACGCAGATGCAAGGGACTGAGATTCACAACAGATTCTCTCGGATGGTGAAAGGGATATGGAAGAAGATTACCCTTCCCTTTCGGAGCAACACATGGTTGCGATGGATTTCATCCATCAATACTACTCTGAACATAAACAGCAAAGAGATGATGTCAATATGGTTAGCGCTACAACATTGGATTCACATATTAGCGGACGCTCATGTTCAGATTTTGTCGGACAACTCGACAGTGGTAGCGTATATCAGGAACCAGGGCGGCACTCATTCGATTCCGTTTTGCGAACTAACGGAGAAGATTCTTCTATATGTTATGAATCATCATCATCAGCAAGCGGCGAAGAAACAGAACGGTGCTCCTCAGGCCTCAGTGACGGACTTGCTGTCGCAGATTACGCAGCTGTTCGCAGCATCCCAGCAAGTACAAGAGCAGCCTCCTGCAGACTCGGAACCTGAGCTGTCGGACAGTGCTGGGTCAGTCCAGTCATCTGTTCACGCAGATGCAAGGGACTGAGATTCACAACAGATTCTCTCGGATGGTGAAAGGGATATGGAAGAAGATTATTACCCTTCCCTTTCGGAGCAACACATGGTTGCGATGGATTTCATCCATCAATACTACTCTGAATTTGTTCTGTCGTATCAGAATGCTGTGACGACTAGAAAGAAACCGCTGGCGTCGTTGGACGCAGACTTTATCCAGACAAAGGAGGAGGTCCTTTCTTTTCCCGTTCAGTCTAGGCAGGTGTTGCAGGCCTTCGGCCATAATGACGTCGCCGTATTTAATCTCTCGAGTACGAGGAAGAGAGGCGGTTTCTTAACTTCATCTTCCATTAATATACCGTTTTTAGGACCACGTTCATTTAAAACGGTCGGGGAAGATGTTCAGAGAGTTCCTCTGCATTTGGATGAACAGGCTGAGGATCTAGAGGTATCCTTACCTGGATCATTCACAAATTTGCTCGGACACAATTGAGACGGCAATTTCTTCAAATCGAGCGAATTTGGATGCTATGTCTTACGCAGATCACCTTACAAGAGCTATGGCTCAACGTCTCAACGGAAAGCAGTTTGAGGATGTCCGTACCTCTCTTAGAGTTCTTTTCAGGGCAATTATGTATACCATGTATAACTCCGCCTTAACAGTGGCTAATTTGGAGTTAATCGGATGTGATTGTGCCTTTGTGTGTCTTCGAGTCGCTCCGGTCTCTGGACATACTATATTCGACAACAAGCTTTCATAAGTCTATGACCAGGCTACTAAGAAAGCGTCGACTGCTCTGCTTTTAAAGTCAGCGTCTCATCGACCTGCTGCAGCAGAAAAGAGTAAAGGTGGACGTCCCAAACAGAAATCGTCAAAAGGGGACTCCTCACGAGGGTATAGGAAACCCTCTTATTCTTACCCTGGAGGTTGCCAGTATAGCTGCTCGGGAAAGGGGCGAAGGTCTGATCGGGACTATCGGTCAGACGCCCCTAAGCTGACAGGACGAGGTTCTTCGTGGGGAGGACATGGTTTCTCCTTCCGTAATCTCGCAGCTCGTACAGGTGATGGTCAGGACCTCTATTGCTTACCAGTTGGCGGAAGGTCTATGACCAGGCTACTAAGAAAGCGTCGAATGCTCTGCTTTTAAAGTCGGCGTCTCATCGACCTGCTGCAGCAAAAAAGAGTAAAGGAGGACGCCACAACAGAAATCATCAAAAGGGGACTCCTCACGAGGGTATAGGAAACCCTCTTATTCTTACTCTGGAGGTTGTCAGTATAGCTGCTCGGGAAAGAGGCGTAGGTCTGATCGGGACTATCAGTCAGACACCCCTAAGGACGTGGTTTCTCCTTCCGTAAGTCTCGTAGATCATACGGGTGATGGTCAGGACCTCTATTGCTTACCAGTTGGCAGGAGGTTATCAAGCTTCACGAAAAACTGGATAACAATCACGGAAGACCAGTTTGGTGAAAAGTGTAGTCTCTGACAGCCTACGGCTATCATTCCAAGCGAAACCCCCACTAATGAGATGTCCGCGTTGGACAAATCTTCCATCAGATCCTTGCAAAAGAGAGTCTCTCCTAGCGGAGGTACAGGCTCTCTTATCAAAGGAAGCAATAGAGGTTGTCAAGAATCAAAATTCTCAAGGTTTCTACAGTCACCTGTTCCTCGTACCAAAGCCAGACGGCTCATTCCGACCAGTAATAGACTTGAGCTGGATAAACAAGCTTATCTTGGCTCCAAAATTCTATATGGAGACCATTCGGTCGGTAAGGGCGAGCATTCGAGTGAACGACTATGCGGCAAACATAGATCAAAAGGATGTGTACTTTCATGTCCTGGTACATCCGGCATTCAGAAAGTACCTGTGGTACGCTGTACAAGGGAAGGTGTATCAGTTCTGAGGAATGTGCTTTGGTCTGAACCTGGCTCCCTGGGCATTCACTCGAATAATGAACTTGGTAATGTCACACTTCCGAGCTCATTCGTCTGCAGTAACGTCGGCTTACTTGAATGACATTCTACAGAGATAAGGCATCAGAATTATTCTTCAGAACGATGTTCAAAGTCTGCTTCTATTACTCTGATGTCTCGGTTTCATCGTAAAGGAGAAAAAGTCTTATCTAGCTCCGTCCAAGTCATTCACTCACTTGGGGGATGAGCTTAGAGACTCACAACAATCTGGTTCGTCTGCCTTTATCCAGAGCGAAATTAGTCAGTTGTTATGCTCGCTTTTGTCTACACTCAGATGCATTAACAGCGAGGGAATTCATGTGACTGTTGGGGCTGTGCGGGGTGGCTACGGATCTTATTTCGATGGGTCGTCTGCGCACGCGTCCCCTCCAGATATTCTTTACTCAGAACTGGTGTGTGAAGACGCATTCGCTCGAAACCAGTATTGTTTTAACGGACCTGGTAAAACAAAGAGTTAAGATTTGGGCAGATATTCAGTGGTCAACTCAGGGAGTTCCGCTGCAGCTGCCGGATCCAGCTTTCACGATTATGACGGATGCGAGTCAGACGGGTTGGGGCGTGACTTGAAGTGTCAGGGTCATTGGGACCCTTGGTTCCTACAGAAACACATAAACAGCAAAGAGATGATGTCAATATGGTTAGCGCAACAACATTGGATTCACATATTAGCGGACGCTCATGTTCAGATTTTGTCGGACAACTCGACAGTGGTAGCGTATATCAGGAACCAGGGCGGCACTCATTCGATTCCGTTTTGCGAACTAACGGAGAAGATTCTTCTATATGTTATGAATCATCATGTTCAGCTTTCTGTCATATACTGGGTCGTCTGAACGTAATAGACTAGTTCTCTCAGGAAGGTCGCCTGTTGCCATCGGAGTGGATGCTCAACAAACGAGTTTTCAGGCAGATTTGCTACCAGTGGGATCGCCCCATGATAGATCTGTTTGCGACGCACCTGAACAATCAGTTACCGACATTTGTGTCGCCATGTCCAGACCATTGAGCGTACGCAGTAGATGCTCAGTCGATCTCATGGGATGGAATGATAGGATTTGCTACTAGAGGGATCACCCCATGATAGATCTGTTTGCGATGCACCGGAACAATTTGTTAGCGTCGTTCATGTTGCCATGCCTAGACCATTGAGCGTATGCAGTAGACGCTCTGCCAATCTCATGGGGATAAGTGATAGGATACGCATATCCTCCAACTCCGTTGATTCAGCAGATTCTGTAAAAGATCAAACAGTCTCATTGCAAAATTCTGCTAATAGCACCTCTGTCGTCACAGAAACCATGGATCAATCCTCTCAGGTGTCTGTTATGGGACATTCCCCGGAAGCTTCCTCCGTGAGAGGACCTTCTTTATCAGGGGAAGTCACGTGCTCTGCATCACAACCCGGAAGGTCTCAGCCTTCACGTATTTCCATTGTGCGGTCCTTCTTGCACGGAAAACAATTTACAGGACGAGCAGTGGACGCAATTTCTAACTGCAGGAGGTCCTCCTCTTCATGGAACTACGCAGCGAAGTGGAAGGTTTTCTTCCGTTGGTGTAAGGATCAGTCGATACACGTTTATGATCCGTCCATACCAAATATTGCCAATTTCTTGGTCTACATGTTTGACGTTCTCAAACTGCAGCCCGTCACTATTAAGGGCTATAGGTCTATGTTATCAGACACTTACGCTCATCGTGATAACTTGGCTATTGAATCTAATGCTTCATTGTCCAAGCTCGTTAGAAATTTCTCTATTAATAGATCTAGAACCCTCAGATTAATTCCTAAGTGGAATTTGGCTTGGGTTCTGTTGAAGCTCAAAGAAGCTCCGTTTGAGCCGTTGGATGCTGTAGAGTTCAAATTCTTGACCTATAAAACAGCATTTCTCTAGTGAACTTTATGCATTATCAGTTGATGATTCTCACTGCCTTAGTGTGGGTAATACCATTACTCTAACTACGGAAGTGGGATTTCTGGCTAAGAATCAGACTCCAGATAAACGGCCTGAGCCTTTCACCATAAAGGCTCTGCCATCCTTGGACAACCGAAAACCTCTGCTGTGTCCAGTCAGGGCTATGCGCATATATAAACATCGATCAGATTTTATAAGAAAAGGAAGAAAATGTTTCTTTCTTTCATTGATTCCTAACAGGAAAGATATTTCTGTTCATTCAGTTGCTAGATGGATTCAGTTGGCAATACACATTGCCTATGAAAATCTATCTTCGGATCAACGTTCTGTAAATAAGATATCAGCACATGAAGTTAGAGCGCTGTCCACTTCTTGGGCTTATTCTAACAGTATAGCCATTACTGATCTCATGAAGGATGCATACTGGACACAGCCCTCTACATTTACCAAGTTTTACCTGAGAAATTTAGAGTCCATCTCCGGTGACCTTAGATCTTTAGGTCCTCTTTTTGTTGCTCAGAATGTCATCCATAATGGTTACATCTATAGTTATTTAAGCAGCCCGTTCCAGCAGTGACGCAGTTCTGCTGCCCTCTTCGTTCTGCGGTCTCGTACCTCAGAACAAGGGGAAGGGGGGTGGGGGGGCAGTTTTTTCCCTTATGTTCATCTGGCTTTATAGTGAAAAGCAAGGGAAGACCTCCTCCGGTGCCAGTAGTCCTGAGTTGGTGCTGGGATGGTTTTAATGTGTAGCTTGGTGTGAAGCAATAACTATGTCTCATTTATGTACTGTTTTTAAAGTGTAGCTCTCTATGAAGTATTTGTATATGTTACGTGTCATACGAGCATTAATATACAATCCTCGGACACTTTTAAATGAGTATAAAGAGTCTCATTCTCTGGACTATCTTTATATATTGGCTTTCCTTCACCGAATTAGCATAATGGGTTATGCTGGCATTAAATGGAGAATTATATATTATGTAATACACAATTACATTGTTGATGTTATGTCTTTCTCCTTTCTCGTAAAGGTGAAAGACATATATAATTCCTTTTTTCTCCTATTCTCCTGTAGGAGATATCCTTTACTGAAGTGATTGAGAGATTGGATTTTCCTTTATGTCCTAGGCCCTCCAGCCTTTTTACGATTCTGCTAGTCTGGGCCATTGGTTGTTGTATAAAAATATTATAAATTTTAAGTAATTTGTATATTTTTTTATACTAACCAATGGCGCAGACGGGTATAGCCCTCCCATGAGTGGGCACTCATACCTCCCCACTGTTTACAACATTTAACAGGCAATTATAGAAAGAATGATGGTTGGCGCCAATTTCGGTGTCTTCCTGGATACTGCACATGCGCCAATCCAAAAAGTATGGAGGACCAGATAGGACATTAAATTTTCGGTTTTGCATGCAAATTTCGGGGATTGGGGGGCAAAATTTGTGTTTGGCCCTGGATTAATTTTTGAGTTAGCACCAGCTAGTCTGGGCCATTGGTAAGCATAAAAAATATACAAATTACTTAAAATTTATAATTTTTTAAAATGTTGGAAGACAAAAATTAGCGTGTTTTCTCAATAACCCAGGCTCTCTAGCACAACATAACACAAAGAAAATCGTTGGGCAACAATTCAATTTGACATTCTCGGGTAGCACATGCTATTTTGAAATCTGTAGCAAAATTGTATACGGTTGGGTGGACAACAACAACATGTCATTAAACTCTTTGCATGACTTCTTGTCCACAAACATGCAACATTAGAACTATTATATTTCATCCTTTATTCTATTTTTTCACATTTGTTTCTATTGTACATTAAATTTTTTGACTCAGTATATTTTATTAGTCCCGTACGGGACTATAGGATTGCACTCCGTCCATCTGTCCATCCGTCTGTCCGTCTGCCCATCTGTCCGTCCATCTGTCCGTCCGCCCATCCGTTCGTCTGTCTGTCTGTCTGTCTGTCTGTCTGTCTGTCTGTCTGTCTGTCTGTCTGTCTGTCTGTCTGTCTGTCTGTCTGTCTGTTTTTATGTTACCACCTCTCCCTCTAATATGCTTCAAGCTACACCTTTCATATTTGGTACATGGATAAATGGTTCTGAGGGGATGATGCACAGTCAATATTTATTTTTCAAAATCCAAGATTGCAGAATGGCAGCCATTTTTGTTGTGTTTTTTAAGCTTTTTTCTCTATTTTATGTTACCACCCCTCCCTCCAACATGGTTCAAGCTACGCCTTTCATATATGGTACATGGATAAAGGGTTGTGAGGGGATTATGCACGCTCAATATTTTTTTTTCAAAATCCAAGATGCTTAAAAACTCTAGTGTCTTCTGTGACAAAAACACCTTATGTCACAAAAGCGCCGTAGGGGACTAATACCACCTCGGTGGTCAAACACTTGTATTATAGTATAGCGCAGTCATCATGTTATAAAGTAGGATACATGTAAAAAATTATGCCGGTAGTGTAGCTTCAGTTTTTTAGTGTTTGTCCACACTTAGGCTCTCTCGGGACGCCCTTGGGAACATAGGCTTTTTTCAAAAAAATTTCGGAAATTTTTTTTTTGTAATTTTAGTTTTTTCTTTCAAGACGATTTTGATTGCCGTATATATTTTATATCCTTAATATGTGTAAATAATTTGATTGTTTAGGAGTGCAGTGGACTTAGTCTTTGGCTTGAATATTATTGTGAAATCTTTTTGCTTCAAGTGTAAGGTGAGGAAGTTACATGCTTGTTGTCGCTGCACTCCTTCAGATACTTGTGCTACTTGTGTAGTTTGGGATGCCAGACATTGGAGGCAGGTGTTGTGTTATGAGCGCGGTGAAGTTCCTATACCGGAACTATCACCACAGGCTAATTCTAGTTTTTCAGTCTCTTTTTCAGAGGAACAAGAATATGGTGATGGTATAGTGACACCCATCCAAAATGTGCTTCCCTCGTCATGCTCAGATGAGCAAACAGAGCTAGCTGCAAAGGTGCTCATGAATATCAAACAAGGAATAAGGCATCTGATTCCATTACAAGAAGCTAGCTCGACCGGTGAAGTGGTAACCCTGCCAGTGGGGGCTGTAGCACCGGATAAGTCCTTAGCGGTCGAGGAGAGAGTATATTTGGGTAGAGCGAGCACCTCGAAATCAAAAGCTCAACCAGCGACGACAGCAAAGGGGAAGAAGCCTGCAAATTTCGCAACGGGATGCTCAGCGAGATCTGGTGTCAGATCGCGAGCTGGAGAGTCCTCTCCGTCCCATCAACAGATGGGGTCAATTGTTGCTCTCACGAGAAACTTTACTGAGTTTGAGCTAACGTCGTCATTGGCTAAACGAGGTGCTCTATCCACACTGCAGCCGGGGTTGGCAGCATTGTCGGCTTCTTCCACATCGAGTACTAAGCACATTAGACTGTTCACTAGCTATCCGACTTTGGACATTCAAGCCGTTCCGCGAAGACACTCCCACTCTTCCCCTCTGAAATCAGGTCATCTAGTAGCTAGTACTTCGAGGCATGATTATGCAGAGCATTCGAGACGTCCGGCAAAAAGATCCCGTGAACACCATGTGGCAAATAAACATAAGACCGCTGCACCACAAGCCTCAGTAACGGACTTGCTGTCACAGATTGCGCAGCTCATCGCAGCTTCCCAGCCAACGCAGGTGCGACCGTCAACAGACACCGGGAGTGAGCTGTCGGACGGTGCTGGGTCGGTATGGTCATCCACTCATTCGGAGAGAGCCGACCGAAATTCACAGCTGAACCAAGCCGATGATGAAAGGGACAGGGAGGAAGATTCTCCTACCTTTCAGGAACAACATATGGAAACGATGAACTATATTCATTAGTTTTTTCCTGAACTTGTTCCTCCTGGTCAGCAAGCTCTATCTGCTAGGCAGAGATCGCGATCATCCCTAGATGGGGAAACCCAGCAGAGGAAAGAAGACATTCTTTACTTCCCAGGTCAGTCGGTCCATGTCTCGGGCATATTGACAACGCAATATTTAACCTAGCAAGTTCAAGAAAGAAAAATCCTTTCTTATCATCATCTTCTATTCGCATACTGTTTCCTGGACCTAGCAAATTAAAAACGGTTGGAGAAGATATTCAGAGAGCTCCTCTGTGTCTGGATGATTGGGCTATAGATTTGGATATCTCGTTACCCGCATCATTCAATGTCCGCTCAGATGTGATCGAATCTACAATTGATTCTAGTCGGGCAGTTCTGGACCCTATGTCTTACACAGATCATATCACCAGGGCTTTGGACCATCGTCTTGTTGGGAAAGAATTTGACGATATTAATTCGTCTCTCAGAGTTCTTTCAGGGGCAGTTATGCATGCCACACATCATAATGCCCTTACAGTGGCAAATATGGAATTGTTAAGACGTGATGGAACCCTAGCATCGTCTTCATTAGTAGACGACCGGGTGAAAAGCTATCAAAGAATCGCACCGGTTTCTGGACATATATTATTAGATGACAAGTTGTCCTTAGTGTACGAAGAGACTACAAGAAAGTTACCAGCACTCTTTTGCTGAGGTCAGTTTCCCAGCAGCAGTCATATGCTGGATGTGGTAGGCGAGGGAGCTCCAGTTCGCAGTCAGTGAAGAAAAGCTCCTCGTGGGGTTCCAGTAAACTCTCATACAGCTATCCAAGGAACCGCCAGTATGGCGACTCGGGAAAGGGGCGCAGGTCTTACAGAGACTATAAGTCAGACGCTTCTAAGCCGACAGCACGAGGTGGTTCTCGGGGAGGACGTGGTTTCTCCTCCCGAAGGCCTTGCAGATCATACAGGTGATGGTCTAAACCTCTATTGCTCTCCAGTTGGCAGAAGGTTATCAAACTTCGCGAGAAACTGGATGGACATTACAGAAGATCAGTTGGTCAGAAATGTAGTTAGAATGGGTCTTCAGCTATCATTCCGTTCAAAGTCCCCACTTAAAAGAAGTCCACATTGGACAGTTCTGGCAAATCCTTTGAAAAGGAAGCTCTTCTTGCGGAAATTCAATCTCTCCTAGTAAGGAAAGCAACAGATGTCGTAGAAAATCCCAACTGACCGGGATTTTACAGTCATCTGTTTCTTGTGCCGAAACCAGAAGGCTCGTTTCGACCGGTCATAGACTTGAGCTGTATAAAGAAACTGATTATCGCTCCAAAGTTCTATATGGAAACCATTCGGTCGGTAAATACGAGCATTCAAGTGAACGATTTTGCGGCAAGCATAGACCTAAAGGACCTGTACTTTCACGTCATGGTTCATCCGGCTTTCAGAAAGTACCTGCGCTTAGCCGTTCAAGGGAAGATTTATCAGTTCAGAATGATGTGTTTCGGTCTGAACCTGGCACCTTGGGCGTTCAGTCGGATAATGAACTCGGTAATGTCATACTTCCGAGCTCGTTCAGTCGTGGTAACGTCAATTTATCTGGACGACATTCTTCAGAGATACGGTGACAAAGATGCACTTCAGAACGATGTGCAGAGTCTACTTCAATTATTCCGACATCTCGGTTTCATCGTAAATGAAAAGAAGTCAGATTTAGCTCTGTCCAAGTCCTTCATTGACTTGGGGATGAGCTTCGATACTCAATGCAATCTGGTTTGCCTTCTGATAACCCGAGCGTAGTTAGTCAGTTGCTATGCTCAGTTTTGTCTAAACTCTCTCACAGTATCAGCGAGGGAGTTCATTTGACTGATGGGTCTGTGCGGGACAGCGGCAGACTTGATTCTGCTGGGTCGCTTACGCATGCATCCTCTCCAGATTTTCTTTACTCAGAACTGGAGTGTCAAGACGCATTCGCTCAAAGTCCAGATTGTTTTAACAGATCTGATAAAAGGTTCAGATTTGGGCAGATCTCAAGTGGTCAACTCAAGGAGTTCCACTTCATGTACCGGATCCGATCTTTACTGTTATGACGGAGTCTTGACAGGTTGGGGTGTGTCCCTGATACCTGCAGACCTGAAGTGCCAGGGTCTTTGGGACTCTTTGCTCCAGGAAAAGCAAATAAACATAAAAGAGATGATATCTATTTGGCTTGCACTGAATCACTCACGTAGCCAACGTCCATGTGCAGATTCTGTTGGACAATTCGACAGTAGTGGCCTGTCTCAGGAACCAGCGCGGCACTCATTCAATTCCTCTATATGAGTTGACAGAGAAAATTCTCCTATTTGCTCTGAGTCAACATGTTCATCTCTCAGTCTGTCATATTCCGGGTTGTCTTAACGTTGTAGCAGACTCGCTCTCAAGGAAAGGTCGCCTGTTGCCATCGGAGTGGACTCTCAACAAACAAATATTCCGGCAGATTTGCTGCCAGTGGGATCATCCCATGATAGATCTTTTTGCCATGAACCTAAACAATCAGCTTCCGACGTACGTGTCGCCTTGTCCGGATCATCGAACGTATGCAGTAGATGCTCTGTCGATATCATGGAATGGAATAATAGGATATGCATATCGTCCAACTCCTTTCATTCAGTAGATCCTGATAAAGATCAAACAGTCTCACTGCAGAATCATACTGGTAACACCTCTGTCATCTCAGAAACCCTGGATCAATCTGATCAGGTGTCTGTTATGGGAAATTCCCCGGAAGCTTCCTCCTCTCAAGGACCTTCTGTTTCAGGGGTAGGGCCACAAAATGCATCACAACCCGGAAGGTTTCAACCTTCGCGTATTTCCGTTGTGCGGTCCTTATTGCACAGAAAACAGTTTACAGGACGAGCAGTGGACGCAATTTCTAACTGTAGGTGGACCTCCTCTTCGCTGAATTACACAGTTTTCTTTCGTTGGTGTACTGACCATATCTATAATCCATCTATTCCTCAAATTGCCAATTTCTGGTCTAGCTGTTTGACGTGCTCAAACTGCAGCCTGTTACAATTAAGGGCTTTAGGTCTATGTTGTCAGAAAACATATTCTCATCATGATAATTTGAGTATTGGATTAGATCTTTCTTTATCCAAGCTGGTTAGATCAATAGACTTAGAACTCTCAGATTAATTCCTAAATGGAATTTAGCTTGGATTCTTTTGAAGCTTCAAGAAGCTCCTTTTGAGCCGTTAGAGGATGTAGAATTCAAATTCCTAACATATAAAATGGCATTTCTCTTAGCCTTTGCTTCTGCCAGAAGAGTTAGTGAACTCCATGCATTATCTGTTGAAGATTCCCAATACCGTAGTGTGGGTAACACTATTACTCTTCCTACGGAAGTGGGGGTTCCTGGCTAAGAATCAGATTCCAGATAGATGGCCGGAGCCTATTGTCATTAAGGTCTTACCGTCCTCAGACAACCGTACACCGCTGTTGTGTCCAGTCTGAGCGATGCGCATATACAAACGTCGATCTAGCGTCATTAGAAAAGGAAGAAAACGTTTTTTCCTTTCACTTATTCCTAACAAAGAGGATATTGCTGTTCATTCAGTTGCTAGATGGATTCAATTGGCAGTAAAAATTGCATACGAGAATCGATCGACGGATCAACGTTCTGTCAATAAGATTTCAGCGCATGAGGTTAGGGAACTGTCTTCTTCTTGGGCTTATTATCCCTGCATTTTCAAAAATGCAGGGATATAGTCATGATCTCTGTCTGTATGTCCGTCCGTATGTCCTTACATCCATCTGTCTGTACATCACAGCCTGAAAGGCTCCTGGGTATTCAATTTGAAACATTTAAACTATGCTAAGGTGTTCAGGTAGCAACTCTAGATGTGCATGAAGGTTTCAGAATTTTGATTTGGCCCCCCAAGTGGTTCCCGTCGAACCACTTTTATTGTTAGAAAATCAGTTTTCATCGAAAGGCTCCTAGGGTATTTAATTTGAAACATTTAAACTATGCTAATGTGTTCAGGTAGAATCTGCACGAAGGTTTCGGAATTTTGATTTGGACCCAGGTGGTTCCAGTGGAACCACTTTTATCGTTCGAAAATCAGTTTTCATCGAAAGGCTCCTAGGGTATTTAATTCAAAACATTTAAACTATGCTAATGTGTTCAGGTAACATCTCTAAATGTGCATGAAAGTTTCGGAATTTTGATTTGGTCCCAGGTGGTTCCAGTGGAACCACTTTTATCGTTAGAAAATCAGTTTTCATCAAAAGGCTCCTAGGGTATTTAATATGAAATGTTTAAACTATGCTAAGGTGTTCAGGTAGCATCTCTAGATGTACATGAAGGTTTTGGAATTTTGATTTGGCCCCAGGTGGTTCCAGTGAAACCACCTTTATCGTTAGAAAATTAGTTTTCATCGAAAGGGTACTAGGGTATTTAATTTGAAACGTTTAAACTATGCTAATGTGTTCAGGTAACATCTCTAGACGTGCATGAAGGTTTCGGAATTTTGATTTGGCCCCAGGTGGTTCCAGTGGAACCACTTTTATCGTTGGAAAATCAGTTTTCATCGAAAGGCTCCTAGGGTATTCGAAACGTTTAAACTATGCTAATGTGTTCAGGTAACATCTCTAGATGTGCATGAAGGTTTCGGAATTTTGATTTGACCCCAGGTGGTTTCAGTGGAACCACTTTTATCGTTAGAAAATCAGTTTTCATCAAAATCTCCTAGGGTATTTAATTTGAAACATCTAAACTATGCTAAGGTGTTCAGGTAACATCTCTAGATGTACATGAAGGTTTCGGAATTTTGATTTCACCCCAGGTGGTTCCATTGAAACCACTTTTATCATTAGAAAATTAGTTTTCATGGAAATGCTCCTAGGGTATTTAATTCGAAACATTTAAACTATGCTAATGTGTTCAGGTAACATCTCTAGATGTGCTTGAAGGTTTCGGAATTTTGATTTGGCCCCAAGTGGCTCTGGTAGAACCACTTTTTTTGTTGGAAAATTTGTTTTCATCAAAAGGCTCCATGGGTATTTAATTCGAAATGTTTAAACTATGCTAAGGTGTTCAGGTACAGTGAAACCTGTTTTGAACGACCACTGTTTTGAGCGACCACCTGTCTTGAGCGACCGGTTTTCCGAGTCACCGACGAGATTTCTTCTATAATACAACTGCTATGAACGACCGCCTGTCTTGAACGACCAGCGACCGCCCTTTTCATGTCCCGAAGTGTGTTTTCACCTGCTATGAGTGACCAGGGATTGGGAGAATGATTGAGAGCGATCGTGATTTATGAATAATATGAATGCCAAACAATTGTGTGTTGAAATTAAAGTAGAATAAAAAATATTAGAAATGTCTTTACCTGTGTTTATTCTTAATTTTATTCCTGCTATGCACGAGATTCATGCAGGGCAGTGAAGTTCTACATCACAAATCCTTGCATAATCCAGTATGTTGAATGAATGAAAAGTTTGTATAATTGTCCAACTTTGACAGATATTTTTGTAAATGAAAGTGTTTAAACAACAAGCAGTGATTTTTTTTCACAATACACTTTAACACAACACCAGTACACAGACACCGGACTCTTTTGTTAGTAAAAACATGGGATGTTCAATCAAGTATAACTTGTCTGTAAAAACACTGCCATCTGTCCAAGTAGGCTAAACTGTCGGCATCCCTCTGATATCACAAGCGACTCTTTCAATTCGAAACAAACATGAAATGAAAAGCCATTAGCTTGTATAATTTATAAAAACTCTGGAAAATGTATATAAATGAAATGTTTGGCCCTGACCCTCAATCAATTCGATCAAGCATTTCCAGTTCTAGAAAATTGAGAAACAAATTGTACGATGGATACAGCAACAAAGAAAAGAAAAATGGTATATTTGGACACCCCTTCCAAAAAAAGAAAGGTTTTGACTTTGGAGGAAAGAGTTGGTGTCATTGATAAGTTTGAGCGTGGTGACAGTGCTAGAAAGATTGCGTCAGAATTATCAGTTGGGAAGACACAAGTCCAAAACATAATCAGAGAAAAAGAGAAGATACGACAGGAGTGGGAAAATGGAGCCTGCTCAAGAAGAAAATACAGCGTAGCCAGGAGAATATTATATGGTGATCTAAACGAAGTAATTTGGCAATGGTTTTGCATGGCAAGAAAGAAGAATATCCCAATAACTGGCACACTTATTCAACAGAAAGCCATTGTGTGCTCCATGGAACTCGGTCACGACGATTTCACCGCATCGAATGGGTGGCTGGAGAGCTTTAGGTCCAAGTACAACATTAAGGCAAGTGTGTTAAGCGGAGAGTCAGCTGATGTTGATAACGTGACCGTTGATGACTGGATCAAATGCCTTCCCTCAGTGACAGAAGGATATGATCTGAAAGACATTTTCAATGCTGATGAAACAGGTTTATTTTTTCGTGGACTTCCTCAAAAATCGTTGGTGAATAATGAAGATTCCAGAAAAGGGATGAAATTTGCGAAGGAATGCGTAACAATTCTACTGGCATGCAGTGCAACGGGTGAGAAGTTGGCTCCAATGATGATAGGAAAGGCAAAGCATCCTCGTTGTTTCAAAGGAACGGACATGAAACGCTTAGGTGTAGTGTATCAAAACAACAAAAAAGCCTGGATGACAGGAGTTATCTTCACACAATGGATCAAGTCAATCAATAAAAAAATGGCAGCACAGGACAGAAAAATTTTAATGTTTGTGGATAATTTTAGTGGCCACCCAGATGTTTCGCAAAGTAATGTAAAACTTGTATTTTTACCCCCAAATACAACATCGAAGGTACAGCCATGTGACGCAGGAATCATCCAGACAGTGAAACTAAATTACCGTAAAAAAATGCTGAACCACATTTTGTGTAAAATTGATGAAGTTTCTTCTGCTTCGGAAGTGTGCAAATCAATTTCCTTGTTGTCGGTAATAATGTGGGTAAAATCAGCTTGGAGTGAAGTGAGTGTTAAAACAATTGAGAAGTGTTTTGCCAAATGTGGACTGAGAAATTGTACTGACTGTGATCTTGTTGAGGACTGTGGGCAAGGGGAAGTTAACCGACAGTTTAAAAAAATACTTTCTGGCTTCATAATGGACGAATATGTTCAAATGGACTCTAACATGGTCAGCCATGACGACAGTGACAATCCCAACTGGGAAAGTGATGTTTTGAAAGGGGCACATTTGTCACCGGAGGACGATAGTGATGACGATAGTGACAGTGACACTGAAGTTGAAGTTTCCTGTCAAAAAAACATTCCGTTAATAACTCATTCAACAGCATTAGATATGCTAACCCAGTTACGGGACTAGAGTGCACATTACAGTAATGTAGAACTTTTATACCTTTGTGCACAGATGGAAGAAAAGATAGAGGAGACAAAAATGTCTGTTCGGTGTGTTCAACCAAAATTGATTCTTTTTTTACTAATTAAACAGTTTGTGTTTTTATTGTATATATATATATATATATATATATATATATATATATATATATATATATATATATATACGGCGTGTGGGGGTGGAGGGGTGGCAGCAATATTAATTTTTGGATGCTACTCGTAACATAATTTTATGGGTTTGTACTTCTTTCACGAGAAGGCTGTACAAATCCATAAAATTATAATACGCAGTTGCACCAAGGGTGGTTCAATACGGGTCAGTTGAAAAACTGTGGGGGGGGGGGGGGGGGGGGGGGGGGTTGGCAGCAGTATTATTTTTTGGATGCTACTCGTAACATAATTTTATGGGTTTGTACTTATTTCACGAGATGGCTGTACAAATCCATAAAATTATAATACAGAATTGTGCCAGATGGAGCGAGTTGACCCAGGGTGAAGTTGACCCATGTTTACATCCCTGTAGTTCTTCATATAATCGTGATTAAAATATATTGTTATAAAACACCACGGTATTTTACAGCATCATATTTTGCGACACAAATTTGGGTATTGGTCGTACTTATTACTTCTGTGGAGATCAATTCCTTCGTCACTTTACGGCAATGGGCACTCTGCTACGAATTTACACAAACAGTGTTAGCTGCCATTTAAACTATTGTCCGGTGTGTTTTGTTTTTGAGTCGTTGCTTTCCGCACGTTTTCGTGCACATGTGAGTGTTGTGTACAAACATGGTATAATTTTGATTTGTACCCTTTATCAATGTATGGGTACGTAGCAACTTGGTAATGACCGACACATCACTTAATTTAACCAGGTGAATCATCTTACATTTCATTGAGAAATTCCACTAAAATGGGCAAGGAATTTGAAAGCGTAAGTCACCTCTTTTCCTTAACACTTCAACTTCTCCCCTCCCAATTAGTGAATTACCCCAACCAGAAAATTTTTCAAGGGGTTTTCAACTCGCAGCTTTGTGGTCACATCCCTTGAAACAGAAAAGGATAAAAATATTTGGGGTTGTTTAAAGAAAGAATGAATGACAACAAAATAGCTTTATGACTTTTATTCAAATAATAGGAATAACAACAAAACTTGTATGTGAATGTTTTATTCAAAATTACAAAAATCTTTATATATTGCAAATGTATATTATATTTACATAAGAAAAATGATCATAATACATAAAACTAAAACAATGTTTTTACATAGTGTACTCATGCACACATTCCATGATATTTTATTGTTTATTTATGTAATGAATAAAATGATAAAAAATGCTTGAATCTGAAATATAAAACAAATTAATTTAAATATGAATAACAATATATATATACATAAGAAAAATGATCATAATACACAAAACAGTAATTTATTATAATTTATATGTTCATGTTTTTACATAGATACACATTTTCATGATATTTTATTGTTTATTAATGTAATAAATAAAATGATAAAAAATACTTGAACCTGAAATATAAATGAAACAAATTAATTTAATAAAATAATAATAATAAATGCAAATCATTGTTTTAGTGTTTCAATTCACCCATATACAGCATTGTCAAGGAACTGTATAACTCAACTGATGGCTTGCCTTCCAAAAAACTCTTCACCTCTTTTGAGAGACCACCTGTCTTGAGAGACGGCTTTTGGCTGCACCGAGGGGCAGTCTCTCAAGACAGGTTTTACTGTAACAGGTAACATCTCTCGATGTACAAGAAGGTTTCAGAATTTTGATTTGGCCCCAAGTGGTTCCGGTGGAACCACTTTTATCGTTGGAAAATCAGTTTTCATCGAAAGGCTCCTAGGGTATTTAATACGAAACGTTTAGACTATACTAAGGTGTTAGGTAACATCTCGAGATGTACATGAAGGTTTCGGAATTTTGAATTGGCCCCAGGTGGTTCCAGTGAAACTACTTTTAGCATTAGAAAATCAGTTTTCCTCGAAAGGCTCCTAGGGTATTTAATTTGAAATGTTTAAACTATGCTAAGGTGCTCAGGTAGCATCTCAAGATGTGCATGAACGTTTCAGAATTTTGATTTGGCCCCTGGTGGTTCCAGTGGAACCACTTTTATCGTTAGAAAATCAGTTTTCATCGAAAAGCTCCTAGGGTATTTAATTCGAAACGTTTAAACTATGCGAAGGTGTTCAGGTAACACCTCTAAATGAACATGAAAGTTTTGGAATTTTGATTTGGCCCCAAGTGGTTCCCGTGGAACCACTTTTATCTTTAGAAAATCAGTTTTCATCGAAAGGCTCCTAGGGTATTTAATTTGAATCATTTAAACTATGCTAAGGTGTTCAGGTAGCATCTCTAAATGTGCATGAAGGTTTCAGAATTTTTGGTGTTAGTTGTAGACTTTGTTGATTTAGAGCTGAAGAACTTATAACTGGTATAGCTCTGAGAGCTTGAATAAATATGTTTATAATTGTATGACGAGTTGGTGTTGATGAATGGTACCCCGAACAAGTAGTTACCCGATGGATCAAAAAAGCCACCTCAAACGGAATCTGGAGAACCTGTCCGTGTAGTAGAACAAAGGCAATTGTAACAACACAACGTAGGGTGCACCTAGATCACAAACCACTATGTTAAAGACACACAGGAGAGGGTTAGTATACTTATCTGTGAGATTCGGAAGAATAGGGTACGGGATGTCATCAAGCAGTTCGTCCCAGAGAGAAGAGGAGGGGATAAGGAGGCATTTCAGAACAAAGGGCTAATCAAGGCCTTCTCACCTGAGAACCACAGCAAATCATTAGTCTGCCAAAGTGTTATTATTCGCACATTTTCAAAAATGGAGGGATATAGTGATGATCTCCGCCAGTTTGTCCATATCCATATGTCCCTTTTTGGAGATATAATTTTGAAACTTACCATGCTTCTTAAGCATGGTATAGAGATGACAAAAATAGGTTTAGTTTGATTTTTGGTCACCAGGTGGTGCCAGTGGCGCCACTTAAACACTGAGCTAAAATACTGCTTTTCTAAGAAAGACTCATAGGATATGTATTTTCGGTTCTTGAAAGTGTGTTCATATGTTCCAGTAGAGTCTCAAAATGTGCAAAAAAGTTTCGGATTTTTTGTTTGGATCCATGTGGTGCCAGTTGCGCCACTTTTGTCATTAGAGAATTGGTTTCTGGCGAAAGGCTCCTAGGAGTTTTAAATCGAAATGTTGAAAGTGTGTTCATATATTCCGGTAAGGTCTTTAAATGTACATAAAGGTATTGGATTTTTGAATCGGCCCCATGTGGTGCGCATACTGCCACTTTTGTTGTTTGAGAAACTGTTTCCGGTGAAAGGCTCGTAAGGGTTTTAATTCAAAACGTTGAAAGTGTGTTCATATGTTCATATAGGGTCTTTAGATGCGCATAAAGGTTTCAGATTTTTTATTCTTCCTCATGTGGTGCCTGTAGCGCCACTTTTATCGTTAGAGAATCGGTTTTCGGCAAAAGGCTCCTAGGGATTTCAATTCTAAAAGTGTGTTCATATATTCCGGTTGGGTCTCTAGATGTGCTGAAGGTTTCAGATTTTTTATTTGACCCCATGTGGTGCCCGTTGCTCCACTTTTGTTGTTAGAGAATCGGTTTCTGGCAAAAGCTCCTAGAGGTTTTAATTCAAAACGTTGAAACTGTATTCATATGTTCAGGTAGGAATTGTAGATGTGCGTAAAAGTTTCGGATTTTTTATTTGGCCCCATTTGGTGGCCGTAGCATCACTTTTGTCATCAGAGAATAGGTTTCCGGCAAAAGGCTCCTAGGGGTTTTAATTCAAAACATTGAAAGTGTGTTCATATGTTCTGGTGGGGTCTCTAGATGTGCATAAAGGTTTCGTATTTTTTATTCTGCCCCATATGGCCCCTGTAGCGCCACTATTGTCGTTAGAGATTAGAGAATCGGTTTCCGGCGAAAGTTTTCTAGGGGTTTTAATTTGAAACGTTGAAAGTGTGTTCATATGCTCCGGTAGTGTCTCTAGATACATGTGCATAAAGGCTTCAGATTTTTTATTCGGTCCCAAGTGGTGCCCGTAGCGCCACTTTTGTCATTAAAGAATCGGTTTCCGGCAAAAGGCTCCTAAGGGTTTTAATTCGAAACGTTGTAAGTATATTCAAATGTTCTGGTAGGGTGTCTAGATGTGCATAAAGGTTTCAGATTTTTTATTCACACCCCATGAGGCACTCATTGCACCACTTTTTCGTCAGAGAATCTGTTTCGGTAAAAGGCTCCTAGGGGTTTTAATTCAAAACGTTGAAAGTGTGTTCGTATGTTCTGGTGGGGGCCTCTAGATGTGCATAAAGGTTTCGTATTTTTTATTCCGCCCCATATGGCCCCTGTAGCGCCACTTTTGTTGTCAGAGAATAGGTTTCCGGCAAAAGGCTCCCAGGGGTTTTAATTCAAAACGTTGAAAGTGTGTTCATATGTTCCGGTGGGGTCTCTAGATGTGCATAAAGGTTTCGTATTTTTTATTCTGCCCCATATGACCCCTGTAGCACCACTTTTGTCGTTAGAGATTAGAGAATCAGTTTCTGGTGAAAGGTTTCTAGGGGTTTTAATTTGAAATGTTGAAAGTGTGTTCATATGCTCCAGTAGTGTCTCTGGATACATGTGCATAAAGGCTTAAGATTTTTATTCGGCCCCAAGTGATGCCTGTAGCGTGACTTTTGTCGTTAAAGAATCGGTTTCCAGCAAAAGGCTCCTACGGTTTTAATTCGAAACGTTGAAAGTATATTCAAATGTTCTGGTAGGGTGTCTAGATGTGCATAAAGGTTTCAGATTTTTTATTTACCCTCATGAGGCACATGTTGCACCACTTTTTCATTAGAGAATCTGTTTCTGTAAAAGGCTCCTTGGGGTTTTAATTCAAACATGGAATGTGTTTTCATAGAGTCTCTAGATATAAATAAACGTTTTTTGTTTTTTTTATTCGGCCTCGTGTAGTGCCTGTTGTGCCAACGCTGCTTTGCTGATGCATTGTGAATCACTCTTGGGTTTATCTCGAGAAATTGTACAGACTCTATCTTTTGCTGATCATTTTGCTACAGCTCTTGCTTCCAGAGTTTCTCAAGATGAGCAAATGGATGACACTGCCGCTACTTTTAGTTCTCTCTCTCGCTGTGTCATGAATGCCATTAATGCTTCTGCTCTCAATGTTGCTAATTTGGAGCTTTTACGGAGGGATGCCATTGTTCAGTCAAACACATCTCTCCCTGATGTTCAACATAATCAGTTACGTTCCACTCATGTTTCTCATAAACGTCTTTTTGATGGCCCAAACTCCGCAGTTCAAGAAGGAGTTCTTAAATTTTCTCAGCAACAGCTTATAATGTGTCAGCTTTCCATTGTTAACAGAGGCTTTTCTAGAAGGGGTAAAGGTTATAACCGTTGTAGAATCTTCAGTTAGATTCTCAGCTCAAATGCAACCCACTCCTCTCAGGCTTCTACCAGGTCTAGAAGATCTAGAGGTAGAAATAGACATGGTGGAGGTCATTTCTCCTGCAACAGGCCTCATTCCACTAGGAAGTGATGATCTTCACCTCAAATCACTTCCAGTGGGGGATGGATTGCACATTTGCTTCCTCAAAGATTTCCGCGGATCCTTGGGGTTCATCAACTCATTTAGTATGGTCTAAGAACCTCTTTCACAGAAAGACACCCCCCCCCCCTCTCACTTGCAATCTGGTTCCAACCACTGTTCCTTCAGATCTTCACAGAGCTAAACTTTTAGACACTGAGATACAGATGCTTTTGGAGAAGGAAGCTATTGCGGTTGTTCTCAACCTTCAGTAGCCA
Organism: Pictodentalium vernedei; assembly: GCA_031216915.1. Lineage (NCBI taxonomy): Eukaryota > Metazoa > Mollusca > Scaphopoda > Dentaliida > Dentaliidae > Pictodentalium > Pictodentalium vernedei. Next base: position 247,815,938 of record CM062289.1, read on the forward strand.
GGTTTTTACTGGTGTCTTTTTCTGGTCCCCATGAAGAATGGTCAGATACAGGCAGTAGTAGATTTGAGTTATCTGAATCTTTTCTCCAAAGCTCCCAAATTTGGCATGGAGACTTTCAGATCTGTCCGGAGCACCATTCACAAGAATTTCTTTGCAGCGAGCATAGACCTCAAGCATGCGTATTTTCATGTTTTGATACATTCTCAGTCTCGCAGATTTCTAAGATTCGCGTTATGGGGCATTGCTTACCAGTTCAAAGCAATGCCTTCCGGTTTACATTTAACTCCACGGGCCTTCACCCGTCTTATGAATCAGGTCATGGCTTATCATTGGGCTCACTCGTCAGTAACGTCGTCAGCTTACCTAGACAACATTTTCCAGAGAGATGCTGACAAATCTCTCCTGGAGAAGGATGTCCAGTGCCTTCTTCAACTTCTACAGTCACTGGGATTTCATCCGAATTGGGAAAAGTCTGATCTTGTTCCTTCCCAATCTTTTACTCATTTGGGGATGGAATTTCTTACTCACCTCAACAAGGTGTGTGTTCCCCTTGTCAGAGTTCAGATTATCATTGGTTTTGCATGTTATTTTCACAGAGTGAATCATCTGACTGCCAGGGAATTCTAATCAGTCTCTGCAATTCAGTGACTGATCTCATTCATTTGAGCAGGCTTCATCTCCATCCTTTTCACTTCTACCTGCTACGGAATTGGTGACTGAATCTCTATCCCCTTGACATGTCTATTCCTTTGGATGATCACATTCGGGATCAGACGCTTCTATGGCAGGATGTGACTTGGCTCACTCAGTGAATTCCCTTAGATGCTCCCATTCCAGATCGCATTATCACAGCAGACACCAGCGATCAGAGGTGGGGTGCCATACTGATTCCCCTATGTCTACAGACCAGCAGCTTGCGGTCAGAGGATCAGGCTTTGGTTCACATCAATCAGAGGGATCTATTGGCCATTCTCTTAGCTTTTCAGCACTAGAAACATTTCCTGTCGAACCACTCTCTGCTAATTCTTTCAGACAACTCAACAGTGGTTGCATACATAAGAAATCAGGGAGGAACACACTCCTTCCTTATGTATCTCCTAGCTAGGGATCTCCTGTTGACACATCATCAGAACTGTCGAATTCTAGTCAGACACATCCCAGGTCATCTGTTTTAGCAGATGCTCTATCCCACAAGGATTCTCCCATTGGATTGGACTCTGATCAATCAGGTCTTCAGTTAGATGTGCGTCCAGTGGGGCACTCCTCCACATCGACCTGTTCACGACAAGGTGGAACAAACAACTCAGTAATTTTGTGTTCCCTTGTCTGGATCCTCAGGCCTTTGCAGTCAATCACTCGATTAGAACAGGATAGACGGTTTTGACTTTCCTCCAACACACCAATCATTCAGTGTTTTCTGAACAAGATTCAGAACTCTCATTGTCACATCATTCTAGTGGTTCCGCTCTCTCCTCAGAAGGTCTGGGTCAAACAGATCTGTCCTCTGCTGTACGATCGAGGATCTTCTGTTTCAAGGCTGGTCTTGTCAATTCTCTGGCTTTTGCTTCAGCTAGAAGAGTTAGTGAACTTCATGCTCTTTCTGTAGACTCTTATTTTTATCATAGTGTAGGTAATTCAGTTACCTTTACTACCAATGCTTCTTTTTTAGCCAAGAATTAGGTTCCAGATACTTCTCCCCTTCCAATTCTTATTAGAGCTTTACCGCCTTCTGATCAGTCTAACCATAGACCTTTATTATGCCCAGTTCAAGCTATCAAGACATATGCTGAGAGAACCAATGGTTATAGGAAAGGCAGGAAGAGGTTTTTCTATCTCTTAACCCTTTACCTAACGTAACGGCCAAAACCGACCAACGCTATTCTCAATAATCGCCAATTAATTTTTACTATATTTTTCATTTTTTGTCTCAAAAACATAGGTTATGACCCCTTGTTGGAACGAGCTCGTTCCAACGAGGGGTCATAACCTATGTTTTTGAGAAAAAAAATGAAAAACATTAGTTATTCAAGAATTATTTTTGCAAGTGTCGTCTGCTTTTTAGGTTAGGTAAAGGGTTAAGGATATTTCTACACACTCTGTTTCCAGATGGATTCAACTGGCTATACAGTTATCCTATGAAAAGTTAACTACAGCTGATAGGATTTCAAATAGCATCTCTGCTGATGAAGTTAGATGTTTAGCAAGCGTGTGGGCTCATGCTAACTCAGTGTCTATTAGTGACCTCATGTCAGCGGCTTACTGGAAAAGCCGCACTACATTCTCTTCCTTCTACTTTCACGACCTACAGGAACAGTCTGCAGACCTCTTTTCCTTGGGTCCCATGGTAGCGGCTCAGGCAGTCATTAACTCTGGTCATTAATAGCTACTGACTGCTTATCAGTTTTGCCTTGCGTTATTCATGCTCATTATCTGTCCTAGTTGGTGTATAGTCTGAGGTTTAATTTGGACTAGGTTTACCCATGACCACATCAGGGAGGCTTAGGTTTGTCATGGCAACTAACATCAAGGGATGGATGTATTGCATTTCTTGAGGAAATTCTAACCCAGGTTATTTTGGCTAGTTTTTCCCTTTTGGTATAGTTTTGGAACTTATGCTTTGTAATTCGATTTATTTGTCTGTATCACAGTAGGGAATCAAATGTTTGATTTTAGAATGCCCAGGCTATTCCAGGTTAGTTCCAAACAGTTCAGATTTCTAGGGGTTAGTTTCCAGCCGGTTTCCCTTACTAATTGTCTGGAGTAACAGTCACTCAGAACCACCGCCGTGCTTTTATTGCTTTGGAGTAATGTCTCATATTCTGAGCATGAATAATGCATGTATATTTATATATATATATTTTATTTATATTTTTGGGTATTTTTGTTATACCTCATATTCTGAGTTATAGTTTGCTTGTTGGTATTGTTTTCATCATTGTCTTATGTTCTCCTCTTTCCCCAGGACATGCTGAAATCATTATTTTGGTCATAGAGAATTTATGTTCCCTCAGTATGCTTTTATGGCCTTATTATATACTATTATTATGACTCAGTATACATTATACTCCCTCCATCCTATTGCTTAGTCACCTGTGGGGAGGTCTTTAATGAGATCAGTCTCCTTCCTCTAAAATTCTTTGTTTTTATTATTCCTCCTATTTTACAGAACCCTCTCCCCCATACATCTCCTTTTGGAAGATTGTTTTCTGTTCTACCATTGACGTGAAGAATGCCTTAGTACACAAAGTCATCATGCTTCCACATGGGCAGTCGGGTTGAAGTGCCTTGCAAAAAGGACAGAGCTGTTACCCCTGGTGGTGATCGAACTGTGGACCTTTTGGTTTTAAGTTCAGTCATAACCACTGAGCCACCATTCCCCCAATTCAGTATAGTTTTCAAATAGTATATCTATTATACACTTCATGGAACAGTAACCTTTTACTCTCTTAGCAGGTTATTTCCTTGTGTTTTAATATCTATATATGCACTATGCCACCACACTTGTCTATGACATTGTTAGCATAATATACTTGACCCATTAGAAAACCGAAAATTATGCATGGGAGCATCCTGTATTAGCCCATCTTATATGTTCAAACTCAGGCTTTTTTTTTATCCTGACATCTGAGACTCTTTGATTTACAACTTAAGTTTGTAATCTCGGCTATTATGGGCTTGATAACGCATGTATTTATGTGTACATGTTATTTATATTATGTGTTTATTCAAATATTATTTAGTCACAAATAATTCATATTCATATTCATCACACGAGCAAATGTTTAGTTATATAACAAAGCTCTCTTTATCAACAACATCAGTTACCTGTTATTGTGCTACCAGTTATATATGTGTACACCTCCATCCTGTTGTCCATTCGGCATATTCTGTTGGTGTGGTAGATTGTCAAAGAAGTTAAAATTTTATTTCTTACTAAATCTACCACACCAACACAAAAGATGTCCCTCCTGGTCAAAATATTGCCACATTCAATTCACTCTATACATATACATGCATATTTAATTATCAAAAATAAGAAATTGATGCTTAGGGTGCATGTCTGGTGGGAGATGGACAATGGGGTGTACTCCAGTAGAAAGGAAGGATGGGACATCAGACTATGCACCATGCGCTTTTGACCCAGATTGGTCTGGTTCGGGCTATTCTTTTTTAGTCTTTTTGACCTTTTCAATTTTTAGCTGCGACGAGCAGCTCTATATGTGGCAATGTCGGTCTGTTGGTCGGTCTGTCATCAACGAGTTTAAAAAACACCATAACTCCTAAAATACTGGAATGACACCATACTTGGTATGCAAGTGTATCATCATGATGTCTACACCCTCTCAATAGTGCATGTCATTCGGATAATTTCTGTCACATTTAAGGACTTGTCACCAACAAGTTTTTTTTGTCACCAACAAGTTTTTTTGTCACCAACAAGTTTTAAAACATCATTGGCGTTGCACGAATCGTCGCAGCTTCAGCGCTGTGACAGTGCTTCTAATTTGTTGGTTTATCTTGGGAAAAAAAAACGCTCAAAATTACTATTTTCAAAAAGAGAGGTTAATAAGGTGCAAAGCATATTGTGGTTGTGTTGTTGGTAAAGTAAGAAATAAGATTCGGAAGAAAATTGTAATTTTCATGTAGATTTATAGAAATAATATATCAACCCATTAACTATATGTTCACTTATTTCTGAAGAAATATCATTTCCACAATTGTTCAGGTTAAATTATGAGAGTTTCTGCTTCAACTAATTCAGATGCCTTCCACTCCCATCCCTGCTTCTGCTTTTCCACATAATGTCAGTTATTGTCTGAGTAGAAAGTTCATTCTGTGAGTGTTTTAGTTATAATCCACTCTCCAAATACTTTAGATATTTTTAACCATTTACCAAACAAGACTTAGACTCTCAGATGACTCTCAGATGACTATTACAAAAAAAAAAAACATTAAAAATTTTTTTTTATTATTTGCTTCAAAAACATAGCTTATGACCCCTCACTGGAGCAAGCTTCATGATTGAAAAATTTAATAAAATAATAAATTTTGAATGGTGATTTTTGTGAAAGTACTGGCCGAATATGAACGTTATGTCAGGTAATGGATTAACATAATATTATGCTTCCTTGCATTGACCCTGGAAGTGCATTTTCTGACATATCAGCAAATCTTTCTTCATCTTAGAAGTATTGGAAATTCAACAATTATATCTTGCTTGAAAGGGCATGTTTTACTGAAATCTGAGGTGTGGGCTACAGCAGAGGAATATGTTTTCTGTACGAACCCTAGAACGGGAGGTGATTCTGTGCTTACATATACCCTGCCCCACAGTGGGAGGGGAATATAGGAATGGTTTCCATCTTCCAATCTGTCTGTCCTTCCATCGTTCTGACCATCATGCCATACCCCATCCATTTTTCAGTCCAGCCCCATTTCTTGTTAACACATTTTTAAGAAAACCATTCAAAATATTTGGCCCAAATTTAATATATAGCTTTTTGGTGATAATACCATGAATGGGATTGCAAATAGCTCTGTCCAAATATTTCTTCAAGAGTTATTTTCCTTGTTGGACTTCAACATTTATGTCATCAAATACCATTTCTTGCCATCATATTTCAAAGTAAACCTCAAGAATATTTTCCAAATTTAATATATAGCTTTTAGTTATAATATCATGAAGAGGATTGTGAACCAGGTGTGTCCAAGTATTTCTTCAAGAGGTTTTGCCCTTGTTGGGCATGGAATTTCTTGTCATCACCTCACCTGTTTTTGTCATCACATTTCCAAAGAGCACCATCTAAGATTTTTTTCCTTATTTAATATATAGCTTTTTGGTGATGACATCATGAAAGGTATACAAGTATTTCTTTGAGAGTTATTGCACTTGTTGGACTTAGGGGGTGGGGGGTTGGCCATTCCATGGCATTGCACTTGTTTCTGTGGTAAATAAATTTTGATCAACTGATTTAGTAGGACCCAGTAACAATGCCAGGGATCAGAGATCTTTAAAGTAAGTAACATAAAAATGGTGACTCTAGTTGATTTCTGTATCTTTGTTGGGGTTATGATACTGAAGATGATCTTAAAACCAATAAACTTAATCATTCGAATGTTGAGTAAGGCATCAATACCAAGTATGTTATTTAAGTTGCCAAATACATCATGACCACTTTACCTTTCTGAGTTCTTCCAATTCAGATATATTTTATTAAATGAACTGATGCAGATAGCTTAGATCACTAATGCTCATCGCTTAAAATATCCTTTTACTTTTAACTGGTTGAGTTCTAGATACCACTATCAAGGCTCTGTTGAAGAGTGCTGATAGTCATTTTAGTGGCTTTACACTGTTGGCATTAGCTTATTGTTTATTCAGTAAGAGAGAAAAAAAATGTTTATATAAAATTGTTTTGTTTCAGTTTTTTGGAGAGTGTCAGCAGGCAAAAACAATTTTTATAAACAAAGTAATAATAATAATTATAATAATTTTACAACCTTAAATCCACATATGGTGGTGCTCTTAGGCTGAACAAAATTGCAAAATGCCTTATGTAAAAGGTATGTTGCTGGTAGCATGGTAACTAAAAAAAATACTCATGCTATAAATCACCTTTGAATGAAAAATAATTTAGAACTCTATCAGTTAAGAAACTACTGTTTATTCAGGCTGCTGGCAATCTTGAAGTTTTGTGATTGTACATGCAGTATTTAACCATTTATCTACTGCAACTAATAAAATGACTGTTCATTTAGAAATATTTTTTTTAAAATTACGAACGGAAAACACAACACAAATACTTTGAAAATTATTTCCCCTCCTTTAAAAAGTAAGGAGAGGGATTTCTGTCATGCTGCTTTCTTTTTTTCAGTTCTATTTGTATTTTCGAATCAACAGTACAGTGGAGCCCACTTAATTGGGTATCTCTTAACTGAATAACCCTGTTAATTGAATATAATTTCCTAATACAAAACCATTTACCATACCTCCAGTACAAATTTGACCTTTTAATTGAATGTAGGTTATAGAGTAAACTCCTGTTAATTGAATAAAACATCTTGTAACCTGTCAAGAAATTACCCCGACTCTCCCCAGTTTTTCCCAATTTATAGACCTATTTGGCTTCAGCACATCCAATTCAGAGATTTTATCTATTATATCTGGTTTGACATAGCTCATGGAGCTCTGTCAAACAAGATATAATAGAATAAATGCTAAGTTTATCTCTAGAATATAGGAAAGTGACACAATCCCTGTTAATTGAATACTCCTGTTAATTGAATAATTTTCATTGGCAAAGTGGCTATTCAGTTAACAGGGTTCCACTGTACTGCTTATATGACTACTTGCATTTCTTACAGACAGATATTATTTTATTGTTCTGATCATATATCCTTATCTTTGCCAGGGTGATGATCCGTCCGCTTTCTTCATGTTGATGCAGTCCATAAATGGACATCAGTATGCTTCAAACACTGACAGTGAATGTACAACATGTGCAAATCGAGGAAATGAGTCCGAAATAAAAAAATGTTCAGCCTGTAAAATGGTATGATTTTTTTTTTTTCTTTAATAACTCTTTCGGTAGAATAGACATGTGTTTTTGCCAACATAGATAACATTTGTTCCATAAATTTTGTGCTGTGTTGTCTTTGTAACCTATTCATATCTTTCAGGTCTCAACAGGATTCTTCATTGAGAATCATATCACTGCCTACAACATGGCAGTGTATTGGGGTCAGAATAATAATAATTTCAATCACTTTTTCTTTACTGTATACAAATTTTATTATGAGGGTCAAACATATAGAATTGAACAAAGAAACTCTTACAACTTGTCATATAATTTATATATACCCACCTCCTATTGTCTGTTCAGCAGGTAATTTAGGTATTGCATGTTGGAAAGAAATTAAATATTTATTGTAATTTATTTTTCCTTTAAATTCATACCATACCTGAAGGAAACATGCCTCTTCCAGTCATTTAACAGTTGAACCTGCCACCCACATATTCATGCTTTTACAGAAATGGACAGTTGCCTTGGTATGTTTATGCTGTAGCAGAAGTGAAGAAAAAGTGATATATTTGTGGACTAATTATTTTGTTAGAGAACCAGATTTGTTCACCATGCATGACACAGTTTAGCTATATTTTTCTGTCAGTTTATCAGTTACAGGCTCCACAAAGCGTGTTCTTTAGGAGCTTATTTTATAAGTTGGTACATTTTTTAAAGGGGTTGAATTTATTTATTTATTTATTTATTGATGTTTAAGGTCACATATTTATGCACAATGGCTAATCATGACCGTGACAGTTTTACGGGTGGAGGAAGCCGGAGTACCCGGAGAGAACCACCGAGCAACGACGAGCAGCTGCCAGCTCCCCAACATCGTAACTCCGCACTGCAGCACAGGCAGGGTTAGATTGGTTGAAGACATGCGTACCATCGACGTGCAGTACGCCTTAGTACACAGCGTCATCGTGCCCCCGCATAGGCAATGGGGGTGAAGTGTCTTGCCCAAGGACACAACGCGGTTGCCGCAGGTGGGATTCGAACTGAGGACCTCTCGGCTTGCAGCCTGCACCTCTACCTACTGATCCACCGTGCCCCCTAAAGGGGTTGAAGAAAATGAGCTATGACAGCTTGTTGAGGTATGGTAGGTATTAAAAGAAAGAATTTTCACAAGAAAATTAAATTTTAACGCTGTGTGTAATGTGGGAAACATTGAAAATCCAATTCTCAAAAACCATCATTGGGCAGAATGCTTTCAAGTTTGACAAATAACATTCACAAGTTAGTTCAAACCAAGCTCCTAGGGGTATGTTTAGAGGTTTCATGGAACTGCATATTTTAATACTGTTGGTAATACAAGAAACAATAAAAACACAGTGTCTTCTCATTAACTGGTAGAGTGCTGAATTATTTTTGGTCATCAAAATTTGTTCATGTGTCATTGCCTTGTTACAATTCATGAGAGAGTGCCAATGGGCACTCTCTCATGAATTGTAACAAGGCAAACCCTAATAGACCAAATTATTTAACTTCAAAGGTAATATGAAGCTCATCCTCCAAAAATGAAGCCTTTAAGCTGAAGCACCTGCATTTCAGAATAAAGCCCAAATATGGGCTTCCAGCACTCTACCGGTTAAGAACTGAATGTGCCTCATATTTTGGTAATGGAAGAAATTGATGAAATATTAAAAGAATCAACTTCTCACATACTTCAAGTCCATCAATGAACTGAATATTTTCCAGTTTTTTCAGATATTGGCTTGTCAACCAAGGCTTGCTTGATTTAAAACTAATTACATTGCCCTGTTCACATTATAATTTACGGGGAGCTTATCCACCCCTGTGTATTTTTACACTGTAAACCAATGGCCCAGACTAGCTGGTGCTTAACTCAAAGTTATTAAGGGCCAAACACAAATTTTGAACCCCCCAATCCCCAAAATTTGCTTGCAAAACCAAAAATTAAAAGTCCTATCTGGCCCTCCATACATTTACACTCCGCACATGCGCAGACGTCAGGAAGTGACCGGAATTGGCACCAACATCATTCTTTGTTTGGCCCTAAAGTCATCAACAATGAAATGACATCTGTGCTTTAAAATCTCCTTTTTTGAGGATGCCAGACAAAAATCAATGCAAGAATTGGTGGATACAAGGCTGTTGTTGGATGAAGGAAGTGTTCAACGGTGGTTTTGGACGTTCAGGGCTGTAACTTTATAATATTTATAAAATTATTTTATGTTTCCCAATTTCGGGGCACATGCCTGACGTCATCATTTTTAAAAATGATTATTTCACTGTTAAGTATTCCTTCCCTATCCTTCCATGAACCCTTCCTGTTAAACTCTTAAGCTTTTTGGCTATTTTTTATAGAAATTTTTTATTAAATTTCTTGGGAGTTTAACATTTTTTACAGAATATTATTTCTGTTTCTTCACCAGGGTCACGTCCTCACCCTAGATGTGTTGGGCCGTTTAGTCTTGCATATTCTATCCGATGTATCGTTTTTTCTTCGTATGAAGATGTAGCTTTGCATCTGATAGCATTTCAATTGGTTCTGGCTTTTGACCTTTTTGTGTGCCTGATGTCTTGTTTACATTGACGTTGTTTACATTGTCAGTGTCCTCATATATAGGTAGTTTTTTATATTCTTTTACTGTAGTATACTGTAGGATACATGGATTGTTATTCTGGTAATGTAGCTCAAAAATTTTGTCCACTCTTAGGCTCTATCGGGATGCACTTGGACTCGTAATGTTCCCTTTGGGAACTTGGGCATTTTTTCAAAAAATTTTGTTTACAAAAAATATTTTGAATTTAATTATGATTGCTATTATTCATGTATCTCAGTTATATTTATATATTTTACTGATATCAACTTTAGTTGATACATTCCTGCGGACTATTTTCATTCTTGCGTTGCACTGGGATGACTGATGTTGGAGTTGGGTGTCGCGGTACGTTGTTGGTGGTGAGGTTCTGAGGATCAGAGCCTCTCACTGCATTTTAATTCATTCTGTCAGTTTCTGTTTCAGAGGAACATGAATATGGGATGATATTCTGACACCCATCCAAGTGTGCTACCGTCATCGCGTCCCATGGAGCATATAGAGCTAGCTGCAGTGCTCATTATTGCAAGAGTTAGGGCCTTTTGTTAAAGGTTTTAATCTCTTGCAAGCAGCTAGCTCGACCGGTGAAGTGGTACTCCGTCCGTGGGTGGAGTGCCGCTGGGTAAGTCTATTGTGGTCTAAGACGTGGATTGGGTAGAGCGAGCACTATAATATAAATAGCTCACCCAGCGATGACGGAAATAGAGAGGAAGTTGGCAAGTTCTTGTACTCGGCGAGGTCTGATAGACCTCACACGGGAGAGGCCCCCCTCTCTAATGTAGCAACGTCTGGGGTCAGATGTTGTTTTGAGAAACTTGCATAAGCCGGAGCATATGTCCACCCTCCACTCGGGACGCTCTGTTTAGTCTGCAGCCAGGGTCGGCTTCAGTCAAGGCTTCCTCCACTACGTTTCACAAGGCCGAAATGAAGTTTTCTAGTTGGAAACTTGCACGAGACGGAGCATATGTCTGCCCGCCGCTCGGAACGCTCAGTCTAGTCTGCAGCCAGGGTTGGCTTCAGTCACGGCTTCCCGTGAAGTCGGACCATCAGGTAGCAAGGGAGACAAGGCCTTGATCATCGGGACGTTCGGAGGAAGGATCCGTTTCTGACACACCATCCCAGGAGCATCATGCGGCTAAGGAACGGAAGACCGCTGCTCCTCAGGCCTCGATGACGGACTTGCTGTCGCAGATTGCGCAGCTGATTGCAGCATCCCAGCAAGTGCAGTTGCAGCCTCCCTCAGACTCAGAATCTGAGCTGTCGGATGGTGCTGGGTCGGTCCAGTCCAGACATGTTAACTCTCCCGGAATGCCCGGGAAAATCCCAAAATTTCAGTGTTGTTGCCGGCCTCCCGGACGGGAATCAGTTTTGGACCAAAAATCCCAGAAAACAACAGTCAAATATTTCGTTCTCATTGTAACTTATGAAAAACGTTCGGAGTCAAATCACATGCATTTCAAACTCTGGTTAAAACTCACAAAGCAGTAAAATATGGATTTAAGTTAAATTTATTTAAGAAAAGGCCATTTTATGATATATATTTAAACTGTGTTCATTTTTTTTTCTGGGGTTTTTCTTCAGAGATTCGTGATCAATGTGCGAGTGTCGAAGTGAAAATAGGTGACTTACTTTCAAAAAATTGAAAACTCCACCTTCATTTAAATGCAGTTTTTGGAAATTAAAATATATGAAAAGGAATTAAATAATATATATTTAGGCCACACAATGTAGATCTTCTGTTTCTCAGGCCATTATTTGTAAAATTGCATGCGGGCGAGCGGTTTTTAATTTTATTTTTTATTTCAGTAATTGCTTCTTTGCCATCAAAAGTTCATGTTCTTGGTTCAAGTTTTAGGCACTCAAGGGACAAATTCATCAATTTTGTCAACTTGGGTAAAATATCAGATATAAACCATTTAATTTTTATTTTTTTTCAAGTTTAAATTGGTTATAAAAAGAGAGCATGCGGCAGCCAAAAGGACCATGCGGGAGGGCCTGAGAAACAGATTTTTAATTTTTTTAGGCCTTATTTATTCCTTCATAGAATAGCTTTAATTCTCCTCCTTTTTCCAAAATCAAAACGTAAACAACAACTATTTAGCACAGTTTAAAAGTAGGTTAAAGTCACTTAGGATGCCGAAAAATTATGACTGCATATTTAAACACAGTGGACTTTTTTTCTAACACCACATTTATTCTGTTGTGCTGACTACAGAACTGTTAGCTGTTGGCCATCTGTACCCAGAAAATTTCGAATGGAATTAAAGAAAATGCTTCACTGATGAAAAGAAAAGTTTTGTGTAGGGCACAAACGTCCCTCATGCATGAAGTTTGATAAAGATACTTTCTAAGTACTAATGTTCTTGAAATAACTGAACATTAGGACATCTTTTCCTGTTAACATTTCCAGACTTGGGAAATTGTTAGCTAAGTAGACTTTGATAAGAGCAAACCACAGGTGGAGGTGTTCTGTGGGACAATGTGGGTGGGTGGTGGTGGGGAGGGGGGGCTGGGGGGTCTCATGAAGAAAAGGATCTGGGGGAGGGGGGGGGGGGGGGGTCAAATCAACAGTTATTTTATGATTTTTAGCTTAACTTGACATAGTCAAGATAAGCTATTGCCATCACGCGTGCGGAAGTATGTTAGTCTGTGAGTCTGTGACGTCTGTTCACATTTCCTTTAGCACGGGCTACACCCCGCAGTTCTTGTCTGATCGTCACGAAATTTCGTATGCAGGTTTGGGGTCATGTCTAGATGAGAACGTCCTCTTTTGGTCGCGATCGGGCAACTGGTATGGCTGCCCGAGCCCAAAACCCGAAAACCATTAGCACAGTCTACAGGTCGTATTTATGAAGGGATTTCATTGTAACTTGGTAGGATGCCTCTGTATAGTGCCTAGACGAGAACGTCCCCTTTTGGGCATGATCTATCAACCGTGATGGCTGCCCAAGCCCGAAACCCCAAAACTTTTAGCACAGTCTGCAGGTCATGTTTAATGTGGAGAGATTTCATTGTAACTTGGTAGGATGATTCCTTATGATGTCTAGATGCGAATTTCCCCATTTGGGCATGATCTGCCAACCGTGACGACTACCCAAGCCCAAAACCCGAAAACCTTTAGCACAGTCTACAGGTCATATTTATTGAGGAATTTCATTGTAACTTGGTGGGTTGACTTCATACAATGTCTAGATGAGAAAGTCCCCCTTTGGACGTGATTGGGCAACTGTGACGGCTACAGGAGCCCGAAGCCCGAAAACCTTTAGCACAGTCTAGAGGTCATATTTATGAAATGATTTCATTGTAACTTGGCAGGATGACTCCAAATAATGTCTAGATGAGAACGTCCCATTTTGATCGTGATCATGCAGCCTTGATGGGTGCCCGAGCCCAAAAACCTTTAGCATAGGCAAAAGGTCATATTTATGGAAGGATTTCATTGTAACCTGTTAGGTTGACTCCATATAATGCCTAGATGATGACATACCCTTTCGGTCGTGATTGGTCAGTTGTGATGGCTACAAGTGCCCGAAGCCCGAAAACCTTGAGCACAGTCTACAGGTCATATCTATGAAGGGATTTCATTGTAACTTCTTAGGATCACTCCAGATGATGCTCAGATGAGATTGTCCCCTATGGTTGCGATCATTCACCCATGATGGCTGCCCAAGCCCGAAGCTCAAAAACCTTTAGCACAGTCTACAGGTCATATTTATGAAGGGATTTCATTGTAACTTGGTAGGTTAACTTCATATAATGTCTAGATGAGAACGTGCGATCATTCACCCATGATGGCTGCCCGAGCCCGAAGCCCGAAAACCTTTAGCACAGTCTACAGGTCATATTTATGAAGGGATTTCATTGTAACTTGGTAGGTTAACTTCATATAATGTCTAGATGAGAACGTCCCCTTTTGGACATGATTGGGCAACTGTGACGGCTAAAGGTGCCCGAAGCCCGAAAACCTTTAGCACAGTCTACAGGTCATATTTATGAAGGGATTTCATTGTAACTTGGTAGGTTAACTTCATATAATGTCTAGATGAGAACGTCCCCTTTTGGACATGTTTGGGCAACTTTGACGGCTAAAGGTGCCCGAAGCCCAAAAACCTTTAGCACTCTCTACAGGTCATATTTATGAAGGGATTTCATTGTAACTTGGTAGGTTGACTCCAAATAAGGTCAAGATGAGAACGTCCCATTTTGGCTGTGATCATTCAGCCTTGATGGGTGCCCGAGCCCAAAACCTTTAGCATAGGCAAAAGTTTATATTTATAGAAGGATTTCATTGTAACATTGTTAGGTTGACTCCATATAATGCCTAGATGATGACATCCCCTTTTGGTCGTGATTGGTCAACTGTGATGGCTACAGGTGCCCGAAGCCCGAAAACCTTCAACACAGTCTACAGGTCATATTTATGAAGGGATTTCATTGTAACTTCGCAGGATCACTCCAGATGATGCCCAGATGAGATTGTCCCCTTTGGTTGCGATCATTCAACCATGATGGCTGCCCGAGCCCGAAGCCCAAAAACCTTTAGCACAGTCTAAGGTCATATTTATGAAGGGATTTCATTGTAACTTGGTAGGTTGACTTCATATAATGTCTAGATGAGAACGTCCCCTTTTGGACACGAGTGGGCAACTGTGACGGCTTCAGGGGCCCAAAGCCCGAAAACCTTTAGCACAGTCTACAGGTCATAATTATGAAGGGATTTTATTTTAGCTTGGTAGGATGACTCCAAATAGTGTCCAGATGAGAACTAGGGTTTAATTCGGGACCGGGAATTCCCGTTTCCCGATTGGTTACTTCCCGTTCCCGAAAACCGGATTTTTACCATCGGGAAAATTCGGGAACCGGGAATGAGAAAACGATATTTTACGGACTTCTTACTGTGTTTCTTATAAGATTAAAAGCTCACTTATTCAGATCTATCGTCAATGTTTGTCACATACCCCTTTATTCAACGATTTTATTATTTGTATACCGAGTTCCAACTCGTTATCAGTCATTTCTGGCGCGATATCACTTGTGCATAGGCAGTACGGCTATATGCTCATCAACAACAAACAACCCGAAAAATAAATCGGCCTTGATTTTAGAACGAACATCGCCTGCATGATTGGCGACCAACCGTATAACTAGTAAGTTAGTAACTACCATGGATTCCGTCACTCGGACTCACTCCCGTCAGTCCCGTGGTAGTTTATGTCCCATTTTTCGATATTTGACCGTATAAATTCACTTTTAGTTATATGGTAACATGCATAGCATGCCAGTAATGTTACAACTTAGAAGAGCAACAAAATTGCGCCTGTCGGGGAATTTATATATCGCGGGATCGATAACTCCAATCTTCTCCAGTTGTAACTTGTAACTTGTAAAGCCAGAATCGTAGCTATAGACATTTAGAGTTATCGATCTTACAATATACATTTCCAGTCAAGCGTGCTTATGCAGTTTTGTCAAACTTTTGTGTTATCGTTCTTGTGATCTTGTCAAAAACATTTTATCGTCTGCAAGTTTCAACTTTGAAATTAATCTGCGATTCTACTTGTCTTTATTCTTTATTACACTTTCCTGCAAATTTGCAATGGCGTCGAGGCAGAATGCATCTCCCGCCTGGGAATACTTCAACAGAATATCTGATTCAAAGGCAGAATGCAAGAAATGCTCAAAAACATTAACACTTTCCGGCGGTTCCACGGGAGGTCTTGCAAAACATTTACGTCTGGTTCACAAGATTGAGTTGATCAAACGTCCGACTACAGATAGTAGTGTTAGTGCGGGACCATCGAAAATTGCTAAACAGACGTCAGTTGATGCTTTTTTGGTACGACAAAGGCAACCATTGGAGGAAATAATTTCCAAGTTAGCTGCCCTTGATGGATTTTCAATAAACGGTATAACCAAAAGTGATTTTATATGGTCAAATATCGAAAAAATGGGACATAAACTACCACGGGATCCATCAGCAGTTATGCAGTTGGTCGCTAATCATGCAGACGATGTTCGTTCTAGAATTAAGGCCGATTTATCTGAGCGAATTGCTAATGGTGAACGTTTCAGTATAACACTAGATGAATGGACAAGTGTTAGGAACCGTCGGTACATGAACATAGATATACATGCTAAAGACGGTGAGTTTTGGAATACAGGACTTTGCAAAATTACTGGGAAGTTTACAGCAGAGGCTATGGTTGTTTCTGTCACTGAGCACCTTTCAACTTTTGGGTTGTCTGTTGATGAGCATATAGCCGTATGTACAAGTGATGGCGCATCAGTAATGGTCAAATTTGGTCGACTTATGCCAACTGTCTCTGTGTTGTGTCTCAGCCATGGTATTCACCTTGCAGTATCAGATGTTATGTACAAAGGCTTTGGTAGTACTAGTACTAGTGGTGCTGCTGGTGCAGCACAGTGTGAGTCAGAGCCTGAGGACGAGGAATCTGCTTCGCTCACGGGTAATGAGGGTGACGATGATAATGATATATCCGATGATGAATTTGACGATGGTCTCAACGTCGAAGAAAGTCAATGTGGTACTTTGATAAATTTGGATATAATAAACTTTGATGACTTGGTGACCAAGGTTAGAAGTGACTGCAAGAAGTTTCGACGTGGACGCGCTGATGAGATTTTACAAACTTATGTGAAGCAGGATCAAGGGAAAGAGTTGAAGCCCATAATCGATGTGAAAACCCGTTGGAATACAATAGAAGCTATGTTCACTCGCTATCTCAGACTCCGACCATGCATGTTAAAGGCATTCTTAGATATTTCATGCACATCTTGTCTTACTCAGCCTGAAGTCGAGGCTGTCACAGATATCGCCAATGCACTTAGGCCTATTACAGTGGCGAATGAAGCTTTATGCCGGCGTGACACAACTTTCGTTTCTGCTGAGGGGATATTGAAATTTCTATTTGCATTCTATTTGCACAATTAGATTCATTAGATTCTGACATAAGCAAGCGATTGAGCGAAAGGCTGAAGGAACGCTTATGTAAGAGACGAGACAAAACCCTTGTAACTCTTTTGAAATACCTCCACAACCCAAACTTTTGTTTGTTGGACGAACCAGCATTCCTTGAGACATGTGCGAAAACTGTCAGAGTAAAGTTTGCCCGTACAGAGCTCATCCGCCTCAAAGGGTTAAGTGACTTAAGTCTGAGTGAGGCTTCCAAAGTCGTCGAGTCTCCCGCAAGTGTTAGCAATGTATCACCTGATCTCACTGAAAATCCTTCAACTGCACCGACACTTGAGGATGTACTGCAGGGCTATATTGACGATACAGCTTGTAAAACATCTATTACCACACGTGCAGAACCAACAAATGCAAATATCGGGAACGAATTCAAGTTGTATGAGACCAACGGAGTTAGAACGGACAATCTGAACTTTTTATATAACGCCCTCATAACGGGAAAGCCGACATCTGTAGAGTCAGAGCGCAGTTTTTCTACGGCTGGGCACATATGTACCAAAATACGGTCCAGATTAAGTGACAAAGCGTTGAGTAATTTGCTGTTGTTGAGGAAGTATTATTGTGCACAAAGATGTAAAAACGCATCTAAATAAATGGAATGAGTAAAGTACTATAGTGACAGTCACTCTAGTACTTTACTCATTCGATTTATTTGGATGCATTTCGGTGACTCAATAAACATTGAACACTACACAGTAGTTTACAAACTTTACAGTATTGAGCATTGGACAGTCTGGACAGTGATTCAAAAGACATTGTTTATTTACACTTTTACAGCTGAAAGTTGAAACTACAGCTTTCAAATTCAATGTTTGTTTTCTGTATGAATGTAACCTAGGTTTTGTGTGAAATGTCTTTCATTTAAGATTAAAAAACGATACGATTTTGGTCCGATTCCATTATTGTAAACACAGACTTGTAACAAGTTAACAACCCCTTCTATTCCCGGTTCCGTTCCCGGTTCCCGAATATAAACGGGAAAAATTTCCCGGTCCCGATTTTTTAAGAAACCGGGAAATCATTAAACCCTAATGAGAACGTCCCCTTTTGGTCACGATCATTCAGCCTTGATGGCTGCCCGAGCCCAAAAACCTTTAGCATGTGTGTAGGTCGTATTTATGGAAGGATTTCATTGTAACTTGTTAGGTTGACTCCATATAATGCCTAGATGATGACATCCCCTTTTGGTTGTGGTTGGTCAACTGTGATGTCTACAGGTGCCTGAAGCCCGAAAACCTTTAGCACAGTCTACAGGTCGTATTTATGGAGGGATTTCATTGTAACTTGGTAGGTTGACTTCATATAATGTCTAGATGAGAACGTCCCCTTTGGACGCAAATGGGAAACTGACGGCTACAGGAGCTCGAAGCCCGAAAACCTTTAGCACAGTCTACAGGCCATATTTATGAAGGGATTTTAATGTAACTTGATAGGATGACTCATTTTGGAATAATTTCATTGTAATTTTGTTGATATATGTTAACTGTGAGGGTCACATATATCAACTGTGAGGTCATATTAACCCACCCCTCAGATCTTTAGTACAGTGTACACCTCATATTATTTTTATCATAAACATAGCATACAGGGAACAGAAATGAACATATTCCCAATTATCACAATTCTTGTCTTATTTCATAATCCTTTCATAAACATTGAACATTATCCTTTTCATCAAACACAACACACAAGTTAAGCTACAGTGTCATTGACACTTTCATTTAACATTGCGTCAGCATAGTTGACAACTAGTTCTGCATATAACCTGGTGTTAATAGTGGTCCATGAGCTGAAAATTCACAAGTTTTTTCTTTTATTTTGTCCCCGCGCAAACTTTTCACTGAAATCCATCCCATTTCCCTGAAAATCACCCTCAGGTTCCTTGAAAAATTATTCTGGAGGTTAACATGTCTGGTCCAGTCATCTGTTCACACAGATGCAATGGACACCGCGATTCGCAACTGATTCTCTTGGATGGTGAAAGGGATAAGGAAGAGGATTACCCTTCCCTTTCGGAACAGTACATGGTTGCGATGGCTTTCATCCATCAATACTACCCTGATTTTGTTCTGCCGAATCAGAATGCTGCGATGACAAGAGAGAAACCACTGGCGTCGTTAGGCGCAGACTTTATCCGGACAAAGGAGGAAGTCCTTTCTTTTCCGGTTCAGTTTATTCAGGTGTTGCAGGCCTTCGGCCATATAGACGCCGCCGTATTTATCCTCTTGAGTGCGAGGAAGAAGGCGGTTTGTTATCTTCATCATCCATATACATACGGTTTTTTGGACCACATTCATTTAAAAACGGTCGGGGAAGATGTTCAGAGAGTTCTTCTACATTTGGATGAGCAGGCCGGGGATCTACAGGTATACTTACCTGTATCATTCACTATTCGCTCAAACACAATTGAGATGGCATTTTCTTCAAATATAGCAAAATTGGATGTTATGTCTTATGCAGATCACCTTACAAGAGCTATGGCGCAACGTCTCAAGAGAAAGGAATTTGAAGATGTTCGTACCTCTCTTAGAGTTCTTTCCAGAGCAATTATGTATACCCCGTATAACTCAGCCCTAACAGTGGCTAGTCTGGAGTTAATCAGACGTGATGCTGCCCTTGCGTCATCATCACTGATAAGATGTCAAGGTGAAAAGCTCTCTCCGGTTTCCGGACATTTTATTTTGGATGACTATCTTTCGTTAGTCTATGAACAGGCTACTAAGAAAGCGTCTAGTGCTCTGCTTTTGAAGTTGGCTTATCAACGTTCCGCTTCAGCAGACAAAGAGTAAAGGAGGGCGTTCCAAACAAAAATCGTCAAAAGGAAACTCCTCACGAGGGTACAAGAAACCCTCTTATAATTACTCTGGAGGTCGTCAGTATCGTGACTCGGGAAAGGGGCACAGATCTGATCAGACTATAGGTCAGACACCCCTAGGCCGACGAGACAAGGTTTTTCGCGGGGAGGATGTGGTTCCTCCTCCCGTAAGCCTCACAGGTCATACAGGTGATGGTTTAGACCTCTATTGCTGGCCAGTTGGCGGAATGTTATCAAGATCCGCAAAAAAATGGATAATAATCACGGAAGATCAGTGGGTGAGAAGTGTTGTCTCGGACGGCTTAGGGCTATCATTCCGAGCAAAAACCCCACTAACAAGTTGTCCGTGTTGAACAAAACTTCCATCAAATTCTTGCATAAGAGAGTTTCTCCTACCGGAGGTATAAGCTCTCTTATCAAAGGAAGCAATACAGGTCATCGAGAATCAGGATTCTCAAGATTTTTACAGTCACCTGTTCCTCGTACCGAAGCCAGACGGCTCGTTCCGACCGGTAATAGACTTGAGCTGGATAACAAGCTTATCATGGCTCTAAAAGTTTATTTATGGAAATCATTCAGTTGGTAAAAGCGAGCGTTCGAGTGATCGACTATGTTTCAAGCATAGATCTAAGGACACTTTTATGTCCTGGTACATCCGGCATTCTAAAAGTACCCGCTGTTCACAGTTCAAGGAAGGTGTATCAGTTCAGAACAATATGCTTTGGTCTGAATCTGGCCCCCTGGGCATTTTACTCAAATAATGAACTCGGCAATGTCTTACTTACGAGCTCATTTGTCTGCAGTAACGTCGGCTTACTTGGACGACCTTCTACAATGATACGACAACAGAATTATTCTTCAGAACGATGTTCAGAGTTTGCTTCTATTACTCCGACGTCTCGGTTTCATCGTAAACGAGAAAAAGTCTGATCTAGCTCTGTACAAGTCGTCTATTCACTTGAGATTGAGCTTTGAGACTCACAACAATCTGGTTTGTCTGCCGTTACCCAGAGCGAAGTTAGTCAGTTGTTATGCTCGATTTTGTCTACACTCAGACGCATTAATAGTGAGGGAATTCATGTGACTGTTGGAGCTGTGCGGAGCGGCTGTGGATCTCATTCTGATAGGCCGCCTGTGCGCACGTCCTCTCCAGATATTCTTTACTCAGAACTGGAGTGTGATGATGCTTTTGCTTGAACCAATATTGTTTTAACGGACCTAGTAAAACAAGGGTTCAATTTGGGCAGATATTCAGTGGTTAACTCAGGGAGTTCCGCTGCAACTGCCGGATCTGGCTTTCACGATTATGACAGATGTGAATCAGATGGGTTGGGGCACGACCCTAAGTACCACAGTCTGGAAGTGTCAGGGTCTTTGGAACCCTCGGTTCCAGGGGAACATATAAACATCAACGAGATGATGTCAATATGTCTAGCGCTACAACATTGGATTCACATAATAATGGACGGCCATGTTTAAATTTGGTCGGACAACTCGACAGTAGTAGCGTACATCGGGAACCAGGGCGGCACCCATTCATTTCCGTT
The DNA here is from genome assembly GCA_031216915.1 of Pictodentalium vernedei. Classification (NCBI taxonomy): domain Eukaryota; kingdom Metazoa; phylum Mollusca; class Scaphopoda; order Dentaliida; family Dentaliidae; genus Pictodentalium; species Pictodentalium vernedei. The sequence goes on from CM062289.1 coordinate 247,837,420, forward strand.
ATGCCAACTAATGGAGAAGATTTTCCTATACGTCCTGAATCATCATGTTCATCTTTCTATCCGTCATATACTGGGTCATCTGAACGTACTAGCAGACTCACTCCCTCAGAAAGGTCGCCTGTTGCAATTGGAGTGGACGCTCAACAAGCGAGTATTTGGGCAGATTTGCTACCAGAGGGATCACCCCATGATAGATCTGTTTGCGACGCACCAGAACAATCTGTTACCGTCGTTCATGTCACAGTGCCCAGATCATTGAGCATATGCAGTAGACGCTCTGTCGATCTCATGGGGATGATTGATAGGATACGCATATCCTCCAATTCAGTTGATTTAGTAGATTATGTTTAAGATCAAACAGTCTCATTGTGAATCCTACTAGTAGCACCTCTATCGTCACAGAAACCTTGTATAAGTCTTCTCAAGTGTCTGTTATGGGACGTTCCCCAGAAGCTTCCTCCATGAGAGGACCTCCTTTATTAGGTGAAGGTTTTGTTCTTCACGTCCTTCTCCACCCATAGTGGCATAATGGAGTCGGTTAGACGTGAGGGAACCATTGCGGTTCCTATATTATTTTATGACTAACACAAGAATGATTAAGTAATGCGGGTGAGGAGGGTTCGATATGACTTTGAATCCTCCCCCCTCCCCCCCATGCCAATGTGTTTAGAGGCGATTACTGGGCAAGACGCAGTTTTCTTCCCACAAGCCTCGTATCAGTTTAAATACATACATGCATTTCATGGTTTCTCGATTGGCAGCTGGCTCGTGTTCTATCGCGACCTCATGGGCACATCCACTTTTTAGTTGGTTTGTTTCCTGTGATTGTTCGTCTATATGTCATATACGAGCGCATAATTCATCATAAATAATTTTCTAGTCTTTGGGTACCTCGGAGGCTGCATAACCAGTTAACTGGTATTCAGATGACTACATCCAGGTTTTCAATGCTCACCCGCATAATAATGATTTATTAGACAGATGCCTTATTGTATGTTATGGACCTTCGAAATTATGAATTATTTTGGGAGCAGTCCGTGCCGAGCATGTTAATTATACCTACTTTCATTTCTAGATCCTGGTTTCTATTAATGTTGGTACTCAATCGAATATACCTTGTTTACACTCTCGTATGTTCATACGTTTATAGTGTCATAGATATTGGATAGTACACGTCAGGGAGTGTTGTTACTGGAATTTATTGTACGCCTGAATGGGGTCGCCTGTGGGTTACCTTGGAAGTGTGTTACTTTCCAGAGATCGTTCATTGTGGTTCTATTGGACATGTGTATGTTATATATTATATCTCCGGTTTTCGTCCTATTTGCGTATGCTGACTCGGGATACGTTATCTAGCAGGCGATATTAATTACCGGGATCGTTGCTATAGCCTTAGCCTCTGAAGTGGCGTTAAGCACCATTTATTAATAAAAATTAATACCTGAGTGTCTGTTCGACGAATATTTATATTGTTTTTTGGTACCGCTTTTTCCTGATTCCAGAGTGCTCCCCTCTTTCTTTTTGAAGATTCCTTCAAAAGAAACGGGGAGGGGGATTTTTTTTACCTCTCCTCCAGCTTGATAGATATGTAACTATGAGGGAAGCTGTTTTGTCCGTAATTATATCCTGCATACAGCTGGAGTTTTACTTTTGTGGGGGATATTCTCTCATTCGCATATACGCCATCCTAATTTTTGGGGCTTAGTCCGGGCTTACCTTAAAAATTGGGATCTCGTTACATCCAATTAGCATAGTCTTCATACTAAGTATACAGAATTACTTGAACTGGGCTCCTTTTCGTATGATATGTCTTCTCTATTACTGTATAGAGAGACATACATCTAATTCCTAATAAATTTATTTTCCTTTCACCATGGTTTACAGGATTGGAACTACGTTGATCTACCAATTCTAAAGGCCTAGGCCCTCCACCTTTTTGCGATTCAGCTAGTCTGGGCCATTGGTTTACAGTGTAAAAATATTATAAATTTAAAGTAATTTGTATATTTTTATACTTACCAATGGCCCAGATAGAGATAGGCCTCCCCGCTGAATTTTTATGTAGTACTCTCTTCTACAAAGAATGATGTTGGTGCCAATTCCAGTCACTTCCTGACGTCTGCGCATGCACGGAGAGTAAATGTATGGAGGGTCAGACAGGACTTTTAATTTTCGCTTTTGCAAGCAAATTTTGGGGATTGGGGGGGGGGGGGGGGGAGGAGGGGGGGGCTGGTTCAAAATTTGTGTTTGGCCCTTAATAACTTTGAGTTAAGCACCAGCTAAGTCTGGGCCATTGGTAGGTATAAAAATATACAAATTACTTTAAATTTATAATTTTTCTACATTCAGTTGGACAAATAATAAAAGTACTACTTTATATAAATATGTGAGCCTGCAACCCTTATATTTTACAAATTATATCACTGACATCACACATTAAAGGTTAATTCAAATCATGCCTGTTGAATTTGTATTAAAAAGTAACATGTAGCCTCGTATTTGAATAATGTGGGCAAAAGTGAGAATGCGGAAAGAATTACATTTGGACTACTTGTCCAGATGTTCTGATATTTGACATAATTTTGTTGACATAATGAGTTAAAAATTTATTCTAGTCAGTCTCTTTCCTCCTATTCAGGGATTGCTAGGGCCCCCTCATTTTAACATGTTAATAGTGAGGAACATGAAACAAAATCTTTACATGAACTAGTAACTCTGATACATTTCAAGTTAAAATTTGTTTAAAGCATGCACAACTGGCCACCTTTTGGAGTATCATGGTGCACTAGCCTTATTTGGATGTTTCATTTACTATTTAATATACTTTCCATTTATTTATTTCAGGTGATGTACTGTTCTAAAAGTTGTCAGGAAATTCATTGGTTCACTCACAAAAAGTTTTGTAAACAATTAGCAGGTAGAATATTTTTTTTCTATATTGAATGAGGTGTTTTAATCCTTTAGCTCATTTAAAGCTAAGTGTACTAAAAATTGCCTGGAATATAGTTTATTTATATGCAACATCCTTCCCAGTAATGTCAAAGTTATGCTTTCATTTACAGTCATTCTCGTCTTGTCATTAAAAATGTTTTTAATTATTTGAGAATATTCCAGGCAAAATGGAAGTTCACACCAGGTTGAAAATTATGACAGTGATTAAGTTTTCAGACCGTGTAAATTTTCTTTAACTCTGGAATCTGTGTGGATAATGAATTACTACCCAATTAACTCTTCTTTCCACTGAAGGCAAATTTGCAAAACCATCAGTGCCCTGGTTAACCTCTGCTCTTTTAGGAATACTGTGGAGCCCACTTCATTGTTTACCTCTTAATTTTATTACCCTGATAAGTAAATATAAATTTGAAGTGCAAGCCAGAAAATAAGCAGACTGTCATCTGCAAAATGGGGTCCCCAGAGGGTGAATTTAGTGATGCTACCCTGCACAGCAGGGTAGCATCACTAAATTCACCCTCTGTTAACTTCAATCTGAATCAGGGTCTCAAAACTAAACAGAAAGAAGTACCCAGAGGATAAATTGGCCCACTGTATGGGATAGAAAATTCACCAGTTCATCAAATTCACCCTCTGGGAACCTCATTCTGCAAATGTCAGACTGCTTATTTTCAGGCCTGTATACACATCTCCAGTACAAATTTGATCTGCTAATTTAACCCTTTACCTAACATGAAAAACAGACGACACTTGCAAACAAAATTCTTGAATAATTAATATTTTTTATTTTTTGTCTCAAAAACATAGGTTATGACCCCTCATTGGAACGAGCTCGTCGCTCATTCCATTGAGGGGTCATGACCTATGTTTTTGAGACAAAAAATGAAAATATAATGAAAATTAATTGCCGATTTTTGTGAATAGCGCTGGCCGGTTTTGGCCGTTACGTTGGGTAATGGGTTATTATAGATTATGGGGTAAACTTCAATAAATTGAATTCAGGGTTTGCAATCAGTACTGGAATCGTTACCGATACAAGCAGTACTCGGCCTTTTAATCGGTACCAATTCCCATCCTTCAGAACCGATGGTTCCGGTACTTGTAGTTATTATATGTGAATGTGATACACGAGTAACACAAGGGAATCTACACGGGCAGTAAAGAGTTAATTGAACGTTTCCATAACATTGGAACTTCAAAGACTAGACTGTCTTTGATATAGTTTGTCTGGAAACGCATGTGTGTATGAACTGTCTAATAACATGCTGTCACGTGCCTCTTAGAAGTTAGAACTTTGAACTGAGAACTCAGTGCAATTTGCAAAGATTGACACAGCCACGGAATCCTGTGAAATTCGCAGAACAATTGAAATGCATGTGACATCTTGTGATTCATGTCACTTTCATGTGTGGGTGCGTGCTTTAGATAAATGTATATAAATTTGGGAAACTGAATACTAGTGAATAGAGCTTCGAATGTGTAGTACTGTAGTTTAACATTTTGGGAATCGTGATGGATGTAAAAAAAAATCAAGTCAAGTTTGGGATTATCTTCTGACTGATGAAAATAGTAAATACTGCCAGAATCAGACACAGCATGTGACTGTGACTTTGGCAACTTGGAAATCATGCACAGTAGACCTTCTGTTCACAGCTTTGTAGTTTGTGCATGTACCACACCCCTCCCCCACCTCACCACCCCCACCCCCCTCTCCCATCACCTATGTTTCTGAGAATCCATGATCGGCATTTGTGGCTGCCAGGTAGGATGATAGTGATAGATAGATTTTCAATATTTAAGCCTAAATAACATGCATTTATGATTGAATTTGACCCCAAAATCAGTTCACTCCTTTTTACCGATTAGAGTTTAAACAAATGAACTCTGATCGACTTTCCACTTGCACTATCGGAATATTAGATGTGCTGTTCTCAGTACTGGTACCGACCCTGTTCTCGGGTCTGAACCCCAGTACGGTACTGGTACGACAACAGCGGAACCGACGGTACTTTGTAAACCCTGATTGAATAAAACAATCTTGTGATATATGTCAAGAAATTAAGCCTGACAATCATGAGCTCTGTCAAACAAAATATAATTGAATAAATGTTTATCTTCGGAATACAGTAAATTTAGTGACCAACTCCTGCTAATTGAATACTCATGTTAATTGAATAATTTTCCCTTGCAATTTACAGGGTTCGTCTGTATAATCTATCATATCTTATTTTGCAGAACTCTCTTAGTTCTATCAAGCAAGGTATGATGTGTGGTATTCAATAAATCTTTCAAGGTGATGCCTATTAAAGATAAATGGATGTGTTAATAAGCTTGCGGAAAAATTCTATGGGTTTATTTTTGGCCAGGATTATAAACCTCTTACCAAAGGTATGGGACAAATATGTCTACTATTGTGCCCAAAAATCACCATTCAATTTTTAGGTTAACTTGACAAAGTCAAGTTAAGCTATTTCCATCACACATGTGGAAGTCTGTAAGTCTGTGAATCTGTTCACATTTTCTTTAGCACAGGCTACACCCTGTAGCTCTTGTCTGTTTCATATGCAGGTTCGAGGTCATCTCTAGATGAGAATTCTCATTTTGGTCACGATCGGTCAACAGTGATGGCTACGCAAGCCTGAAACACGGAAACCTTTAACACAGTCTACAAGTCGTATTTATGAAGGGATTTCATTTTAACTGTAAGGAATGACTCCGTATAATGTCTAGATGAGAACGTCCCCTTTTGGTCACGATCGGTCAACCATGATACGTATGCAAGCCCAAAACCCGAAAACCTCTAGCATAGTCTACAGGTCATATTTTTAGCTCACCTGATCGAAGCTCAAGGGGAGCTTTACTAATCGCTTTCCGTCCGTCGTCGACCAGCGTAAACTTTACAAAACCAACTTCTCCGAAGAAACCACTGGCCCAATATTTTTCAAATGTTGGGTAAATGTTTATTACTTAATGTCAATTCAGATTTGTTCAAATGAAGTTGCCCCTCCTCCTGGGTGGGGCCACACCCCCAAGGGGCACCAAAATCTTTGAAAATCTTCTTCTCATGAACCAGCAGTAGCAGAGACTTGATATTTGGTATGCAGCTTCCTTTTGAGGTGTAGACTCAAGTTTGTTCAAGAGAAGTTTGTCGGGCATTATTTGCCTTCGTTACGGGAGGGGCAAAAATTTTGGCCACGCCTAAAATTTCTATATTTTTATACTGTACCAATGACCCAGACTTAGCTGCTGGTGCTAACTCTTAAATTCTAGGGCCAAACACAAATTTTACCCCCAATCCCCAAAATTTGCATCTAAAACCGAAAATTACATGTTCTATATGGTCCTCCATACTTTTCCTCCACTGCGCATGCGCAGTGCCAAGGAGGTCTCGAAATTGGCGCCAAAAGTCATTCTTTGTTTGGCCCTTCATCAGTTCACATCTGACTGATATTTGTGCTTGTAAATCTCAGTTTAAATGATGCCAGACACATAAATATGAGAGAAATGGTGGATCTAAAGAGGAAATAGAAGGATGAGAGGAAAATTCAGTGGCAGGAAATAATCAGGGCTGTAACTTAAATTTTTTTACGAAATTATGTTATGTTCCCTAATTGCCTGTTGTTATCATTCTTGCTATGAAAGTTCCACTGCTTGATCAGTGTTGCCTCTCTCCCTTTCCTTTATTCCCCCCCTTGCTATTCTCCCATGCTTTTGGCATATTTTCTGTAATAATTATTACTAAAATTTCTTGGGAGTTTTGGCTTCGTAACAGAATGAATTTCTGTTCTTTCCCCCATGTTGACGTCCTCACCCTTAGGTGTTTAGGCGTTGTGATCTGCATCTACCATCTGATGTTCTGCAGTTTCTTCTATGGAAATCTCTGTTTTGCATCAGATAGTGTTTAAATTGGTAACTGATTTCGGGCCATGTTTATCAGTGCCTGGAGTCATGTTTCCGGTTTTTGTACAACTTCTTGTTTTCATTGACAACGGTTACTGCTGATAGTGATTTCTTGTCTTTACATTAGTTTAGACATAGCAAGATACATTAATATTGTATGTAAGTGTTGCATTAATTTTTTGAAATGTTTTAAAAAATTTTGTCCACACTTAGGCTTTTTGGGGATCCATTTGGGCTCGGTGTTCCCATTGGGAACTTGGGCTCTTCTGAAAATTTTTTTAAAAAAAAATTATTTTCTTTCAAAGATTATAATGGATTATGTTATATTATGTATCTTTATTTCAAGGGATAGTGCGACTAATATGACTGTGTATTTTTTTATTGATAAAAAAAAAAATAATATTTTTTATTTATAATGCGAGGATATCTTCCTCTAATTCTCAGGTTCAATGTATTCGCACTAATTCCTGCTCTGTGTGTGTTGATTGAAATGACAACGTTGGAGACGTTGTCACGATATTGTGTTTGCGGGGAGGGGTCCATAACGGTCCTCTCTCTCCGTAGGGTCACTCTATATTATTATCCCCGCATTTTTTAGTCCTCTCTCCGTAGGGTCACTCTATATTTTCATTATACCCGCATTTTAAAAAATGCGGGGATATTGTCATGATCTCCGTCCGTACGTCCGTATGTCCGTACGGCTGTACGTCCGTACTTCCGTACATCCTGTTTTGTAATTCGAAACGCTGTAACTTTCTACAGTTGTTCGATAGGGTCTGTGCAACCCAAAAATACAACTTTTAAATTTTTGTGCCACCAGGTGGCTTCTGTGGAGCCACTTAAAAAATGCGTTATTTTTTCACTTTTTTGCTGAATAGTCCCAACCTATGTAATTCGGAGTTCTAAAATTACACTAGGGTGTTGCTAAATGATCTGTAGATATGTAGGAAGGTTTCGGATTTTTCGGGTGCCACGTGGCTGTGCCACCGTTGCCACTTTTGTGTTTTCTTAGACCGTTTCCGGCAAAAGGCTCGTAGGATATGTAATTCGAAATGCTAAATCTATGCTCAGATGTTGCAGTAGGGTCTATAGATGCACACGAAGGTTTCGGATTTTTCGGGTGCCACGTGGCTGTGCCACCGTAGCCACTTTTGTGTTTTCTTAGACCGTTTTCGGCAAAAGGCTCGTAGGATATGTAATTCGAAATGCTAAATCCATGCTCAGAAGTTGCAGTAGGGGCTATAGATGCGCAGGAAGGTTTCGGATTTTTCGGGTGCCACGTGGCTGTGCCACCGTAGCCACTTTTGTGTTTTCTTGAACCGTTTCCGGCAAAAGGCTCCTAGGGTATGTAATTCGAAATGCTAAAACCATGCTCAAATGTTGCAGTGGGGTCTGTAGATGCGCACGAAGGTTTCGGATTTTTCAGCTGCCACGTGGCTGTGCCACCATTGCCACTTTCGTGTTTTCTTAGACCGTTTCCGGTGAAAGGCTCCTAGGGTATGCAATTCGAAACACTAAAACCATGCTCAAATGTTGCAGTAGGGTCTGTAGATGTGCACGAAGGTTTCAGATTTTTCAGGTGCCACGTGGCTGTGCCACCGTTGCCACTTTTGTGTTTTCTTAGGCCGTTTGTGGCGAAAGGCTCCTAGGGTATGTAATTCGAAACGCTAAAACCATGCTCAAATGTTGCAGTAAGGTCTGTAGATGCGCACGAATGTTTCGGATTTTTCAGGTGCCACGTGGCTGTGCCACCGTTGCCACTTTTATGTTTTCTTAGATTGTTTCCGGCGAAAGGCTCCTAGGGTATGTAATTCGAAACGCTAAAACCATGCTCAAATGTTGCAGTGGGGTCTGTAGAAGCACACGAAGGTTTCGGATTTTTCAGGTGCCACGTGGCTGTGCCACCGTTGCCACTTTTGTGTTTTCTGAGACCGTTTCTGCTGAAAGGCTCCTAGGGTATGTAATTCGAAACGCTAAAACCATGCTCAAATGTTGCAGTGGGGTCTGTAGATGCGCACGAAGGTTTTGGATTTTTCAGCTGCCACGTTGCCACTTTCGTGTTTTCTTAGACCGTTTCCGGTGAAAGGCTCCTAGGGTATGTAATTTGAAACACTAAAACCATGCTCAAATGTTGCAGTAGGGTCTGTAGATGTGCACGAAGGTTTCAGATTTTTCAGGTGCCACGTGGCTGTGCCACCGTTGCCACTTTTGTGTTTTCTTAGACCGTTTGTGGCGAAAGGCTCCTAGGGTATGTAATTTGAAATGCTAAAACCATGCTCAAATGTTGCAGTAGGGTCTGTAGATGCGCACGAATGTTTCGGATTTTTCAGGTGCCACATGGCTGTACCACCGTTGCCACTTTTATGTTTTCTTAGATCGTTTCCGGCGAAAGGCTCATAGGGTATGTAATTTGAAATGCTAAAACCATGCTCAAATATTGCAGTGGGGTCTGTAGAAGCACACGAAGGTTTCGGATTTTTCAGGTGCCACATGGCTGTGCCACCGTTGCCACTTTTGTGTTTTCTGAGACCGTTTCCGCTGAAAGGCTCCTAGGGTATGTAATTCGAAACGCTAAAACCATGCTCAAATGTTGCAGTGGGGTCTGTAGATGCGCACGAAGGTTTTGGATTTTTCAGCTGCCACGTGGCTGTGCCACCGTTGCCACTTTCGTGTTTTCTTAGACCGTTTCCGGTGAAAGGCTCCTAGGGTATGTAATTCGAAACACTAAAACCATGCTCAAATGTTGCAGTAGGGTCTGTAGATGTGCACGAAGGTTTCAGATTTTTCAGGTGCCACGTGGCTGTGCCACCGTTGCCACTTTTGTGTTTTCTTAGACGGTTTGTGGCGAAAGGCTCCTAGGGTATGTAATTCAAAATGCTAAAACCATGCTCAAATGTTGCAGTAGGGTCTGTAGATGCGCACGAATGTTTCAGATTTTTCAGGTGCCCCGTGGCTGTGCCACCGTTGCCACTTTTATGTTTTCTTAGATCGTTTCCGGCGAAAGGCTCCTAGGGTATGTAATTCAAAACGCTAAAACCATGCTCAAATGTTGCAGTGGGGTCTGTAGAAGCACACGAAGGTTTCGGATTTTTCAGGTGCCACGTGGCTGTGCCACCGTTGCCACTTTTGTGTTTTCTGAGACCGTTTCCGCTGAAAGGCTCCTAGGGTATGTAATTCGAAACGCTAAAGCCATGCTCAAATGTTGCAGTGGGGTCTGTAGATGCGCACGAAGGTTTTGGATTTTTCAGCTGCCACGTTGCGGTGCCACTGTTGCCACTTTCGTGTTTTCTTAGACCGTTTCCAGGGAAAGGCTCATAGGGTATGTAATTTGAAATGCTAAATCCATGCTCAAATGTTGCAGTAGGGTCTGTAGATGCGCACGAAGGTTTCGAATTTTTCAGGTGCCACATGGCTGTGCCACTGTTGCCACTTTCATGTTTTCTTAGACCGTTTCTGACGAAAGGCTCCTAGAGTATGTAATTCAAAATGCTAAAAGCATGCTCAGATGTTGCAGTAGGGTCTGTGGATTGCAGGAAGGTTCGGATTTTTTTGGGTGCCATGTGGCTGTACCACTGTTGCCACTTTCGTGTTTTCTTAGACCGTTTCCAGCGAAAGGCTCCTGGTGTATGTAATTCGAAATGCTAAAACCATGCTCAAATGTTGCAGTGGGGTCTGTAGATGCGCACGAAGGTTTAAGATTTTTCAGCTGTGCCACCGTTGCCACTTTCGTGTTTTCTGAGACCCTTTCCGGTGAAAGGCTCCTAGGGTATGTAATTCGAAACGCTAAAACCATGCTCAAATGTTTCAGTGGGGTCTGTAGATGCGCACGAAGGTTTCAGATTTTTCAGCTGCCTAGTGGCTGTGCTGTTGCCACTTTCACGTTTTCTTAGACCGTTTCCGGCGAAAGGCTCCTAGGGTATGTAATTCGAAATTCTAAAACCATGCTCAAATGTTGCAGTAGGGTCTGTAGATGCACACGAAGGTTTGGGATTTTTGGGGTGCCACGTGGCTGTGCCACCGTTGCCTCTTCCATGTTCTCTTAGACCATTTCCGGCGAAAGGCTCCTACAGTATGTATTTCGAAATGGTAAAACCATGCTCAAATGTTGCAGTAGGGTCTGTAGATGTGCACAAAGATTTCGGATTTTTCAGGTGCACGTGGCTGTGCCACCATTGCCACTTTCGTGTTTTCTTAGACTGTTTCCAGCGAAAGGCTCCTAGAGTATGTAATTCGAAACACTAAAACCATGCTGAGACGTTGCAGTAGAGTCTGTAAATGCACAGGAAGGTTTTGGGTTGTTTGGGTGCTACGTGGCTGTGTCACCGTTGCCACTTTTGTGTTTTCTTAGACCGTTTCCGGCGAAAGGCTCCTAGGGTATGTAATTGGAAATGCTAAACGCATGCTCAAATGTTGCAGTAAGGTCTGTAGATGCGTACAAAGGTTTCAGATTTTTCAGATGCCACGTGGCGGTGCCTCCGTTTTACTTTCATGTTTTCTTAGATCATTTCCGGCGAAAAGCTCCCAGAGAATGTAATTTGAAATGCTAAAACTATGCTCAAATGTTGCAGTAGGGTCTGTAGATGTGCACGAAGGTTTCAGATTTTTGGGGTGCCACGTGGCTGTGCCACCGTTGCCACTTTCTTGTTTTCTTAGACCGTTTCTGGCGAAAGGCTCCCAGTGTACATGTATGTAATTCGTAACGCTAAAACCATGCTCAAATGTTGCAGTGGAGTCTGTAGGTGCTCACGAAGCTGTGTCACCTGTGCCACTCAATATGATTTTAGTGTGTCATATAATACATTTCATCTTTGTATCAAGCATTCATACAAAGTCAAGGATGCAAATGCGGGGATACACTATAGTGTGCTTTGCACACAAGTGACACCATCTAGTTTTATTTTTCAGAATTCAGAGTGATGTTTTCGTGATGTCTTCAACAAGTGTGTCTCTGTCGTTGGAGTGTTAGGGCTAGCGGCTAAGTGCTCAGGGTAATACGACAATTGCCGAAGAGGTCACTAGTAGGATCGAAGGCATTGATCGTCCACTAGTCCGCCCGGTGTAGCGACCATTCATCGAATGGCTCGGCAGCAGGGTTTGTCCGTTACGGTTCTGGGAAGCAGTGTGGGTGATGCGAGCACTATAAACTTGGAACGTGCACACCCAGCAACAACGGATCCGAGGATAGTACGGAGGAAGCCTGTCAGTCTAGTAGCTAGCTCGTCCAGGTCTATCCGGACCGCGAGCGAGAGAGGCCCCCTCTGTTACAACTACATTTGAGCCGCAATGTTGTTGTATGTTTATTTGTTAGTCGGTGGCTGGCTGTGTTATGGGCTTCCTCATCCTCATGTCAACACACACCACCGCACCTTGGCTTGTGACCACAGAGTTTTAGGGGACGTTCGCATATTATATAAATGCAGGAATGAACATTCCTAGAGCTCCTGCTTTGCCGACCAGGGAATATTGTCGACCAGGTTACTTCATCTGTTAGCCAAGGATATGAGGTCTTTCCTGATGGGACGTTCGCATATTATATAAATGCAGGAATGAACGTCCCTGGAGCTGACAGTGGATATTATGTAAGTCACGGCTCCACAGGCCTCATTCAGGAATAAGAATGCAGTGATTTTCTGTGATGTCTTCAAAAGTGTGCTTCCGTCGTCACAGTCAAATGAAGAGCTAGCGGATAAGTGCTCATGATATTACGTCAATTGCCTAAGAGGTCCCTAGTAGGATCGACGGCATTGGCGTCCGCTAACTCGCCCGGTGTAGCGACCATTCATCGAATGGCTCGGCAGCTGGGTTCATCCGTTGCGGTCCAGGAAGGAGATTTGGGTGATGCGAGCACTATAATAAGACAAAGTGCACACCTAGTGACGATGGATCAGAGGAGAGAACGGAGGAAGCCTATTAGTCCGGTTCCTAGCTTGTCCGTCCGGGCTGCGAGCGAGAGAGGTCCCTCTCTCGTACAACAACATCTGGGATCAGATGTTGTGGTACAAAACGTTTCGCATTCGGAGCATACGTCCGCCACTTGGGACGCTCAATTATATAGACAGTCCGGAGAGACTGTCGATATGGCTTCCTCATTCTCACGGCAGCGCACTCGACCGCACCTTGGCTACATGACCACGGATATCCAGCCAGCTTCGCTGATCAGGGATTCCACGGCGACCAGGTCACGCCATCTGGTAGCCAGGGACACGAGGCCTGTAGACTCCGGACGTTCGCATAAAAGAAGTATGCAGGAGTCAACGTATATGGAGCTTCCAGCGGCAAAGCAACGTAAGACCGCTACTCCACAGGCCTCAGTGACAGACGTGCTATCCCAAATAGCACAACTTATGGCAGCATCCCAGCAGATGACAAAATCTCTGTCGGATCAGGAATTATCCGATGATGCTGGGTCGGTACGCTCCGCTGAAGCATCAGGTATGGACGACCAAGAACTTCATAGGGTCCGACAGGATGGCGAAAGGAATTCAAAGGATTTGGAGCTTTCCCTTTCGGAACAACATAAAGCTGCCATAGATTTTATCCGGCATTATCTTCCAGAGGTTGTTCCGTCGGACCAGAATGCTGCGATGCCGGATAAGAGACTGATAGCGTCATTGGACACAGAATTTTTTGATCGGTTCAGGGACATTGTCCCTGAGTTTCCGACACAGTCCAATAATGTCACAAGAACATTTGAATTATTGAATGACGCTATATATAAGCTTGCTACCAAACCTAGCAAGGCTGGTTTTTTGTCCGCAAATGCTCTAAATCTGCCTTTCATCAATTAAAGGAATAAATTCGAAACGGCGGGACAGGTCATACCGAGAGTTCCTCTGCGTCTAGACGACCAGGCTGAAGACTTAGAATTGTCTATACCATCGTCTATGTCAATTCCAACCACGACGTTGGAAACGACAATAATGTCTAACAGAGTTAACTTAGACGCTTTATCATACGCAGATCACCTTACTAAGACGTTATCATTACGTCTTCAAGGGAAAGAATTCCAGGATATACAATCATTAAGAGTTCTTTCAAGGGCAATAGCTTATTCCACGTATAACTCCGCCCTTTCAGTGGAGTTGGTTAGACGTGACGCAGCCCTAGCTACATCCACGCGCGTGGATTCTAAGGTGAAAAACTCTCTCAGAGTCGCTTCGGTCTCCGGAGAGCTTCTCTTCGATGGCAAGCTTTCAGCAATCTATGATAAGATAACTAAGAAAGCTTCGGATTCTCTGCTATTCAAATCCGCTTCTAAAAAGTCGGATACAGCAGAAAAGAGTAAGACAGGCACTTCTGGGACAAGTACGCCCAAGAGAAGTTCCTGTAGAGGTTCCTATGCATCCTCTAGGTCATATTCTAGAGACCGTCAGGGCAGCGACTCACGTGGGGGACGTTATTCTGGCCGAGATAACCGGTCAGACTTCCCTAGGTCGACGGGGCGAGGTGCGGGTCGTGGAGGACGTAGTTTCTCCTTCCGCAAGCCTCGCAGGTCCAGGAGGTGATGGTTTGAACCTCTATTGTGTTCTGGTAGGCGGAATATTATCGAGTTTTATAAACGATTGGGCGTCAATTACGGACGACCCCTGGGTTTCGAGGGGTAATTTCGGAAGGACTAAGAATATCCTTCAAACGAAAGCCTCCATTAACTCGAAGTCCAAATGGACACAGCTTCCGTAAAATCCGCAGAAAAGAGACGCTCTTTTATCTGAAGTACAGTCTCTTCTGAAGAAGAATGTGGTAGAGGTCGTAGAAGACCAGGAATCACCGGGTTTCTACAGCCATCTGTTTCTGGTTCCGAAACCAGACGGCTCGTTCCATCCAGTCATAGATTTGAGCTGGATAAACAAGCTGATCGTCGCTCCGAAGTTCTGTATGGAAACAATTCGATCACTCAGAGCGAGTATTCGGGTGAATGACTATGCTACAAGCATAGATGTCAAGGATGCGTACTTTCACGTCATGGTACATTAGACATTCAGAAAGTATCTACGCTTCGCAGTCCTAGGAGTTGTATATCACTTCCGATCGATGTGCTTCGGTTTGAACCTAGCACCCTGGGCTTTCACTCGAATAATGAACTCGGTAATGATATATTTCCGAGCTCATTCGTCTGCGGTAACGTCGGCCGACCTGGACGACATTCTTCAGAGATACGGCAACGAGTTAACGCTTCAGATCGATGTGCAGAATCTGCTTCTATTACTCCGACGTCTCGGTTTTATAATAAACGAGAAGTCGGTTCTGGTGCCGTCCAAGTCATTCACTCATCTGGGAATGAGCTTCGAGACGCACTACAATCTCGTTCGTCTGCCGTTAACCAGAGCGAATTTTTTCAGTTGTTACGCTCACTATTGTCTTCACTTAGACAAAGTTACAGCGAGAGAATTCATCAGACTGATACGATTGTGTGGAGCTTTTACGGATTTTATTCCAATAGAGCGGCTACGCACTTGTCCTCTCCAAATCTTTTTGACTCAAAAAGAACAAAGTTGGAGGGTGAAGATTCTTTCGCTCGTTACGTACATCCTCTTGTAATTCAAGTGAAACAGATTCAGACTTGGGCAGATATTCAGTGGTTTATTCAGGGAAATAACTTCCACTGCAATTGCCAGATCCGAGTTTTACAGTTTTGACGGATGCCAGTTAAATAGGTTGGGACCTAACATTGAGCCCAACGGTTTTTAAGTGCCAGGGTCCTTGGGATCCGTAGTTTCTAATCAAGCACATAAACATCAGGAATTGATGTTATTTTGGCTTGCGTTACGTCATTGCATGAATGTTATCCAGATTGCCCGCAGGCAATTCTGTCCGACAATTCGACGGTATAAGCGTATTTTCGGAACTAGGGAGGTACACATTCCATTCTGTTATTCACTATAACGGAATGAATCCTTCTGTTGGTACTAGAACATCAAGTTCTCCTATCGGTACGTCGTATTCTGGGTCGTCTGAATGTATTAGCGGACTCCCTTTCATGAAAGGGCCGCTTGTTGCAGTCAAATGGACTTTTAACAACGGGTATTTATATCAGATTTGCTACCTATGAGAGCGGCCAATGATGGACTTATTTGCGACGCATCTCAACAATCAGTTGCAAGTGTATGTGTCAACATGTTCGGATCCTCGAGCGTTTGCAGTTGACGCTCTATCCATCTCGTGAGACGGGATAATAGGATATGGGTATCCTCCAGCGCTGTTAATTCAGCAGATATTGCTTAAGTTAAATAATCTCAATGCAATTCTGTTGGTAGCACCTCTGTCTCCACAAAGACTGTGCATTAATCTATTTAGGTGTCTTTTGTGGCTTATGCTGTGGAAGCTTCCTCCACATTTCGGTCCATTCTATAGCTAGATGGATTCAATTAGCTTTCAGTACTGCTTATGATAATATCTTTAACACAGCAGTCTGCGATTAAGATTTTAGCTCTTGAAGTAAGAGTTCTTTCTACTTCAGAGGCTTATGCTAATAGCGTTGCTATTACAGTTCTAATGACGGCTGCATATTGGTTTTAGCCTTTCACTTGCACGAGTTTATACCTCAGAAATATTGAGTCCATTTCTAGAGATCGGCATTGTTTAGTTTCGTGATCTGTTGCTCAGAATGTCGTCCACTAAACAGTTCCAACTATAGTTGTGTAGGCTTTTGGTTCCGGCAGTGACTCTGTGCTGCCGCCCTCTTTGCTCTGGGGTATTTGACCCAGGGCAAGGGGAGGGGGGGGGGGGTGTTCCCTTAGCACCTGCTTTATAGTGAAAAGCAAGGGAATACCTCCCCTAGAGTCAGTAATTCTAGTCGGTACCGGGATGATTTTTAAAGTGTAAAGATAATTTTTTACTCATCCATGTAATATTTTTAAGTGTACCTCGGTGTGTAGTATTTGTATATGTCACATATCATGCAGACGTTAATATACATTTATCGGTCACTTTTAATGAATTTAAGAGTCTCATTTATCTGGATTACTTTATTTATCGGCTTTCCTTTGAAAATAATTGCCATAATGGATTATACTGGAGGTTAATAGACATCAGTGATGTTATTATGCTCAAGTACAGAATGGTGTTATGTCTTTCTCGTTTTGATGCAGAATAGAAAGATACATGTAAAGCCTATTTCTCCTTTCTCCTTGAGGGGATAATTCTGTATATATATAGTTGAGTTATTGGATTGGTTTATGTCCTAGGCCCTCCAACCTTTTTACTATTCAGCTAAATCTGGGTCATTGGTACAGTATAAAAATGTTAAAAAATTTATAGTAATTTATATATTTTTTATACTTACCAATGATCCAGACGGGGATGGCCCTCCCATGAGTTGGGAACTCATACCTCCCCGCTGAGTACATAACGCTTTTCCAGGCACTGCTTGTAAGAATGACTTTTGGCGCCAATTTCGAGACCTCCTTGGCACTGCGCATGCGCAGTGGAGGAAAGGTATGGAGGACCATATAGGACATGTAATTTTCGGTTTTAGATGCAAATTTTGGGGATTGAGGATAAAATTTGTGTTTGGCCCTAGAATTTAAGAGTTAGGACCAGCAGCTAAGTCTGGGTCATTGGTAAGTATAAAAAATATATAAATTACCATAAATTTTTTAACTTTCAGAACCGTCAGGTCGATTTGAACCAAATTTGATATGAGGTGATAATGGGTCATAAGTAGTTGATTGATGCAAAAAAAAAGTTTCTCATTGCCCCGTGGGAACCTCGGGAGCTAAAAATAGGAAAAACCTTAAAACTGCCATATCTCTATTTGGGCTCAGTAGAGAAGCTCAAATTCGAACTTAGTGCATTTCAGGCAAATTTCTTAAAAAATCTTCTTCTCCAGATCCAGCAGGCAGAATCTTTTGATATTTGGTATCCAACATTGTGGAGTGGATCTGATTCAAGTTTGTTCAAATCGGCCCCCTGGGTTTATATTTGGGCTCAGTATAGAAGCTCGAATTCGAACTTGGTGCATTTCAGGCAAATTTCTTCAAAAATCTTCTTCTCCAGATCCAGCAGGCAAAATCTTTTGATATTTGGTATGCAACATTGTGGGGTGGATCTGATTGAAGTTTGTTCAAATTGGCTCCCTGGATTCATATTTGGGCTCACTATAGAAGCCCGAATTCAAACTTAGTGCATTTCAGGCAAATTTCTTAAAAAATCTTCTTCTCCAGATCCAGCAGGCAGAATCTTTTGATATTTGGTATCCAACATTGTGGAGTGGATCTGATTCAAGTTTGTTCAAATCGGCCCCCTGGGTTTATATTTGGGCTCAGTATAGAAGCTCGAATTCGAACTTGGTGCATTTCAGGCAAATTTCTTCAAAAATCTTCTTCTCCAGATCCAACAGGCAGAATCTTTTGATATTTGGTATGCAACATTGTGGGGTGGATCTGATTCAAGTTTGTTCAAATCGGCCCCCTGGATTCATATTTGGGCTCACTATAGAAGCCCGAATTCGAACTTAGTGCATTTCAGGCAAATTTCTTAAAAAATCTTCTCCAGATCCTTCAGGCAGAATCTTTTGATATTTGGTATGCAACATTGTGGGGTGGATCTGATTCAAGTTTGTTTTGTTCAAATCGGCCCCCTGGGTTTATATTTGGTCTCAGTATAGAAGCTCGAATTCGAACTTAGTGCATTTCAGACAAATTTCTTAAAAAATCTTCTTCTCCAGATCCAGCAGGCAGAATCTTTTGATATTTGGTATGCAACATTGTGGGGTGGATCTGATTCAGGTTTGTTCAAATCGGCTTCCTGGATTCATATTTGAGCTCACTATAGAAGCCCGAATTCGAACTTAGTGCATTTCAGGCAAATTTCTTAAAAAATCTTCTTCTCCAGATCCAGCAGGCAGAATCTTTTGATATTTGATATGCAACATTATGGGGTGGATCTGATTCAAGTTTGTTCAAATCGGCTCCCTAGATTCATATTTGGGCTCACTATAGAAGCTTGAATTCAAACTTAGTGCATTTCAGGCAAATTTCTTTGAAAATCTTCTTCTCAAGATCCAGCAGGCAGAATCTTTTGATATTGGGTATGCACCATGCTTAGGGGGTGAGATTCAAGTTTGTTCAAGCCAAGTCCCTGGGTTCATATTTGGGCTCACTGTGGTAGCCCGAATTATAACTTAGTTCAAAATGAGGAATTTTCTTTAAAAATCTTCTTCAGATCCAGCAGTCGGAATGTTTTGATATTTGGTATGCAGCATCCTTAGGGGGGTGAGATTCAAGTTTGTTCAAGCCATGTCCCTAGGTCCATATTTGGACTCACTGTGGGAGCTTGAATTGTAACTTAGTTCAAAATGAGGAATTTTCTTTAAAAATCTTCTTCTTCAGATCCAGCAGTCGGAATATTTTGATATTTGGTGTGCAGCATCCTTAGGAGGGTGAGATTCAAGTTTGTTAAAGCCAAGTCCCTGAGTTCATATATGGGCTCCCTGTGGGAGCCCGAATTATAACTTAGTTCAATATGAGGAATATTCTTTAAAAATCTTCTTTTTTTTTAGATCCACTGGTCAGAATCTTTGGATATTTGGTATAAGCTTTTCTTCGGAGGAGCAGATGCAACTTGTTGAAATCAATTCTCTGGGTTGATATTTAGGCTACCATGTCAGGTGAGCGCCCTCAGGCCCCTTGGGGCCTCTTGTTATACTAAAACCAATGGCCCAAACTTACCTGGTGCAACCTCAATATTATCAAGGCTGAACACTAATTTTTAACCCCCAGTCCCCAAAATTTGCATACAATACTGAAATTTAAAAGTCCTATCTGGCCCTCCATACTTTTAGTACTTGTCCATGCGCAGTACCCAGGAAGAGACCCGAATTGGCACCAAGCATCATTCTTTTGTTTGGCCAGTAATCAGTAAACATTTGAACTGACACCTGTGCAATAAAATCTCATTTTTGAAGATGCCAGACACAATTCAATGATGGTATTTTTATACTTCAACCAATGGCCCAGACTAGCTGGTGCAAACTCAATATAATTCAGGTCCAAACACAAATTTTGAACCCCCCAATCCCCCAAATTTGCATACAAACCCGAAAAATTCAAGTCCTATCTGATCTTCCATACTTTTGTTATGTGCGCTTGCTCAGTATCCAGGAAGGTACCGAAATTGGCGCCAACCAGCATTCTTTGTTTGGCCCTTAAGTCAGTAACAATGATCTGACAGCTGTGCTTTAAATCTCCTTTTTGAGGATGCCAGACACAAATCAATGTAAGAATTGATGGATTCAATGCTGTAAATGGATGATGGAAGTGAACAACAGTGGTTTCAAATGTTCAGGGCTGTAACTTTAAAATAATTATAAAAATTATTTCATGTTTCCCAATTTTGGGACACACGCCTGACGTCATCATTCTTGCTAATGATTAATCCACTGTTTGTTAAGTATTCCTTCCCTATCCTTCCATGAACCCTTCCTGTTAAACTCCTAAGCTTTTTGGCTATTTTTTATTGAAATTTAAAAAAAAATTCCTTGGGAGTTTAACGTGTATTACAGAATGTTTATTCTGTTTATCCCCATGGTTACATCTTCACCCTAGGGTGTTGGGTCGTGTTGCTCTTGCATCTTTTGTCCGATGTATCATTTTTCTTCATATGAAGATCTAACTTTGCATCTGGTAGCATTTAAATCGGTTACTGACTTTGGGCCTTTTTGTGTGCCCGATGTCTTGTTTCCGTTTTTTTCCATTGATGTTGTTTACATTGACAATGCCCTTAAATATGTAGTATTTAGTATTATAATACTTTAGAATTACTGTAGGATACATTGATTCTGATTCCGGTAGTGTAGCTCAAAAAATTTGGATTTTGTCCACACTTAGGCTCTATCGGGATGCCCTTGGGCTCATAATGTTCCCTTTGGGAACTTAAGCATTTTCAAAAAAATTTTCTAAATTTTTTTTTATAATTGTTTGGAGTTTAATTATGATTGCTATTATTCATATATCCTTATCATGTATTTTGTTGTGGAGTTTGTAGGAGTGCTATCGACTTTGTCTTTTGATTGTAATTATGAAAGCTTACTGCTCTAAATGCAAGGCGAGGAAGTCTTCCTCAGGTTTATATGCTTGTTGTCTTGCCTGTAGTCGATGCACTCCTATGGATTCTTCTCCTACTTGTGTACATTGGGATGACAGACATTGGAGACAGGTTTCACGGTACGTCGTTGGCGGTGAGGTTCTTATGCCGGAGATCTAACCGCAGATCAATTCAAGTTTTTCAGTTTCTTTTTCAGAGGAACAAGAACATGGTGATGGTATTGTGACACCCATCCAAAGTGTGCTACCGTCATCGGGCTCTGATGAGCAAACAGAACTGGCTACTAAGGTGCTCTTGAATATAAAACAAGGAATAAGTCCTTTTATTCCAGCAGCCAGTTCGACCGGTGAAGCGGCCAACCTGATGGTGGGAGCCGTAACACCGGGTAAGTCCATTGCGGTCAAAGGAAGTGTAGGATTGGGTGGAGCGAGCACCTCAAAAACTAAAGCTCACCCAGCGACGACCAAAAAAGGGAGGAAGTTTGCAAGTTTCTCTTCCGGTAGCTCGGCGAGGTCTGATAGACTGCGAGCGGAAGAGCCTTCTCAAACCCAGCAACATTTGGGGCCAAATGTTGTTTTGAGAAACTTGCCTGAGCCGGAGCTAACGTCCACACCTGCCGCTCGGGACGCTCCGTCTAGACTGCAGCCGGGGTCGGCTAAAGTCAAGGCTTTCTCCGCAACTTCAGAAAAGCACTCCCGACCACACGCTAGCTACCCGACTTTGGATATCCAGCCAGCTGTGCTAAGACGGAGCCACTCCTCGCCCGTGAAGTTGGACCATCTGGTAGCTAGCGATCTGAGGCATTCGTTCATTGGGACGTGCGGAGAAGAGTTCTACCTCCGGATCTCCATCCCAGGAGCAGCAAGTGGCGAAAAAACAGAAGACTGCTGCTCCTCAAGCCTCTGTAACGGACTTGCTGTAGCAGATTGCGCAGCTCATCGCAGCATCCTAGCAAGAGTAGCCTTCTGCAGACTCTGGTGGTGAGCCGTCGGATGGTGCTGTGTCAGCCCAGTCATCTGTACATACAGATGCGGTTGACCAAATTTCACAGCTGAATGTCGGATGGTGAAAGGGACAAGGAAGAGGATTACTTTTCCCTTTCGGAACAGGATATGGTAGCGATGAATTTTATTCATCAATACTATCCTGACATTGTTCCACCTAATCAGCAAGGTGTGGCTACCAGACAGAAACTGCTGTCGTCTCAGTACATAGATTTCGTGCGAAGGAAAGATGACGTTCTATCCTTCCCGAAACAATGTTGGCAGGTGCCTGAGGCCTTCGGCCATGTTAATGATGCTATATTCAACCTAGCTAGTGCCAAGAAGAAAGGCGGTTTCTTATCGGCATCTTCAATCAATATACCGTTCCTTGGACCACGTTCTTTTAAAACGGTTGGAGAAGATGCCCAGAGAGCTCCTCTGCGTTTGGATGAGCAGGCCAAGGATTTAGATATGTCCCTACCTACTACGTCATTCAAGTTACGCTCGGATGTGTTGGAATGTGCTATTTCATCCAATAGAGCGAGTCTGGACGCTATGTCCTACGTAGACCATCTCACCAGAGCTGTGGCACAACATCTAAATGGGAAGGAATATGAGGACGTTTGTTCCTTGTTAAGAGTTCTTTCCAGGGCAGTCATGTATGCCATGTACAACTCCGCCCTGACTGTATCAAATTTGGAGTTGGTTAGATGTGATGCAGCCCTTGCATCGTCATCACTAAAAGAGGACAGGGTGAAAAGCTCTATTCGAGTTGCACCAGTCTCTGGACGTACTCTATTTGACGACAAGCTTTCATTAGTCTATGAACAGGCTACAAAGAAAGCTTCCTTCCAGTGCACTGCTATTGAAATCTGCGTCTCAACAACACTCTTCAGCTGAGCGGAGTAAGCGATGTCATTCCACTTCACAATCAAGGAGTTCTGCTTCATCTACTGGATCCGGCTGTAAGGATTATGACGGATGTGAATCAGACAGGCTGGGGCACGTCCCTAAGTCCCGCAGACTTGAAGTGCCAGGGTCTTTGGGACCCTCGGTTCCTAGAGAAGCACATAAACATCAAAGAGATGATGTCTATCTGGCTAGCACTACAACATTGGATTGTTCTTCAAATAGCGAACATCCATTTTCAAATTCTGTTGGACAACTCAACGGTAGTAGCTTACCTCAGGAACCAAGGTGGCACTCATTCGATTCTGTTATGCGAATTAACAGAGAAGATTCTCCTATTCGTTCTGAGTCATCACATTCATCTCTGTGTCTGTCATATACCGGGTCTGAATGTACTAGCAGACTCGCTTTCACGGAAAGGTCTCCTGTTACCATTGGAGTGGACTCTCAACAAGCGAGTATTCGGTCAGATCTGCTACCAGTGGGATGGTCCCATGATAGATCTTTGTGTGACACACCTGAACAATCAGTTACCAATGTTCGTGTCGCCATGTCCAGATCATCGAGTGTACACAGTAGACGCTTTGTCAATCTCATGGGACGGAATGATAGGATACACATATCCTCCTGCTCCGCTGATTCAGCAGATTCTGTTAAAAATCAAACAGTTTCCCTGCAAAAAAAAGGATTTTTTCCGTTGGTGTACGTACCAGTCTGTAGACATCTATGATCCGTCCATTCCACAGATTGCCAATTTCCTGGTCTACCTGTTTGACGTCCTCAAACTGCAGCCCATCATTATTAAGGGCTATAGGTCTATGTTATCAGACACTTATGCTCATCATGATAACTTGGCTATTGGATCAGGTTCTTCTTTATCCAAGCTAGTTAGAAATTTCTCTATTAACTGACCTAGAACCCCCAGATTAATTCCTAAATGGAATTTGGCTTGGGTTCTATTGAACCTTCAAGAAGCTCCTTCTGAGCCGTTAGACGATGTAGAGTTTTAATTCTTGACCTATAAAACGGCATTTCTCTTGGCCTTTGCATCTGCCAGAAGAGTTAGTGAACTTCATGCATTATCTGTCGACGATTCCCATTAACATAGTGTGGGTAATACTGTTACCCTCACTATGGAAATGGGATTTTTGGCTAAGAATCAGATTCCGGATAACCTGCCAGAGCCTATTATCATTAAGGCCTACCGTCTTCAGATAACCGTAGACCTTTGCTTTGTCCAGTTAGAGCAATGTGCATTTATAAACGTCAGTCAGGTTATATTAGAAAGGGAAGAAAAAGATTCTTTCATTGATTCCTAACAGAAAAGATATCTCTGTTCATTCTATTGCTAGATGGATTCAGTTGGCAATATGTATTGCTTACGAAAATCTATCTTCGGATCAACGTTCTTTCAACAAGATTTCAGCGCATGAGGTTAGAGCACTGTCCACTTCTTGGGCTTATTCTAGCAGTATAGCCATTACTGATCTGATGAAGGCTTCATACTGGACACAACCCTCTTCATTTACCAAGTTTTACCATAGAAACTTAGAGTCCATCTCCGGTGACCTTAGATCTTTGGGTCCTCTTTCTGTTGCTTAGAATGTTGACCATTAATATTACATTTAGAAGGTGTTTAAGCAGTCTGCTCGAGCACTGACACCATTCCGCTGCCCTCTTCGTTCTGAAGAATTGTCCTTCAGAACAAGGGGGAGGATGGTTTTATATGGCCGCTCATATGAGCGGGCCGTATTATGGTATGGCAATGTTCTGTCTGTCCGTCTGTCTGTCTGTCTGTCTGTCTGTCCATCCGTCCGTTAGCTTTTGTTTGTCCACGCGATAACTTGAAAACAATACATCCAACAGATACTGTTTTTTATGATTGATTAGTCATGACTAGAGGATGGTTCCTTTCAATAACCAGCATTCTGGCATATCCAGTATGGCCACCATGGCAGCCATCTTGGATTTTGGGGGACTTTTGATTGTCCACGCGATAATTTGAAAACTATAAATCCAACAGATGCTACTTTTTTATGGTTGATTAATCATGACTAGAGGATGGTTCCTTTCGATATCCAGCATTCTGGCATCTCCAATATGGCCGCCATGGCAGCCATCTTGGATTTTCAGGGACTTTTGATTGTCCACTTAATAATCCAACAGATACTGTTTTTTTATACAGCCACTCATATGAGTGGGCCGTATTATGGTATAGCAATGTCTGTCCATCCATCTGTCTGTCCGTTAACTTTTGTTTGTCCACTCGATAACTTGAAAACAATACATCTAACAGATACCTTTTCTTTATGGTTGATTAGTCATGACTAGAGGATGGTTCCTTTCAATAACCAGCATTCTGGCATATCCAATATGGCCACCATGGCAGCCATCTTGGATTTTCAGTGACTTTTGATTGTCCACGTGATAACTTGAAAACTATAGATCCACTGCTTTTTTATGGTTGATTAAGCATGACTAGAGGATGATTCCTTTCAATAACCAGCATTCTGGCATATCCAATATGGCCGCCATCTTGGATTTTCAAGGACTTTTGTTTGTCCATGTGATAATCCAACAGATACTGTTTTTTATGGTTAATTAGTCATGACTACAGGATGATTCCTTTCGATTACCAGCATCAATGTCTGTCTGTTCATCCATCCATCCGTCAGTCGGTCCGTCCATCCCTCCATCCATCCGTCCGTACATCTGTCCGTCCGTTAACTTCTGTTTGTCCATGTGATAACTTGAAAACAATACATCCAACACATACTGGTTTTTGTATGGTTGTTGAAAATTTGGCTCTCCTTGATCTATATTCAGGCGGGCACAAGCCCACCCAGACAGGCTG
The DNA here is from genome assembly GCA_031216915.1 of Pictodentalium vernedei. Taxonomy (NCBI): domain Eukaryota; kingdom Metazoa; phylum Mollusca; class Scaphopoda; order Dentaliida; family Dentaliidae; genus Pictodentalium; species Pictodentalium vernedei. The sequence continues at coordinate 247,863,061 of CM062289.1, forward strand.
GTACCTACCAAAATCATTAGAATCAGGCTATTGAGGGCAATTACTTGCTCTCCTCAACAAAATTTCAGTCGGGCTGTAAGGATCTGGAGCAGTCGCCTTCCTCAGAATGACAGGCCTGTGATCCTAACATGAATTTTAAGCCTTGTTGTATAGGAGTAATGCTCTACTGCCATTGTAATGCTTCTGTTCTTCGTGCATAATGTATTAAGAATGTTTTTCACCTTCTTTATCACTATTAAGATAAGTCACTGAGTGTGTTACTTGCAAATTGAATAGTCAGCATTTTGTGCATTTTCTTCAGGTAAATATTTTTTTTCGTCCATCCATCCGTCCGTCCGTCTATGAACTTTTGTTTGTCCAAGCGATAACTTGAAAACAATACATCCAACAGATACTGTTTCTTTATGGTTGATTAGTCATGACTAGAGGATGGTTCCTTTCGATAACCATCATTCTTGAAAATGATACAGGTACTGTTTCTTTGTGGTCAATTAGTCATGACTAGAGGATGGTTCCTTTCGATAACCAGCATTCTGGCATATCTAATATGGCCGCCATGATTAGTCATGACTAGAGGATGGTTCTTTTCCATAACCAGCATCAGTGTCCATTCATCCATCCGACTGTCTGACTGTCCACCCGCTGTCCATCTGTCTGTCCATCTGTCCACTTTTGTTTGTCCACGCGATAACTTGAAAACAATACATCCAACAGATACTTTTTTATGATTGATTAGTCATGACTAGAGGATGGTTCCTTTCAATAACAAGCATTCTGGCATATCCAATATGGCCACCACGGCAGCCATCTTGGATTTTCTGGGACTTTTGATCTTCCATGCGATAACTTGAGAACTATAGATCCAACAGATACTGCTTTTTTATGGTTGATTAATCATGACTAGAGGATGGTTCCTTTTGATAATCAGCATTCTGGCATGTCCAATATGGCCGCCAAAGCAACCATGTGAGAGTTTTGGTCACTTTTGGTTCTCCACGCAATAACTTGAAAACAATATTTTCAACTTTAATGGGTCATAAGCCAGGAATGTACAATTATTTTTGAAGGAATTATTGACCTTTTGTTCAACTAAACATTTCTTCACAAGCACAATTTCTTCATAGGCGGCCGTATATTGATCCACCGCATGGCAGTGCACTTGTTCCCTTATGTTATCTGGCTTTATAGTGAAAAGCAAGGGAATACCTCCTCCAGAGACAGTTGTCCAGTATCGGTGCTGGGTGGTTTTAATGTGTAGCTTGGTGTGAAGCAATAACTATGTCTCATTTATGTACTGTTTTTAAAGTGTAGCTCACTGTGAAGCATTTGTATATGTCACGTGTCATACGAGCGTCTCTATACAATCCTCGGACATTTTTAAATGAGTACAAAGCATCTCATTCTCTGGACTAGCTTTATAATTGATTTCCTTCACCGAATTAGAATTACCATAATTGGTTATGCTGGCATTAAATGTAGAAATTATGTAATTCTCCATTACATTGTTGGTGTTATGTCATTTTCTTTTCATATCAAGAGAAGGACATATGTAATTCCTATTTCTTCTCGTATTCTCCTGTAGGAGCTATTCTTTATCGAAGTAATTGAGAGAGTGGATATCTTTATACTGTACTAATGACCCATACTTAGCTGGTGCTAAACTCATTAATTCAGGGCCAAACACAAATTTTGTCCCCCAATCCCCAAAATTTGCATCAAAAACTGAAAATTAGATGTCCTATATGGTCCTCCATACATTTACTCCACTGCTCATGCGCCGTGTCAAGGAGGTCTCGAAATTGGCGCCAAAAGTCATTCTTTGTTTGGCCCTCAAAACAGTTACACTTCACTGTTATTTGTGCTTCCAAATCTCAGTTTTAATGATGCCAGACACATATTTATGAGAGAAATGGTGGAAATAAAGAGGAAATATAAGGAGGAGAGGAAAAAATAGTGCAAGAAAATGTTCAGGGCTGTAACTTATAATTATTTTACGAAATTATTTCATGTTACCTTTTTTCGAGGCATGGCCCTGTTGTTGTCATTCTTGCTATGAATATTCCATTGTTTGATCAGTGTTTCCTCTCTCCCTTTCCTTTATTCCCCCCTAGCTATTCTGCCATGCTTTTGGCTTATTTTTTGTAATGTTTATTACTAAAATTTCTTGGGAGTTTTGGCTTGGTAACAGAATTATTTTCTGTTTTTTCCCCATGTTTACGTCCTCACCCTAGGGGTGTTTAGATGTTTTGGTCTGCATCTACCATCTGATGTTCTACAGTTTCTTCTCTGGAAGCCTCTGTTTTGCATCAGATAGTGTTTTAAATTGGTAACTGATTACAATTTAGGTTTTTTTCAGTGCTTGGAGTCATGTTTCCGGTTTGTTGACACTTTTGCTTATGTTGACAACAGTTACTTCTGATAGTGATTACTTGTCTTCTGCTTAGTTTATTTCATAACAAGATACATTAATATTGTCCGTAAGTGTTACATTAATTTTTCAAAATGATTTAAAATTTGTGTCCACACTTAGGGTTTTTTGGGATCCATTTGGGCTCAGGGTTCCCATTGGGAACTTGGGCTCTTCTGAAAAAAAAATTTCAAAAATTTTTTTTTTCTCGAATCATTTTTTCGTAATGATTATAATGGATTGTTTTATTATGTATCTTTATTTTCAAGGATTAGTGCGAGAACTATGACTGATTACCTTATTTCACAATGAAAGATTACTGTTCAAATTGTAATGGGAGGAAGTCTTCCTCTGATTCTCATGATCTCTGTATTAATTGTAGTCAATGTACTCGCACTGATCCTTGTTCTGTGTGTATCAATTGGGATGACAAAAGTTGGAAACGTGTGTCACGGTATGTTGTTAGCGAGGAGAGGACCATGCCGGTCCTCTCTCCGCAGGGTCACTCAAGTTTTTCACTCTCTTTTTCAGAGGAACAAGAACAGTGTGATGTTTCCGTGATGTCGTCCAGAAGTGTGCCTCCGTTGTCACAAACAAATGAAGAGCTAGCGGCAAAAGAGCTCATGCAGATCCGTCAATTACCCAGGAGTTCGCAAGTTCGATCGAAGGGGTTGACGTCCTCTGGCTCGCCCGGTGTCGCGACCATTCCCGAATGGCTCAGCATCGGGTTCATCTGTTGTGGTCCAGGAAAGAGAGTTGGGTGTTGCGAGCACTATAAATCTTCCACGTGCACACCCAGTGATGACCGAACAGAGTATAATTCGGAGGAAGCCTGATAGTCCGGTACATAGCTTGTCCAGCTCCAGATGAGCTGCAAGCGAGAGAGGTCCCTCTCTTATACAACAACATCTGAGTCCAGATGTTGTAGTACATAACGTTCCTCAGTCGGAGCATACGTCCGCCGCTCGTGATGCTGCGGTATATAGGCAGTCCGGCGAGATTGCCTATAAGGCTTCCTCATCCTCACGGCAGCACACACAACCGCACCTTGGTTACATGACCAGTGACATCCAGTCAGCATCGCCGACCAGGGATTCCACGGCGACCAGGTCATGCCATCCAGTAGCCAGGGATGCGAGGCCTTCTACGTCCGGACATTCGCATAAAAGATGTTTGCAGGATGCAACGTCCAGGGAGCTTCCAGCGGCTAAATCCAGTAAGACTGCAGCGCCTCAGGCCTCCGTAACGGATGTGCTTTCACAGATAGCAAAGATCATCGCAGCATCCCAGCAACGGGCAGAGCCTCTGTCGGAACATGAAGTTTCAGACGAAGCTGAGTCGGTGCGTTCCGCCGCTGGATCAGGTGTGGACGACTGAGATTTGCAAGAGGTCCGTCAGGATGGCGAAAGGGATTCCGACGAGTTAGATTTTTCCCTTTCGGAACAACCTAAAAAATCGCAGTGGAGTTCATCCAGCATTACCTTCCAGACGTTGTTCCATTGGACCAAAATGCTGCGCAGCCGGATAATAGGCTTATAGCGCCACTGGACACCGTATTTTTCAATCGGTTTAGGGACACTGTCCCAGAATTTCCATCACAGTCCAGAAATGTCTCACGGACATTTGAATTATTGGATGACGCTATAAACAAGCTTGCCAACAAGATGGGCAGGTCAGAATTCCTACCAGCATCTGCTCTCCTACTGCCTTTCATCAACCCAAGGAATAAATTTGAAATGGCAGGACAGGGCATCCAGAGAGTTCTTCTGCGTTTAGACGACTAGGCTAAAAACCTTGAATTATCCATGCCGTCATCTATGTCACTTCCTTCATCAACGTTGGAAACGACAATATCGTCTAACAGAGCTAATTTAGACGCACTTTCATACGCAGATCACCTTACCAGAGCGTTTTCATTACGCCTTGAGGGACCAGAATTCCAAGATGTACAGACGTCCTTAAGAGTTCTGTCCAGGGCCATAGCTTTCTCCACGTATAACTCCACCCTTTCAGTGGCAAATCTGGAGTTAGTTAGACGTGACGCAGCCCTAGCTACTTCCACACGCATGGACAGTAAGGTGAAAAACTCTCTTAGAGTTGCTCCGGTCTCCGGAGAATTTCTCTTCGACGGCAAGCTTTCTGCTATATATGATAAATTAACTAAGAAAGATTCAGACTCACTACTATTTAAGTCCGCTTCCAAAAAGTCGGAACCAGCAGAGAAGAGTAGGCCAGGCACTTCTGGGACAAATATGTCCAGGGGAAGTTCCTATAGAGGTTTGTACGCGTCCTCTAGGTCTTACTCTAGAGACCGTCAGAGTAGCGACTCAAATAGGGTCCGTAACTCTGGCCGAAACAACCGGTCAGATGCCCCTAGGCCGACCAGGCGAGGTGTGGGTCGCAGAGGACGTGGTTTCTCCTCCCGCAAGCCTCGCAGATCCAGGAGATGATGGTTTAAACCTCTGTCGCATTCCAGTGGGTGGAAGACTGTCAAGTTTCTCAAACAACTGGGAATTAATTACGGAGGACCCTTGGGTTCGTGGGGTTATATTGGAAGAACTAAAACGGTCCTTCAAAGGAAAACCTCCATTAACTCGAAGTCCAAGATGGACTCAGCTTCCGTTAAATTTACAGAAAAGAACGGCGCTTCTATCAGAAGTCCAGTCTCTTTTAATGAAGAACGCGATAGAGATAGTAGAAAACCAGGAATCTCCAAGTTTCTACAGCCATCTCTTTCTGGTTCCGAAACCAGATGGCTCGTTCTGTCCAGTAATAGATTTAAGCTGGAAAAACAAGCTGATCGTGGCTCCAAAGTTCTATATGGAGACCATTGGATCGGTCAGAGCGAGCTTACGAGTGAATGACTATGATGCGAGCATAGTCCTCAACGATGCGTACTTTCACGTCATGGTACATCCGGCATTCAGAAAGTATCTTTGCTTCGCTGTCCTAGGTGTCCTATATCAGTTCCGAGCGATGTGCTTCGGTCTGAATCTAGCGCCCTGGGCTTTCACTCGAGTAATGAACTCGGTAATGACTTATTTCCGAGCTCATTCGTCTGCCGTAACGTCAGTCTACCTGGACGATATTCTTCAGAGGTACGGCAACGAGTTAACGCTTCAGAACGATATGCAGAATCTGCTAATATTGCTCCAATGTCTCGGTTTCATAGTAAACAAAGAGAAGTCGGATCTGGTGCCATCCAAGTAATTCACCCACCTGGGGATGAGCTTCGAGACACACAACAATCTTGTTCGTCTGCCGTTAACCAGAGCGAAGTTAGTCAGTTGTTATGCTCGCTATTGTCTTCACTCAGACAAAGTTACAGCGAGAGAATTAATGAGACTGATAGGTCTGTGCAGAGCTACTGTGGATCTCATTCCAATGGGGCGGCTACGCACTCGTCCTCTCCAAATCTTTCTGACTCACAGTTGGAAAGCGAAGATTCATTCGCTCGATACGGACATCCTCTTGTCAAACCAAGTGAAACAAGAGATTCAGACTTGGGCAGACATACAGTGGTTAACTCAGGGAGTTCCACTGCAATTGCTGGATCTGAGTTTTACGATTATGACGGATGCCAGTCAAACAGGTTGGGACGCGACACTGAGCCCATCGGATTTGAAGTACCAGGGTCTTTGGGATCCGCAGCTTTTAAGCAAGCACATAAACATCAAAGAGATGATGTCAATTTGGCTTGCTCTACGTCATTGGATAGGCGTTATTCAGAATGCACACGTGCAAATTTTGTCCGACAATACGACGGTAGTAGCGTATATTCGGAATCAAGGAGGCACTCGTTCCATTCCGTTGCTCAATCTAACGGAAATAATCCTTATGTTTGAACTACAACATCAGATTCTTCTATCGGTACGTCATATTCCGGGTCGTCTGAATGTTTTAGCAGACTTCCTTTCAAGGAGGCGTCGCCTGTTGCCGTCAGAATGGAATCTCAACAAGCAAGTATTCAATCAGATTTGCTACCAATGGGAACGGCCAATGATAGATTTATTTGCGACACATCTCAACAATCATTTGCAGACGTATGTGTCACCATGTCCGGATTCTTGGGCGTTCGCAGTAGACGCTCTCTCGATCTCTTGGGATTGAATGATAGGATATGCGTATCCTCCAGTGCCGTTGATTCAGCAGATATTGCTCAAGATAAAACAATTGCAATGCAAGATTCTGTTGGTAGCATCTCTGTCTCCACAGAGACCATGGATAAATCTACTCAGGTGTCTGTTGTGGGACATGCTGTGGAAGCTTCCTCAACGGGAGGATCTTCTTTCGCAGGGTAAATCGCGCATCGTCCATCACAGTCCACAAGGTCTAAACCTTCACGTATTTCCGTTGTGCGGTCCTTCTTGTACGGAAAGCATTTTACAGGATGAGCAGTGGATGCGATTTCTAACTGTAGGAGGACCTCCTCTTCGCTAAATTATGCTGCTAAGTGAAAGGTCTTTCGTCAGTGGTGTGGGGATCATTCGCTAGATATTTATGATCCTTCTATTCCAGACATTGCAAATTTTCTAGTCTACTTGTTTGATGAGATCAAACTGCAGCCTGTCACCATTAAGGGTTATAGGTCTATGCTATCCGATACCTATGCACATCATGATAGCTTAATGATTGGATCTATTGTCTCTTTATCCAAATTAGTTAGAAGTTTTTCGATAAATAGACCTAGAACCCTTAGATTAATTCCCAAGTGGAATTTGGCTTGGGTTCTTCTTAAGCTAGAAGAAGTGCCTTTTGAGCCTCTTGACACAGTGGACTTCAAATTCTTATCTTATAAGACAGCTTTTCTCTTAGCCTTCTCTTCTGCTAGAAGAGTTAGTGAGCTTCATGCACTATCTGTGGATGATTCTCACTATCGTAGGGTCGGTAATGCTATTACTTTTACCACCAATGTTGGATTTTTGGCTGAGAATCAGGCTCCTAATAAGTATCCTGAACCTATTGTTATTAAGGCCCTTCCATCATCAGACGGGCGTAAGCCTTTACTCTGTCCTGTTAGAGCAATACGTATTTACAAACGTAGGTCTGAGTTCATCAGAAAGGGATGTAAGCATTTCTTTCTGTCTTTGATGCCTAATAGAAAGGACATTATGGTTCATTCTATTGCTAGATGCATTCAATTAACTATCCGTACTGCTTATGAAAAATTATCTTCTTCTCAGCAGTCGGCGCTCAAGATTTCAGCTCATGAAGTTAGAGCTCTGTCAACATCTTGGGCCTATGCTAATAGTGTTAGTGTTACTGATTTAATGAAGGCTGCATATTGGTCTCAGCCTTCCACATTCACAAATTTTTATCTCAGAAACATTGAGTCCATTTCTGGAGACCTCCATTGTTTAGGTTCATTATCAGTTGCTCAGAATATCGTCCATTAAACAGTTGCAACTATAGTTATGTAGGCTTTCTGTTCGGGCAGTGACTCTGTCCTGCTGCCCTCTTCGGCCTCGGGTATTTGACCCAGGGCAAGGGAAAAGGGGGGGGGGGGGGGGGGTGGGGGCCTTAGGTCACCTGCTTTATAGTGAAAAGCAAGGGAATACCTCCCCTGGAGTCAGTAATTCCGAGTCTGTACCGGGATGGTTTTAAAGTGTAAAGCTAATGTTTACTCATACATGTAATATTTTTAAAGTGTAGCTCGGTGTGAGGCATTTGTATATGTCACGTGTCAAACGGGCGTTAATATACAATCCTCGGACACTTTTAATGAGTATAAAGAGTCTCATTTCTCTGGACCTCCTTTATTTATTGGCTTACCTTTAAAAATAATTAGTATAAAGGGTTATACTGGATGTTAATAGAGATCATTGATCATTATTGTGCTCAATTACAGATTGGTATTGTGTCTTTCTTCTTTGATATAAATAAGAAAGATACATGTAAAGCCTATCTCTCCTTTTCTCCTTGAGGGGATATTTCTGTTATAGATAATTGAGCTTATTGGATTTTCCTTTATGTCCTAGGCCCTCCAACCTATTTACTATTCAGCTAAGTCTGGGTCATTGGTACAGTATAAAAATGTTAAAAAATTTATAGTAATTTATATATTTTTTATACTTACCAATGACCCAGACGGGGATGGCCCTCCCATGAGTTGGGAACTCTTACCTCCTCACTGAGTACATAACTCTTACCAGGCACTGGTTGTAAGAATGACTTTTTGCGCCAATTTCAAGACCTCCTTGACACTGCACATGCGCAGTGGAGTAAATGTATGGAGGACCATATAGGACATCTAATATTCAGTTTTTGATGCAAATTTTGGGGATTGGGGGGTCAAAATTTGTGTTTGGCCCTGAATTAATGAGTTTGGCACCAGCTAAGTCTGGGTCATTGGTAAGTATAAAAAATATATAAATTACTATAAATTTTTTAACTTTCCTTTAAGTCCTAGGCTGTCCAGCCTTTTTACGATTCAGCTAGTCTGGGCCATTGGTTGTCGTATAAAAATATGATAAATTTAAAGTAATTTGTATATTTTACCAATACTTACTTACAATACTTTACTTACCAATGGCCCAGACGGGAATGGCCCTCCCATGAGTGGGCACTCATACCTCCCCACTGATTATAACATTTAGTAGGCACAATAGAAAGAATGATGGTTGGCACCAATTTCAGTACCTTTCTGGATACTGAACATGTGCAGATAGCAAAAGTATGGAGGACCAGATAGGACTTGAATTTTTCGGTTTTGTATGCAAATTTTGGGGATTGGGGGGGGGGGGGGGGGGTTCAAAATTTGTGTTTAGCCCTGAATTATATTGAGTTTGCACCAGCTAGTCTGGGCCATTGGTAAGTATAAAAAATAAACAAATTACTTTAAATTTATCATTTTCATGGAATCCACAGTATAGCAGGATGTTGGAAGTGAATTACAGTGGTTTGGGATGTTCAGGGCTGTAACATTATAATTTTTATGTAAAACTTTTCCTGTTCCCCAATTTTGGGATATGCTTCTGAACGTCGTCATTATAATATGATTCCACTGTTGTTTTGTTAGTAGTAGTAGTTCCCTACCCTCTCCTGAACCCTCCTGTTATACTCCCAAGCTCTTACGGCTTTTTTATTGAGAATTTTTTATTAAAATTCTTGGGAGTTTAACTTGTTTTACGGAATAGGTATTTCGTTTATCCCCTGTGTTTACGTCCTGTTCGTTACTGTTAGGACGTTTTGTATTCTTGTATCTTCTACAAGATGCATTGTTTTTTCTTCATATGAAGATCTAGCTTTGCATCAGGTGGTTGTTGATCAGTTACTGACTTTGGGCCTTGGTTGTGTCTGTTGTTGGTTAGTTTCCGTTTTTTTCCTCTGGACGTTGTTGTCTGTTCAATAACGTTTTGGAGTCGTATTATTTCAGTGTTTAGTTAAAACAATTAGGATACATATTATATCTTATTCCGGTAGTTTAGTTTTAACTAGGTAGTGCTTGTTCTTTCTTAGGCTCTATCGGGATGCCCTTGGGCTCATGAGGTTCCCTTGGGGTACTTAGGCTTCATTCAGAATTTTTCGAAAATTTTTTTTAAAATTTATTTCGAATATTTTTGTAATTGTCTATGTTATGCATCCTTGCAATGTTTATTCTGTATTATTGGGAGTGCAGTGAACTTATGATTAGGGCTTCATTATTATTGTATTTATTATAATAATTGGCACGATGAAGCATGTTAGACCGCAGACTTGCTGTCCGACTTCGGATGTTCCAGCTGTTCCTCGGAGATGGTTCTAGTCTTCACCGCCGAAGTCAGATCAACCTGCAGCTAGTGGTTCGAGGCATATGCATATGGGACATGCGTCGAAAAAATCTGGGGACAGATCTCCGTCCCATGAGCAGCATATGGTGAAGAAGCAGAAGACTGCTGCTCCACAAGCCTCGGTCACGGACCTGCTCTCGCAGATTGCACAGCTTATTGCAGCATCCTAGCAGTCACAGGTACACCCGTCAGCAGATGCCATTAGTGAGCTGTCTGACTGTGCTGAGTCGGTCCTGTCATCTGTTCATTCGGATGGTGTTGACATAGGATGATTCTCCATCCCTCGCGGAACAGCACATGGAGACTATGAATTTTATTCATCAGTTCTTTTCAGAACTTGTTCCATCTGAGCAAAAGTCTGCGTCAGCTAGGCAGAAACTGCTTTCTTCCCTGGATAAGGGCACCATGCGAAGGAAAGAGGAGGTTTTTTCCAGTGGGATAATAGGCGAGGTTTGGGGTCAGATCGTGAGTTGGAGAGCATTCTCCGTCCCGTTAGCAATCGGGGTCGACTTTTCTGTCGTGAAGAACTTCAATGAGTCGGAGCACCCGTCCAAAATGTGCGGGTCGGGATGCTCCTTCCACACTTCTGCCGGGATCGGTAGTTGTTATGGCTTCCTTTTCTTCCATGGAAAAGTTAAGGGGTAGAAAGCTACAAGTTTCTAAATGGAACGCTCAGCGAGGTCTGGAGTCAGAACCTTCTCCGTTCTGTCAGCTGTCAGGATCGACTGTTTCCGCTTCATGAAACTTTAGTGAGTTGGGATGTCCATTCACACTTGCAGTCCGGGACGCTCCTTTTACACTGCAGCCGGGGCTGGTTGCAGCTATGGCTTCTTACTCTGCTTCATCGATGAAGCACAGTTGACTGCAGACTAGCTGTCCGACTTCGGATGTTCCATCTCTTCGTCGGAGATGGTTCCAGTCTTCACTGCCGAAGTTGGATCAACCTGCAGCTAGTGGTTTGAGGCATATACATACGGGACATGCGTCGAAAAGATCTTGGGGCAGATCTTCGTCCTGTGAGCAGCATATGGCAAAGAAGCAGAAAACCGCTGCTCCGCAAGCCTCGGTTATGGACCTGCTGTCGCAGATTGCACAGCTTATTGCTGCATCCTAGCAGTCACCGATTCAGCCGTCGACAGACTCCGGTAGTGAGCTTTCTGATGGTGCTGGGTCTGTCCAGTCATCCGTTCATTCGGATGGTGTTGACCATGATTCATGATTCAGATGGTGAGAGGGCTAGGAGGAGGATTCTCCATCCCTTGCGGAACAGCACATGGTGACTATGAATTTTATTCATCAGTTCTTTCCGGAACTTGTTCCATCTGAGCAAAAGTCTATGTCAGCTAGGCAGAACTGCTATCTTAGTTTAAACAGTATTTATTTAGTATTTGACATGTGTATACATTTTACAATAACTATAAAGTTAAAGAACAAGTATGAACAACACTAAATGCAGTAGTATACACAGAACAAGGAACGCAGATTATGTGGGAGAGGCATTCAACAGAAAGCCAGAGCTTATGTAAGTCGTCTCCCTGGCAATGTATAACTTACACCTGCAGGTGGTATAAATCAGTGGAAGATCCCACACATCGTCACATGGCGGCCGAGACTCTCACTCGGTTGGGCATTGTATTACAAGCTAGTTGCTACGCCTGGAGATGGAGAGACAGTTCGTTTAGGCGTCACATAAGTAGATACCGAACATTGGAAATCGCATCGGCCGCCAGTCAACAACATGCAGGATTGTTTAAACTTCAAGGTAAAATCAAAAGAAAGAAAGAAGAAAAAACACGGGTACTAATAAATAAAAAGGAGAAGAAAAAGATAAACATGTAAGATGAAATCAGCCTGAATACATGACACTATATCACCATGGGCATTATCGAGATCACGCTCGGGTCTCCAAGGACAGGTGACGACGAGTCAAAGACAAATCAAGATCTCACCCTAGAAACCAGAGCAAGCCCATGACAGACACCCCCACGGTGCCGATACACACATTGCACATACTCACAGTTGGTAATAATATAATTATCAAACAATATCTTGAGAATAAGTCAGAGTTCAAACAGGCGAAGCACATGTTGAATATAAGTTGTTTAAAATTAGCACTCATGAGAATCGTTGGTGGACAACTTTTGTTCATTTAATTACGAATCAGTCGTAAATAAACCTAGCGTGTGTTACAAGTTTGAAGGCATGAAGGGGTATTCCTTGACAGGCATTGGTCAATGGGTTCTATTGTTACAGGTAATCAAGGCCTGTTTGATACAATGCACAATCGCTATTTCAATGTTAACTTTTACAAGAGGAGTGGGGGTGGGGGCTTAGTATTAAGTTTCAACTTATTGAAATCGTTTGCTTGATAAAATGAAGTCATGTGCAACTTCGGAAATAAGGTGGTTGTCCTCGTAATTTAAAAATTCAGAACCAAATAGAAGTATGGATGTATCTACTACATATGGGAGTAAATGAATCGTATAATTACGAGCGTTTAAAAACAAGGGACAATGAAAGAAAAAGTGATCAGTTGTTTCGCGTTCACCACACTGACAGAAGGGACTGGGTGATAAATGATTGTCAAAAAGGTGTGAATTAAGATTACTACAACCCAACCGCAGCCGACAATGGTATATTTGAGCCCTACGGGATTTCGTGTTACTATAGAACCTAGGTGGTCTTAGATTACCATTACTGAGAAATGTTTTGAAATTAATCAATGATGAGTTCTCGTGAACAGGTAACGGCAACTTGTTCCACTGGTCAGTAACACTGGGTACAAATGAAGACTGATACAATTGCGTACGACAAAAAGGAACGCGGTGGTTTTGATTAGATCGGAGATTGCATGTACATGATGAATTTGCCGAGGAGACAAGCGGTGGAACTTTGTTGGAGATGTATGGGGGTGACATGTGATGATACATTTTGAAGAACTGAATTAGTTTGTGTTTGTGGCGTCTAACTTGCAAGGATTCCCACCGTGTTTCCGAATATAACAAAGACTTACTGGCACTAATGGTTGCTCCGGTGATGATTCTTGCTGCTGCAATTTGTATTCTTTCGAGTTCAGCGACATTGGTAACAGAACAATTATCCCAGACAGTGTTGGCGTATTCGAGAAGAGGCCTAATGAAGGCAAAATATATTTTTTCCAGGACACTGCGATCGAGGTCAAATTTATGCTTCCTCAGCATGTCTAAACGAGACCAGGCTTTGGAGCAAATATGGTCGATGTGATTGTTCCATGTACATGCACTATTTAGTATGAGACCTAAATGTTTATGGTCAGAAACTTCTGTTATCTGAGAGTCACCTAAATATAAGGGTGGGTGAGAGTTAGGATTTCTTTTACGTGATATACACATACATTCAGTTTTGTTCGGATTGAACTCAACCAACCATGTTTTTGCCCAATGCTCGATTGTAGCCAAATCGTTATTAATTATTACCACGGCTTGCTCTGGGTTTTCAATAATTAGATGCAAGGACGTATCATCTGCAAAGAGACGAATACTGCTGAGTAAGTTATTGGTTATATCATTTATGTATATCAAAAACAGTAAAGGTCCAAGTATTGATCCCTGGGGTACACCGGCATTGATGGGTCTCCATGACGATGATTCCGAGGCAATCACAACTCGCTGTGACCTATCCGCAAGATACGATTTTAGAAATAGAAGAAGTTCTCCTGAAACACCAATACTCTCTAGCTTGTGGATAAGACCAGCATGCCATACCTTGTCAAACGCTTTGCTGACATCACAGAAAACTACCCTGACCTCTTTGCCTTCATCAGGTGCGCGACAGAATTCGTCATAAATGTCAGTCAACTGGAGGACGGTTGAGTCTCCAGGCGTGAAACCTGACTGAAATTGACTAAGGACATTGTTTTCATTCAGGAACTGCCACAAGCGTTTAAAGACACATTTTTCAAACAATTTACCAACACAGATGATCAGCGATATCAGTCGATAATTACTAACTTAGTTTGAGGGTTGTTTTTTTAAGATTGGGGTGACATTTGCTTTTTTCCATAATGAAGGAAAGTACGAATTATTCAGTAATATGTTGAATAAAATTGAAAGTGGTTCGCAAAGAGAGGATTTACATTCTTTTAGGAGACGCGGGCTTATTTGATCAGGACCAGACGCCTTGGACACCTTTATGGACTTCATTGCTGCATATACTTCGTTGCAATGCAGGGTGATACTATCAATGCGTTGGAAAACATGTGTTGGTGGATCTGGTAAGGAAGCATTAGTATCATCAACTGTTGGGATAGAACAGAAGTATTCATTAAACACTTCAGCTTTCTGAGCACTAGAAAAATACATTTTGTTTAGATGAGTCAGGGTGGGAATTTCTGTTGTGTTACAACTACCAATTAGTGTTTTTAGGGTCTTACACCACAGTGACGCTGGGGTTTCATTGCTTCTCAATGTAGACTGGGTTTTTGAAAGGTGCTGGGCTTTAGCTTTCCTGATGGCCGATACAACCTCATTCCGTTTAAGTTTGTACTTGGCCCAGGCGTGAGGGGAATCGGTATGTTTAGCAATGCGATACAGGCGTTTTCTCTGTCTCATTATGAGTCTTATTTCATTATGCATCCATTTCGGTTGATCCATTCTCACTGTTATAAATTTGTTAGGTATATGTTTGGATGCAGTATCGAGTATTTTTCCGGTAACATTTGTAACTAGAGTATCTAAACATAGAGTATCAAAGATAAGGTCCCAGTCGGTATTAGAGAAAGCCTCGTTCAGTACATCATAGTTACCTTGAGAATAAAGCCATACCTTCCTCCTGAAAGAAGGAGGGCTTGGTTTCAAAAATTCGACTTCGACTGAAATTGGGCAGTGATAGCGGTTCATGTCTGGAATAATCGGTTCGAGAACTTCACATGTTTTCACATTGATTGTGTCACTAACAGCAAAGAGATCTAACAAGGAAGCGGATGTCTCAGTAAAACAAGTTGGTTCATCCACAAATCACCCGTGATAATTAAGTCGCTGACTGACGTGTCTCTAGCTTTTTCGATGGATGCTGATATGGCATCCTATGTATCTAGAGGACTATTGGGTGGACGGTAGAATACTCCTAATAATAACGATCTACTCCGTTTTGTAAATACTTCCGCCCATAGGCATTCCATATTCGCTGTATCGAGATCCGGTCTGTGTCGAAACGGGACACTCTCTTTAATATAAATGGCTACACCACCTCCCCTTGACGAGCGATCGAATCGCAATGGTTGATGGAACCCATGAAGTTGGACGTCAGATGAGGTATCGTTGCTGTGAAGCCATGTCTCGCTCAAGGCCACAATATCAAATGGTGCAAATTCACATTGAATAATATCCAGTTTAGGTTTGACGCTTTGAATGTTAAGATGAACAGTTTTCAAAGTTTTTTGGCTGTGATCAGAATTAAAAGAATTTGGACCGGGTTTGCTTTCAGTATCACCTGATAATAATAAGCTTATAACTGAAAAGAATAAAAAGGACGTTAATATAAAAGATGTAGTTAATACTTTGAATAATGGGGTAGCCTTTGAAACATTCAAACGACTGTAGCGACGTGGAACTGGTTTGGTAAAATTAACTGAGTGAGGGGTAATAAGCACATTTGCTTGCCCAATGTACAAAGCAAACATGATGGAGAAGCTTTCATGCAGCTCAGCACCACTGAGACGCAAGAGCAAGTATATTAGGATACATGCAGATCTATCTTTCGTCAGACAGTGCTTTGAACTGCTAGAATAAACTGCAAGATTGAAATTTCCTATCCGGACACGGTATAATTCAAGTGAGCACATGGAATATAGTTGTAGTATCAGAAGCAAAATGTATTCAATCTGGAATAAAATAAGAGATGTAACCGACAGTAAAAAGTCTTTGAGTTCTAGACTTGGAACTAAAGGATACAGAATACACAAGAAAGGAAGTGAAGGTAATAAAATATATACAAAATAACTTGAGTGTTTGTATAGGGGTAAGGTTTATGGACACCTTAAGCAAAGTCAAAAATATTCTCTTTACACTAGTGAATTGTCGGTATAAGATTACTCTTTGGGTTGGACTCACACAGCTAATGTTTGGGAGTAGACTTTCGCCTATGTACTTGGAATGGGCTTCAACGTTTTCTCATTGTTCATAGGACTGTTCGTGGGAAGTGCGAGTTGCGCAAGTTTCATCAGGAATTATGTACCATTGTTACAAAACCATGGCACTGACAAGACGAAAGTCAAGCCCTTCCTTCCTGCCACGAAAGTGTCGAAAGTTGGCAGGAAGAAAGTGCTGTTGCATTTGTATTTAATATTACAATGGCACGAAAGAGGTGGACCCAACCCCTAGTAGTAGATCCCTCTTGCAACAAATGAGCTTACATGGAAACGAATGACAAGGAGAGAGAAAAAAATGCATTTGCAAGAGGGAATAAAGGGCGCCCCCACCTGTGGTTGATGAATCCAGCGCAAGCGCAACCTACATAAACAATTAGATGTGGTTCATCAAGCATTTAGTGTTTTCAATTACGTTGACCAATCGTCGCCTGGGTGCCAGAATGTTCGATGTCCCGGAGGGACATAGAACATTCTAGCACCCAGGCTATGCAATAGCGGTCCCTGTTACACTATCGTCGCGGGATACTATGAGGTAACAACATGGCACCATGAACAGAATTTAGAGAGAAAAAATAAAATAAAATTTTGATCATGTCACGACGTGGTCACGACTCGATCGAGACATTATGTCCTAATTTCCAATGATAACATTGGAAATTGGTGGGTTGGGACAAGAAGAGGGTTTATCTCTCGAGTAGGCATCAATATGGACGAGATAACTTTCCAAATAACGAAGAGTCGAGATTACTTTTTCATTATTCGGTCCTGGACGCACATCATAGCAACTGGGTAGATGGGTAACATTCTTAATCTGCGAGCCTTATCAAGTCAAGTCTCGGATGTGCAACAATTGTGATTCATCAACTGGCAAGTAGATATTATAATACATTTGTACAACACATATTACATCAGCTCGTAAGTATATACTATATCTGATACTATTTCCCATATATACACAACACTCTTGGAGTATAGTTTCTGATTGGCGTAAAGCTGATTTTGGATATCGTTTACGTGAGGTTAAGTCTCACCTATTTTCCATAGAGAAAAGCATATATTTATATTGCTACACAACCGCACCGCCCAAACATCACAAAGGCATCAGGGAGAAAATTGGAGACGAAGTCTCGTTCGATGCACGACTGAGTGGCGATCCGATCGAGACTCCATACCCAATTTGTAGGTTTTTTTCTGGTTTTTACAAGCACACAGCATATTCTTAGTAAAGTGTCCCATCAAGCGGATGTGAGTGTGTGTTAAAGGGGGAGGGCATGGCGAATATTAATGGGGTTGCTCTGTGTGTAGTCGTCCAAGTGACACCCCAAATTGCATGCATATTGAGAAGCCACGAGGAAAACTCATTAGGGGCGTTTGCGGTTGTGGGGGGGGGGGGGGGGGCAGGTTTAATTTTGACGCACACCACTCAAATCACAATACAAAGGAGGTATCACCTGCAATAAAACATCAATGTGGGCGAGATAACTTTCCGCGTAGCGATGAATTAATATTATGTTTCGTTGTTCGGTCTTGGTACCACATCATAGCATGTGGTGGGTGGGCAACAGTTCTAACCAGAGTACCTTAACTAATCGAATCTCAGATATACAACTAAAGTTCATCAGCTAACAAGTGTAAAAATCATAACAGTTTTCACAATATAATATTAAACCAGTCGCAGGTACACACTATAAACGATTTCACATATATACATATAACTGTTGGAGTAATGTTGTAAAGCATGTTAATTCCAAGAGAAGACCACATATTAGATTGAAATTCAGGGACGTGAAATTAAGTCACACTTCATTTCTCACGTAGAAGAGCTTATATTGCAACACCACCACACCAACCAAGCATCATAATGTATTAGGGAGAATATCGGAGATGAGATCTCGATCGGCACACGACTGAATCGCGAACCGATCGAGATCTCATACCCGATCTAAGGAATTTGTCTGATTTTGCAAGCACGCAACAGCATATAGGGAGTGGGGTCAATCTTAACAGAAGTGTATTTATCAAGTGGATATGTGTATATGTGGGTGGGGGGGGGGGGGGGGGGGATTGGGGGGAGGGGGGTGTAAGTATTAATGGAGTTGCTCTAATATAGTCATCCAAATTAAAATGGATGTTGACAAACTACGAGTAAAGCATATTACTGGCATTTGGGGTTCGTGGGAGAGCAGTTTTAATTTTGGCCGGCACATCACATAATCACGATACGATTGAGATTCCATGTCTACATTTTGTGACTACAAACAACGAGAATTGTTATGAGTATGAAAAGAGTGTGCAGTCTTGGTATTAAGTCGAACATGTTACATCACACCAGACAGTCATCTGGCAGTAAAAGCAATATTTCTCAGCTTGAATTTTACCACTAACACGCAATCATCTGACCGCATTTTGGGTATTTCAGACCACTGCGTCTCAGTTATGCCATGCTGGTTAAGGAACAACAAGTTGGGATAACAGGATCGGTCTGGTCCAATACCCGAATGGGTATACTGCAACACTACAACTGAAACCCGATCGGATCACAACATAGTCGCGAACCGCACAAAACTTCATTATCGTTTTTGATACCATATCAGCGGACAATGGTAAGATTGTGTTAAGTGAGGGGAATCTTGATAGTAAATCTAACATGTATTAAGCTAGAACATGTCAGAACAGTCATGCATATCGTACAAATATCTCTCACGATCATATTTTAGAGGGGCCACGGTAATTTTCGAACGATGAGTTGGGATAGTATGAGCGAACTGGTCCAATACTGATGTGGGACTACAATGGCACCACTATCAAAATCGGGGCTGAAGTTTCGACCGAGTCGCGAAGAGATCGCGATCCGATGGAAACTCCACAGCCTATTCTGCCTGCATGATAGAGAAGCCCGGTAGAAGTTAGATGAGCGTGGGCAATGTAATCAATCACCACATTAAGTATTCCTCTACGTGACGGCCAAAGCCAATCAGCGCCATACACAAGAATTGCCATTTATTTTTGAATAATTTCATCTCTTACTTCCAAAACATAGGTCAAAGATCCCTCATTGGAACGAATGTCTCACACTTGCTCCAATGAGGGGTCACAACGCATGCCCTGGAAGCACAAAATGACATTTTTAGTTATATGAGAATTTTTTACGCGTGTCGTCTGCTACTAGCGTCATATGCAAGGGGATATACCAAGTTCGTACTGACATGTGGTCATAAGGGGGATATTTCTCACCAACACAGTGTTGCAAGCCTTAGCGTCGTGATAATTTTCCAACAATGGGTCTCATTTGCTACGTCACTGTGTTATCACCTGACTTCAAAATCAAAACAAGCAACGCAAAGTTTGCAACAGTGATGGATGGAACGTTCAACAAACGATAAACGACGAATAACACATGATAAAAAATTGTGTTTGCTTTGGGGTATGTATAAGCCATGTGTCCTAAGTCGCTACTGTTAGAAAAGCGGGTTAGGTATGAAATTGACCCGATTTGGTCAGAAGTTTCTCCATCAGACCATGCACACGTTCCAATCAACGGAACCGGCTCGTCAAGCCAATTCCATTGATGATCAGATGTACATGGCTCCACTAAGATTTACCTTTTAAATCTCAGGTGAAATCAAATATTTAAATTTGTGAATAATTGTGTTGGGTATAGGGCAAGAACAGGTCATGTAATCCGTGTCACGTCCACTGGAAAGGAAATGGCTTGAGCGTGAGACAAACTAAAATAAATGAGTAGTTTCTCGATGAATCCATGCTCGCGCGAACATCAAGAGGGCCAGCTCGTCGATCCAGACCCATTGATGACCAT
The DNA here is from genome assembly GCA_031216915.1 of Pictodentalium vernedei. Lineage (NCBI taxonomy): Eukaryota > Metazoa > Mollusca > Scaphopoda > Dentaliida > Dentaliidae > Pictodentalium > Pictodentalium vernedei. The sequence goes on from CM062289.1 coordinate 247,883,181, forward strand.
GCATGCATCATTCCACTAATATGTGCCTATTGAATTTCATTTGAAGTCAAATAGTTAAAATTTTGTTGGGAAATTTTGTCGGATATGAATTAACAATAAGCTATATAACCTTTGACGCTACTGATAGAAAAACGGATTGGGTGTGACAAGGGCAGGAGTGGGTCGGACGTTTCTCAGGCCCATTGATGACCATGCATGCATCGTTCCACTAATATGTACCTATTAAATTTCATTTGAAGTCAAATATTCAAAATTTTAATGGGAAATTTTGTCGGGTATGAATTGACAATATGCTATATTACCTTTGTCACTACTGTTAGAAAAGCGGATTGGGTGTGTCAAGGGCAGGAGTGGGTCGGACGTTTCTCATGGGACCAAGAGCACGTTCTCAACACGGGGATCGTATCATCGAACCAGTTCCATTGTTGACAACGCGCGCATGGCTCCACTAGGAGGCATCTATAGTTGGAATATTTTAGAGAATTGTGTTGGATATAGTAGTTACTTGACTAACTAATTGATGAGCTAGTTAAACTGTTGACAGGTTAATATATAATTAATTTATAATGAATGACTGTGACATATTCAAATTTATTCTTTGAACAATTTTTGAATTTGTTTTCCAGCTTGTCCATATGAACTGCTATCTTCCCTGGATAAGGGCACCATGCGGAGGAAAGAGGAGGTTCTTTCCTTCCCGGGTCAGTCTACACAGGTGTCAGAGGCCTTCGGTCTGCTTGATGACGCCACCATTGACCTAGCAAATAAAAAAAGAAAGGCGGTTTCTTATCATCTGCTTCTCTACAATTACCGTTTTCTCGATCACGTTTTATGAAAACTGTCAGAGAAGACGTTCAGAGAGCTCCTCTGCATTTGGATGAGTGGACATCGGAATTAGATATTTCATTGCCTGCTTCATTCAATGCCCATACCGGCGTTCTGGAATCTTCTATTGATTCAAGTCGTGCAATTTTGGCCGTAATGTCATACGCAGACCATATTACTAGGGCTTTGTCTTTGCGGAAGGGACTTTGACGACATTACTCCGCCGTGCAGTCCTTTCTAGAACAATCATGTTTGCCACATACCACTCCGCCCTTTCAGTGGCTAATTTGGACTTGGTTAAACATGACAGAGACTTAGCATCGTCTACCTTGATTGACGATTAGGTCAAAAGCTCTCTCAGAGTTGCATAGGTTTCGGGTCATACTTTGTTTAATGGCAAATTGTCATTTCTGTAGCAGGAAGCTACCAAAAAGGCTACTAACACTTTGTTGTTAAGGTCAGTTTCGCAACAGCAGTCGACTGCTGGACGTGGTAGATGAGGAGTCTCCTTTTCGCAGTTGTTGAAGAGGGGTTCCTCGCATGATTCTAAGAAATTCTGGAAACCGTTGATCTGCTGACTCTGGTAAGGGACGTAAGTCTTATAAGGACTTTAAGACTGATGCACCTAAACCGTCGGCTCTAGGAGGTTCTCAGGGAGGATGTAGTTTCTCTTCGAAAGTCCTACAAATGATGTTCTAGACCTCTATTGCTCTCCAGTTGGCGGAAGGTTATCAAAATTCGCAACCAACTGCATAGAGATAATAGAAGATCAGGGGGTAAGGTATGTAGTTGAAAGGGGTCTTTGGCTGTCATTCCGATCAAAACCTCCCCTAACAAGAAGTTCAGACAAATCTGGCAAATATTTCAAAGAGAGAGTCTCTTCTTTTAGAAGTTCAATCTCTCTTAGAAAAGGAGGCAATAGAGGTTGTAGCGAACCCCAATTCTCCAGGATTCTAAGGTCATTTGTTCCTTGTGCCGAAGCCAGACAGCTCGTTCCAACCAGTAATAGACTTGAGCTGGATAAACAAATTGATAATAGCTCCAAAGTCTTACATGGAACCTATCTGGTCGGTAAGAGCGAGCATCCGAGTGAACGACTTTGCGGCACTTTCATGTCTTGATCCATCCGGCACTCAGAAAGTTTCTTCATTTTGCCATACTGGGAAAGGTTTACCAGTTCAGAGCGATGTGTTTCAGTCTGAATATGACCCCTTGGGCCTTCACTTGGATAATGAACTCGGGTCATGTCTTATTTCCTATCTCATTCGGCAGTGATAACGTCAGCTTATCTGGACAACATTCTTCAAAGATACAGTGACAAAAGCATGCTTCAGAATGATGTTCAGAGTCTGCTTCTGTTGTTCCGACGTGTAGGTTTCATTGTAAATGAAAAGAAGTCGGATTTGACTCCGTCAGTGTCCATCATTCACTTGGGAATGAGTTTCGAGACTCACAACAATCTGGTCCATCTTCCCACAACCAGGGCAAAGCTGGTCAGTTATTATGCTCATTTTCTCCTAAACTCTCTCACAGTGTCAGCAAGGGAGTTTATGAGATTGATGGGACTGTGCGGAGCGGCTGCAGAGCTAATTCCACTTGGTCGATTATGCACGCATCCTCTCCAGGTTTTCTTCATTCAGAACTGGAGTGTCAAAACGCCTTCGCTCGAAAGCCAGTAAAACAGAAAATTCAGATTTGGGCGGACCTTCAATGGTTAATTCAGGGAGTTCCACTTCAAGTACCGGATCTGGTCTTCACTATTATGATGGATGCCAATCAGATGGGTTGGGGTGCCTCCCTGATTCCCGCAGATCTAAAGTGTCAGGGTCTTTGGGGCTCTTGGTTCCTGGAGAAACATATAAACATCAAGGAGATGATGTCCATTTGGCTAGCCCTAAAGCATTGTATAGTTCATGTAGGGAACACCCATGTTCAGTTTTTATCAGGCAATACCACAGTAGTGGCATACCTCAGGAATCAGGGCGGCACTCATTCTATTCCTCTAGTCGAATTGACGGAGAAAATTCTCCTATTCACTCTGGATCCTCACATTCTTATCTCGGTCCATCATATTCCGGGTCGTCTGAACAAAGTTGCAGACTCGGTCTCAAGAAAAGGTCGTCTGTTACCATCGGAGTGGACTCTCAACAGATGTGTCTTCAGTCAGATTTGCTACCAGTGGGATCGCCCCATGTTAAATCTTTTTGCCACTAACCTAAACTATCAGCTTCCGACGTTCGTGTCTCAGTACCCAGATCCTCTGGCATATGCAGTGGACGCTCTGTCAGTTTCATGGAAAGCAATAGTAGGATATGCATTTCCTCCAATTCCTCTTGTTCAGCAGATCTTGTTGAAAATCAAACGCTCTCATTGCAAGATTCTGTTGGTAGCATCTCTGTCAACACAGAAACTATGGATCAATCTCATCAGGTGTCTGTTGTGGGACATCCCTCGAAAACTTCTACCACTAAAGGATCTTCTGTTTCAAGGGAAGCCCCACTGACTGCATCATAATCCAGCTGGTCTCAAACTTCACGTCTTTCCGTTGTGTGGTCCTTCTTGCACCGAAAGCAATTTTCAGGATGAGCAGTGGATGCAATTTCTAACTGCTGGAGGCCCTCCTCTTCGTTAAACTATGCTGCTAAGTGGAAAGTCTTTTTCCATTGGTGTGTGGATCAGTCTGTGGATATTTATAATCCACCTTTTCATCAAATTGCCAACTTTTTGGTCTACCTTTTTGACATATTAAAACTGCAGCACGTTACTATTAAGGGCTATTGGTCTATGTTATCAGACACATATGCTCATCATGATCATTTGGCTGTTGGATCACATCTTTCTTTATCCAAGCTAGTTGGAAACTTCTCTATCGATAGAACTCGAACCTTAAGATTAATTCCCAAATGGAATTTAGCTTGGGTTCTTCTGAAGTTAAGGGAACTCCTTTTGAACTGTTAGATGAGGTTGAATTTAAATATCTTAGTTATAAAATGGCCTTTCTCTTAGCCTTCGCTTCTGCTAAAAGAGTTAGTGAACTTCCTGCTTTATCAGTAGAAGATTCTCATTTCTGTAGTATGGGTAATACTATTACTCTTACTACGGAGGTGGGATTCTTAGCTAAGAACCAGATTCCAGATAGGCGGCCTGAGCCTATTGTTATTAAGGCTTTACCATCTTCGGACAACCTTAGACCAGTGTTGTGTCCAGTAAGAGCTCTTTGTATTTATAAGCATTACTCTAGCTTTTTTTAGAAAAGGCAGAAAGAGATTTTTTCTTTTTCTTATTTCTAACAGACAAGATATTTCAGTACATTCGATTGCTAAGTGGATTCAGTTGGCGATACGTATTGCCTATGAGAATCTTTCTTCAGATCCACGTTCTGTAAATAAGATTTCGGCTCATGAAGTTAGAGCGTTATCTTCTTCTTGGGCTTATTCCAATAGTATTGCCATTACTGATTTAATGAAAGCAACTTACTGGACACAACCTTCTACTTTTACCAAGTTTTATATTAGAAACTTGAGAGTCTATTTCCGGTGACTTTAGATCCTTGGGTCCTCTTTCTGTCGCACAGAATGTCGTCCATTAATGTAACACCTTTTACATGTCTTAGGCAGCCCACTCAAGCACTGACACCAGTCCGCTGCACTCTCGGTTCTGAGGATTCTTCCTTCAAAACAAGGGGAAGGGTGGGGGGATGGTTTCCCCTTAGTTTCATCTGGCTTTATAGTGAAAAGCAAGGGAATGCCTCTCCCAAGGACAGTGGTCAGGGTTCGGTGCTGATTGGTTTAAAGTGCAGCTCGGTGTGAAGCATTATGTATATGTCATGTGTCATACAAGCGTTTATATACAATCCTCGGACACTTTTAAATGAGTATAAAGCGTCTCATTCTCTGGACTGGCTTTATAATTGGTTTCCTTCACCGAATTAGCATAATGGGTTATGCTGGCATTGAATGGAGAATTTATTATATATTGCTCCTTTAAATTGTTGGTGTTATGTCTTTCTCTATTATTATATAAGAAAAAGACATATGTAATTCCTCATTTATCTCCTATTCTCATGTAGGAGTCCTCCTTTCAGTCAGAGTAATAGAGATATTATTGTTTCCTTTTAAGGTCCTAGGCCCTCCAGCCTTTTTACTATTCAGCTAAGTGTGGGCCATTGGTTGTGACATAAAAAACTGAAAATTTTAAAGTAATTTGTATATTTTTTATGCTTACCAATGGCTCAGACAGGAATGGCCCTCCCATGAGTGGGCACTCATACCTCCCCTCTGATTTGATTGATTGATTAATTTATTTAACGACAAACATAATATACAAAAAAGTACAGAAATGAGTATAGAGTTGTATCATTAACAAACATTATTGTACAAAGATTATAAAATTAGGACTAAATATTATGGATATCATACGGAGGAAACGTAGCCAGATTGGCTGTCTACCTGTTTCCCCCGAAAAAAGAAAGAAATAAAAAAAAAAGAAACGTACCAGAAGGGAAAAAGAACAAAAAAAAAAACAAAGACAAAAAAAAGTACAAAAAACAAAACAAAACAAAGATTTATAACATTTAGGAGGCACAACTAGAAAGAATGATGCTTGGCACCAATTTTGGTGTCTTCCTGGTTACTGCGCATGTGCAGTACAAAAGTATGGAGGACCAGATAGGACTTTGAATTTTGGATTTGTAGGAACATTTTGAGGGTTAGGGGTTCAAAATGTTTGTTTGGCTCTGGAAGTTAATGAGTTTGCACCAGCTAAGTCCAGGCCATTGGTATGTATAAAAAATATACAAATTACTTTAAATTTTTCATTTTTGTCAAATGAAATATGATAGATTAATAGTGTGTTTCTGTAAGCCCTTCTGGAATAATCTGGGCATGTGCAGAAACTCAGATTATTAATCTGGGTGGTTTTTGGAGATCACTATCATTCCAAATCATTTTGAGCAGTGCACTTCTGGATTGGCATTCCACCTCATGAGAAGTTTCACCTGTCATTACGTGTACAGTCCCTGTAAAAATAGTCTTCCAAATTACCCCAGTTGTTACATATGATTACATAATGCAGTAACTGTTAATCCGGTTCAATTCAGATCTCTGTGTCTATTTATAGAGGAACTTTTTATGAGTGGGCGGAGCTAATTAATGGGTTTTCCAGCACTGGTCTGATAAAGCATAACACTTTTGAGATGTTGTGCTTTATCAGACCAGTGATGGAAACCTTTCTGACAACTTTTATTTATCAAATTTTATTAAATATCTTTTTGAAATTTAATCTGTATTTTGTTACAATTTATTGGGAATGCATCAATATATTCAATTAATTGTAATTTGTAACAAAAACAAAAAATCACATTAAAATAATCTTGGCATATAAAGTTCAAATGGAGAAATATTCAAGTCTAATTACTGGGTAATATTCATTTTTGCATTTAACACTTCACGTGACATCAGGATGTTTCGATGGGTTAATGTAATAATGTATAAAGAAAATAAATTCATTTTTATGATTTATTTCAAGTTATCGACTAAAAATATTCAACACATATTTACATCATCAACACAAAAAAGACTGACAACAAATCGAGATGCAATTGATCGCCTTCTATTTCAGTTATGACCGCTTATGATCTGCCCATATTAATACTGTCGAAAATAATTTGAAAGATTTTATTTGCAATGTCCGGTTTCTGTTTTTGAATGCACTCAAATTAAATTGCGTTTCGGCAACAATATAATTATGCCGAAAAATAACTTTTAACTTTCTGTGGAACTGGAGGTGGTGTCAGTAGGCCTATCTCTGCGATAGGCGACATGTGATCCCCGACATGTGGAGGGAGGGTGGGGGGGGGGGGGCATACATCTGTTATTTATGGGGTGGGTGGGGGACTTTAAACTATAAGGATGTCGAAGCCTGCTCTTACTGGACGTCGACTCAGCACATGTAGATACGCCGATCTTAGGTGGAAAAGACAGATATCCAGTATTAAGAAAACAACACTCGAACACACAAGGTCTCTCAGTGTGCTGCAAGACACGAGGCTGTAGAAATTGTTTTTTTCTCATTTTTTGCAACTATCTGTTTAAAACACCCCTGGATGTTTTCCAATAAATTGTCGCAAAAAAAAATTTGCTGTTGTGGTATAAAGTCTACAAAGAGTTAAATGGTGGAAAGACGCCCCCAAAAGAAGTCGCCCGTGGGAGAAGTCGGCCAAAAATAAAGTCAGCAACTGAGGTATGCCCCTAAGTCGGTCCACGGATTAAATCGGCTCAGGGCTTTTCGTAGTGCTAATATACATGTGCACGGTTAACTTAAGTTACAGGCCGAATGTAAGAAATTGAATTTTTTCTCATTGTGTTGCAACTATTTGTTGGAAAACACCACACGAGCGCTGTCTTTTCCTATAAATAGATTCAAAATAATTTCAATATTTGTCGTAGTGCTAATAAAATTGTTAAATGGTAGGTCGAATGTTAGAAACAAAATTTTCTTTACAAGTCGCAGTGCAAATATAAAAGTATATAGATATACATAATTTTAATTCAATTTAACCAGTTTCTGATGTTGGAAATCTCAAAAGAATAAACTTCATAGGAGTAATTTATGCATTATCTATTTTCACCAGTCAATGTTTTCATTGCGATCAGAGGCTGATTCAGAAACAATCAGTAGCTATTGTCGGTTCTTGTTTTACATCTTTGGAAGGGTAATTAAAGGATTAGTTCGCATTTGGAAATGTTATTGCTACCAAATTTTATTGCTGCCTCCAGAACTCAACAATTGATCATGTTAAGTGTTGTGTTATATTCAGTTATATTACAACAGCCTGGGTCTACTTTTCGCAGTGGTCCAAAGCAACAAACCTCAAGCTATACGCAGCGTTTTTTAACGAAATATAAAAGATATGTACGTTTCTTCTAATTTTGCTGAGTTCAGACGGGAAACTTGAAAACTCTCCCAAATTCTGCCAATTTATAATTTTTAACTGATCTGAGATACATTCAGACACATCGCGTCTCATCTCACCACATAAAGAAGGGTCTCTGCTAAAACACTCAAAGAGTGAGGTTTATCACTCACAAAATATGCTCTCAGCTTCGGTGGAAAAGGGACACCAAACACCACATATTTCTGCAGATGGACCATAGGTTGTCGTTCAAAGGACACTCAGTTCAATGAAATGCTTCTTTCACATGGGTTAAAACGATATATGTGTGAAAATTCCACTCTGTTAGTGTTTCTGTTTAGAATTTCTCTCCATGTACCATTAATGGGTTCCAGGATATCGACAATTACAGTCTTGGTCATCCACAGTGTTTCAAAGGCCCTGCATGGTTCAGTGTAAAAGAATATTCTGTTCACCTGAACAATGGGTCGAACCGCATGCTGAACGAAACTGTGTTGGAGAGGATTTGACTCAGATTTCTCACCCCATGTGTTATTCAATCATAATAGACGATTTCAGCAAAGTGCCATCTTACATCCGGGAACTTATGTGTAGGTGCACGCGCGGTTTGTTTATCAAATTTGGTTCCACTTCTGAAATCAATCTGGAAATTATTTTGGTCTGTCATGAAATTTTGTTCCGCTCCATACGGCGAGGAGCAATACCTATATCGCACTTGCATATTCCACTTGATGCTGTGTAAGATTCCCACCCCACCCAAGTTCACCGGGATTTTTTTTAATAGGCTTAGGCCCACAAATAGTAGGCTTACAGCAACACTGAACATTAGGAGACAGAAACACAGACATTAAATGTTCGTGGGGTTGGCCTACGCAACTGCCCCCTCTGATGGCAAGATGGTAGGCCTATAACAGTTGGCTCTCTGCCTCCATTGAATTTGTACTTAGCCCCCCCCCCCCCCCCCCCCCCCTCACCCAACCAACCAACCAGTCAGATGATAATATCTATACCCGACTGGTCTAGATATTTGGTTTTACCAAGAACATTTTTTTTTTTTTTGGGGGGGGGGGGGGGGGGTGGCAGATTAACATTCTGCACCTGTCTTTTGGGTATTCTTTTTATATTTTTGCTCCGCCAAGTTGAGTGGGAATATCGCCTTATAAAACATGGATGCTTTGCCACGTCACTGGGGCGAGTTCGCAATGGACCGGCTCGTTCTCTGCACACCTTGAAATCCAACATTACCCGTTGAACGCTTATTTTTTATTAAGAAATGTTGTATATCATCCTCGGATTAAAGGGGATGTCGTCATTCGGAGTTGCTGTGCATCCCGCCCCCAGGTCCCACTGCCTAGTCTAACCACAGACGTCTGGAGACCTGATTAATATCACATCACCCCCAACGTCACACCTCCCTCTTATATATGCCCCCCCCCCCCACACACACTTCCAAAATAAATAACACACAAATCTGTGTATTATATATTTCAGGGGGGGGGAGTGCATATGAGAATGAGGTGTTTTGAGGTAGGGGTGATTTGGATCAAGTTTCCAGACGTCTGTGGTCTAATAACTCTGGCAATTTGGCCCGTTTAGTGGGTAACAAAACTACGTTGTTCTCAACCTGTTAAGTCGACGTCAGCTGTCCTTCATGCGAATACCTGGAAACGCAACCAAATAGTGTAAAGTTCTTTTTCATTGCCTGGAATATGTCTACCACTGCAGAATAAAAAAGGTGTGTATTTCTTTTTCATCGCCTGGAATATGTTTACCACTTCAGAATAAAAAAGGTGTGTATTTGAATGACTCTTTTTGGAAGGTTCTTCAACCTGTTACAAATGAGATTTTTTTATTATTTCCATTTTTGGCGTAACTTCGCTAGTAATAGTCGGATTGTAAAAATTCAAGGACGAAATCGCACTGATTTTTACTCAATATATTCGAAACGAAACGCGTTTTTAAAATTTCCCTATGATATTAAAAATAGTATTTGCCCGACTGGTTGGAAAAATGTGCTAATTGGTATCCAAAAATTACGGGATCAAAGAAACACCGACATCGACAAAAAGTAACGAGAAGGTCTTCACAAATATTCATGCGAGATCGAAACTGCCCTCAAAAGTCATTTTATGCGATATTTCAAAATAAATTTTATTGATTTTATTTTCATTTGTGTAGTTTTGGGAGCGATGTGCTTTTTTCCCTAATTATCAACGGCCGTTTTGCAGAGAAATGATGTTTGGAGGTCCTGTTTTGGGTCGGAAGCATAACCTTGTCACAACACTGGGAAACACTTCGTGCTAATTATAACTAATAGTACGTCTTATTGAAGTCACGTGGTTGGGTTTTGATACCCCACCTCATAGAGCAGTTAGTGGGGAGTTGATTGGCCGTGTTTTACAGGGAGCGTACACGTAATGGTTATTCTTGACATGTCTAGTGCAGTGTAAATTTTGAGGTGAAAATCTCAATGAAATGATACTATGGATAATGTTTGCTAGCATATGAAATGCAACATCTTAAAATGAATAAATGAAATAAGTTGAAATAAAAGACATTTTGTAATCATCTGCAAGTCCCGAGAGATAAGTAGATGAAAGGAGATAGCTTGAGTTTTGTTGAATACAACCATTATTGCAACAATATTGTTCATTAGGAACTGGGTAATTTTGCTCTGAATCTGATATTTGTGGGGATATAGGTGGAGACATTAGGCTTTTCAATTTTGTTGAGCATAATATATTTAAAAATCCTTTCTGTTCAGGCCAAATAGGTCCAGCATGCGCATCTCATAGATCCACTGGATTTCCAGTGTGCGTCTCCTAATTTCAGAATGGCTGCTGTCCAGATCTGACTGGAGAATTTGAATGATGCGAAAAAGTACATCAGTTGATCTGTGGTTGGTATCATTGAAATGAATTGCGACTGGCGTCTGTTGTGAATGTAAGGTGTTTGCAAGATGTTCCTGTAAGAGAATCCAGAAATTACTTTTCATTTTGCCTACGTCCCTTTTTTTTCAAATTTTGCAGGTGAGAAGGTAAATGCAATATATTTTTATACTGTAGCAATGATCCAGACTTAGCTGGTGCTAACTCCTTAAATTCTAGGGCCAAACACAAATTTTGCCCCCAATCCCCCAAATTTGCATCAAAATCTGAAATTTCAATGTCCTTTGTGGTCCTCCATACTTTCTATCCACTGCACACGCGCAGTGTCAAGGAGCTCTCGAAATTGGCGCAAATGTCATTCTTTGTTTGGCCCTATAATCAGAAACATGTCACTGATATTTGTGCTTGTAAATCTCAGTTTAAATGATGCCAGACACATAATTATGAAAGAAATGGTGGAACTAAGGATGAAATAAAAGGATGAGAGAAAGAAACAGTGGCAGAATGTGTTCAGGGCTGTAACTTATATTTTTTTTTACGAAATTATTTCATGTTCCCTAATTTCGGGGCATGAGCCTTATTTTGTCATTCTGGCTATGAATTTACCATTGTTTGTTCAGTGTTTCCTCTCTCCCTTTCCTTAATTTCCCCCTTGCTATTCTCCCATGCTTTTGGCATAATTTTTAGCTCACCTACTTCTCTTGAAGTGGTGAGCTATTGTCATGACCTCGGGTGTCAGCGTCGGTGTCAGCATCCGGCGTGTCCAATATTGTAAGATTTAATGTTAAGGTTAATTTCTCAAAGATCAGTGGGCTCAGGCCTTTGATATTGCATATGTAGGTTGCAGGGGACTATCAGAACAATATTTAACCCTGATACTACGACTTTTTTCCAAATTTCACCTAAAATTTTCTGCCAAAACTTGTAAGAATTTGCGTTTAGGTGTTGTAAGAATTTGCATTAAAGTCAGCTTTTGTGCAGATTGTGGTGCCTTCACCTCTCATTACTGCTTATTTTCTCATTTCAATAACTACTTTAGGTATTAACCCTACTGTATGCAGAAATTTAACTGATTTCTTCTCTTTTTTTCAGTCACAATGTTCACGTTTTTCTCTGAGTTACTCAATTTTAAGTTCTAAAAGTTTGTGTTAAGGTGAGTTCTGTTTCTATGTGTCTTTCCAGGCAATTGATAGTGTACACATGGGTTACTGAACTACATTGCGGTAACGTTGCGCCCTCATTACATGCATATTTGAGGAATTTGAGGGGGATTTTTGGGACTTATATTCACTTTCTTTAAAAAAAAATTTTTTTAACTTTTTTTTTTATTTAATGCTTTCTCATACTTGTTACTAGTAGCATTAAGGCTTATTTTAGTTGTTGATGTGATGTATTTTTGTTGGGACTTATAGTCACTTTCTTGAACAAATGTTTTTCTGCAACTCCTCTTTAACCAATGAATGTACTTCAATTACAATTTCAGTGATTCTTCAGTGGGCTCAGGCCTTTGATATTGCATATGTAGGTTATAGGGGACTATCAGAGCAGTATTTAACCTTGATACTACAACTTTTTTCCAAATTTCACCTAAAATTTTTTGCCAAAACTTGTAAGAATTTGCATTTAGGTGTTGTAAGAATTTGTGTTAAAGTCAGCTTTTGTGCAGATTGTGCTGCTTTAACTTCTCATTACTGTGGATTTTCATATTTCAATAACAACTGTAGGTATTAACCCTACTGTATGCAGAAATTTAGCAGAAATTTTCTTTTTTTTCAGTCAAAATTTTCATGTTTTTCTCGGACTTAGTAAATTTTAAGTTGTAAAACTTTGTAAACTTTGTGTTTAGGTGAGTTGTGTTTCTATGTGTCTTTCCAGGCGATTAATATTCTACACTAGGGTTACTGAACTCCATTGCCGTACTATTTCACCCTCATTACATGCATGTTTGAGGAATTTGAGGCTGATTTTCTGCCAAAACTTGTAAGAATTAGCGTTTAGGTGTTGAAAGAATTTGCATTAAAGTCAGCTTTTGTACAGATTGTGGTGCCTTCACCTCTCATTACTGTTTATTTTCTCATTTCAATAACTACTTTAGGTATTAAGCCTACTGTATGCAGAAATTTAACTGATTTCTTCTCTTTTTTTCAGTCACAATGTTCACGTTTTTCTCTGACTTACTCAATTTTAAGTTCTAAAAGTTTGTGTTAAGGTGAGTTCTGTTTCTATGTGTCTTTCCAGGCAATTGATATTGTACACGTAGGTTACTGAACTACATTGCGGTAACATTGCGCCCTCATTACATGCATATTTGAGGAATTTGAGGGGGATTTTTGGGACTTATATTCACTTTCTTTAAAAAAAAATTTTTTTAACTTTTTTTTTTTATTTAATACTTTCTCATACTTGTTACTAGTAACATTAAGGCTTATTTTAGTTGTTGATGTGATGTATTTTTGTTGGGACTTATAGTCACTTTCTTGGACGTATGTTTTTCCGCAACTCCTCTTTAACCAATGAATGTACTTCAATTACAATTTCAGTGATTCTTCATTACATAATGCCATTTTGCACCTCCTATTTTATTTTTTTTGATCTGATGTATTTTTATTTTGTAAAAAATAAATTTATGAAAGCCTTTCTTAATTCTTATTTATGATTTAATATCTGGCCTCACGATTCATATTCTTAATCATAAACATTTCTAAAAGAAAAAAATGCTTTTATATCCAATGATTCTATGTTGAATTGATATATAATAAATGCAGAAATATAGACTTTCCAAAGCCATCACATAAACCACATTAATCATTTGATGCCTAGTTAATGATTTATATTAACTAAATATTAGGCATGTTACATTGGAACGACATTATCAAGCATGAATGTAGGTGAGTGTTGGGATGTAACATCCCTCTTGTTGTAATTTTTTTTTACTAACATTTCTTGGGAGTTTTGGCTTGGTAACAGAATGATTATTCTGTTTTTCTTCTTTTTTTTTTTGGGGGGGTAGGGAGGGAATTATTTTTTCGAAATATTATAATGGATTATATTATATTATGTATCCTTGTTTCAAGGGTTAGTGCGAGTACTATGACTGTTTATATTTTTTCATGATGAAAGAATATTGTTTAAATTGTAATGCGAGGAAATCTTCCTCTGATTCTCATGTTCATTGTGTTTCTTGTAGTCAATGTACTCGCACTAATTCTTGCTCAGTGTGTGCCAATTGGAATGACAAACGTTGGAGACGTGTGTCACGGTATATTGTTAGCGGTGAGGGGTCCATGCCGGTCCTCTCTCCGCAAGGTCACTCCAGTTTATCAGTCTCTTTTTCAGAGGAACAAGACCTGGGTGATGTTTCCGTGATGTCTTCAACAAGTGTGCCTCCTTCGTTGCAGTTTAATGAAGAGCTAGCGGCAAAAGTGCTCACGGAAATACAGCAATTGCCTAAGAGGTCCCTAGTAGGATCAACAGCGTTGTTGTCCACTAGCTCGCCCGGTGTAGCGACCATTCATCGAATGGCTCGGCAGCCGGGTTCGTCCGTTGCAGTCCAGGGAAACAGTTTGGGTGATGCGAGCACTATAAACATTGAACGTGCACACCCAGCTATGACGGATCTGAGGATAGTACGGAGGAAGCCTTCAGTCCGGTAGCTAGCACGTCCAGGTCTATCCGGACCACGAGCGAGAGAGGTCCCCTCTCTCTTACAACAACATCTGGACCGCGATGTTGTTGTATGTACGTTCGTTAGTCGGACGGGACGCTCCGTCGCACAGACAGTCTGACGCAGCTTGTCTATTGGCTTCCTCATCCTCACATCAGCACACACGACTGCACCTTGGCTATGTGACCACAGATATCCAGCCTGCTTCGCCGACCAGGAATCCACATCGACCAGGTCACTCCATCCGCTAGCCAAGGACACGAAGCCTTTCCAGTTGGGACGTTCGCATGTTATATAAATGCAGGAATTAACGTCCCTGGAGCTTCCAGCGGCTAATTACGTAAGACCGCGGCTCCACAGGCCTCCGTGATGGACTTGCTATCGCAGATATCTCAATTCATCGCAGCATCCCAGCAGCTATCAGAAACTTTTTCAGTAAAGAACTATTTGAGCAAAGCTGGGTCGGTTCGTTCCCCTGCAGAGTCAGTAAGGGACGACCGAAATTATTGTGGTCCAGGTGGATGGTAAAAGGGAATCGGCACAGCTGAAATTTTCCCTTTCTGAACAACTTAGGGTCGCCGTAGATTTCATCCGGCATCACCTTTTAGAAGTTGTTTCTCTGAACAAAAATGCTGCCACTGGACACAGACTTTTTCGGCCGGATTAGGGACACCGTCCCTGAGTTTCCGACCCAGTCCAGAAATGTCACGGACATTTGAACTTTTGAATGACGCTATATTCAAGCTGGCCACTAAGACTGGCAAATCAGGTTTCTTATCGCCTAGCCCTATACAGCTGCCTTTCATCAATGCTAGACATAATTTTGAAACGGCAGGACTAGGCGTGCCGAGAGTTCCTCTGCGTTTGGACGACTAGGCTGAAGACCTGGAATTGTCATTGCCGGCATCCCTGTCTATTTACTCCAGTATACTGGAGACGACAATATCGTCTAATAGAATTTAGACGCATTATCTCACGCAGATCACCTTACCAGAGCATTATCACTATGTCTCAAAGCTAAAGAACTCCCGGATGTTCAAGCTTCCTTTAGAGTTCTTTCAAGGACTATAGCATATTCTACGTATAACTCCGCCCTTCAGTGGCAATATGGAGTTAGTCAGACGTGATGCTGCCCTGGCTGCATCCACAAGAGTGGATAGTAAGGTGGAAAAAACTCTCTTCCAGTCGCTCCGGTCTCAGGAGAGCTTCTCTTCGACGATTAAGCTTTCTACAATCTATAATCAGATTACTAAGAAAGCTCCGGATTCTCTGCTTTTATTCCGCTTTGAAAAAGTCAGACTCAGCAGGGAGGAGTAAGGCAGGTTCTTCAGAGGCGAATACGTCCAAAGGAAGTTCCTATAGAGGATCAAAGAAAGCCTCTACGTCTTACTCCGGAGACCGTTCGAGTAGCGACTCACATAGGGATCGTAATGCTGGCCGAGATATCAGGTCAGATGCCCCTAGGTCGACTGGGCGAGGTGCGGGTCGTGGAGGATGTGTTTTCTCCTTCTGCAATCCTCGCAGGGCCAGGAGGTGATGGTCTAACCTGTATTGCATTCCAGTGGGCGGAAGGCTGTCGAGATTCTTAACCAATTGGTTGTCAATTACGGATGACCCATGGGTGCAAGGGGTTATTTCCGAAGGTCTAGCTGTCCTTCAAGGAAAACCTCCATTAACTCGAAGTCCACGCTGGTCTCAGCTTCCGTTAAACGTTCAGAAGAGAGATTCGCTTCTATCAGAAGTTCAATCTCTTCTGGACAAGAATGCTATAGACGTCGTAGAAAACCAGGAATCTCCAGTTTCCAAGATCAGACGGCTCGTTTCGTCCAGTTATAGATCTGAGCTGGTCCAGTTATAGATCTGAGCTGGATAAACAAGCTGATCGGGGCTCTAAAATTTATATGGAGACCATCCGATCGGTCAGAGTGAGCATTCGAGTGAACGATTATGCTGTGAGCATAGATCTCAAGGATACGTACTTTTACGTCAGGGTACTTCCGGCGTTTGGAAAGTACTTTCGCTTTGCTGTCCCAGGAGTTGGTTTCAGTTCCGAGGAATGATGCTCTGGTCTGAACCTAGCGCCCTGGGCCTTCACTCGAATAATGATCTCGGTAATAACGCATTTCCAAGTTCATTCATCTGTGCTAACGTCGGCCTACTTGGACGACATATTTCAGGGTTACGGCAGCAAGATAACGCTTCAGAACGATGTTCAGAGTCTGCTTCAATTGCTCCGACGTCTCGGTTTCATAGTAAACAAAACGAAGTCGAATCTAGTGCCGTCCTAATCATTCACCCACGTGGGAATGAGCTTAGAGACGCACAACAATCTCGTTCGTCTGCCGTTAACCAGAGCGATATTAGTCAGTTGTCACGCTCGCTTTTGCCTTCACTCAGATGTAGTAACAGCGAGAGAATTCATGAGACTGACAGGTTTGTGCAGACCCACTGTGGATCTTATTCCGATGGAGTGGCTATGCACTCGTCCACTCCACAGATATTTTATCTCAGAATTGGAGTGTGAAGACTCATTTGCTGGAATCGAACATCGTCTTGTCGAATCAAGTGAAACAAGAGATTCAGACTTGGGTAGGTATTCAGTGGTTAACTCAAGGAGTACCACTGCAACTGCCGGATCCGAGTTTAACGATAATTCGCATGTTCAAATTCTGTCCGACAATTCGACAGTAGTAGCATATATTCGA
This sequence comes from Pictodentalium vernedei, assembly GCA_031216915.1. Classification (NCBI taxonomy): domain Eukaryota; kingdom Metazoa; phylum Mollusca; class Scaphopoda; order Dentaliida; family Dentaliidae; genus Pictodentalium; species Pictodentalium vernedei. The sequence continues at coordinate 247,900,176 of CM062289.1, forward strand.
AACCAGGGAGGCTCTCATTCCATTCCGTTATTCAATTTAACAGAAAGGATCCTTCTGTTTGTCCTAGAGCATCAAGTTCTTCTATCGGTCTGTCATATTCCGGGTCGTCTGAACGTTCTAGCAGACTCCCTTTCTCAGAAAGGTTGTATGTTGTCGTCAGAATGGACTCTCAACATTGAGTATTCAATCAGGTTTGCTACCAATGGGATCGTCCAATGGTAGACTTAATTGCGACGCATCTCAATTATCAGTTGCAGAAGTATGTGTCGCTGTGTCCAGATCCTCGAGCGTTTGCAGTAGACGCTATCTCGATCTCTTGGGATGGAATGATAGGATACGCGTATCCTCCAGCGCCATTGATTCAGCAGATATTGCTCAAGATAAAGCAATCTCACTGCAAAATTCTGTTGGTAGCATCTCTGTCACCCCATAGACCATGGATAAATCTACTCAGGTGTCTGCTGTGGGACATGCCGCCGAAGCTTCCGCCACGAGAGGATCTTCTTTCGCAGGGGAAATAGCGCACACTGCATCCCAACCCGCAAGGTCTCAACCTTCACGTATTTCCGTTGTGCGGTCCTTCTTGCACGGCAAGCAATGTACAGGACGAGCAGTGGATGCAATTTCTAACTTGCAGGAAGACCTCCTTTTCGCTAAATTATGCTGCTAAGTTGAAGGTTTTCTCACGGTGATGTAGGGATCATTCTGTTGATACCTATGCACATCATGATAGTTTACAGATTGGATCTAATGTCTCTTTATCTAAGTTACTGAAAAACTTTTCGATAAATAGACCTAGAACCCTTAGATTAATTCCTAAGTGGAATTTAGCTTGGGTTCTTCTTAAGCTAAAAGAAGCGCCATTCGAGCCTCTTGATACAGTGGACTTCAAATTCTTATGTTATAAGACAGCTTTCTCTTAGCCTTCTCTTCTGCTAGAAGAGTTAGTGAGCTTCAGGCTCTATCTGTTGATGATTCTCAATATCCGGAACCTATTGTTATTAAGGCTCTTCCGTCTTCAGATTGGCATAGGCCTTTACTCTGTCCTGTTAGAGCTAGGATCTGAGTTTATCAGAAAGGGACGTAAACGTCTTTTTCTGTCTCTGCTGCCTAATAGAAGGGACATTACGGTCCATTCTATTGCAAGGTGGATTCAATTAACTATCCATACTGCTTATGAAAAATTATCTTCAACTTAGCAGTCTGTGCCTAAGATTTTGGCGCATGAAGTGAGAGCGCTCTCTACATCTTGGGCTTATGCTATAGTGTTTCTGTAACTGATTTGATGAAGGCTGCATATTGGTCTTAGCCTTCTACATTCATGAGTTTTTATCTTAGAAATATTGAATCCATTTCTGGCGACCTGCGTGTTTAGGTCCGTTATCTGTTGCTCAGAATGTCGTCCACTAAACAGTTGCAACTATAGTTATGCAAGCTTTCTGTTCCAGCAGCGACTCTGTCCTGCTGCCCTCTTTGCTCTGGGGTATTTGACTTATTTATTGGCTTTCCTTTAAAGATTAGTATAATGGATTATACTGGATGTTAATAGAGTTCATTGATGTTATTGTGCTCAATTACGAAATGGTATTGTGTCTTTCTTTTTTGGTATAAACAAGAAAGATACATGTAAAGCCTGGCCTCCTCTTCTCCCTGAGGGGATAATTCTGTTTACATGTAATTGAGTCTATTGGATTATCCTTTATGTCCAAGACCCTCCAGATAAGTCTGGGTAATTGGTACAGTATAAAAATTTAAAAAAATTTATAGTAATTTATATATTTTTCATACTTACCAATGACCCAGACGGGGATGGCCCTCCCTTGAGTTGGGAACTCATACCTCCCCGCTGATTACATAACGCTTACCAGGCACTGGTGGTAAGAATGAGGATTTGGCTCCAATTTCAGACTTCCTTGACACTGAGCATGCTCAGTGGATAAAAGTATGGAGGACCACATAGGACATATATTTTTTGGATTTTGTTGCAAATTTTGGGGATGGGGGGGGGGGGGGGGGGGGGCAATATTTGGCCCTAGAATTTAAGAGTTAGCACCAGCTGAGTCTGGGTCATTGGTAAGAAATAAAATATATAAATTACTATTAATTTTTTTAACTTCTGGTCATGCAGTTAACGTGACGTGGCCCTTTATAATGTTTTTCATGATGGAACTGGGGAACCAAAAGTTGTGCTTGAAGCTAGGACAGAAGATGCAATTTATGGTTTCACAGACAGTGTGGGGGGTTTCAATAATGTAGCCACTTTGTTCTTTTAAGGTGGGTGGTTTCGATCTTGTTAATGTGTCTTTGAGTGACGTGTTTCATCATGTGGCTAATATTGGTGGTTCGTGGGGTAGTCTGCAGCCGTTACTGTACTCTGTAGTAGTGGCCACAGCTTTCAGGGTGATGGGCCTAATATCAAGGATTATGGTAGTGTTCTGACTGTCCAAGGCTCATTGAGCTGCTGGAGCTTTCAGCCATGATTGAGTCGGTCGCCATTCCCATGTAGGTGGCTAGTGATATATAAAAAATATCAAAGAATAATCGAAGAATTGATCCGAGAGGACCACCTAACGGAAACTGGCGCTCAGAGGTTACTACCTATAGATATGGCTATTAATAATACTGAATGTTGATGTGCAGGCTGCTGCCTTTATGTAAAGGAAATGACCTGACTGGTTTCATTCCTGACTTGGAATTAGAATGTCTTAGTTTTTTATATGGAAAAAGTGTTCAAGACCGCATCTACATACACTATTTTGTTGGCGGTTGTCAGGGCAGTTCCCCTGCTGATTTCATAAGCGGTTGTCAGACTGGCAATTGTCAATTGTTTGGTGTGCAGTTGTCCTTTAGAGACAATTTCATAACCGGTTGTCAAACTAACGGTTGTCGATTGTTTGTTGGATGGTTGTCGCTTGGTATTTGTCTGGCGGTTTATCTTCTGTTCCACCCATAAAATTTTGGCATATTATTGGAAAGCCCATGGCCTGACAAAACACCCCACCCCACATTCACAAATGGGCATTGCCCCTTTGTTAGGGGGTTTGATTGGGGGGAGGGGTGCAGGACAAATTATAAAGTGGTATTCTTACTGGATAATAAATGAGAGAAAAATATGAGATTGAGAGTTGTTTTCTGTCATGTACTCTTTTGTGTTAATTCTCTGTTTTAGTTTATCAATTGTTTGGTCTCTTTGCATACCAGGAATGTAGGCTTGCTGATGTGAATTTTAGAACCCTGTCGGAGGTGTACAGGGTCGTATATCCACATTTCCCGGTGGTATGTTGCCTTTGTGTCTTGCGACTGTTGGGTTCAGTAATCCTGTTGTCTGGGTTGGTTATGTAGACCCAAAATTTACTGTTTGAAATTTCTGCGACTAGTGCCATGATAATATTAAGGCTTGGTGTTTTCATTGTATCTGAGCACCCACCAAATCTTACTGTGGTGTGTAGACTACGCTCCATGCTGCAGTTAGAATGTCGCTAAATGTTGGTTCTGTTTCTGAAATTTCACTGCTTGATCCTACAGTTGGTGTTCAGTACAAGATGGCCGGATGTTTAATTGTGCCTCAGTGGCTGTGCTGGTATCTTGATATGTAGTGCTTGTGTTGTCCTCAGTATAATTTGCCAGTAGAGCATCAAGTGCATGATCTTCCTGTAGTGGAACGCATAATACTGGTGCATGGCATGGCAGTTGGTCTTGGATTGAATTGAGATTGGTGAACTCGTGGTGTTATGTGGTCAGTCTGAGTTCCCTGATCCGTGTGATTTGTCTCGGGTTTGGTCCTGTCTGCCATATCTTGTTGGTTCTTTCACGTGTTTAGTCAGATACTCCGGACGTTTAAAAATTTTTGATCAGCTGGTGCATTGTTTGTGGCCTTCCTGTCTGTGCGTAACTCTACTGTGTCTTTGTAGACCCTGGCATTGTTTTTGACATACCCTGCAAATGTTGCATGTGTATGACATCTTAGATATGAGGAAGGGTATGAATTACAACCTAGCCTTCCTCTCAAGAAAAGTCATTGGGAGCATCATCGCTATTGTCAAGTCGATTCGACTTAAATCTTCTCTTGGCCTCCTGTTGAGCACTTGACGTGAGAACAGAAAGTAAATGTTGTTGGTAAGCCAAGATGTAGGCTTTCCTAATTTGGATTATGACAATAAGGTGTTAATATCGACCAATCCATATAGACATCATTGTGGGTGAACCAATCAATCGAAAAATGTTTCAGCAAGCAACAATCACCTCCAAAGAAATTGCAAGAAATTCAAGACATTAAGTGTTTCCTACCATTTTTTAGCTTAGCTAACGGTACATTTTAATCTCCCCCCCCCCCCACTCCCATGAAGTGAGGCAGTGCTTGTTTACTATGTTAAACAAGCTCTGTTTTACTGATAAAATTGGACCCAGACACCACTGCTTGGGATGGAAGTCCTCTAAAATGGGCAGCATGGGTATAAACAATTGACTAAACTTAACTTTATCTCAATGTTGCGGTCATGATTAGCCTTTGTGCAGAAATATGTGACATTAAACACCAATAAATATGTAAATAGATATTTCACACACCTGCATTTTTCCAAAAACCTTTAGCTTAGTCTACAGGTTGTATTTATGAAGGGATTTCATTTCAACAAGGTAAGATGACTGTATAATGTCTACATGAGAACGTCCTATTTTGGCCAAGTTCAGTCAACCATGATGGCTGCAGGGGCACATCACCTAGATTCCTTTTGCACAGTCTGCAGGTTGCATTTATGAAGGGATTTCATTGTAAATTGGTAGGATGACTCGGTATGTCAAGATGAGAACGTCCTATTCTGGCTGTGATCGGTCAACCATGATGGCCGTACAAGCACGTGACCTAGACTTGTTTAGCACAGTTTACAGTTCTTATTTATGAAACGATTTCATTGTAACTTGGTAGGATAATTTGGTATAATGTCTAGATGAAACAGTCCTGTCTGTTATAGAAGCACATGCAGGTAACTGATTCAGTCCATTTTTGTTTTGACCACAGGTATATAATTCTCTGGAGCTATGTACATGTAATAAGTACATATACAGCCATGTGCATCCATACAAATTTTTTTCTAAATTTCTCTGCCATGTGCATTTCTAACCAGCTGTTTGTTTCGAGACAAGCTCAATAACAAACTCAACCAACCCAGAATCACAGGAAGTGAATAGCAAGCTATCAATTTTCTTCCATTTTTGCCAAAAGATGTTGCTGCTGGCAACGTCCTTTGAACTTAGTTTAGTCAGGCATCAATATACTCCTTTGGCATGCCGTACAGGGCACATTTTTGATCAGATCGGTTTGAAACTTCGTATGCTTGTTTGGGGCTACCTCTAGATGGGAGCTATCGATTTTCTTCGATATCTGCCAATAAATGTTGCCTCTGGAAACAACCTTTGATGAACTAAGTGCAGTTATGCATCAAAATTTCCCCTTGGCACACCCTGCAGGGCACATTTATTATTGGATCACTTTGAAACTTGGTTTTCTTGTTTGGGGTGACCTCTAGATGGGTGCTATCGATTTTCTTCCATTTCCGTCAAAAAATGTTGCTGCGGCCAATGTTCTTAATCTTAGAACTTAGTTTGGTCAGACCTCAATATTTCCCTTTGGCACACCATACAGGGCATATTTATGATCGGATTGCTTTGAAATCTGGCATGCTTGTTTGGAGTGACCTCTAGATGGGAGCTATTGATTTTCTTTCATTTCCATCAAAAAATGTTGCCGCTGCCAATGACCTTTGTACTTAGTTTAGTCAGGCATCAGTATATTCCTTTGGCATGCCCTACAGGGCTCATTTATGATCAGATCGGTTTGAAACTTTGCCAAAAGATGTTGCTGCTGGCAACGTCCTTTGAACTTAGTTAGGTCAGGCATCAATATACTCCTTTGGCATGCCGTACAGGGCACATTTTTGATCAGATCGGTTTGAAACTTCGTATGCTTGTTTGGGGTTACCTCTAGATGGGAACTATCGATTTTCTTCGATTTCTGTCAAAAAATGTTGCCACTGGCAATGACCTTTGATAAACTTTGTGCAGTTATGCATCAATATTTCCCTTTTGGCACTCCCAGCAGTGCACAGTTTTGACCAGATCACTTTGAAACTTGGTATGCTTGTTTGGGGTGAGCACTAAATGGGAGCTATCGATTTTCTTTCATTTCCATCAAAAAATAATCGCTGGCAATGTTCTTAGAACTTAGTTTAGTCAGACCTCAATATTTCCCTTTGTCACACCCTACAGGGCACATTTATGATTGAATTGTTTTGAAACCTAGAATGCTTGTTTGGAGTGACCTCTACATGGGAGCTATTGATTTTTTAGCGCAACTTTGGCGAAGCCAAGTTTGAGCTTATGCCATGGCCAGTCGTCCGTCAACAATTCAATACGGCTCGTGCTAGAGGCCATATTTATGAACCGATCTTTACGAAACTTCTTGGGTACCTTTGTTATAAGCGTGGGACGAAAACGAGCTTTTTGGGGTTCAATTCGAAATTCAAGTTGGCCGCTGGCAGCCATCTTGTACAAAATTAAGTGCAGTCAGATTTTTGTGCAGAGCCTCCATATGAAAGCACTGATTTGAATAATTTTTTGTATGAATGTTTAGTACCATGGGACACATCACATATAATACAGATTTTTTCTTGTGCAGAAATTATTCAAATTAGATGAACTTTGATTTATTCAGTGCTACTTATACACAGTAAGTACACATGTCAATACGGTTTGGGCTGGAGTCTGTATTTATGAACCGATCTTCACAAAACGTCTTGGGTACCTTTGTTATCACCTAGGGACGAGAGCGAGTGTTTCTGGGTGCAGTCTCAAATTCAAGATGGCTGCCAGTGGCCATTTTGTACCGAAATTAGGTCTAATCAGTTTTTTGTACACAACTTCTATACGGCTCAGGCTAGAGGCCATATTTATGAACCAATCTTTATGAAACTTCTTGGGTACCTTTGTTATCACTGTGGGATGAGAACAAGTGTTTTTGGGTGTGGTCTGAAATTCAAGATGGCCACCAGCAGCCATTTTGTATCAAAATTAGTGCAATCAGTCTTTTGTACAGAACTTCTGTATGAAAGTTCTGATTTTAATAAATTTTTGTATGAATGTTTAGTAACATGGAATACATCTCATATGGTACGGGTTTTTTTCTTGTGCAGAAATTATGCAAATTAGATGAACTTTGATTTATTCACTACTACTTATACACAGTAAGTGCACCTGTCAATACGGCTCGGGCTAGTGGCTGTATTTATGAACCGATCTTCACAAAACTTCTTGGATTGCCTTTGTTATCACCTTGAGATGAGAAAGAGTGTTTCTGGGTGCGGTACAAAATTCAAGATGGCTGCCAGTGGCCATTTTGTACCGAAATTAGGTCCAATCAGTTTTTTGTCACAACTTCTATACAGCTCGTATTTATGAACTGATCTTCACGAAACTTCTTGGGTCCCTTTGTTTTCACCTTGGGACAGGAACTAGTGTGTTTTGGGGTGCCTTTGTTATCACTGTGCTATGAGAACAAATATTTTGGGGTTCAGTCAGACCTACTCTGGGACTCAAAGATTTCTTTTCTAGTTTAGCATCTGACTGTCACCAACCTTTACAATACTTTACCTATACATTTGTTACAGGCTACGGTCAGTATTTATGTACAGACCATTACAATACTTTATATGTACCTTTGTTATCAGGTCATTACCTAGATGTTTGTCATTGCTGTGTCACATACTATACATGTACATGTCTTAACAAGTTGAGCTACAGTGCCATTGACACTATTAATTCCATTTTCCTTCAAAAAATGTTGCCACTGGCAAAGACCTTTGAACTTAGTTTAGTCAGGGATCAACAATTTCCTTTGGCACGCCCTACAGGGTAGATTTATGATCAGGATGGTTTGAAACTTTGTATATTTCTTTGGAGTTACCTCTAGGTGGGAGCTATCGATTTTCTTCCATTTCTGTCAAAAATAGTTGCCATTGGCAACGATCTCTGATGCACTTGGTAAAAACTTAGTGCAGTTAAGCATCAATATTTTCCTTTGACACACCCTGCAGGGCACATTTATGATTGGATCACTTGCAAACTTGGTGTGCTTGTGTGGGGTGACATCTATATGGGAGCTGTCGATTTTCTTCCATTTCTGTCAAATAATGTTGCCATTGACCTTTGAACTTAGTTTAGTCAGACCTCAATATTTCCCTTTAACACACCCTTCAGGGCACATTTATGATCAGATCACTTTGAAACTTGGTATGTATGTTCGGGGTGACCCCTAGATGTGAGCTATTGCTTTTTTTCATTTCCATAAAAAATTATTGTCATTATCACCAGCCTTTGAACTTACTGCATTTGTGCATCAACTTATCCCCTTTTGCACTCTCTACAGGATATATTTATGAATTTCCATTAAAAAAGCATTGCCACAAGCAATGACCTTCAAACTTAGTGCATTTGTGCATTGACATCTTCCTTTGGCATGCCTCAGAGGGCACATTCATTATCAGGTTGTTTTGAAACTTTGTATGCTTATGCAAGGTGACAAAGATAGGTGCTATTGATTTTCTTTTCATTTCCATCAAAAACTGTTGCTGTTAGCAACAATCTTTGAATTTATTGCAGTTCTGCATCAACATTCTTCTTTGACATGGCCTACAGGCCACATTTATCATAGGATTGTTTTTGAACTTGGTGTGCTGATTAGGCAAGACCTTTAGACAAGAGCTATTAATTATCATTCATTTCTGTGAAAAAAGTTGCCATTTACAATAACCTCTGGGCTTACTGCATTTGTGTATCAACATTTTACCTCTAGCCAGTCTTACAGTTTACATTTAAAAATGCATGGATTACTCATGACGTTGTGCACACACAAGGCTGTTATGTTGAAATTTCACCAAATAACATTGGTACCAATGATCTTCAATTTTGCCATTTCATTTATAACTTACCAAGTTCCAGTTTGTCAAGTTGAGCTACAGTGTCATTGACACTTTCATTGTGTTTGTCACAGTTTGGTAGTTTATTTTCCAATGATCTTTTAACTTCTTTGAATAGAATCATATATTTTTATACTGTACCAATGACCCAGACTTAGCTTAGCTGGTGCTAACTCCAACAAAACCAGGGCCAAACACAAATTTTGCCCCCCAATCCCCAAAATTTGCATCCAAAACAAAAAGAAATCATGTCCTAAAGGACCTCCATAGTACGCCTCTACTGCGCATGCGCAGTGACGCAGTCGTCCCGAAATTGGCGCCAATTATCATTCTCTGTTTGGCCCTTCATCAGTCAACATCTCACTGATCTTTGTGCTTGTAAATCTCAGTTTAAAGGATGCCAGACACGTAATTTTTGGAGAAAATGTGATTCTAAGGAGGATAGAAGGAGGAGAGGAAAAAGAAGTGGCAAAAAATAATCAGGGCTGCACTTAAAATTTTTTGATGAAATTATGTTAAGTTGCCTATTTTCGAGGCATGGGCCTCTTGTTGTCATTCTTGCTAATTGTTGCACTGCTTATTCAGTGTTTCCTCTCCCCTAGCCTTCTAAAGTCCCCCCTGGCAATTCTCCCATGCTTTTGGCATATTTTTGAGAAGTTTCATTTCTAAAATTTCCTGGGAGAGTTGCTTGGTTACAGAATGTTTTCTGTTATTTTCCCCATAGTTACGTTTTCACCCATGGGTGTATAACGTTTGTGTTCTGCATCTTCCATCTGATGTTCTACAGATTCTCCCCTGGGAGTCTCTGTTTTGCATCAGATAGAGTGTAATTGATGACTGATTCCGGGCCAGTTTTTTCAGTGCCTGGAGTCATGTTTTCTAGTGTGTTTACACTGTTTGTTTTCATTGGCAACAGCCTTTTTTGAGGGGGGCTGTTTGCCTTTGTGGTAGTTTATCTCATTATAAGATACATTTATATTATCCGAAAGTGTCTCATTAATTATTTTATATAAATTTAAAATTTTTGACCACACTTTGCCATCAGATCCATCGGGGCTCAACGTTACTTTTCAGCAACTTGGGCTTCTCTGAAAAAATATTTTTTCAAAATTATTTTGTTTTGCAATTGTTTTTTCATTTATTAATGGATCATGTTATTATGTATCTTTGTGTCAGGGGTTTTTGCGAGTAACTAGGACTTATTGTTGTTCTTTCACAATGAAGGGACATTGTTCAAATTGTAATAGGAAGAAATCTTCCTCTGACTTTCATGATCATTGTATTAATTGTAGTCAGTGTTCTCGCATTAATCCCTGTCCTATATGTGAACATTGGGATGAGAAACATTGGAAACGTGTGTCACGATATGTTGTTTCTGGAGAAAGAGCGATGCCGGCTCTTTCTCCACAAGGTCACTCTACTCTCTCAGTTTCTATTTCAGAGGAACCAGAACAGGGTGATGTTTCCATGTTATCTTCTTCAAGTGTGCGTCCGTCGTCACAAATGAATTCAGAGCTAGCGGCAAAAGTGCTCATGGAGATTAGACAAATGTCGTTCGCTAGCTCGCCCGGTGTAGCGTCCATTCACCGAATGGTTCGGCAGCCGGGTCCGTCCGATGCGGTCCAAGAGAAAATTTTGGGTGATGCGAGCACTATAAACATAATAGATGCACACCCAGTGACGGCGGATAGTAAACGAGAACGGAGGAAGCCTTTTAGTCCGGTTCCTAGCTCGTCCAGGTCCAGCCGGGCCGCGAGCGAGAGAGGTCCCTCTCTCGTACAACAACATCTGGGACCAGATGTTGTGGTACAAAATGTGTCTTTAGCGGAGCATACGTCCGTCGCTCGGGACGCTCCGTTGTATAAGCAGTCCGCAGAGACTGTTAAGGCTTCCTCTTCTCGTCAGCGCACACGACCGCACCTTGGCTGCGTGACCTCCGATATTTTACCAGCTTCGCCGATGAAGGATTCTTCGGCGACCAGGTCACACCATCCGGCAGCCAGGGATTCGAGACCGATGGACTCCGGACGTTCGCATAGGAAAAGTATGCGGGAGCCATCTGATGCGGAGCTGCCCTCGGCGAAGCAGCGAAAGACTGCGCCTCCGCAGGTCTCGATGTCGGACATTCTTGTGCAGATAGCACAGCTTATCGCAGCATCCCAGCAGCCGACAGAAATGGTGTCGGATCGAGAATTATCCGACGGCGCTGGGTCGGTACGCTCTGCCGAAGCATCGGGGGCGGACGACCGGGAACACCGGGAGGTCCGACCGGATGGTGAAAGGGATACGGATGAATTGGAGCTATCCCTTTCGGAACAACATAAAGCTGCCGTGGACTTCATCCGGCACTTTCTCCCTCAAGTTGTTCCGTCGGGCCAGACTGCTGCGCTTCCGGACAAGAGAATTATAGCGTCATTGGACTCTGATTTTTTTGAGCGGTTCAGGGACATCGCTCCCGAGTTTCCGTCGCAGTCCAATAATGTTGCAAGAACATTTGAATTATTGAACGACTCTATATTTAAACTTGCTTCCAGGACGGGGAAAGCAGGTTTCTTGTCCGCTAATACTCTTAACCTGCCTTTCATTAATGCAAGGAATAAATTCGACACGGCAGGACAGGGTATACCGAGAGTTCCTCTGCGTATGGACGACGAGGCGGAAGACTTAGAGCTATCATTACCGTCGTCAGCTTCTATTCCAATCGCGGTGTTGGAAACAGCTATTGCGTCTAACAGAGCCAATTTAGATGCCTTATCTTACGCAGATCACCTTACTAAGGCGTTATCACTGCGCCTTCAAGGGGAAGAGTTTCAGGATATACAATCCTCTTTAAGACTTCTTTCAAGGGCAGTAGCTTATTCCACGTGTAACTCCGCCCTTTCAGTGGCAAATCTGGAGTTGGTTAGACGTGACGCAGCCCTAGCTACATCCACACTAGTGGATTCTAAGGTGAAGAACTCTCTTAGAGTCGCTTCGGTCTCAGGAGAACTTCTCTTTGACGGCAAGCTTTCCGCTATTTATGATAAAATTAAAAAGAAAGCTAATGATTCTCTGTTGTTCAGATCCGCTCCTAAAAAGTCGGATACAGCAGACACGAATAAGACAGGCACTTCTGGGTCTAATGCGCCCAAGAGAGGTTCCTATAGAGGTTCCAGTGCGTCCTCTTGGTCTTATTCGAGAGACCGTCAGGATAGCGACTCTCGTTCGGGACGTCCTTCAGGCCGGGACAATCGGTCGGACGCCCCGAGGTCGACGAGGCGAGGTGCGGGTCGTGGAAGACGTGGTTTCTCCTACCGCAGGCCTCGCAGGTCCAGGAGGTGATGGCTTAAACCTCTATCGCGTTCCAGTTGGCGGAAGGTTGTCGAGTTTTTCACAAGAGTGGGCGTCAATTACGGACGACCCTTGGGTGAGAGGAGTGACTTCGGAAGGTCTGAAGATATCCTTCAAACGAAAGCCTCCATTAACTCGAAGTCCAAAGTGGACTCATCTTCCGTCAAATCCCCAGAAAAGAGACGCTCTGTTATCAGAGGTGCAGTCTCTTTTAATGAAGAACGCGGTAGAGGTCGTAGAAAACCAGGAATCTCTGGGATTCTACAGCCATCTGTTTCTGGTTCCGAAACCAGACGGCTCGTTCCGTCCAGTCATAGATTTGAGCTGGATAAACAAGCTGATCGTCGCTCCGAAGTTTTATATGGAGACGATTCGATCGGTCAGAGCGAGTATTCGGGTGAACGATTATGCAACGAGCATAGATCTCAAAGATGCGTACTTTCACGTCATGGTACATCCGACATTCCGAAAGTATCTACGCTTCGCAGTCCTAGGAGTGGTGTATCAGTTCCGGGCCATGTGCTTCGGATTGAATCTAGCACCCTGGGCTTTCACTCAGGTAATGAACTCGGTAATGATCTACTTCCGAGCTCATTCGTCTGCGGTAACGTCGGCCTACCTGGACGACATTCTTCAGAGGTACGGCAACGAGTTAACGCTTCAGAACGATGTTCAGAATCTTCTTCTATTGCTCCGACGTCTCGGTTTCATAGTAAATGAGGAGAAGTCGGATCTGGTGCCGTCCAAGTCATTCACTCATCTGGGAATGAGCTTCGAGATGCACAACAATCTCGTTCGTCTGCCGTTAACCAGAGCGAAATTAGTCAGTTGTTACGCTCGCTATTGTCTGCACGCAGACAAAGTCACGGCGAGAGAATTTATGAGACTGATAGGTCTGTGCGGAGCCGCCGCGGATCTCATTCCGATGGGGCGGCTACGCACACGTCCTCTTCAAATTTTCCTGACTCAGAATTGGAGTGTGAAAATTCATTCGCTCGATGTAGACGTTCTCTTGTCAGATCAAGTGAAACAAGAGATTCAGACTTGGGCAAACATTCAGTGGTTAACTCAAGGAGTTCCGCTGCAGTTGCCGGATCCGAGTTTTACCGTTATGACGGATGCCAGTCAAACAGGTTGGGGTGCATCATTAATCCCAACGGATTCGAGATGCCAGGGTCTTTGGGATCCGCAATTCCTGTGCAAGCACATAAACATCAAGGAAATGATGTCAATTTGGCTTGCGTTACGTCACTGGATGGACATTATTCACGATGCTCATGTCCAAATCCTATCCGACAATACGACAGTAGTGGCGTATATATGGAATCAGGGAGGCACTCATTCAGTTCCGTTGTTCAATCTAACGGAAAGAATCCTTCTGTTTGCGTTAGAACATCACGTTCTTCTTTCGGTCCGTCACATACCGGGTCGTCTGAATGTGCTAGCAGACTCCCTTTCACGAAAGGGTCGCTTGTTGCCGTCGGAGTGGACTCTCAACAAACAAGTATTCAATCAGATTTGCTACCAATGGGAACGGCCAATGATAGACTTATTTGCGACACATCTCAACAATCAGTTGCAGACGTATGTGTCCCCGTGTCCGGATCCAAGAGCATTTGCAGTAGACGCTCTGTCGATTCCTTGGGACGGAATGATAGGATATGCGTATCCTCCAGCGCCGTTAATTCAACAAGTATTGCTAAAGATAAAACAATCTCAATGCAAGATTCTGTTGGTAGCATCTCTGTCGCCACAGAGACCGTGGATAAATCTACTCAGGTGTCTGTTGTGGGACCTACCGCGGAAGCTTCCTCCACGAGAGGATCTTCTTTCGCAGGGGAAATCGCGCCAACTCCATCACAACCCGCAAGGTCTCAACCTTCACGTTTTTCCGTTGTGCGGTCCTTCTTGCATGGCAAGCACTTTACAGGACGAGCAGTGGACGCGATTTCTAACTGTAGGAGGACCTCCTCTTCGCTAAACTATGCGGCTAAGTGGAAGGTTTTTCGTCGTTGGTGTAGGGATCATTCTGTAGATATATTTGATCCCTCTATACCAGACATTGCAAACTTTCTAGTATACTTGTTTGACGAAATCAAACTGCAGCCTGTTACTATAAAGGGTTATAGATCTATGTTATCTGATACCTATGCACATCATGATAGTTTACAAATTGGATCTAATGTCTCTTTATCGAAATTGGTTAGAAACTTTTCGATAAATAGACCCAGAACTCTTAGATTAATTCCTAAGTGGAATTTAGCTTGGGTTCTCCTTAAATTGAAGGAAAAGCCATTTGAACCTCTTGGGACAGTAGATTTCAAATTCTTATCTTATAAGACAGCTTTTCTCTTAGCTTTCTCTTCTGCCAGAAGAGTCAGTGAGCTTCATGCACTATCGGTGGATGATTCTCATTATCGTAGTGTTGGGAACACTATCACCTTCACTACTAATGTGGGTTTTTTAGCTAAGAATCAGGCTCCTAATAAATATCCGGAACCTATTGTTATTAAGGCTCTTCCATCTTCAGACGGGCGTAGGCCTTTACTCTGTCCTGTTAGAGCACTACATATCTATAAACAGAGATCTCAGTTCATCAGAAAGGGACGGAAACGTTTCTTTCTGTCTTTGATGCCTAATAGAAAGGACATTTCAGTCCATTCTATTGCTAGATGGATTCAGTTAACTATCCGTACTGCTTATGAAGATTTATCTTCTTCTCAGCAGTCTGTGCTTAAGATTTCTGCTCATGAAGTAAGAGCTCTTTCTACTTCCTGGGCTTATGCTAATAGTGTTGCTATTACAGATTTAATGAAGGCTGCTTATTGGTCTCAGCCATCCACATTTACAAATTTTTATCTCAGAAATATTGAGTCCATTTCTGGAGACCTGCATTGTTTAGGTCCGTTATCTGTTGCTCAGAATGTCGTCCACTAAACAGTTGCAACTATAGTTATGCAGGCTTTCTGTTCCGGCAGTGACTCCGTCCGGCTGCCCTCTTCGCTCTGGGCTATTTGACCCAGGGCAAGGGGAAGGGGGGGGGCGGGTGTTCCCTTAGGTCACCTGCTTTATAGTGAAAAGCAAGGGAATGCCTCCTCCAAGTCAGTATTTCTGAGTCGCTTCCGGGATGGTTTTAAAGTGTAATATTAATGTTTAATTTCATTCATGTCTTATTTTTAAAGTGTAGCTTGGTGTGAAGCATTTGTATATGTCAAGTGTCAAACGGGCTTTAATATACAATACTCGGACACTTTTAAATGATTATAAAGAGTCTCAATTCTCTGGACTACTTTATTTATTGGCTTGCTTTAAAAATAATTAGTATAAGGGTTATACTGGATGTTAATAGAGAACATGAATGTTATTGTGCTCAATTATTAAGGGTAGTGTATCTTTCTAATTTAATATTAAATAAGAAAGATACATGTAAAGCCTAATACTCCTTTTCTCCTTAAGGGGTTACCTCTTTACTATATAGTTGAGCTTATTGGATTTTCCTCTATGTCCTAGGCCCTCCAGCCTGTTTACTATTCAGCTAAGTCTGGGTCATTGGTACAGTATAAAAATGTTAAAAAATTTATAGTAATTTATATATTTTTTATACTTACCAATGACCCAGACGGGGATGGCCCTCCCTGGAGTTGGGAACTCTTGCCTCCCCGCTGAGTACATAGCGCTGACCAGGCACTGCCAGTAAGAATGATAATTGGCGCCAATTTCGGGACGACTGCGTCACTGCGCATGCGCAGTAGAGGCGTACTATGGAGGTCCTTTAGGACATGATTTCTTTTTGTTTTGGATGCAAATTTTGGGGATTGGGGGGCAAAATTTGTGTTTGGCCCTGGTTTTGTTGGAGTTAGCACCAGCTAAGCTAAGTCTGGGTCATTGGTAAGTATAAAAAATATATAAATTACTATAAATTTTTTAACTTTTATACTACAACCAATGGCCCAGACTTAGCTGGTGCAAACTCAATATTTTCAAGGGCCAAACACAAATTTTGAACCCCCCAATCCCCAAAATTTGCATACAAAACCGAAAATGAAAAGTCCTATCTGGCCCTCCATACTTTTGCTACCTGTGCATGCGCAGTACTCGGGAAGAAACCGGAATTGGCGCAACATCATTCTTTGTTTGGCCCAAAGTCAGTAAACATCTCAACTGACATCTGTGCTTTAAATCTCTCTTTTGGTGGATGCCAGACACAAATCAATGAAGTATGTGGTGGATTCAAGGCAGTAAATGGATAATGGAAGTGAACAATGCTGGTTTGAGACATTCAGGGCTGTAACTTTTAAATAATATGAAAATTATTTCATGTTACCCAATTTCGGGATATACGCCTTGACAACATTAGTTTTGCTAATGATTTACCTATTGTTAGTTATGTGTTCCTTCCCTATCCTTCCATGAACCCTCTGGTTAAACTCCTAAGCTTTCTGGCTGTTTTTTATTGAAATTTTTTATTAAATTTTTTGGGAGTTTAACGTGTTGTACAGAAGGTTTATTCTGTTTATCTCCACTGTTATGTCCTCACCCTAGGTGGGGTTGGGCCGTTATTGTCTTGCATCTCCTACCGGATGCATTGTTTTTTCTTCACATGAAGATCTAGCTTTGCATCAGGTATCAGTTAATTATTTACTGACTTGGGCCTTTTGTGTGCCTTTTGTCTAGTTTCCATTTTTTTCTATCCTGACGTTGTTTACTTTTAACAATGCCCTTAACATGTAATATTCAGGGTTTTATTTCATCACAGTTATATTAGGATACATTTATTAATATTCTGTTAGTGTAGCTTTAATATTTTAGTGTTTGTCCACACTAAGGCTCTATCGGGATGCCCTTGGGCTCGTGTGGTTCCCTTGGGGAACTCAGGCATTTTCAAAAAAAAAATTCGGAAAAAATTTGTTTTGATTTATTTCGAAATTATTTTTGATTGTCTTCGTCATGTATTCTTATATTGTATGATTATATGTTAGATGTTAGGTGTGCAGTGAACTTGTTGGATTATAATTATTTATGAATTACTGCTCTCAGTGTAGGGTGAAGTAGTCTACATCGGATTTACATGCTTGTTGCCTTGCCTGTAGTCGTTGCACTCCTACTGATTCAGGTCCTACTTGTGTGGTCGGGGTCGACTCATTAGGACACCAACATTGGAAGCAGGTGGCTATGTATTTGCGGTGAAGTTCCGATGTCGGGGCTGTCACTGGAAGATAATTTAAAATTTCAGTTTCTTTTACAGAGGAACAAGAACATGGTGATAGTATTGCGACACCTGTCCAGAATGTGCTGCTGTTTTCGTGCTCAGAGAAGTAAACAGAGCTAGCTGCTAAGGTGCTCTTGAATATAAGGAATAAGGCCTCTTATTCCAGAAGCTAGCTCGACCGGTCAGGCGGTTACCCGATAGTGGGAACCGTAATACCGGTTATGTCCGATGCTGTCGAGGAGAGTGTAGATTTGGGTAGAGTGAGCACCTTTTAATCAAAAGCTCACCCAGCGACGACGGCAAAATAAGGGGAAAAAGTCTGCATGTTTCTCTTCGGGAATCTCGGCGAAGTCTGGATCAGACCGCAAGCGGGAGAGCCTTCTCTAACCCAGTAATAGTCAGGGTCGACTATTGCTTTGAGAAACTTGCACTGAGTCATGGCTAATGTCCTCCCTGGCCGGTCGGGATGCTCCTTCTACACTGCAGCCGGGGCCGGCTGCAGTTATGGCTTCTTCCTCCGCTTTAACAAAGCACATGCGACTGCACTTTAGCTACCCGACTCCAGATGTTCATGCAGCCGAGCTAAGGCGCTCCAATCTTTGCCCTTGAAGTCGGTCCATCCAGTAGCTAGTGATTCGAGGCTTGATTCATCGGGACGTTCGATGAAGAGATCGGCGGACAGATCTCCGTCCCGGGAGCAACATGCAGCGGAGAATATAAGCTGCTGCTCCACAAGCCTCCGTAACTGACATGCTGTTGCAATTTGTGCAGCTTATCGCAGCTTAAAAACCCAGCAAGGGGCACCCGTCAGCAGACTTTGGTAGTGAGCCGTCGGACGGTGGTGGGTCGGTCCGGTCATTTGTGCTTGTAGAAGAAGCCAGAAGTTTCTCTACAGAATGCTCAGCTAGATCTGGGGTCAGATCACCGATTGGAGAACTCTCTCCGTCCCGTTAACAGTCGGGGTTGACTTTGTCCATTGTGAGAAACCATATTGAGTCGGAACACACATTGGAATGTTCCTTCCACACTGCAGCCGGGGCCAGAGGCAGTTATGGCTTCTTCTGCTTACATAGAAGTGCACGAAAGGGGATTAGCCTAGAAGTTTCTAAGCATGATACTTGGTGAGATATGGCGATAGATCGCGAGTGCAGATCGTTTTTATTCCTGTTCACAGTCAGGGACAACTGTTTTGTGTTGTAAGAAACTTCAATAAGTAGGAGCATTCGTCCAGAATGTGATGCGTTTGGATGCTTCTTCCGCACTTAGCCGCAGTCGGCTATTGTTACAGCTTCCTCTTCTTCCAAGGATATGCACGCTAAGGGATAAATGCCTACAAGTTTCTAACGGAACGCTCATTGAGGTCTGGAGCAAACCGCAAGCTGGAGAACCCTCTCCTTTCCGTCAGCAGTTGGGGTCGACTGTTTTTGATTCGAGAAACTTTACTGGGTTGGGACACCCGTTCACGCTTGTGGTTCGGGATGCTCATTCCACACTGCAGCCAGATCTGGTTGCAGCTATGGCATCTTCCCCTGCTTCATTAATGAAGCACGTTGACAGCAGACTAGCAATCTGACTTCGGATGTTTGGGTTGATAGCTAGTCATTTGAGGCATTTTTATACGGGACATGTGTCGAGTATTTGGGGCCAGATCTCCGTCCCGTGAGCAGCTTATGGTAACAAGTGAATTATCATTGCTCTGCTAGCCTCATTCACGGACCAGCTGCATGCGATTGCTCTGCGTATCGCAGCATCCCAGTAGTTGCTGGTACTACCGTTAACAGGCTCCGATTGTAAGCTGTCGGATGGTGCTGCATTGGTCCAGTCATCCGTTCAGTCGGATGGAGTTGACCATATTTTCAGATGGAACATTTGGATGGTGAGAGGGCTACGGTGTGTGAGTCTGCATCCCTCACAGAAGGGCACCTTAAGACTATGAAATTTTAGTCATAAGCTCTTAGAATCTTGTTCCCTCTGATTATAAGTCTGCATTTGCTAGGCGAAAAACAGCTTATCATACCTTGGCGTCGGGGCATTTAATGCCACTGTGGACGCCATAGTAGCCTTATGTACTGTTACAACATTCTTTTCTTATACATTAGCAGCTAGTGTTATAGGTCTCCATTTAGTGAGCTTTCAAAGGCCGCAGGTGACACAGATATGTCTTCATGCAGATGAAGACTCATAACTGCGTAGTTTCCTTGAGACTACTGTCTCTTTGGGAATTACGGCTGTTAGAATAGCGGCTCGTCATTCCCAACCTTGTGCGACGATGGTTATAAGTCTTTGTTTAGTGAGCTTTCAAGGTTGCAAGTTACACTGAGATATCTGTCTTCACAGAGATGAAGACTTATAAGCTATGGCTGGCATTATAAGTCTCCTTAGTGAGCTTCTAAGGCCGCAGTTATCAGCCTTTTTATTGTCTTCACGAATAGGAAGACCTTTAGCTGCTTCAGCTAGGCTGAGTTCATTGTCCTATCGGAGATGATACCATTATGTTAGAGGAGGATATTCACTTCCTACTGTTATGGTTTGGTGTTAGTTATATGAGGCGATAAGCCCTACTGATTGCACCATATTAACCTAGTGTGATTAATGAGCGTTTCTTCAAATGCCTATACTAAACTCATTCTCAGGAATATATTTCCTGATATCAGATCGAACGTAAGGAGTTCATCTAGGTTTTTATGATCGGGTGTCAGAACATTGTTTCCGTCTCCCTTTTCATTTCTATCCAATCTATTGTTGTGGATTATATTTCCACTCTAGGGATTGGATATTATGTCTATATGGTGTATTATTTGGTCATCACATCCCTCTCCGTCCTTAGTGGTATTAAGGAGTCGGTCAGATGTGAGGGAGCCCTGCAGTTCCTTTTCTATTTGATAACTAATACAAAAGCATTAGGAGTCGTGCTGGATTATTGTTATTATGATTGCTTTGACTATAAACTTTTTAGCTGCATTACTCTTATTGAGAATAGCAGCAGCAGTATAGTCTTAATTGTACTGCACCGGCCTTACTTATCTAGCGATTCAAGTAATGAGGGGGGTCGATAAGAATTATTCATCGACCCCCCCCCCCCCCTCCCTCCTGCCAATGTGTTAAGAGGCGATTACAGGGCAGGACGTAGTTTTCTTCCCATAAGCCCCGTATGTATTCAATGCATGCCTTCATGGCTCCTCTATTGGCGGCTGGGTCGTATTCCAATGGTGACCTCATCGGCACATCCACTATTTAGGCTATTTAATTGGTTTGTTTCCTGTGGTTGTTCGTTTATAAGTCATATACAAGCATATGATTCCTTATCAATAAATTGCTAGCCTTCATGTACCTGTGTGACTGACATGTCGGTTATCTGGGCGACATTCTCCAATATGGCAATCAGTCCACTCTGAAAAGTTTCGCTCAGAGCGGTCTGGCCTTTTCTTACAACGTATGAGTTTATAACTCAGTTTAACTGCATTAACGTTGTATTATTCATTCAGTTTCCTGGTTACACTTGTATCACTCAGTCATACCGTGGATACAGGCTGTATTCAGATGAGTACATGTGGGATTCTGTTGCTCGCCTGCATAATATGTATATTTATTAGGCAGATGCATTATTGAACAGATTCTATAAAATTCTTGCTCTGCTTTATAGAGCTCATGAGAATTTGGGGGCTATTTGGATCAGTTATGAAACTTCCAATAGGCCGAACAGTCAAAGGTTGTAATGGACCTAGGTAACAAGAAATTATTTGAGGGACGGTCCATGACGGGTCTGTTAATCATAGCTCGTTCCATGTTCTGAATCCAGGTTTTACCAGAAACGATACACAGGAGAATTCACATTCCCGTATATTCGCATGGTTCAATTGGAGTTTCATTATTGGAATTAATTGTACACCTGAACGGGGTCGCCTGTTAGTTGCCTCAGAAGCGTGTTTGCTCAAACAGATACTTTTCATTGGGATTCAATTGGACAAATGCATGGTTGTACACATTACATCACCGGTTTTCAACCTATGTATTCCGACTCTGGCATACGTTAGAAGTTTGCGCTGTTAATAACTGGGATTGCCACGATAGCCTTAGCTACTGAAGTGGCATTAAGCACCAATAATTAATAACTGGGTGCCTGTTGGGCAAATATATATATATTATTTGGTACCGTTTTTCACTGATTCCGGAGCGCTTCCCTCTTTGTTTTGAAGAATATTCCTTCAAAAAAAAGGGGGGGGGGGGTGATTTTTCTTCTTCTCTTCTGGCTTGATAAGTGTGTAACTATGAGTGAAGCTGTTTTGTCCGTAGATTATTATAAGATACAGCTTGTTTATTACATATATATATGGCGTGTGTTTGTGGGGGTTAGTCTATCACTCTCCAATACGCCATCCTAATTTAAGTGGCTTAGTCCGGTCTAGCCTTAAAATTGGGACTCGTTACACCCAATTACTGTAATCATTCATGCTAAGAATACAGAATTACTTGGATATGGCTCCTTATTGATATGTCTTCTCTATTATTTTATAGAGAGACATACATGTAATTCCTTTTAAAAATTTAATCTCCTTTTCACCTTGGAATGTAGGCTTAGGAGCTGTATTTGGTCTGCTAATTCTTAAGTCCTAGACCCGCCGTCTTTTTCCATTTCAGCTAAGTCTGGGCCATTGGTAGTAGTATAAAAAATATTATAAATTTAAAGTAATTTGTATATTTTTTATACTTACTAATGGCCCAGATGGGGATGGCCCTCCCATGAGTGGGCACTCATACCTCCCCGCTGAGTTATTACTTCAGATAGGACTTTTAATTTTCGGTTTTGTATGCAAATTTTGGGGATTGGAGGGTTCAAAATTTGTGTTTGGCCCTTGATAATATTGAGTTTGCACCAGCTAAGTCTGAGCCATTGGTAAGTATAAAAAATACACAAATTACTTTAAATTTATCATTTTGAGACACGTTAGGATACATTTCAATAACATTTATGCCATTAATTGGTTAAGGGATAGATTTGTTTTTGATGGTCTGAATTTGTTATTCAAAATTTGTTCTATTACAAATTATTGGTCTGTTATATCTTGTAATACACCAAATTTAGATAAACAAAATGTTATTTGTGTTTTACTGAATATGAAACGTGAGCAAAGAAAATATTGGCTTTTGCTCTGTTACCCTAATTTTTTTTTAAAGCCTGATAGTGGCTTCTTGCACTCGACCAGTTAAAAAGGTAGAATTTAGCATTGTTGTGCATGTGGTGTCTTTCATTGTTTTTTCTGTAATCTCTAGGCACTATTACAGGAAATTATTCTGTGTCGAGGACAATGTTTACATAGTGTGATCTTGTTTGCAGAGGTCTATAAAATAAAAGAGGCAGAGAGAAAAAGGATAGAGGAACAGGATAGGAAAAGGGAAGAACTTGCCAAAGAAAATGAACGCCTTCATAAAAAAGAAACAGATGAACAAAAAGTGAAAGATTGTCCTGAGAAAACATCCGTCAATGGCTGCTCTGAAGGTACACTGTCACTGCATAGACAATAACTAATGTTAAACTCTTAAAAACCAAATTCAGACTTGTCAAACTTTGTATTTTCAAAATATGTGCCAGAAAATGCAATCTGTTGGGACATTTTTTTCGCAGTTTGTGAAGAAACCCTAGCAGTGGTTTCTAGTCAAATATTAGCAAGGAATAGGAACATGAGTATGCCTCAACCCTTCCGAATTGTGCCTCTGTATTCTGGTGTGATGGTTAATCACGTTGCCAATAAAATGCCAACTCATCAAATGTCATTATTCATGGCTCCTGATTCATAAAACTCGAAAACAATAACCTCATTCAACTGCTGAACCCGAGTAACTACCCTCACCTCAGTCACCCTCATACACATGAAGACACTTGAGAAGAGCCAACACATTGGATCAATATGCTGAAACATCCAGCCATTCTCAGGCTGATACAGTTACCTACCTCTATAAGTACACATTGGTATAAGATGAATTTAAAGAAACGTTCATTCTCTTCACACTACCAACCCTATAAGTTGTCATTGAACTTGACTGTGGACTGAAAATCATCCAACAGGAACTAACAACCAATAGGGTGTTTTACATAACCTTTAAAAATAACCACAATTAAATGTAACTTCAAGAACTTTGTACCAAGACTGAACTTAAAACAAAAGAGTTAATCACCAAGGTGCACAGCCCCTCCCCGTAACTCATGTTACATTCTAGAAATAGTAGTGATAACTAGGAACCTCAGGTCACTACCTTCTACCACTTCACTGAAGGGAGGTGAGAGGAGAAGGTTGTGACCTAAACATCTAAGCCTGTAGAAGTAGCACCCCTCGACCTATTGAGAGGTGTGAGATTTTGCACCTCTGTTGAGTTGAGAATCTTGATACTGGAGCATGCTACAACCTTGATTCATTTTAATACCTCTGAAGTGAAATGCACAGACAGGAATAGTATTGTTATCTACATGCATATTAGATCTTGTTAAAGTGTTATGACAGATGGATGTTGAGCTTCAACCATATATCAGAATGCACTGCTCAGTCCATCTGTTTCAGTTCTCTCCAAAGTTTTGTCATTAACATTCACTGACATACCTACTCTTAAACATGTTCATGATCAGGAAGCGGGCACTAGCTATGGTGGTTATCCTGTTTGTTCTCTATAAAACTCTTGTAACATGTGGAGAATATAAATGTTAGAAAATTTAAAATTTACTTGTTCCAACAGACGTTCAAGTATTTTTGTTGTACAGCTTGTAAATTAGAACCAAATTTTGACTGGTTGGCATTTGAAGGGGTGAAATCTTATGGAGTGCAAATTCAAACATCTCTTAACTGAATTTAATTTTTCAGCATTAAACTATTTGCCCTACATTCCACAGAAATTTGATCTGATATTTGCACTTTGTTCACAGAATGAATTAATGCTATTTAAATATAACCCAGTCCTGTATAAATTAGAAATTAAAGCAGTTCCGAGAAAATATTACTTTAACCATTACAGTACTTCGATTTTGAAAAATATAGGCACACAAATAATAACGCTTCTTTTTTTTAACCCCGGGTGCATGTTTTTTAATACCGATTATTTTTTACTGCGATCTGCCAAAGAACGTATAGGGGAAAAATATCGGCTAACAACTTTGCCCAAAACATCTGCTCAAAAGACCTAAACGTCCGCTAATACTTTCACTCAAAATGGAAGTTAATTCATGGATGTTTTTTTCATAATTGCAGTGGATATTTCGGGTGTAATTCCCAACTTCATAAAGAAACAGACTCACAGGAGTCTTCATAATATTATCT